>CM060909.1:801576737-802289237 GCA_030737875.1 Allium sativum | reverse complement strand
ACAATCTCTCACTTGAAGATTAATTTCAATCCATATCCATACCATGATCAACGCAGCGGCAATTCTTATCTTTTTACTCTAGCAGTAACACAACTTCAGTTTGACGATAATTACCATCTTTGTCAACATATCCACTGCATTCTTACTTTTTTCGATCTTCTCTAGTATTAACACATCATCTTCTAATAGAGATCCGATAAAGTGATAGCGAAGCCCAATACGTTTGGTTTCAGAATAAATGTTAATTTTTTCGCCAAGTGCATATCACTATTTTTTTTCCTATTTGAATCTCAAATCAGTTAACAAACCTTGAAGTCATATCATCTTCTTACTAGCTTCACTGATTACTACATACTCGCCCACTGTAGCGGATAGAGTGACAATCTTCTGTATCTGTGACATACAACCAACAATTGTAGTTCCAATGATAAATATATAGCCGACGGTGCTTCTTCGATGATCGACTTCACCTTTAAAGCATGCATCTACGTAGCTTTGCGCTTTTAACTTCCCTTTACCAAAGTATAAATTGTTCTTTGCAACGCCCGTAGATACTTTAAAATCAACTTAGTTGCTTCTCAATGAGCTTTCCCCGAATTTGATATAAACTTACTAACAACTAACACTGCATGGTCAATGTCTGATCTCTTACAAACCATGACCTACATCAAACTTTCAATAATAGAGGCATAAGGAACATCAACCATGAAAAATCTCTTTTCCTTCGTTATTGATTTTTGGATATGCGAAAGTGACTAGCCAATGGTGTACTGACTGGTTTAGAGTCGCCCATGTTGTATCTCTTCAAAACACGGTTGATGTACCCTGCCTAACATAACTACAAAAACTCATCCTGCTTATCTTATTAATTTGCATTTCGAAAATCTTCTTTGCTAAATTCAAGATTTTCATGTCAAACTTCTTTGACAATTGTTGCTTCAATCTTCTAACATCATTCATAGTTGAACCTACTACTAACATGTCATCAGCATGAAGCAGTAAAGTGATATAACTGAACATATATCTCTTGAAATAGCAACAATGACCAGCATTGCTCTTTGGAAGTCTTCCTAGTGCATAAATTCATCAAACTTTTTGTACTGTTGTCTTGTGGCTTGTTTCAAACCATAAAAACTTTTCTTTAGCCTGCACACCATGTCTTTTTTCCTTTCTTTAAGAAACCTTCTGATTAATGCATGCATATCTCCACATCCAAGTCTCTATGAAGAAATGTGGCATTCGCATCTAATTGTTCAAGGTGAAAGTCTTCAATAGCAACAATACTTAATACATACCTTATAGTATTGAGCTTCACAACAAAAGTGAAAAAATCATTATAGTCCACTCCTTCCTTCTTTTGAAATTCTTTGACAACTAGTCGGGCTATGTATCTTCTGAAGCCATCATGCTTCTCTTTCATCCAATACACCCGTTTATTATGAAGTTCCTTATTACCCATGGGTAACTCTGCTAGTTCTCATGTCTTGTTGGAGATAGAGACTTCATCTCATCTTTCATGGCAAGCCCCCACTTGTTAGCATCTTCAATCTCAAAAGTTTCATCATAGCAATCAGGTTCCCCTGCATCAGTTAGTGACAAACAATTCACATATCTTTTGTTAAGCACATGCAATCGAGAAGACCTCAATACAGGAGCTGGAGTAGAAGGTTGTAATGTGTCAAATTGGTGCACACTGCCCAGTTTGAATGAGTTCATCTGGCCAAGGACTTGCTATAATCTGTTTTGTTACAAGACTATCTGAGATATCATTTGCACCTACAAATACTGGCTCACTCAGCTTTGAGTCGTTGACTTTTGTTTCATGCCTGTTTTTTGTACATTATACTTTCATTAAAAATCACATTTCAGCTATGAATTACCTTTATTGTTTTCATTATCCCAAATGTGGTAGCTGAACTCATCTTTGCCATAACCGATGAGAGTTCATTTCTTGGATTTGGGATAGCTTGTTCTTACATTGATCATTGATATGCACTTATGTCATACAACAAAAACTTTTAAATGTGATAATTTTACCTCTTTTCCACTCCATAACTCTTCTGGTATTATGTGCTCCGATGGACCTCGATTGATCAAGTAAGTTGTTGTGTTAACAGCTTCTTCAAAGAACTGCTTAGGTAGACCTGATTATATATGAATGCTTCTGGATATTTCTATCAATGCTCGATTCATACGCTCGACAACACTATTGTATTGAGGCATACCTGGGTGAATCTCGGCACTTTGATTACATGCTCACGGCAGAATTTCTTCAATCTGGTATATTTATATTCACGCTAATTGTCAATTTTAAGCTTTTTGATTTTTTAATTTGTCTCATTTTCAATTATAGCTTTCCAACTTCTGAAAGCCTCGAACACTTCAGATTTATGTCTTAAAAATTAAACTCGGACCTTTCACCAGTGATCATCAATGGAAGTAACGATGTAATGTTTGCTACCAATATATGAGACAGTCGTTGCCCCCAGACATCGGAATGAACGAGCTCCAACCTTACCTGAAAGCCTCAAACACTTCGGATTTATGCCTTAAAAGGTAAACTCATACCTTTTGCAAGCGATTATCGGTAGAAGTAACGAAGTAATGTTTGCTACCAATAGATGAGACAATCGTTGGCCCTCAAACATCGGAATGAACGCGCTCCATCCTTCCTTCTTTGGGGTCTACCATTTGAAAGCCAAACTCCTGCTTTTCAGATATGCAATATTCGCACATGTCTATTTCCACTTAATATTGATCCAGAAGTTTCTCCTTAAAATGCATAATCTTCACTTTCTTCTCACTCATATAGTCAAGCCCTGGTGTAACATATTGCAATTTTCATTGCTAACTGCAACAGTGATCGAACATCGTGCTCTCACTATCATGTAAAGAGTTCCACTCTTCTTGCCTTAAGCAATCATCATTGCACCATTTGAAATTTTCCAATTGCCACTATAGAAAGTCATAGTGTAGCCTTCATTAGCCAATTGTTTTATGGAGATCAAATACTTTCCCGGGTCCGCTTAACATACATTAGCTCCTAAACCAACATATTTAATTTAACCTTCATAGCATATATACCAATGATATCACAAAGTCGATCTTCACCGAGATATATCTTTTCAAACTTTTCAAGGGAAAACCTTTCGAAGAATTCTTTCTGCGAACTATGCTCCAAAGTCTAGCACCCAAGACTCTTCATTGTTCTCCAAAGAGCGTATCAACGCTTCATCTCTTCTTGAGGATGAAGTAACATTTGCCTCTGCTTTCGCCTCCTGGTCCTTTGGTGTGCTTTTGCACTGATTTTTATAAGGTCCAATTGTTCTACAGTTCTAACACTCAACGGTCTTCACGCTATGAGAATTATTGAGATTTTTAGATTTAGGTTTTCAGTCCTTTAAGCTACCTCGATAGTTCGATCTGCTACGTCTATTTTCTCATTGAATTATCTCTTGATTGTATGCAAAATTAAAAATGTTGACGATTTACCTGAATCTCTCCATCAAAACTTTTCACTGAGAACCATATCACGAATATTATTAAACATTAACTTATTGATTCCCGACGAGCCACTCACTCCCATGAAAGTAGCATTCCAGCATTCTAGCAGAGAAGATAAAAGTATCAATACTCGTACTTCTTCGTCAAATTCATTTTCAACCGAACTCGACTAGGATGTTACTGTATTCGGTTCATTGAGATATTGAGCTACCGATGCACCTTCTGTCGTCTACAAATTAAACAATCGTATTATCAAGTGAACTTTGTTAGAAGTCAATGACTTCTCATACATATTGGAGAGAGCTTCTATAAGATCTGTTGTTAGTCTGTTTGGCTAGGGGACGAGCGTACGAAGATTTGTATCAAAGGCTAAGTACAAAGGAGGGCGAAAAAGACATTTACAGAATAGCTAGGCTACGCGAGAGGAGGACAAGGGACTTCAATCAGGTTAAATGCATTAATGATGAGAATGATAGACTTTTGGTGAAGGAATATGAGATAAAGAATAGGTGGAGAGAATACTTTGATAAGCTTTTCAACGAAGAAAGTGATAGCTCTTCGATCGAGTTGGAAGACTTAGCCGATAGCACCAATAGACATTTTATGCGGAGATTTCAAGAAGCTGAGGTAAAGGGGGCGTTGAAACGTATGAAATCAGGCAAGTCGGTAGGGCCTGATGATATTCCTATTGAGGTATGGAGATGCTTTGGAGATGCAGGGATAAAATGGCTAACTAAGTTGTTCAACAATATTTTCAAATCAAACAAAATGCCAGATGAGTGGAGGAGAAGCATTTTAGTTCCAATCTTCAAGAATAAAGGAGATATTCAAAGTTGCACAAACTATAGAGGAATTAAGATTATGAGTCATACAATGAAGCTTTGGGAGAGAGTTTGCGAGCAGCGTTTGAGGAGGTTGACAAGTGTCTCTAGGAATCAATTTGGTTTTATGCCGGAAAGGTCAACCACTGAGGCGATTTTCTTGGTTAGACAACTTATGGAGAGATACAGGGAGCAAAAGAAAGATCTCCACATGGTTTTTATTGACCTGGAGAAAGCTTATAACAGAGTACCGAGGAGGGTTATGTGGTGGGCGCTAGAAAGGAAGAGAGTGTCATAAAAGTATATTACCCTTATTAAGGATATGTACGAGGGGGTTGTGACTAGTGTTAGGGCATGCGATGGTGAGACCAGAGACTTTCCAATTAACATAGGGTTACATCAAGGTTCGACTTTGAGCCCCTATATTTTTGCATTAGTGATGGATGAAATCACAAAAGATATACAAAGGGAGATTCCCTGGTGTATGCTCTTTGCCGATGATGTTGTGTTGATTGATGAAAGTAGAATAGGGGTTAATCGACAACTGGAGTTGTGGAGGGAGACCTTGGAATCAAAGGGTTTCAGGCTTAGCAGAACTAAAACAGAATATATGAAGTGTGAGTTTAGCAGTGTCAGGTCAGATGACGGAGATGTTACCCTGGTCGGTAGAGTAGTACCCAAGAAGGAATCGTTTCGATACTTAGGATCTATGTTGCAGTTTGATATAGAGATTAGTAAGGATGTTAGTTTTAGAATTCAAGCAGGATGGGTGAAATGGCGACTAGCATCTGGCATTCTCTGTGATCGGAAGATTCCTCAGAAGCTTAAAGGAAAGTTCTATAGGATAGCAATCAGACCTGCAATGTTATATGGTGCAGAATGTTGGCCTAAGAGGCAACACGTCCAGAAGATAAGTATAACAGAGATGCGAATGCTGCGTTGGAGCTGTGGGCATACCAGACGAGATCGGATTAGAAATGGGGATATTCGGGAAAAACTTGGAGTTGCACATATTGAAGAGAAGTTAGTCCAATACCGCTTGAGATGGTTTGGGCATATCCAACGTAGATCATACGATGCACCTGTACGCGCTGGAATTCTAGACCGCGCTGAAGGCCCAAAGAGAGGTAGAGGTCGACCTAAAATGACATGGGAGGAGATAATAAAGAGATATTTAAGTAACTGGAGTTTATCGGAAGAGCTGGTAGTTGATAGGAGTGCATGGAAATTGGCAATCCATGTACCAGAACCATAGGTTTTTTTTAAGACTTTATTTCACGTTTACTGAACCTTTTTACTTTTTATTGCTATTTTAGATTTTATTTCACTTTTATTGAACATTTTTACTTATTACTATTTTTAAAAAAAACTTTATCGGACGACTTTTTATTTGATTTGTTATTTTAAACCCTTTATATATATATATATATATATTATCATCATTATTAATTTTATTTTATTTTAATTTTGGGTTTCATATCTAGCCAACCCCAACTTGTTTGGGATATATGGCTTTGTTGTTGTTGTTGTCACTATAGAAAGTCATAGTGTAGCCTTCATTAGCCAATTGTTTTATGGAGATCAAATACTTTCTCAGGTCCGCTTAACATACATTAGCTCCTAAACCAACATATTTAATTTAACCTTCATAGCATATACACCAATGATATCACAAAGTCGATCTTCACCGAGATATATCTTTTCAAACTTTTCAAGGGAAAACCTTTCGAAGAATTCTTTCTGCAAACTATGCTCCAAAGTCTAGCATCCATGACTCTTCATTGTTCTCCAAAGAGTGTATCAACGCTTCATCTCCTCTTGAGGATGAAGTAACATTTGCCTCTGCTTTCGCCTCCTGATCCTTTGGTGTGCTTTTGCACTGATTTTTATAAGGTCCAGTCGTTCTACAGTTCCAACACTCAACGGTCTTAACGCTATGAGAATTATTGAGATTTTTAGATTTAGGTCTTCAGTCCTTTAAGCTACCTCGATAGTTCGATCTGCTACGTCTATTTTCTCATTGAATTTTCTCTTGATTGTGTATGCAAAATTAAAAATGTTGACGATTTACCTGAATCTCTCCATCAAAACTTTTCACTGAAACCATATCACGAATATTATTAAATATTAACTTATTGATTCCCGACGAGCCACTCACTCCCATGAAAGTAGCATTCCAGCATTCTAGCAGAGAAGATAAAAGTATCAATACTCGTACTTCTTCGTCAAATTCATTTTCAACCGAACTCAGCTAGGATGTTACTGTATTCAGTTCATTGAGATGTTGAGCTACCGATGCACCTTCTGTCGTCTACAAATTAAACAATCGTATTATCAAGTGAACTTTGTTAGAAGTCAATGACTTCTCATACATATTGGAGAGAGCTTCTATAAGATCTGTTGTAGTCTTTTCCTTTGCTATGTCAAAAACAACATTATAAGATAACGTCAATGAATAACTCCGAGGGACTATCTATCAAGAAAAGATCAATCTTCATCCTTCGTATTCTTTAACTTCTTTTCTAAGAGGGGTTGATTAAGTTTTTTTATGGTATAGGTAATCTTCAATCTGCATTTTCCAAATGTCAAATTCAGCACCATCGAACTTCCCGATTTTCATATTCCTTCATTTGCAGCCATTCGAGTTTGATCATTTCTAACAAATTACGGCTTTAATACCAATTGCTAGAAAATTATGCGAAATTCCATATAGTTAAATTTGTGAAGAAAATAAAATATGAAATGGTAAGACACATAAGCTTGATAACGAAGTTCGACCAGTTATGCATATGTCTCCGGACCACCGCAGATCTTCTATTTGAGAAAACATTATAGAGTGATTACATCTACGCTTATTTCACCTTTCTTGTTATTGGATTAAAGATAGGATGTATGTTATGAAAAAGAATGATGTACTTGTAGGGTGAGAAGATGATTGACGAAGGTTGATGACATGGCAGGTGATGGCTTGATTGGTGGCAGCCCCATGTCGCTCTCGAGGGCTGCTGCCTCCTAACACAAGCATCCTAAGCATTGAGAGTTTATTTAAATTTCATTCTAGCTAAAAATCCCTTGTAAATATAATTTTTTATTTTAAGGAGATAATATCATATTGTAGCACTTGAAATGAGTTTAACCAAGCTAATGAACAATATATGGTGTAAGACACCAAACATTCTTCTTTTTTTTTTCTCCTTCTTTTACATTTTATTTTTAACTCTTTATTTAATTTTTATTTTGTAGAAGAAAAGTTGTAATACCCCTCTCAAAAAGCTAACCCAAAGATCTTTTATCACAGTGGTTAATGTGTGGCGTTGCTTTACGGAAGGTCAGACACTCGACCCCCTAACCTTCCGTAAAGCAAATACCACGCACTAACCTAGCTTTTCGAGAAGGATGTTATAAAAGTTGTGCATCCCAAAAGATTTATTGTAGCTAAACATAACCTCAAATTATTATTATTATTATTACACACACACACACACACACACACACACACACACACAAGATTACCTGAATTGAAAGAGTAAATATACCACCGCAGCAAACTCCAGCAAAAAAGCAGTCTGAAGTTATACCCTGCATAGTATAAGGTAGTCAGGAAACAAAATTGAATCCATAATATTATCCAACAGGTATGCATGTATAACTAAATATGCATATTCTTTATGGACAAACATACATCCAAGCTACTGGCTCAAATTATGGTTGCACATTGTTGCATAAGAATGGAATCTGCCAGATGCACTTTCAAGTTTTATCAATGCTCTATGGTGAATGAATACAATTGCAAAATAAGCACAAACATAATTATATTATACACATAAAAAAGAAAAACTTATCCTTTGCGAGCTATGGCAATTAAACACTCAGACGAGTATTAACATCATGTTCTATTTTCCCAAATGATTGGCTTAGACCACACAATCCTCATTTTCCATAGTTTTCTACCTTGAGTCATATTTTGTTAAATTCAATATCTTTAGATCATTCCCAATACTTTATTCCATTTCATTTTTTTTTAATGCAGATATTATCTACTCGTCTCACTAGTGTGTTGCTCTGTTTTCTTTGTATTTGTGCCATCTAAGTCTGCTTTTTAATCTAGTTTCGTTCCAAATATCCCATCAACTCATATTTCTTGTAATTCTAGTTATCCTCATTTTATCATTTCTACATTCATGTCATTTTGTTTCTTTTTCAAGAAGGATCTGTTGGTTTCATTCTGATTTTTCAACATGGATTACAAAATATGAGTAATGTGGAGGAGAAGAATTAAGAATTAAATTCAAATGAGGAGTAATAGAAGGAAACGATTGGTTTTTTTTTTTTTTTTTTTTTTTTTGGTATTTCCTAGAATACAAAACAGAATAAATTTGTTTTATATTTAGGACTTTAACTTTATTTTCCAAATTGATAAACAATTCAAATTTATAGCATTGTTTCCTATGAAACATCACAAATCTGGGATTTCAAAATATATTATTTGGTGATCATTTTATCTTGTACATTAATTGTGTATTACTACCGTTGGCTTCTTCACTAAACTAGCGTGGCTTCTTTACTAAACTAGCATAAAATGTACTCAGTTCTAATCCTACTAAGTTAGGCTATTTAATTCTAGTGTACTTCTACATCTTTCGAATTTTTGATCTATTTTTCTTTGGAAATATCAATTAATCCAGTGTCATATGCACACAGATAATGCACCACAACTAAAATCAACCCATGGTGTGACCCTGCCTTAATCAAAAACTCATTAGGCTTTTCACATATAGTTTGTACTTTTGTATTACAGTTTTTGTTTTTAATTTAGTGCCCACCATATTATGCCTCTTGATACTATCATATGGTTTTTTCTAAATATATGAATCCCATATTTGAACATTTCTGTTTATTTCTAAACTGCTTTAGCAATCATCTGTATAGTTTCTATTGTCAGCTTGCCTGACATAAAATCGAACTGATTATCTGACAGCAAGAACCAGTTTCTTAATCATTGCTCCATCACTATTTCCCAAGATTTCATTGTGTGACAACTCATTAGTTTAATCACTTTGTATAATTTTGTATGTCTTTCTTATTCTCAAAAATTGGTATTATAGTACCCTGCCCTCTAATTTGTTTGATATTTTTCCTTCTGTGGATATTTTATTAAATAAGTTTGTAAGTCATTCGACGCGAATAATGATTATTTTTTTGGTCAAGGATAAAGTTTGATAATCGCAGTGAGGGTCGTTGTAATATCGGAAATTAACTAACAAAGACATTAAGGCCAAAAAAAAAAAAAAATCCGCAATGTAACATAAACCAAAGATTTATAAAATACGTGCAATTAGTTGGAACGTGAACGTGAAAAAACGTTCTCACCAAGCAACATTGCTCTAGCAGCGCCACCATTATTACATATGGGATTTTATTCATTTATTAACGATATGCATATGTGTGTATGAGAAGGGATATAAATTCTAGCTATTTTGTATCAACTATGTGCCCGTTTGGTTTTGGTCCATTTGGATACCGATGATCATCGTTTGTTTGATAATTTATTTGATCTACTTATCATCAATATCATATCTACATAAATTCACCTTACTCCCAACTTTTTTTCCACCAAAATTAGTACATCTGAGTCAATGTTTAAAATAGTACTTCTAATCATGGTTTGAGATTCTGTCCGGCATGCAATAATTCCGGCCATATTGGCCCAGTTCTGACTGGTCAAATTCGGTTCTGGATGTTAGCAGTGTAAGGATAAAATAGAACTATCGTTGAACAAGATAAAGTTGAGAGTAAATGACAATGAGGCTGAGCTTTTTGGTCTGAGTTTTTATTTTCATAGCCATTAAATTATCAATTTGAGCTTATGAAGCAAGGCATGGGGTTTGGGAAGATGCATATATGACAAGGAATTAGAAAAGCACGTGATGTGAAGAAGGCTTTCTTTTTAACATTCAAGTTTTCAGGTGGGCTGGGCTCTTTTGAGTTAATAAATTGCACAACTAATTTATATGAACAAATTGAATTAATAAATCCCGTAAAATACTTGTACAGAAGAAGTTTGTATATTTTCATTAAAGCAAGTATCTTGTATGTAATTCAATGTATATGCTATAATTTATGTTATATTTAACATTTATAAGGGAATTTAGCCATTTAGGTTAGAAAAAAGTATTGGAACTTCCAGAATGTAAATAAATCAAAATTACCGAAATCACTGAAACAAAACCAAAATTTTAACTACCTATGACCCAGATGGAAAAACAGAAAACGGAATTTTGAACCTAACTTTTAATATATTATATATGCTACATAACCAATTCTTATAGGTTAAAATTACCAAAATAAGATATTTTTTATACAGTTATTCTTGATAACTATATCATACTAACAAAAAAATCATTGAATTCTGACGATGGTAGATACCAAAAATCGAGTTAGACACAAGTCAGGATACAAAAAGATGGGGATGTGGATCCCTTGTATTTATAAACTCCACACACACATATCCATTATACATAGCATTATATATGTGTGCGCACACTTGCTTGCGTCATAGAAATATTGGTGAGAAAGCTCCTCGAATTTTGAATAAGTAAACCCATGTGTCCACTTTTAATTAGCTACCCAAAATTAGAAGTACTTTGGAGATTAATCATGGTGTTTTACATACTATACAACATTTACTATAAAATAATGATACATGTATGTATCATTTGCTGTAAAGATAGTGCTAATTTAATTTAGTATTTACACAGGTAATGCTATACTAATTAATATAACATTTTGTGAATGTTCCTTTGGAATAAACTTTTGAGTCGGATTCGTTGGTTCAAAAGTTATCTCGACTTTGTTATTTTAACATGATCACTTTATTTATATATACGAACGTTACAGCATGAGATTCACACGTGATCACGATACATGTTTTGTGCAATTGTGCATTTGTGCTTGAATTATATTTTTAGAAACTGTAAATAACATATTCAAAAGAAAAATGATCTGCGCAAATATTAAGCTATACTTTCCGTAAATATTTAGAAACTGTACATAACATATTTCTTGATACCCCAATAAAAGCTTAGCGCTCATACAGTGCTTCGGACTAAGTACGTGCTAATCATTGTAATAAAAACTTGGGATGTTAAAAATGCAAATCAATGCCCAATTGACGCTAGGCGACGCTTCTAGTAGCATAGATGCACAGTAAAAATGATATAACCGTTCATTTTATCATCAATTTTCAATGATTAACATGTCAGTGATTGCATATGTTTATTTCAACTGAATCTTCTAGTATTTCTAAATGTTTTTCCTCTTTGTCTTAATTATACCATACTACCATCTCTCAAGTCTTGGTTTGCTTTTCCATTGCCAATTTGATTCAATGAACTTTTTACTTCCCGACTCAACGAACTTTTCTAAAATTAAAGCCAATAAAGGAGCTAATCATGAATCTTATCTCGAAGATTCATCAATTAAAATTCCAAATTAACCATTTACAAAATCATTTATCAGAACTAAGAACAACATCGGGCCGTTTTCGATGAAGTCCCATAAACAAGGATCATCTATATTTCTCTATGCAACCACCAAATTAAAGCGCTAACATCGATGTGTCTAAGAAATGTCGTTCGAAATAGAAACTACCAAAGATGAGGCAAGGATTTATGACATAATGATCACCTAGGCACCAAGCTAAAAATAAAGTTTGAGTAGAGAATTCAGCACAAACATTTACATGGATTATTGACCAAGATCAACTTTCCAATTAGGCATTTAATGAGATCAATTTAAATGGTAGAAAAATATATAACTTCCTGGTTCTCTATACTATTGAGTTGACATAGAATAAAAGGTCCTTTTACATGTCTCTAAGACAGATGACTACACAAATTGCATTAAAAATAATAATACAGTTAGATCAAATCATAGTTCATGGCATATGTTTAAGGTTGTGTAAAACTGTAAACATAAGAGTACGGCAATACTGATCCAAAAACTGGCTTGTTTTTCTTTCAAAATTTCAAAAATGGTTTTTTAATGTGCATGTTTGTGTAGTGCGATGTCACATGAACGGAACTTAATTTGTGTAACTACTGCACCTTTTAATGATCACGATAAAGTCGAAGAGTTGATAATAACTTACCGATGCTCCTGCAAGAAATGCGGTAGGATTCCGTACTCCAATTGAAAATCGCTCAACTATCATGGAAAGAAGTTTCACATAAGATTCAAATCAAAAGTACCCTAATCTATTAAACTGCTCAAAAGATCTGTCTAAGTACAGAACCATATACTACAAATATATCTGAATGCAAATTAAAAAATGATAAAAATGAAATTAATGAAGACAAAAGTCACTTGGCAGATTCCTAGAAAGGACATAGGCTTTTTTTTTTCCAAGGGTGTACCGCCCTGGTTCAGCTGGGATGCAGCGAGGGCCAAAAAGAGCCTGAATACTTAGGACCTTGATTATCCTTTACATCAACCAAAGTAACATCAGTAAATTTTGAGATGTCTCTTGATGACTTGGAAAGAATTACTCTTGAATACTTGCAGAAGGAAACATTTTAAAAAAAGAAGCAGGAAACATCAATTTTCTCACGTTTAGCCATCGTTTTCGTTTTAACCAATTATTCAATTTATATCTAGTTGTTCAGACTTGACAATCTTGAACCATGCATATGGACTTAACAAGTGAGTGTAGCTTTAAATTTCTACATTTGCTGCCCTGTAGTTTTTATCTAGGATCTCATGTGCTATTATTTTGGGTTACATGTATATGAAAGTTAATACCATGGAGCAAATTCGAAAAGTGAGGTTAAATTAGTTTTCATAGTTTATTTTGCTCAACGTTGATACCAACTTGGATATTTTCTTCAAGACTTCAATTAGATGCTAGATAAGTAAAAGAAATTATGTATATTTGCCAACCAGATGCTTGTTGAAACGTGTAAAAGGGACTTATATGATTTTGGTTGGAGAATCCTATTGTTATATAATTTCAGACAAAAAGATTGTATATGCTTTTGCAAGGATTATAAATTGCAACATCCACACATCCCACAATTTTTTAGATTTTGATCTTAACTTATGGTCAAACAAAAAAAATTACATTTATGAAGTGAACTGTTTGATGTTTTATAAGTTTTTGATTGTATTAGGTATATCTTTTTATCTATTTGATATTTTGATACGAAAACAACTCTAATACTTAGATAATCTAATGTGTTGAGACTTTAACGTTTGGCAACTTCCGTGGCTTCCAACCAACTTATTGTAAGAAAATCAAACTTGTTCAGATTACACTAAAACACTCTTTCACTTGTTCAAATTAGTTAAACAATTGATGACTATTGGTCGTCGGATACAAAATGAGGACATAATGACTATTGGTCGTCGGATCTCAATAGTTGTTGAATTCCGCGAAAAAACTAGTAACATCTATTGTATCATCAATTTGTATCCAAATAGATTTTCCCTTTATTTTGACTTAACATTTCACTATTTTCTTGACGTATCAAAATTAATTTTATATTTTGCTAGCTACTGATTTTGCATGAATTCTTGATTGTTCAAATATTTTGCATCAAACCAAATTCTGCGGACTAGGCCAAAAAAAATGTGTCAGAACCAGATACAAATGATTGAGTGAAATACTTGAAATGGAACTTCAAAGAAAACTGTTTGCAATGACAATACAGCTGAAAAAGTTAAGAAAAAAAATCAGCAATAAAAATAAACTCGCTCCTGTGTTAATTCCTGGGCCCGTCGTTGCTTCTTTTTTCAATTGATTTAAAACCACAAGTTAGCTAGCAATAAATGTAAAACCATCGAAATATGGTATGCCAGTTCAATAATACTTGTATCCTCTCTCCTTTCAAAATTTACTTTATTCTTTAATATTCTTCTAACAAATGTGTTTTTAACCATATTTATCAGCATTGACTCAACCATGTATGACCAAGGTGTTTAAACAATTCAAATCTCTCCCTTTCTAGAGATCTTCTTGATTCATTTATTGTGTCATAATCACTTTATGAAATGCTAAATCAGCATCAGCAATGAAATTATGGGACGGTTATTTATTGTAATTACAGAACTTGACGACCAAGCATATAAACTGAATTGATAAACGAATGCAGACATTATTTTGAATCCTTATGTGAATTACTGTAAGATTTAATCATATTCTTCATCATCACCACTGAACTTGAAGACGAAAGGTTATTCTGTAAATTTTAGAAAACATAATAAAGGGGGTAAGAAGATCGAAAGAACTTAGGTTGTTCGTAGGGCAGACAAAACTGGATGTTGACCTTTTTTAGGTTAAGAGAACAAACCCATATCAATACGAAGGGAAGGGACTTGGTATATTCAAAGGCAACTTTGTGGTCCCAAGTTTTTTTTGCTAAAAATTCAATTTTTGGTTTTTTTGTCATCAGATTAAGGGAGAATGGAGATGCTGGGAAGATTCTGCTAGTATTTCACTGTTTTTATTTTATTTAGTAAATATACATTTACATCTAAACTTCATTTGTAACCACACTGATGTGAGTAAAAGGAGAATCGGAAATACTTTCTGATGGTAAATTTACACATCTAATGTGGAACCTGTATATTTTATTTATAGAAAATATTTTATTGGGTTTTTGTTTCCAAGGTTTAATTTGAGTTGTAAGAAGAAGAAAAATAGAGCGCCTAATTTCTGATTGCTGCCTATTTGATTTGCACTTTTTACTTGTCGTTTCTTTCTCAGAATAAAGTATTCAAAATTCACGTCATATCAAAGGAACAAAATGCTAACTTAAGTTCATTGGTATATTAATTGATCAGTAGTCATCTTTTTTTTTTTTCTCTTTCAAAATATACTATAGGAGAACCAGCCGAACGGGCACCTATGATCATGGGTACTACTTTATGCGACATGTGTGTGCAAGGTAGGAATCGAAACTGGATCTATTACCAAAACTAGTCACCTCTTTCCATTGCGCCACACATGTGGACAATAGTCATCTTTATAATAGAAATTTTTCATGTTACTCTAGTCCATTGAGAAAAGCAGGTAATTATCAGGTGAGAGATAAAGATAGAGCAAAGTTCGAGAACTCGGTTTCGGTCTCGGTTTCGCTTATTTGAAATTTTCTTAGTTTTGACCAATTTCGAAAGTTTCAAATTTAGTTTTGGTTTCGATCCCGTATCACATTTTCATTATTTTTAATGAAAACATAATAATAAATGTTGTAAATGAAATAAAGGAATATAGTCTAAACATTTATTTAAGTCTAATCTAGATAATTGCTATTATACACATGTAATTTAGACACATATTAAAACATCACATATAGTCTAATCTAAATAAATAATATAACAAGCCCAGACCATTAGTGGTCAACCAACCCAATGCTTACACCCAATATCTAAATAACCTAATCCTAAACCGAACCAGATCTGTTTGTACTTCATTTCTCAATTTAGCGAAAGGTCCTCAAAAAGAGAAGAAAAAACACATCGTTCAAGGAGAAGATGAGAAAGATGAGAAACAAGGAAACAAAATCTACAAATTTGTATTCGAACAAAGACGACAAAAATGGAAATGAGTCAATGGCAATCGATTAAGGTTTTGAAGCTTGAATTGGTTGAGGTAATTTGTAATTGGTTATACTGCTTCCATAGATAAATTTTGCTTCTTTTCCACTTCTACAGCAAGTGCGGCTTCTTTTTTTCAATTTTTTTATTTACTTTTTTGGTCAAGAACAACGAGATCGATTTTTGCCCTAATTCCATCTTGCCTCCG
Organism: Allium sativum; assembly: GCA_030737875.1. NCBI lineage: Eukaryota > Viridiplantae > Streptophyta > Magnoliopsida > Asparagales > Amaryllidaceae > Allium > Allium sativum. The sequence goes on along the minus strand of CM060909.1, from coordinate 802,273,112 downwards.
CCAAAACCGAACCGAATTGGCCGGAATCTTGAAATTTCGGTCGGAACCTGATACCATGAGATAGAGCAAGGGACTACTTTGAATGACTCATTTGTACCACTATATCTTAAAAATGTATGAAATAATCTTATTAATTGCTAGTTAACCCGTGTATTTGTAGGTCAAGAAAACCTAAAAGTGATCATTAACCAATCCAACACTTGTGTGAAAAATGAAGTCTCATGTTTATTAGTATCATATGGTATAATCGTAGCATTTCCATACATACATGTAATACTATTTTGCGATACCAAAATAAAACTTATTTTGTACTAAGTGTAAATTTTCATAGATTTATGTATATATCCTAAATCTCATCAACGAATCACTTCGCATTTCATATGTATTGAATAGAAATAAAAAAATGTCTCAATGGTGCACGTTTAAGTTAACAAAAATTTTCAGGCAGAGAAAAGCGGGTAATTATTAGGAAGAGATAAAGATAGAACAAGGGACTACTTTAAATACCACATTTATACCATTACATTATATCAATGTATGAATTAATCTTTATTTATTGCTAGTTAACACGTGCACTTGTAAGTCAAGAGCCCCAAAAAGTAACCATGAACCCAATGAACAGTGTATCTATCGTTATATTTAACTTGATATTATTGCATAGTTATTTATGGGGTGTGTGTGTGTGTTACCGGGTTTATGGTTTCGAATGCATCTTTTAGGATATATCATTTGGTTAAAAACACATCTAAACACTAATTAAAATTATTAACAAAAGTTGCACAAATTTTGAACTTACCAAAACCTATCAGGTTCCCATACTTCTGAATAGCCTGAGTTACCCTTTCCAATTTCTCCTTTCCAATACCCAACTGTAATTACCAAAACTTACAATTTTCAATAACTGCAAGACCCCTAGATGATTATCCATACTGAAAGGTCCCCATGCGGGGTTTCTGTTCCCTTTTTTTTTTTTTTTTTTGGGAAGGTGGGGGAGGGAGGTATGATACTTGATCCTTTATTCTTATCCGAAAAAAATTCAAACCTTGGAACATATATCTTCTGAAGCTTTTGTCCTTCTGAACATTCTACCAAGGTAATAGGGTATCAAATCACTGATACAGACTCCCCTGTATAACACATATCATGTAAAAAGTATCAAGTGCCTTTTTTTAGCAACCACGATCAAATTTTAACATGGATATGGGCATACCAGTATACCCATAAAACCGTAGAAACAATGTATGGAGCATTTTTCCAGAATGAAGCAGTAAATGCTTGCCAGTTTTGATCTAGAGTCAGAGTACGAGCAAGAGTTATGCCAACCTGGATCAGTTATCATCAACCGGATTCAAGGACAATAAATGGTAATATTTCTTATTTTAATTTTATACATTTTGCATATAATGGAGAAAACATAGTGATGGTACAGAAGTTGTTTTATATGAGCATAGAAAAACAGAAGGTACCAGTCAAGAGGACAGACCCAAACATTTAATGCCTCTTCGCTGATAAATAGTCCGCATCCAGCAGCCATCAACAACCAAAAGTAAACCCACCTGAATAATTATCAGAGTCGGTTTTTTTTTCCTTTATCAATTGACATTATTTTAATAACAAAGCATTTTTTGCAATAAGTTGCACACATACACCTAGCATGCTCAGATAATCATAACGACCATACAAAGCTTAATGACAATGAATGGACTGTAAGCCTGACTAAATCGGTAAACAATATATAGTATATCCTGACCATATGAACAAATGATTAGATTAATTTCACCTATAAATACCTTTGTTGTATCAATGAGACGAATTAAGATAGCAATAATAAAATTAGAAGAACCATAACACACTAATTAAGGGTTAATGTATTGCATTATTCGATATGTACAAAGATAGTCATTATCAAGTGAAATCATGCAGCAGAAAGTAGTTGAAGGCCTGTGCATACCCTGGCGTATATTCTGGAATTATGATTCTATGACCCAAAACTGTTAAGCTGAACCCAACAGGAACTGACTGTGATGAACTATCAACAAACAATGGCAAGTTTTGGGATAATCCTTGAGAAGACCAGTTGCCAAAAATGGATATTAATGTGACTGTGGCTGCTACGCCTGTACCTATTGCTAATTTGGAAAGAAATGAATTCCTTGAAGTACTACTATCGACCGCTGAAACTTTAAGAGTTTCATCAATGTCGTCATCCCCTTGACTTGACGAAAAGATGGATGCTGAAGCCCTTGTGACTCGAACTCGAACTTCCCCACAACTGGTGAGCTTCAAACTGTTTAAATGAAGAGCAGATGTTTATTCTTAAGATCATAATGAAAAATTGTCAAGCATAGCGTTGATCCAATGACATGCTTGAAGTATAGCTAAATTAAAGTAAATGATTTAATAAAGGAATCTCCAGGTAGGTTGGATCAAGGTTTCACAAAGCAGAGAAGGTTGAATTTTGAAGCTGTGTGGACGATATTTCTTATGAGAGATGAAAGAAATATGCCAATCAAATCATATCAGCTCACCTTAAAATGGGCAAAGTAGATACCATTTCTACATAAGAAAAACGTCAGGAATGCATATGTGACAATGAATAATAGCTTGAATAGTGTAATAATAACTGGGTACAATTGATAGAAACTTTAAGCATTTCAACCCGAAATTAATGCAGTAGCAAGGAATTTAAACATATTCACCTAAACTTAATCATCCATACTACTGTATAACTTGTGGCTGAATCATTAGCAAACTTCCATCCTATCCAAACGATGGCAGTTGGCAACTAACTAACTTTGTACATTTCAACATCATCGGTGACACAATTTTTGAGACACACACAACATAAAAAGATAAAAATAGAAACTAGGGAAATAAAATAAGCTTTTCGGCATTTGGACGCTGTGATAAAAATAAATGCAGAATATTGTATTGAAATTTGAGTACGGATTCATTTACATGTAAGGTCTTTGACATGCACCATTCAATGAGGTTTCTATTATTGGTATTAACATTAAAAGATAGACATGGACTTTTCAGTTTCAATACCTCGTTTTAGCCTAGATCAATTTCTGTGGACATCAATCGATTAATACGTAAATCAGAAGCACTAGCCAGTAGTCATTACAACTTCACACAAAATCTTTCAGAAAAAAAACAAAATAATAAAGGAAAAAACATACCTTAGGGTTTTGAATCGAGATCGACAAAACCCGAAACACTTATTGCTGTTGAATCGATACCGACAAGACGTAGAAACAGAGAGTCGAGAAATAGATGAAGGCACTGGAGGAAGAGAGTTGCGCTGAAGCTGAGGCACCAACGCCATTGTAGTTTACGGTTCTTTCGCTCCCGTAGTTTAAAGCAACTGCTTTCTCTCCCTCAACCAAAGAGATTTGATGGCTACAGAAAGATTGTGCGGAGGGGAAAAGTCTGTCAAACTTTGAAATAAAACATGGTAGGCGTTATTTAAACATCACAACATCTGACAATAGTCGGATTTTTCCACTACGACGCCTCCTTGTTGCATCATTAGAGTATCAATATTAATTAGAATGTCATATTAATTGTAACATATAAATTTAGACTGACGCAGTGAAGTGTAATGTCTAGCTTCGAGCATCCAACTTCACATTGTGAACAGTAACATTCAAAAAGCATTATTTTATAAATAATTTTTATTTATCTATGGTATAATTGATACATGTAGACAAAGTTGTTTTTACCAACAAGGTAATATTGAAGTACATATTTTATTTTCAATGTCAAATTTAATAATTTACTTACACAATTATGAACTATATTTGACACATAGAATTTAGTTGACATTACTAACCACTTGGATTGGATATGTTTTAAACTTACGGAAAATAGAATAAAAATAAAACGAGAAAAAGAACCATATGTAAAGAGCATCTCGAATAAACTCATTCACGATTCAAGAGCATCAATTAATATCGCCCAAGAAGAACTATTTAGGACATTGTTATTGACACTCCAAATATTGTTAAGGGGGGGCTAATTTATTTTTTCTTCAAAAATTGTTAAGGGGAGTACCAATAAGGAAAGTAGTCCCTTAACAAATAAAAGTAATTTTACCTTATTACCCATTTAGCCCTATAACAAATAAAGGTAATTTTACCTTAACAAATATTGTAAGGGTCATAGTAATTTTTTTTTATTCGCGTACATCGAATTTTTTAAACCTTAAAGAATAAGCATTTTCGGAGGAATAGGATCGAACTTTTTTTTTTTTTTTTGACGACATAAATATGTCGAATTTTATACGGAGGCAATGCACCGAAATGATTATTAATTTTCGACATAGCATTGTCGAATACATATATAATTGATTACGTGCTGCATTCGGTGCAGTGGTGACGAACTGCTTATTTTAATTTGGTTTCCCTTATCAAATAAGTTTTTTTTTTTTTTATTTAAAGGGGCAATCCAGGAAAATCAAGTAATGTGAAATAATATGATTGTGTAGCCCCTTAACAATTTTTCAAAGAGTGGAGTATTTTTAAAAAATGACCCCCCTTAACAGTAGTTGGAGTGTCAATAACAACACCCACTATTTAACCATGAATATTAAAATAAGATCAGATTTTCGAAGTAAGCTTCTTTTCAAACCAATTTCGCATCTGAGGCTTGCTTGCAAATTTATTACCAAATATGGCTAATTTCTACCCAATAAACTATCAAATTAGCAGTTTTGTAACTACTTCGTATGAGCACAACTCATAATTGCATCCAGAATTTCTTTTTAGTTACACTATGGCTAAGCCATATTTTTATTAGGAAAAAAAAAATACTAGTTGCTAGTGGTCTAACTCATAGTTGCACCACATGCAACAAAAGTTTCTTTCATTAAGAAAGAAAAATAAGTTCACATGAACAAAAAAAATCTTGAAGCAACTATGAGTTGCGCCTAGACGAGGTTGTTTAACTGGTGATTTGGCAGCTTATTGGACAGAACCCAACCCTATTTGGTAATAAGTTTCTAAACTAGATTCAAACGCTAAATTGTTTTGAAAAGAAGCCTACTTCGAAAATTTGTTCTTAAAATAATATTTAAGAATAAATTTACCTTTCTGATAATTACATATTAAAATAAATAAATAAAACCAGATGCATGTTCAATAGGTGTCTGATTATTAGAGATTTTCACAAAAATGATGCTTAATATTCAAGACATGAATATTAAATAGGTAAATTCATTGAAGATGCTTTAGCTGAAAGAAATTTGACTAACTTACCCTTGGCGTTCTTGCCTCCTTCTAAGAGGAATGCAAGAACTTAACTGTCAATTATGGAATATATATATATATATATATATATATATATATATACATATATATATATATATATATATAATACACACACACACACATCTAATTATTTTTTATAAAAAAGGAACCTTTTAGCTCAAATAAATTGAGGGCATTTTCTTCCATGATATCTTGTGCATGTTATGTTGATGTTTACATTTATGTTCGCGTCATCATTCATCAACAGTTCATTTAAATATTGAAAAGTATAATCGTACCATAATTTTATCCTAAGTCTTGCTTAAATATGGTGTCTAAAATGTTAACCTAGTACCTTTTTTTCGTAAATCATATTTTTCCATTTGTATCATCTGCTTTTAGTCTAAGCTTTTAAGATTTATTTTAGTGTCAAACAAGGAAAATTCTGATGGGAAAATTATGTTAAAATGTTACGATTTTGGAAATGTCATTTGATTCTGAAATCACTCATTCAAACTCGTTATGATCTCGATGTTGCTGCCACAATGATGTTGAATATGATATACGATATGATATGTTGTTTCAAATAGGATAGGATATGTAGCATAATGGAAGAGAGGTTGAATGAAAAAGCTAAAGCCGAAATAATGCATGTAACAACCTAAAGATTCACTTTCAGTTGGAAAAAAAGGCACTTGGATCGGCCTAAACGTTCATCTGGTTACCATATAATGGTTCAAGACATGCATTAGGTTGGCATAAAGCCTTCTTATGTGGATGTGGTTTAATGATTTTATACGAGATGGAAAGTTTAAACAATGTGTATTGTTTCATACTTCAAGCAAACTTCATCTGCATAACAAAATTTATTTCGAAGCCCTAGGGAATTGAGAGTAATAAAATAAAGGATTCTTATACATGTATTAATTTCTTTTAACGGCTAGTTGGACTGCTCTATGACACCATTCAATAATCTTATAAATGATTTTATATATATCATGAAATTTGAAGGTAGTGAGAATTGATAAAAGACGTTGGGTTCATGGGTGTATATTAGATTTGGTCAAAACACATTAAATCATATGTTTTTTGCTTATGCATTATCGTTATTTATTTATCGTTGATATTGTTTATTTCTCTTGAGTTCCTATTGATAAGTAATCAGTGAATTGTGATCATGATAAAGTGTAAATTTTACATAGTAAAATGCTTTAACCAAACGAGAGTGAGTAAGTCACACTTTGCTTTATACTTCTTATATTAACCAAGTGTGGATGATAAATATGCTGAATTATCATATTTTTAAATTTCCATATTCATTTCGAGTAAGACATTTTTGCAGGATGCTCTATCATGTAGTACTATTAAGTCTGATTTTATCTAGACTTCATATATGTCTATTATAATATAACCATATAAACATCAATATATACATTTTTCACGTCGTGTCACATGAGGTATAGGTGAATGTTTTAATGATTGTTGTTATATGAAATCAGTGAATGTAACCTATTATGTTGCGTGCTACTTATAACCAAAAATATTGATGAATTATCGGATATGAATGTCGGTCCCCGTGAAGTTAATAATGAAAACCATTATTTTCTCTTTTTTAGCTAATGATCATTAGATATGTACATGCGAACCATGTATTATGCTCACTTTAATCAAGATTAGATGGTTGTTTTTGTAAGGTGGAAAGGATACCCACATTATATTCTGCTGCATGCACTATTATATATAAAATGGTTACTTGTGAACGCTTTTCTCATGATAATAAACAAATAATAAATGTTCTGATGATGATCCAAGCAATGTTCATCTTTCATTCATAGAACTGGCTCGTAAATATAGCCATCACCTTGTTAAATCATATTTTATAGCATTTCATTTTTCCATCAAAACTTGAACATTTCAAAATCTAAAAGAGAAATCTTCAATTTTCACCACTAAGTCTAAGTATGACAGTTGAAAAGATATTTGAATTTTATAAATTTCTAAGAGACATATTAACATACATGATAACAAGTCGGTTTATTCAGTTACACTCCTTTTGTTAATGTGATCAAGTGTCAAACTCATATATAGCAAGATATGTTCGAAAAGTTCAGAATTTCGCAAATGCTCATTAGAGTATTACAGTAATAAACATGCTCGAGCAAGTTTATTTACTACAAGATGAAATATTATGTAATTTTTATTGAAGGTTGATTCACTAATAACTTAGTATCAAATTGGAAAAATAAATAGCATAATATCAACGTGACCAAATACATAATGTTATATGTTTCTAGTTATGTAAATATGCAATGTAGAAAGCGGAAGAAAAAAATAGCGGATATAGCAATTAAAGAGAAATATTGTAATGTCCCGTATTTTTATGGTGTAATAGTTAATTTATTTAATTATTTAAATAGTGATTTAGAGATTTAAATGGTTTAAATTAAATAATAATGAATAAATAATAGAATAATATATTTAATTCCGAAATAGTCGGAACTAGTGGAATTCACAATATTATATGAATTGGATAGTATTAGAGATTTAATTCAGTTTATAATTGAATTATAATAACGAATATATTTAAATAACGACAGCTTGAACGTATATATTATATTATAATTATAATGAGCTTGAAATGGCGCGGCAGTTTGTAATTTGGCGATTTAAAGTTTAAACGAATATACAGAATCCGTTTTAAGTCGGATTTCTGTGAAACAAGAAACGTTCAATGTAACACCCCGCCTCCGCTAGGGTCACTCGCAAAGGAATGCACTAGCTTTAGAGGGGCATTATTGGTAAACATGCACAGAAATATCACAAGACAGAACATATATAAATAGCGGAAGTAAAATCAAACTTTCATAACATGAATAAATAAGGTCTAAAGCCTTTTTATATCAGAGTACATCAAAACCTGTCTTGCAATAATAAAGAAGCATAAAAACCTTTTCATAAATTATTCCCCAAGTAAAAACAGTAAAGTAGCCATAGCCAAGAGAAGTCCAAGCCATCCATGATGACCTTCAGGCAGAAGAAGTCCGAACTAAACAGCATTGTTTCCTCCCTGTAACCTGGGGGGGGAAACGGAAGAAAAGAGGCGAAACAAAACGGGTCAGTCAAAAAGACTGAGTAAGTCCTATCTACTTCCAGTATAAAAACAGGTAAAGGTAACATGACATGCATAAACTGAAAGTAAACATAAGGATAACTACAAGACAGATAAACCAGGATAGCCGGTTGAACTACTGTGGCAAGGTAAACCAAGGTATCATGATAAACTGCGGTGTTATGATAAGTCAAGGTATCACATCGTCAGATTTCTAACGAGTACATTATCCCAAGGTATCTACCCCGTCTAACATCCCACGGTATCTATAATGTATATTCTTCCTAGTCCTAACATGTATATTTGCTCTGCACCTCTTGTACTAGTATCCCTACCCGCGTCATGTGTTAACCATGAACGTCCCTTGCTCAAGGTCGTGTAATGGTCCATGTCAACCTAATATATCACATATACAGGTTACTCACATCATGTGTTTCTTTTCATGTATATAAGTTCAGTCCTTTGCCGTACCTCGTACGGGCTTCCCCATGTCGTTTTATCCTTGAAGTCGTTCGAACTGTCACCCTTGTTCTAGCTAGGTTCTTCCATATGAATCATCGTTTGAACTATTAGGACTTACGCCACCTAGCACCACTAGGGATTACGCTTACCTATTGCACGCTTTCGTATTTCGGTTTGGGTTAAACCACCTAGGCCACTAGGGATTACGCTAACCCTCAACCGCGCCCTTTTTCCCACGCATTCATCGTGAATCGCTTTTCTATAACTGTATGCACATGTATCACATCGTGCCATCCGAGTCCTGTTACAGGGCGGAACTAGAAATACAGGACTCGGTCGGGAGCTTTAGATTTATCTGCCGATGCAGATACTAAGGTCTGCTTTTCTACACGTGGCTATGGTCCCACGAGACCCCTCCCTCAACTAGTGAAAGGCAACACAAGAGAAAATCTTGCATGAGAACTACACTCCGGCCAGCCCACATCCTACGGCCTACCTCACCCATAATTAGATAGCAAATCATGGTCTGTTGGGTGTTCCCTGCCTTTCCATACGTACACGCTTGACTCAAGATGGTAGATGATCGACGAACTTGCTATCTCGGGCACCTTATGTATCCGCCGACTCACTGCTATCCACCCCAGTCTTTAGGTCGCTCGCATAGCAACCAAGGCATATTCTTGGTTCTTCTACCGCAGACCTCAACCTCTCTTGAGCCTAGTATAATGACCTGGCAGCTCACAGAGGGATCCCAAGAATATCCTCACGTTCCCCGAAGCCGCTGCTTCGTTACCCAGTTCGTTGGAGCCTTTATCAGATAGTCTGCTCCTACACGCATACTTAAACGTTGACCTAACGCATCGGGTTACTCATCTATCTAAGAAGTGGTCCAGATTTCCTTGACTAAGAATTATTACTTAGTTTCCCTTAACTAAGGTTTACCACTTAGCCTTATTTCCATTACCCTTGTTAACTGTGGTTATTTACCTAATCCTCAGAATTAGGGTTTATCTAATGGATTAAGTGTTACTTAAGTTCATAACTTAGCCCGTCTACAAACCATGTCAAAATTGGCTAAGTATCCAAGTTCAAGACTTAACCCTACAAACCATGTGTCAAGTTGGCTAAGTATACCAAACAATCCATAACTTAACCTCGTCTAATTATCATTTTAGATTGGTTAATTATAAATTAACTTGACCTTGTCAAATTTCCGAGTCAAGACGGTCAAGCGTATTCGAAACGATTCGTGACTTAGCCTTATCATGTTTTCACGTTAGATTGGTTAAGTATAGGTTAACTTAACCTCATTAAATTAACGAGTTAGATTGGTTAAGTATAGGTCACTTAACCTCATCAAATCATCGTGTTAAATTAGTTAAGTGTTTAACTTAACCCCATTAAATTACCATGTTATGTTGGTTAAGTATTGGTTACTTAACCTCATTGAATTACCAAGTTCAAATTGGTTAAGTGTTTAACTTAACCCCGTCGAATTACCGTGTTTAGATTAGTTAGGTGTGGATTACTTAACCTCATCTAATTACCGTGGTTAGGTTAGTTAAGTCTTAATTACTTAACCTCATCTAATTACCCAGTCGGATTAGTTAAGTGTTAATTACTTAACCCCATCTCCTAATCATCTTGCATGGTTAAGTGTCATTAAGGAAATCAAGCCCGGTCCCACTTAACCTACCCATTTGTGTCATATCGGTTAAGTGTCATTAGTCAAATTTACTTAACCTTATCATGTGGCATTAATTTAATTAATGCACTCTTAACCTCTCACATTAGACCTTGTTGTGGTTACTAGTTAAGCCGGGCGGGTCCGGGTAGATTTACACCACAACCTAGTCTAACCTCGGGTCTTAAGCGCGACATGACCAACTTCTCACATTGGGTCCTATTGTTTGCAACTACTAGTTAGGCCGGTCGGTTCCGGGTAGTTTTACGTTGCAAACTCAACCCAACCTCGAGTTGGCCACACTTAAATTATCTAAGTTCATCATGTTTCCAAAACATGTTACAAGTTTTCAAGCATTTGGGTAGACCTAACTTAATAGGTAAATTCCCAAAGGGTAGACCTAACTTAATAGGTAAATTCCCAAGCTCATGTTTTTATGCATACTTACATGTCATCTTCCATGTTATCTTTCAAGTCATATTTTCAAGTATAAACGCATGTCATATTCAAGTTAAGACTTTGCGACATGTTCATGTTTATCTAACTACCCAAAGTCGTGTTTTCCCAACGCAAGCAAATCGAGTCAACATAGTAAGGATACTATGTCACATATTGGTCTCAAACCATGCATGATGCCAAAAAGGGCTTGGCTTCCACATGCATAACATCGTAAAGAGATTGGCCATAAACATGCATAGTGTCATAAGGTAATTTTGGCCCCAAACATGCATATTATCACAAAGGGTTTGGCCATAAACATGCATAATCTCATAAAGGATTTGGCCACAAACTTGCATGATAGCATAAAAAGGTTTGGGTTCATAAACATGCATTAGCCCCAAAATCTAGTCTTAGCCAATGTTTCACAAGTAAAATGGTTCCTAAAGGTTTATGCTAGCATTTCATGCATAAAGATCCAAACTTGCAAGTTAAACTAGGTTATGCATAGCATGAGAGGCATGATTAAGTCACTCACATGGCCTAAAATCATAAACATGAACACAAGAGGCAAGGTAAGGTTCATATAGGTTCGCATAATCATGTTTAGCCTCATTTTATCCCATGTCAACATTAAAAATACCGTTTTGATCCAAAAGTAGCTAGAACTTACATAGGCAAGGCTTAGAAAAGGGGTCATGCATCATCTTGACGAAGAAAGGTGGCTCCTTTGAAGAAGAACCTTCATGAAACTTGCCTAGCAATGTTGATTTGGCCTCCATTTGGTGTAGCAAGCTTGCATCTTTTGATTTGAACTTGATTTGAGTGCATAGGCTCTAGGGATTTGAGATGGAGGCCATGAGAGTAGAAATTTGGCCATAGTTTAGTTACATGAGTGAATAATGAGGGTTTAGGGGTAGGTTTAGGGTCTTTTTATAGAGATTAGGATAGTTTTAGGCCCTTAGATTAACCCTAGGACCAACCAGAACCGTCAGATTTCAAACCAGGCCCAAAAACCTAGCCAAGATAGCAAATAGGTGCACCAGATCAAAATCAGCCGACAGGGCAAGTCGACAGCCCTGTCGACATGCATGTCGACATGCCTGTCGACATGCCTGTCGACATGCCTGTCGACTTGTCTGGGCGGGAATTTTCCCGCCTGGCCCCATTTCTGCACGTTTCGAAATTCAAATTTTCCGAAAACTTCTTTGGGCCTTAACCGGGTCATACGGACTCCGATTTTCGAAAACTCGGACTCTATTTCGCGTATTTTTCCGAGACGAACGCAATGGCGTAGCCCGTTTTACTTGATTCAGAATTTAAAATTAAATTCTGCCTTGATTCTCGTTTTAACGTGTTATCGAAATACGGGTCGTCACACGAAACACGGGTTGTTACATTCTCCCCTCCTTTTAGGATTTCGTCCCCGAAATCTCCAAGTTAGGAAGAACGTATCCTACCATCCATCATCCATCTACCCAAAACATCATCCACAAGCAACCATTGTCCTTAGATGATTTCTAATGCTGTATGAATACATGCAAAGAGTGTGTGTATGTGTTCCTTAGCTAATGCTAATGATCAGGCCTGAAAAATCTTTTGAATGCAAAAATATGTTTAGTGCTATGAATCCAACATGTATGCAAATAGTCCTAATCATATATATATACACTATATGCGTGCACAAACATTCATCCATATGCAACGTCCACATGGTAACACATTCAATTTCATCTATAAACAAGTATAAATACTCGTGCATATGCAATATGAAATGTGACCGAGTCGAGCTGATATCTAATGTAAATTCGCGCATCCACGAGCAACCACTTGCAACCATTTGCAACCATATCAACCATAACATGTTTCAAATACATGTTTACATCCATAGCGTTCTACCTAAGGTTCCCAAAATAAGATCGAGAAGATAAACAAAACAAACTCCTTACGGGGTTTGTAACAGAAACAGGACCGAGGGGATATCCATGAAAGATAGCCTACAAACAAGCCCAACAGAAAACAGGGATCGAGGATATATTCCCAAAAGAGATATCATGCACGTATTTAGTCTTCAGTCTCCTGAGTCGCATCACCTTGAGCTTAGTTCCATCGTGCCTTGACCGCCCCTTTTTCTTCACGATTTCGCAGCTTCTTATTTCCTGTTTCCATAACATGAGCTGGAACTCATTTCCTCGTCGCCTCCCGTTCTACTTGTACTTATTCTCCTTCTAGAATACTTGGTGCAACCAGGACTGCGTACTCATGATTCCATGCGAGCTTTCCAAAATTTACTTGTGAATCCTGAACCTCGCACCACAAGGTATTCCACGTAGAAAAACTTTCCCTTGAAAGTAAACTGGTTACCATGCGCACTTACTAGGGTAATTCCCATAACCCATACATAAGCGAAGTAAACCATCCGTTTTATTAGCGAACGCCACTCGATCGGGTTTCCAATTTCCAACAAAGGCATCTAGGGATTCTAAGTAACTAATCATGACAAAACCCAAAAGGTTACGCGATACTTCAAGGGTATTACCAAAACAAGCCAGGAGTCTAACTACCCTCCTTCTAAAACCGAGAGTGGCACCCCTTACTGGATAACCACTTCATCCTTAGAATCCATCCATAGCTTATAAACATAAGCATTATTTCCAAGCTCAATACTTGACATAGACATTCTCAAATCCAAACAAGTCATGAATAAATGGACCGACCTTCCAATAGGACTTGAGACAAAAACGGGATCCTCTATTATACTAGTACTAAGGTGCAGAGACTCAACCATCGAAGCGGACTTAAAAGATGCGGTGATCAAAACAAAGTCCCGACAGGATGATAGAGAAGAAAAGCTAAACCTTTAACAAGATCGTTACCCTCCTTCTGAGGTACCCTAGAAATGAGAGCATACTATTGCCCTCCGAATGATCTTGTCCCTGTTCCATGATACTTAACTATCCGTCCCGTTTCACCATGCCAAAGGTACTCTCTCGTCACGGGTTTTATTGTTCATCTTTCTCCCTCCTTTTAGGACTCAGCCATTCCAACATGTTGCTTATCCCTGAGCTCGTATCCTTTATCCTTGTTCTTACTATCCTTTCATAACTCTGCAACGGTCTCTCGAGAACCACCTCCATCGTACGGGAAACACTTACGCGACTAGAAAGACTAGTCGCAGTCAAAACCACTGTGACTACAGATGGAGGAAAGAAAGGAAAAGAGATTCAATCAAGGAAACAAGGATAATGCTAATGGCCTTTGGGGAATAGCCTTTTTCTTTAAAAGAAAATTTTCTTGAAAAATGCTTCTTTGTAAACGGTTTTTCAAATAATTTTCAGAAGGTCTTTAAAAACTTTTGCCCAGTCTGGTAACCTTCTGCTCTGATACCAAATGTAACACCCCGCCTCCGCTAGGGTCACTCGCAAAGGAATGCACTAGCTTTAGAGGGGCATTATTGGTAAACATGCACAGAAATATCACAAGACAGAACATATATAAATAGCGGAAGTAAAATCAAACTTTCATAACATGAATAAATAAGGTCTAAAGCCTTTTTACATCAGAGTACATCAAAACCTGTCTTGCAATAATAAAGAAGCATAAAAACCTTTTCATAAATTATTCCCCAAGTAAAAACAGTAAAGTAGCCATAGCCAAGAGAAGTCCAAGCCATCCATGATGACCTTCAGGCAGAAGAAGTCCGAACTAAACAGCATTGTTTCCTCCCTGTAACCTGGGGGGGAAACGGAAGAAAAGAGGCGAAACAAAACGGGTCAGTCAAAAAGACTGAGTAAGTCCTATCTACTTCCAGTATAAAAACAGGTAAAGGTAACATGACATGCATAAACTGAAAGTAAACATAAGGATAACTACAAGACAGATAAACCAGGATAGCCGGTTGAACTACTGTGGCAAGGTAAACCAAGGTATCATGATAAACTGCGGTGTTATGATAAGTCAAGGTATCACATCGTCAGATTTCTAACGAGTACATTATCCCAAGGTATCTACCCCGTCTAACATCCCACGGTATCTATAATGTATATTCTTCCTAGTCCTAACATGTATATTTGCTCTGCACCTCTTGTACTAGTATCCCTACCCGCGTCATGTGTTAACCATGAACGTCCCTTGCTCAAGGTCGTGTAATGGTCCATGTCAACCTAATATATCACATATACAGGTTACTCACATCATGTGTTTCTTTTCATGTATATAAGTTCAGTCCTTTGCCGTACCTCGTACGGGCTTCCCCATGTCGTTTTATCCTTGAAGTCGTTCGAACTGTCACCCTTGTTCTAGCTAGGTTCTTCCATATGAATCATCGTTTGAACTATTAGGACTTACGCCACCTAGCACCACTAGGGATTACGCTTACCTATTGCACGCTTTCGTATTTCGGTTTGGGTTAAACCACCTAGGCCACTAGGGATTACGCTAACCCTCAACCGCGCCCTTTTTCCCACGCATTCATCGTGAATCGCTTTTCTATAACTGTATGCACATGTATCACATCGTGCCATCCGAGTCCTGTTACAGGGCGGAACTAGAAATACAGGACTCGGTCGGGAGCTTTAGATTTATCTGCCGATGCAGATACTAAGGTCTGCTTTTCTACACGTGGCTATGGTCCCACGAGACCCCTCCCTCAACTAGTGAAAGGCAACACAAGAGAAAATCTTGCATGAGAACTACACTCCGGCCAGCCCACATCCTACGGCCTACCTCACCCATAATTAGATAGCAAATCATGGTCTGTTGGGTGTTCCCTGCCTTTCCGTACGTACACGCTTGACTCAAGATGGTAGATGATCGACGAACTTGCTATCTCGGGCACCTTATGTATCCGCCGACTCACTGCTATCCACCCCAGTCTTTAGGTCGCTCGCATAGCAACCAAGGCATATTCTTGGTTCTTCTACCGCAGACCTCAACCTCTCTTGAGCCTAGTATAATGACCTGGCAGCTCACAGAGGGATCCCAAGAATATCCTCACGTTCCCCGAAGCCGCTGCTTCGTTACCCAGTTCGTTGGAGCCTTTATCAGATAGTCTGCTCCTACACGCATACTTAAACGTTGACCTAACGCATCGGGTTACTCATCTATCTAAGAAGTGGTCCAGATTTCCTTGACTAAGAATTATTACTTAGTTTCCCTTAACTAAGGTTTACCACTTAGCCTTATTTCCATTACCCTTGTTAACTGTGGTTATTTACCTAATCCTCAGAATTAGGGTTTATCTAATGGATTAAGTGTTACTTAAGTTCATAACTTAGCCCGTCTACAAACCATGTCAAAATTGGCTAAGTATCCAAGTTCAAGACTTAACCCTACAAACCATGTGTCAAGTTGGCTAAGTATACCAAACAATCCATAACTTAACCTCGTCTAATTATCATTTTAGATTGGTTAATTATAAATTAACTTGACCTTGTCAAATTTCCGAGTCAAGTCGGTCAAGCGTATTCGAAACGATTCGTGACTTAGCCTTATCATGTTTTCACGTTAGATTGGTTAAGTATAGGTTAACTTAACCTCATTAAATTAACGAGTTAGATTGGTTAAGTATAGGTCACTTAACCTCATCAAATCATCGTGTTAAATTAGTTAAGTGTTTAACTTAACCCCATTAAATTACCATGTTATGTTGGTTAAGTATTGGTTACTTAACCTCATTGAATTACCAAGTTCAAATTGGTTAAGTGTTGAACTTAACCCCGTCGAATTACCGTGTTTAGATTAGTTAGGTGTGGATTACTTAACCTCATCTAATTACCATGGTTAGGTTAGTTAAGTCTTAATTACTTAACCTCATCTAATTACCCAGTCGGATTAGTTAAGTGTTAATTACTTAACCCCATCTCCTAATCATCTTGCATGGTTAAGTGTCATTAAGGAAATCAAGCCCGGTCCCACTTAACCTACACATTTGTGTCATATCGGTTAAGTGTCATTAGTCAAATTTACTTAACCTTATCATGTGGCATTAATTTAATTAATGCACTCTTAACCTCTCACATTAGACCTTGTTGTGGTTACTAGTTAAGCCGGGCGGGTCCGGGTAGATTTACACCACAACCTAGTCTAACCTCGGGTCTTAAGCGCGACATGACCAACTTCTCACATTGGGTCCTATTGTTTGCAACTACTAGTTAGGCCGGTCGGTTCCGGGTAGTTTTACGTTGCAAACTCAACCCAACCTCGAGTTGGCCACACTTAAATTATCTAAGTTCATCATGTTTCCAAAACATGTTACAAGTTTTCAAGCATTTGGGTAGACCTAACTTAATAGGTAAATTCCCAAAGGGTAGACCTAACTTAATAGGTAAATTCCCAAGCTCATGTTTTTATGCATACTTACATGTCATCTTCCATGTTATCTTTCAAGTCATATTTTCAAGTATAAACGCATGTCATATTCAAGTTAAGACTTTGCGACATGTTCATGTTTATCTAACTACCCAAAGTCGTGTTTTCCCAACGCAAGCAAATCGAGTCAACATAGTAAGGATACTATGTCACATATTGGTCTCAAACCATGCATGATGCCAAAAAGGGCTTGGCTTCCACATGCATAACATCGTAAAGAGATTGGCCATAAACATGCATAGTGTCATAAGGTAATTTTGGCCCCAAACATGCATATTATCACAAAGGGTTTGGCCATAAACATGCATAATCTCATAAAGGACTTGGCCACAAACTTGCATGATAGCATAAAAAGGTTTGGGTTCATAAACATGCATTAGCCCCAAAATCTAGTCTTAGCCAATGTTTCACAAGTAAAATGGTTCCTAAAGGTTTATGCTAGCATTTCATGCATAAAGATCCAAACTTGCAAGTTAAACTAGGTTATGCATAGCATGAGAGGCATGATTAAGTCACTCACATGGCCTAAAATCATAAACATGAACACAAGAGGCAAGGTAAGGTTCATATAGGTTCGCATAATCATGTTTAGCCTCATTTTATCCCATGTCAACATTAAAAATACCGTTTTGATCCAAAAGTAGCTAGAACTTACATAGGCAAGGCTTAGAAAAGGGGTCATGCATCATCTTGACGAAGAAAGGTGGCTCCTTTGAAGAAGAACCTTCATGAAACTCGCCTAGCAATGTTGATTTGGCCTCCATTTGGTGTAGCAAGCTTGCATCTTTTGATTTGAACTTGATTTGAGTGCATAGGCTCTAGGGATTTGAGATGGAGGCCATGAGAGTAGAAATTTGGCCATAGTTTAGTTACATGAGTGAATAATGAGGGTTTAGGGGTAGGTTTAGGGTCTTTTTATAGAGATTAGGATAGTTTTAGGCCCTTAGATTAACCCTAGGACCAACCAGAACCGTCAGATTTCAAACCAGGCCCAAAAACCTAGCCAAGATAGCAAATAGGTGCACCAGATCAAAATCAGCCGACAGGGCAAGTCGACAGCCCTGTCGACATGCCTGTCGACATGCTTGTCGACATGCCTGTCGACATGCCTGTCGACTTGTCTGGGCGGGAATTTTCCCGCCTGGCCCCATTTCTGCACGTTTCGAAATTCAAATTTTCCGAAAACTTCTTTGGGCCTTAACCGGGTCATACGGACTCCGATTTTCGAAAACTCGGACTCTATTTCGCGTATTTTTCCGAGACGAACGCAATGGCGTAGCCCGTTTTACTTGATTCAGAATTTAAAATTAAATTCTGCCTTGATTCTCGTTTTAACATGTTATCGAAATACGGGTCGTCACACGAAACACGGGTTGTTACATTCAAAGCTAGTGAAGTATATTTTTCTAATGGAAGAGAAAATTAGGATTTCGTCGTGTAGATTTTGATTTATGTCCAAATCAAATTTTAGAAAAGTCGCTATGGAATTCCTTTATAATTTATAATGATTTATTTATATTATAAATGGATTTTCAATATAAATTGAACACTGATTTAATCTGGAATTGAAATGTTGAGTTATCAAAGTCAGATAGGAATATTTGGAGTTGTATGATATTCTAATGTGAATATATACGATAATATTTATTTATAAATATTTAATTTAATTATTTTTAGATATATTTAATATTTAAATGGGTTTATTTAAAGCTTTAAAAATAACTAGTTTTGCAAACGACCTCCGTTTTCGATGAAACTAATTTTGTTGGATTCGGAATATTAAATTATTGTTAGATTTTAAGTTTCGTGATTTTTGGAGTCAGTATGTGGTCGTACGGAATTTAAATGTGAAAAATAGTCAATTATTTGACTTTAAAAATACGTTGTGTGAGCAAACGAAGTCGGAATTCGACGAAACCAGTTTTGTTGGGTTCGGAATGTCAAACTGTAGTTGCATGTCAGTTTTCATGATTTTTAGATATCATGTGTATTCCTAGAGATTTTTAGAGTGCAGATACAAATAGAAAATGGACAAAATAAAAAAAAGGGAGCTTCCCTTGTAAGCTAATTTTTATCCTATAAATACACCCATTCCATTCTAACCCTAAATTACTTTTTCTTCTGGTCAAAGGAAAATCCGCCGCACCATTTCTCCTTAAAAAAAACCAAACCGTGATCTCTAAAAATCCCAAACAAATCAAAGAAAAATAGGAAAAAATCCAAAACAAGTGTATTTAGATTTCTGGTGAAGCGCTCTTCCTGTTGGTGTGGTTTTTCTTAGGTTCGATACCATTTATCGTTCGCTGCAGAATAACAGCGCAATCTAAGGTTCGGATTTAATCCTAAATGATACGATTTTGGTTTGATTCGAGCTTAGATTGGGGTTTAAGGCATTGATTAGAGCCTGTATAGGAACTTTTGCAGATTTTCGAATCTATGGGTGTCGATAATTTTACTAGGTAGTATGGTTTTGGGTGGAAGACGCGGAGGAAAGGGTTTGATCGAGTTAAGGCAAATGGTGATAGGGAGGAGCGGATTTTAAAGGAATGAATTTTGGTGGTTTTTGTTTGATATTTATTGAAGTGGTGATCTCACAGTTTGAAGTTGACATCGTTGATGATGCCGTAGTTTTGAAGACGGGGATTGTGGAGTTTACTGTGTATTCGTGGAGGAAGAGGATGCAAGTTCGATCATGTTGGGTTGGAAAGAGGGAGGTTGCGATGGGAAAGGAAAGGGATTTTGTTTGGAGTTGAATAGTGAGTTAAATGTTACAGTATTGGTCTTTGAAGAAAATGGGTACATGGAGTTAACGAGAAGGAGAAGGGATGAGCGGGGTGTTAAGAAGATAAAACGTGGGTTAGTGGTAAGATGAATAATTAGTTAATTATTAATTTAATTGTTAATGACGTTATAATTCGCATAAACTTGTAAAATATAGAACTCTTCCATATTTTATCAGAATTGAGCGAAACAAGATCCGTTGGGATCGTATGGACGGCGGCTACATAATGGATCTAACTGGGAGTGAATTCGAGCTCGTTACAATTTATAGCGAAATAAATTTTCTGTCTGAATCAACCGACAGTTATCATTATTTAACGATATATCGACCAAAGTGAGTAAATCTCACTAACTCTGCACAGTTATATTTTTATAACGTATTTTTAGAACTGATAAATGTTGGTTGATTGCTATGTGTTGACTGTTTGGTTGAACTGCTAAGTAATTGGTTGAAATTGTGGATCCGGTTATATATATAGCATTAATTAAATATTGATTTTGTTTAGCAGAATATTTCATATTGAAATGAAATTTGATGATAACTATATCGTTTAACATCTGTGGATGCAGGGAAACAGGTCGGAGGGATCCAACTGGATTCCTCAACATTTATTTTACTAATTTCCATATATTGTGATATATATGATGTGATATATAAATCAGTTATTGATTACGTGTGTTTGGATGATATTGATCAATGTTATATGGTATTTTAAATACCATAAGAAATACTAGAATGTGAAAAGTGAATATTCAAAGTGTATATTGAAAATAAATTATTTATAAAATCAAAGGATTTTATAAAAGGACATATTTATAAAATCAAAGCGATTTTATAAAAAGAATATTTATTTAGAAAATAATTAGAATTACAAAAAGTTATATTTATTTAGAAAATAAATATAATTTATAAAAGAAATATTTATTTGGAAAATAAATAGTATTGAATAGGAAATATTTGTAAAACAAATAGAATTGAAAAGGGGACCATTATAAACATTTGCAAATAGAATTGAAAAGGAAATATTTGGAATCATTTATAAATTGAATTATAAAGGGGATATTTATTCAGAAAATAAATAGGAATTATAAAAGGGAGTATTGTATAAAACGAATAGAACTTTATAAAAGAAAATAAGTGGGAAATAAATATTAAATGGAAATCTGTTTTTTAACAAATGAATGGGAAAGATTAATTTAAAGTATAATTAAGTAGAAATCTATTTTAATAGATAAAATGTAGAAGATTAATTTATAAATAATGTTTTATAAATTAAGTAAATAATTTATCATTGGATAAATTGAATATATAAGTCTGAATTTATATATAGAAGTAAAAATCGGTTTTAACGTCGATATTTGAGATTGAAATTGAATGTAGCAATTATAAAAGGATTTATAAACGAGATTTAAGTGTTAGAAATAAAAAGGAGATTTTGTATGAATAATTCTATAAATAGAAGTATAAATAGAATTTGGAAACTGGATATTATATAAAAATATGAAATCAAACTTAATGGATCATATAAAAGGGAATATTGTCACATTCGATGTGAACAATGGATTAAAATAAATATTTTATAAATTAAAACATTTATAAAGAAATTGGGTTTTGAAATAGGAATTCAAATGGGAATTTGAATGGGAATGGAATAGAGTTAATTAAATTAGAGTTATTGGATAGAGTTAACCAAATTAGAGTTAATGGAATAGAATTAATCAAATTAGAGTTGGATCGAATATTAGTTATTCGAATTAGGGTCAATCGAATATTACTTATTAGAAAAGAGTTATCGAATATAGCTATTCGAAGGAGAGATTTTCGAATATAGTTATTTGGAGGAGAGATTATCGAATATAGTTTATTCAAGAGAGAGTTATCGAATAAAGTTTATTTGAGAAAGAATTATACATTGGAATTCAACTATATTGAATGTAGGAAAGTATAGTTTACTTTCAGGTTTTCAAATCAAGATTTATTTATTCATTAATAAATTAGTTGTTTATTTATTTATTCAGATTAATAAATAAAAGCTATATTTAAGTCATTATATTTCGGAAGCATGGGATTATAACACTATTATTTTAATCAAATGAATTCTATAAAGGAAGTGGATTCGTAAATAGAATCTAATAGTTACGTAAGGAAGTTTGTTGAAGATTTAAAATGTGAACTTTGTCTATTTCGAGGTTAGAAATGTTATTCAGTTAAGGTCTAAGAGGTAATTATACCCCAACTTGATTGACTTCATTTTTAACTAAGGAATAATTAAGGTTCGATAGGGAAGGTTAGTTAATTGAATTTAGTTAATAAATGTTAATGACTCGAGTGGGCATAGCGATGTTTTATTTAAACATCTGTTTAAATCCAATGAAGGAGTTTTGGAAATATTTTCCAAATAAGAATCAGAAATGTTTATAATATAGAACATAAGAAATAGGAGTAAATATGGAAATGTTTTCCAATGTTAATAACGTATAGTTTCTAAATAAAGAAGCTGTGTGATAAACGGGATTTAATAAATATATGGAAAACGGGAATAGGGAAATGGAATGAATTAATGATAAATTAATTAAAGGGGATTAGTATCGATTGATGATTTGCTCGGTAAGATTTCCATTTGGAAATACGACCATTGTTTGTACACATGTTTTCCTTTGATAGTTAAGTCACCGACTATCAAAGATTTTGACCATTTCCGCTGTCAATACGGAGAGACCGGGATCAGATATATTATCTGAAAACCACTCCGTATGGGCGTTAGCGTTGTGAATCAAATATGACGACGATAATTGATGATGGAGTTTATGCAAGGGTTATTCTGGCGATCCTAAGTAGAAATTGCCTAAGATGGATTTACAGAATAATGCCTTCGGTTTTTCCAGACCTAGGACAACGTGTATGGACGAATGTCTGACAGAGTATGTCTAATGGATCACGTAATTTGATCACTTCAAACGTATCCACGTTTGGTGGCGGAGAAATTCGTTTCTCTTAGCTTTATAGCCGTGGTATTTTTGTGGAAATCAATTTGTGATTTGGCGGGTATGATGATGTGGCATTCAAAGTAAATTGGAAGTGTGATCTGTCAAAAGATACGTTATGACCTCAAGCCTCATCAACCGAGAAATGACAAAAATCGGGCAGGAAGCATGGCTAAGTGGGTCACCCCCATTAGGGTGTATTGTCACCATCTAGAGAATTTTCATATTTGTTACTTCTTTTCGCTTCCGGGAACGGTTATGTTGCTAGCAACCGTAGGTGACAATATATTCGACACACTCAAAAGAAATGTGTGGTCGGTCATGTGTGGGCCGGGTTGCAAGATATTCTTGTTGAACCCAGTGCATTCCTCTCTAGATATACACTATCGGCAGGTGGTTCCATACCTTGTCATAATCGGAATCCAATCTCCAATAAGTTCCTGGGGTTTTGATTGTATACTATATATATGTGGAGCGTGAGATGCAAGAGTTCTACTAGATTGTTAATTATTTATGATTAGACATTATTATAATATCAGAAAAGTATTGATTTCAAAAAATGTTTTGGGTTATCGTAAGGTAAAAACCATCCGCATTTATGTGTGGATCGGTCTTATGATTATCTTTTCTTTTGAAAATGATTTTTAAAAGTTAAACCAAGTAGTTGGAGTTTACTCACACTA
Source organism: Allium sativum (assembly GCA_030737875.1). NCBI lineage: Eukaryota > Viridiplantae > Streptophyta > Magnoliopsida > Asparagales > Amaryllidaceae > Allium > Allium sativum. Next base: position 802,249,352 of record CM060909.1, on the reverse strand, counting down.
ATCCCATGACGGACCCAGAGTTTATTTTGTTTTGTTTTCCCTAAACTCTTGGGTGCCCAAAATTTGTACGGGCAGTCAAGTAGTCGGGATTTACAGATACACTAGATGGAGCTTGGAGTAAGAGGCTTCAGCGGTATTTTATAGCTATTGTTTATTTTCGCTGTGATGTAAGTGTTGTACCCTAATATACAAATATAGATTTGTGTTTCAAAGTTATTTTAGATACTCTATTTTTTCATTCCGCTATGAGAATCGTGTTACTCTGGTGTTGTTGTGTTCTTCTTCTTCTATTCTAATTTTCTATCTTATCAATCCTCACCCTCTAACTTCTTTCTATTAACTATCTGGTATTTCCGATGCTTGGATAGTCGACATTGGTTTTAAAAGTCGATGTTCTAGGTCAAAAATCTCCGAGTCGTTACAGTGGCATCAAAGCTGAAAGTTAAGTAATTACCTTGGCTCTGTAGCATTACCTTGGCTCTATGGCGTGACTCAGTAGAGATGGGGTTAGTTATGCCCTAGATTGAGTTGAGTGTATATATACGAGTGAACGTAATTGTAGATTTTATCAAAATAATTTATATTGTGGAGATTTATTGGTTGAGTAGTTTGTGAATTCTGGTCGATCAGTTTGATCCACTGCATCGATATGGGTTACTAAAAACTTGAATACAATAAATCGACACAGTATGTTTTGAAAAGAGCGTAAATGAAATAATTTAACCTAAACAATATTTTGATATAAAAATGATTTATATTGGAATGATTATGGTATATTTGATGTGTTGGTTATTATTATAATCAAGTAAGATTTAAAATTAAATGGTTATGTAAATAACCAATCAGAATTCATATAAGTGTAATATATGGAGTCAGATCAATTAAATCTGAAATTAAAGTCAGAATTGGAATTAAAATTCCTAAAATTTGGAAAAATATTTGTAATTGGATTTGGACTAAATATATGAGATTTTTAAAATCCTGGGATATTTTAAATTGGTTTGCAAACATTGTGATGGGTATTTTGAAATGATTTCAAAATGGAAATGTTTAAATGTGAATTTTGAAAGTGATATAGTATTGAACTCACTTCAGTAGCTGGGAAATAACTCTGATGATGTTGACCATATCATCAGTGTTCATTTCCGAGTTCTAGGTGACGGATTACTACCAAAGATATTGTTTTTGAATTGTTTTGAAATTCCAGAAAAGGATGTTTGATTTCTGGAAAAGCTAAGCTATTTGAAAATTCCAGGTAAAGATTGAATTAAAACAAATTAAAAAAGAAATTTGTGAAAACCAATTGAAATTGAATTAAAGCCAGTAAAGTTGAAGCTGTATTGAAATGGAGTAATATCAAGTTGTAACAACCCGGAAAATCTGAACCAGTTTGAAAATTTTAAATTGGCTATTTTAGTGGATTTTAAATATTTAAAATAAATATTTTAAATAATAACGACGAAGAGTAAGTTTGAATCGACATTTGAAAACTAATATAATTAATTTTAATTATAAACCAGGCCTGAAATGGCGCGGTAGTTTCAAAATTTGAATTCAAACTTTGATTGATTGTATCGGGTGCAAAACAAAACGGATTTGAGTGAAACCAAAAACATTTAAATCTGTTAGTGAATTTCTTTCTAACGAATCTGAAAAATCGAAGTTTCATAGCGGGAAGCAAAAGTTATGGCTAAATGAATTTTCAGAAAGGTCACTATAGAGTTTATATAGCCCGTGGAAATGGCCATTTTGCAAACGACCTCAGAATTCGACGAAACCACTTTTGTTGGATCCGGGATGTCAAATTATTGCTAGGTTTCAAATTTCATAATTTTTGAAGCTAGTATGTGAGCGTGGCAAAGGAAGATGTGTTTGGTCGATTTCTATTAAATTGGATCGACCAGAAAAGGGTCATTTTTCAAACGGTCTCAGAATTCGACGAAACTAGTTTTGTTGGGACCGTATCGTCAAAACATAAATAGATTTATTTTTTTGGGAATTTTTGGAATCAGTATGTGGCCCCGGTAAATTGAAATGTACGTTCAAATTAAATATTGAATGTTTTATAGTTTAATTTGAAGGAAAACCGACTGATACAGTCGAATGGGCCTATGAAACATATCCGATTGTGTTTGGAATGGGGGTATTTAGCTATGGACGACGGTCGTTGGGTTTGGATTGGAGTTAGTATGAGATAAGGGGTATTTTGAATTTTTAAAATATATAAATGTATAAAAAAAAATCCCATTGGCCAGTTACATCGTATCTCTCCCCGACCCCTTTAGATCTCGACGACGATAAAATGCTCCATCTTTCCCATCCACTTTCCGACCAAACCATGAAGAATCAGTCTCTCCTCCAGTTAAAGATTTTGAAGAGCTCGAGACGAGCTTTAAATCCATACCAGGGTTCGATTTTTTCGTTGAGTAAATCGTGAGATCCAAGCCTCCAAAGTCAGGGCCTTTCAGCCGCCGCCGCCGACAATAGAGGCCACCGAAGTGGGCCCCACTTCCGGCGAACAGGCGCCCTTCCTAGCACCACCTGGTGGCGTGCTCCGATCGACGCAATGCTACACCGTTTGATCGCAAATTGAAGACCTAGTTTTGAAGAATTCAGCAGAGGTAACGGCTGATTTAATTTCAACTATTTAATAGCACTTTAAAGCGCTACGGTTTTTGATTTCACTATAAAAATCATATCTTTTTCGTTTCTTGACGAATTTCAGTGAAACAAGAGGCAGTGGACTTGTGTGGACGCCTTCCACATTCTAGAAGAGACCGAATATTTTTCTGAGTCTTCTGCTATTTTTGGTGGAGTGGAACCCAATGTGAGATTTCTGAATTATAAACGATATGGAAAACGACAATGTATAAATTATATAGTCGATGTATGAGTTATATAAACGTTGTACACCTCATGTATAAGCGTTGTATAAGTTGTACGTTCGATGTATAATTTATATATGCGTTGTAAAAATTATATATGTGTTGAAATAGAAGTGAAATATATTTATATAAATATAAATATATATATATATATATATATATATATATATATATATATATATATATACGCCCCTCGTCCCCAAACCATGGACGATATTTATTGGTTGTGATTGGTGTGAAAATTGGTTGATAGCGAATGGTTGATTAGAATTGTTTGTGGTTGAAATTGCTTGATTGTGGTTGAAAAATACCCATTTGTGGTTGAGAATTATTTGGTTGAAACCACATAGGATTAGTTGTGGAAAAGATAAAAAATATACATGCCGCCTGCGTGCGAACTAGATGCATGAAATCCCCATTGTCAAAAGCTGCGAGGCTTTAAGGTAGAGCGAGGAGCCGTACTAGGGACGACCCCGGTTTTAACTACCCTGCCATTATGCTGCCGAAATTTTCTGAAATGTTCATGTGTTAGAATAATTTTCATTTGTTGAAATTATTTTCATATGTTGAAAACTTCATGTGTTGAATAGAAATTCGTTCGTTGAATAGAGATTCATGTGTTGAATGGTATTCGTGTTTTAAATAAATTGCTTTAACAATAAAAATCACATTTTTATTATATATACGAACTATAGAAAACCTTCATGTGTTGAATAGAAATTCATTCGTTGAATAGAAATTCATGTGCTGAATGGTACTTGTGTTTTAAATAAATTGCTTTAACAATAAAAATCACATTTTTATTATATATACGAACTATAGAAAACCTTCATGTGTTGAATAGAAATTCATTCGTTGAATAGAAATTCATGTGTTGAATAGTATTCGTGTTTGAAATAAATTGTTTTATAATAAAAATCATTTTTTTATCATCTATATGAACTATATAAAATAGTCGTGTTTTGAAATAAATTGTTTTATAATAAAAATCATATTTTTATCATCTATATGAACTATATAAAATAGTCGTGTTTTGAAATAATTTGTTTTGCAATAAAAATCACATTTTTATTATTATATACATAAATTGTTAAAAATAGTGAAGTGTCGAAATAAATGTCTGTTGGATAAAAATATCATTTTTATCAAATGTATGAAAAGAATGTGGTTTTGAAATCGAAGAATCGATTATATTTATATATATAAATATAATCAAAATATATCGAATAAAGAAGCTGCAGTTCATGTTTTGAAACCGTGATTTCAAACGATTAGTGCGGGAGATCCGACCGTCGGATTTTCCCGAAACCATAACCGTTGGATTCGTCTTGGAAATATCTTTCCAACGATACCCACTTTGTGAAAATCCAACGGTTGGATTGTCTGGAATGTTTAATTCAAATCTGAAGAAAAACAGCGCCAGAATCGATTATATTTATATATATATAAAAATATAATTAAATTAAATTGAATAACGACGCTGCAGTTCGTATTTTGAAATCGAAACTTCAAATGAATGTACTGGGAGATCCGACCGTCGGATTTTCCCAAAACTGGAACCGTTGGATTCGTTTTGAAAAGATCTTTCCAATGATATAAAATTTGTGAAGATCCAACGGTTAGATTTTCAGATATGTGTAAATCAAATCTGAAGAAAAAAAACGCCACGGCCGCGTTATGGCCCGAAGCGTCGTTTGAATGAATTGGTTATAAATAAATAAATAAAAATAGCGATAAATCATTATAAAATATTATAAACGATATGGAATGTGGAATTTATAAACTAACTGAAGGTTAGCTAAGTCGGATGGTTTCCTGGGTTTTGATCTGATGTTGGTTTCAGCCTTCAGGGTTAACACTTGGGAAATCGTTCTCTTACTGATTTACGGTTAGTGACTGATGAATTGGAATGAGGCGTATGTTGTGTTTGTGTAGCACTTGTTAATTATATACGCGAGTTGCTCAGAAAGACTGGGTTTTTCCCATTCTGAATAACTGAATTGACGATAAGAAGTCGAAGATGAAGATGGTGGTTGAAGACCGGAGATCTTCACCTCGGTTGGGTGGTAACTGATGTCCTGATTGGGAGGCAGCCCGAAATATGGATAATGAGTGGTGATCGTCCAGACGTACGTGGAGATCGATGGGTATGCGAGGTATATAGTGCCTCCGGTTTCGTTCAGACCCAGAACGGACTTGTAAATGGACTGTGTGTCTGACATTGGAATTCATTCTGCGTGATTGATAGCCATCAGTTGCATGGTGTGAATTGCCTGTGTGGCATGCTAAGATGCAGTGATCAAGGCTTCTGTTGAAAAGCAAAGTCTTGTGGTTGATGATCAAAGCACGGCTTGTGTGGCATAGCTTTGTGTATAACGTGAATTCGCGAGCCTCACACCCCGGTATGAACCAAAAACGGGAGAGGACATCAGGGAGGGCATGCGTTTCCTTCTAGCTAGAGGTGGTGTCAGTGCTTAAGCTGGCTGACATTTATATTATTTTCACCTGTGTGGTTGTTGCTGTTGCGAGGCGCCTCGGATATATCGGTGACTATGTGAAGCCGATGGAGTCATTCGTTGGCTCATTTATGCCCCAAAGGGTGGGGAAACGCAATGTTCAGGCATAATAATCCACATCGGAGGACCGGCCCTGACGATCCAGGGTGCAGTTGCGGCTGTGCCTGAGACATGGGCTAGGTTGTCTCGAATTCGGTAAGGACTATCTTTTGCCTTGGTTCATGATGGAAATCCAATTTCCAAATACGACATCATGCGGTTTTGATTGTAAACCTATATTTGGCGACATAGTGGCATGGGACGCTCATGTCGTCTATGATTGATATTTATGATTGTGTATGAAATTAGAAACTAACTGGAAACGAGCTAAGACGGATGGTTTATTGGGTATTGGTCTGATGTTGGTTTCGGCCTTTGGGGTTAATACTTAGGGAATCGTTCTCTTACTAATTTACAGTTGGAGTCTGATTAAGAATTCTTTTGTTTTATTCGTATCATGCATATTTTGGCCATTATAAGGTAAAACTCTATCCTACGGTTTGCGTTGCATTGTGTGATGGGAACTGAGTCTTATGATGGCTTCATTTTTATAAAAAGCTTTGCGATGTTTAAAAGATTTACTTGTTTTAAAGCACTGTCAATCCAATGGAGTAAACCCGTTCCGCGAAAGTGGCGTGGTCCTATGATTAGCCATATTATAAATGTGTTAAGTAGATTTCTCATACCAGTCCCATGACTGGCTCGTAGTTTGTTTCACTTGCAAACTCGGGTGCCCTTATTTCTATACGGGCAGCCTTGTATTCAGGTTTTATCATGCTCTTTCTGGATAGCTGGAGCTGAAGATGGATTCTATCATTTATCTATTTTTATGTTGTTCAACTCCTACTGTACATATTATGTTTGTTTTCCACTGTAGACATTTATGTATAGCTGAACTGTATTTGTACTAAGTCTGATCCTGTATACTGCGTAACTCTGATGATTATGTTTATCCAGTGTATTATTTGTACATTATCTGGTGTATTTATTTTATTCTGCTCTGCTATTATTTGTAAATATGTTATATTCCAAAGATTACCCTTGCCACCGTCAATACGGGGTTTCGGGTCGTCACAACGTGGTATCAGAGCTTTGGTTAAGCTTAGCTCTGATATATAACACATTAATGAACTCGTCAGAGATAGAACCAGTAGTGTTCTAGGACGAATAACTCATTACAGATAGGATCAGCAATATCCTAGTAAGAGTATAGCAGAATCGGAATAACTCGTTAGAGATGGGGTCAGAAGTGCCCCAGAACGAGTTGAGAGTTATATGTTTATAAATAACGTATTTGTGATTATATATATAGTCTGGTTTTAGAAATATAATTTTTTGAATATATAAAAGATATATTTTTGAAAAGTTAAAAACAAATTGATTGTTGTTTGTGTTGTGTGATAGTGGATATGATTAATTAAATTATTAGAACGATAGTTAATCTAATCAATAAGAGAATGAATGGTAGAATTTATTCGATTAAATCACACATTGAACTGATTTAAAAATAGATAGAAATATATACATGTGCATTATATATGTTTCAACAGGTAAATGAATTAGTTGTTGAGTAAAGAATTTATTTGCGTGCCCGACAAATAGGTAAACTTAATGAGTTGGATGCGCAATAATATTATTATATCAACTCCTGTGAATGCCATTGGATGCGGAGTGCTGGTTGTTCTGTGTGTAATAATAAATGTCGCCAAAGGATAGTAACAATTAATTTTGAACTACACTACATGGCATACTTCTCGAAGATAGGCATACTTCCACATAAGCATTTGGAGCTTGTGTGACGAGGTTGAAGATTTACCATACGAGCGAGAGGCTTGTATGGCGATGACTATATATTACAGGTTGAACTGATGACTGATATGGACCATATAAAATATAACGATAAATTGCAAGATTAATAAAAAAAACCCACATGGGTCTGGAGATGACAATAAACACGTCTCTCTGGTCATTAAGGCACAAAAACCATTTATAGGGTGACGAGAATTTATTCTCTGGAGTTATGATCTATACACACTCCCCTGTTGACACCGGAATATATCACTATAAATATGTGCATGCTTATTAGGATTTATTGGGTACCTAATACGGCCCAATAAAATTCCAAACCCCTCCCCGTATAAAGGAGGTTATGGCGAAATTTTTCGAAAATTTAGGGTGTTAGCCAAATTTTTGAAGAATTTGAAAATTCTCAGAAACTGAAAAGTTGGAGAATGGAAGCCAAATTGAAAGTAGAGTTGATTAATCAAACCACTTTCGACTTTGTTCCTTTTCGGGGACGAAAAGTTTTAAGTGGGGGAGATTGTAACAACCCGGAAAATCTGAACCAGTTTGAAAATTTTAAATTGGCTATTTTAGTGGATTTTAAATATTTAAAATAAATATTTTAAATAATAACGACGAAGAGTAAGTTTGAATCGACATTTGAAAACGAATATAATTAATTTTAATTATAAACCAGGCTCGAAATGGCGCGGTAGTTTCAAAATTTGAATTCAAACTTTGACTGACTGTATCGGGTGCAAAACAAAATGGATTTGAGTGAAACCAAAAATATTTAAATCTGTTAGTGAATATCTTTCTAATGAATCTGAAAAATTGAAGTTTCATAGTGGGAAGCAAAATTTATGGCTAAATGAATTTTTAGAAAGGTCGCTATAGTGTTTATATAGCCCGTGGAAATGGCCATTTTGCAAACGATCTCGGAATTTGACGAAACCACTTTTGTTGGATTCGGGATGTCAAATTATTGCTAGGTTTCAAATTTCATAATTTTTGAAGCTAGTATGTGAGCGTGGCAAAGGAAGATGTGTTTGGTCGATTTCTATTAAATTGGATCGACCAGAAAAGGACCATTTTTCAAACGGTCTCAGAATTCGACGAAAATTGTTTTGTTGGGACCGTATCTTCAAAACATAGCAAGATTTATTTTTTGGGAATTTTTAGAATCAGTATGTGGCCCCGACAAATTGAAATGTACGTTCAAATTAAATATTGAATGTTTTATATTTTAATTTGAAGGAAAACTAACTGAAACAGTCGAATGGGTCTATGAAACATATCCCATTATGTTCGGAATGGGGGTATTTAGCTAGGGACGACAGTCATTGGGTTTGGATTGGAGTTAGTATGAGATAAGGGGTATTTTCGAATTTTTAAAATATATAAATATATAAAAAATCTCATTGGCCAGTTACATCGTATCTCTCCCCGACCCCTTCAAATCTTGACGATGATAAACCGCTCCATCTTTCCCATCCACTTTCCGACCAAACCACGAAGAATCAGTCCCTCCTCCAGTATAAGATTTTGAAGAGCTCGAGACGAGCTTTAAATCCATACCAGGGTTCGATTTTTTCGTTGAGTAAATCGTGAGATCCAAGCCTCCAAAGTCGGGGCCTTTCAGCCGCCGCCGCCGACAATAGAGGCCACCGAAGTAGGCCCCACTTCCAGTGAACAGGCGCCCTTCCTAGCTCCACCTGGTGGCGTGCTCCGATCGACGCAACACTACACCGTTTGATCGTAAATTGAAGACCTAGTTTTGAAGAATTCAGCAGAGGTAACGGCTGATTTAATTTCAACTATTTAATAGCACTTCAAAGCGCTACGGTTTTTGATTTCACTATAAAAATCATATCTTTTTCGTTTCTTGACGAAATTCAGTGAAACAAGAGCGTGTGGACGCCTTCTACATTCTAGAAGAGACCGGATATTTTTCTAAGCCTTCTGCTATTTTTGGTGGAGTGGAACCCAATGTGAGATTTCTGAATTATAAACGATATGGAAAACGACGATGTATAAATTATATTGTCGATGTATGAGTTATATAAACGTTGTACACCTCATGTATAAGTGTTGTATAAGTTGTATGTTCGATGTATAAGTTATATATGCGTTGTAAAAATTATATATGTGTTGAAATAGAAGTGAAATATACTTATATATATATATATATATATATATATATATATATATATATATATATACGCCCCTCGTCCACAAACCATGGACGATATTTATTGGTTGTGATTGGTGTGAAAATTGGTTGATAGCGAATGGTTGATTAGAATTGTTTGTGTTTGAAATTGATTGATTGTGGTTGAAAAATACCCGTTTGTGGTTGAGAATTATTTGGTTGAAACCACATAGGATTGGTTTGTGGAAAAGAAAAAAATATACATGCCGCCTGTGTGCGAACTAGATGCATGAAATCCCCATTGTCAAAAGCTGCGAGGCTTTAAGGTAGAGCGAGGAGTCGTGCTAGGGACGGCCCCGGTTTTAACTACCCTGCCGTTATGCTGCCGAAATTTTCTGAATTGTCCATGAAATTATTTTCATATGTTGAAACCTTCATGTGTTGAATAGAAATTCATTCATTGAATAGAGATTCATGTGTTGAATGGTATTCGTGTTTTAAATAAATTGCTTTAACAATAAAAATCACATTTCTATTATATATACGAACTATAGAAAACCTTCATGTATTGAATAGAAATTCATTCGTTGAATAGAAATTCATGTGTTGAATGGTATTCGTGTTTTAAATAAATTGCTTTAACAATAAAAATCACATTTTTATTATATATACGAACTATAGAAAACATTCATGTGTTGAATAAAAATTCATTCGTTGAATAGAAATTCATGTGTTAAATGGTACTCTTGTTTTAAATAAATTGCTTTAACAATAAAAATCACATTTTTATTATATATACGAACTATAGAAAACCTTCATGTGTTGAATAGAAATTCACTCGTTGAATAGAAATTCATGTGTTGAATGGTATTCGTGTTTGAAATAAATTGTTTTATAATAAAAATCATATTTTTATCATCTATATGAACTATATAAAATAGTCGTATTTTGAAATAAATTGTTTTATAATAAAAGTCATATTTTTATCATCTATATGAACTATATAAAATAGTCGAGTTTTGAAATAAATTGTTTTGCAATAAAAATCACATTTTTATTATTATATACATAAATTGTTAAAAATAGTGAAGTGTCGAAATAAATGTCTATTGGATAAAAATATCATTTTTATCAAATTTATGAAAAGAATGTGGTTTTGAAATCGAAGAATCGATTATATTTACATATATATATATATATATAAATATAATCAAAATATATCGAATAAAGAAGCTGCAGTTCGTGTTTTGAAACCGTGATTTCAAATGATTAGTGCGGGAGATCCGACCGTCGGATTTTCCCGAAACCATAATCGTTGGGTTCGTCTTGGAAATGTCTTTCCAACGATATCCACTTTGTGAAAATCCAACGGTTGGATTGTTTGAAATGTTTAATTCTAATCTGAAGAAAAACAATGCTAGCATCGATTATATTTATATATATATAAAAATATAATTAAATTAAATCGAATAACGACGCTGTAGTTCGTATTTTGAAATCGAAACTTCAAACGAGTGTACTGGGAGATCCGACCATCGGATTTTCCCAAAACTGGAACCATTTGATTCGTTTTGAAAAAAACTTTCCAATGATATAAAATTTATGAAGATCCAAAGGTTAAATTTTCAGATATGTGTAAATCAAATCTGAAGAAAAACAGCGCTACGGCCGTGTTATGGCCCGAAGCGTCGTTTGAATGAATTGATTATAAATAAATAAATAAAAATAGCAATAAATCATTATAAAATATTAGAAACGATATGGAATGTGGAATTTATAAACTAACTGAAGGTTAGCTAAGTCGGATGCTTTCCTGGGTTTTGATCTGATGTTGGTTTTGGCCTTCGGGGTTAACACTTGGGAAATCGTTCTCTTACTGATTTACAGTTAGTGACTGATGAATTGGAATGAGGCGTATGTTGTGTTTGTGTAGCACTTGTTTACTATATACGCGAGTTACTCAGAAAGACCGGGTTTATCCCATTCTGAATAACTGAATCGACGATAAAAAGTCGAAGATGAAGACGGTGGTTGAAGGCCGGAGATCTTCACCTCGGTTGGATGGTAACTAATGTCCTGATTGGGAGGAATCCCGAAATATGAATAATGAGTGGTGATCGTCCAGACATACGTGAAGATCGATGGGTATGCGAGGTATATAGTGCCTCCGGTTTCGTTCAGACCCATAACGGACTTGTAAATGGACTGTGTGTCTGACATTGGAATTCATTCTGCGTGATTGATAGCCATCAGTTGCATGGTGTGAATTGCCTGTGTGGCATGCTAAGATGCAGTGATCAAGGCTTCTGTTGAAAAGAAAAGTCTTGTGGTTGATGATCAAAGCACGGCCTGTGTGGCATAGCTTTGTGTTTAACGTGAATTTGCGAGCCTCACACCCCGGTATGAACCAGAAACGGGAGAAGACATTAGGGAGGGCATGCGTTTCCTTCTAGCTAGAGGTGGCGTCAATGCTTAAACTAGCTGACATTTATATTATTTTCAACTGTGTGGTTGTTGCTTTAAACACCCCACCTCCGTTAGGGTCACTCTCAAAGGGAATGCCCTAATTTTGGTGGAGGTTTATAAGTATAAGTCACAGATATACAAGACAGATATAAGAACACATATTTGTAAACAGCGGAAAACAACAACTTTTATTTCAATTAAAAGCAAATACGTGTTACAACAACATCACCATGATTGTCTTACATCCTTTCCAAAAACATAACATAACACTTTCATAATCTGTCTTGATTACATTATTAAAAAGAAGCATAAAGAAAACATAGATAAACTGCAAAAGCCCCATAGTGGTTGTCCAAAGCCATAGTTCAAAACGAAAAAGTCCAAGCAATACATTTCTCTTCTTCAAGCTGGATGTTAAGGCTGGTCAAGCTGCAGTGTTCCCTCCCTGTGGACCTGGGGGGGGGGAGAAACGGAAGAAAAGAAGACGAAAGAAAAGTAGAGTCAGACATAAAGCCTGAGTAAGTCTAGTACTATTCTGTCTATGAATAAAGAACTGGGTATGATAAGTATAAACAAGAAGTGGGAAAGCACTATAAACTTGGTTAAGTTCTCTAGGGTCGAATATACTATCGTACCCCATGTAAATCTCTGGACCCATATAAACTAGTTCCCAACTGGCACCCCATAATCAGGGTGAAGTGATCCATTCTATGTAAACATGATCAGCTCCTACTCGCATAGTTACATGTGTCTTACGGCCCCCGATGTTGTAGTTACCTATGCTGGTCCCACCATGGGGTGTATCAAGTCCCATGGTGGCGGCCCGACACAATCCTAGAATGCACAGGTATGCTACTGGTGTCCAGTGCCTTATTTTTCTGCGCCGGAGTGTGTGCACGCCCGCACCCCGTTAGAACCTACACTGCTACACCACCGCCGTCGATTTGACCTCTTACAATCAGCCCAGTAATCGTGCCCCACCCTGCCTAGTTTCAGGGTATCATGATACACCTCCTAGGGTTACTGCTGAAAAGGGTCCCCCGTTACTAGGTTTTCTATCTCTAGCCAACATGCTAAGTTGGTTAAGTGTTTTCTAACCTAACCCCCACCAGTCCGTTTAGTTTAGCATGTTCCATTTTGATTAAGTCTTTAGTTCACTTAATCCTAACAATCCTGACTCAGCCTTAATTGTCTTATTAAAGCCTTGACCTCTCACATTAGACAGGTATTGTTGTGGCTGCCTGTTGCCGGTTGGTTCCGGGCAGTCTTACGCCACAAATCAGTCTAACCTCGGGTCCTTATTGGGCTCCATGTTTAACCTCCCACATTGGATAGGTATTGTTGTGACTACTGGACAGCCGGGCGGTTCCGGGCAGGTTTACATCACAACTCAATCCAACCTCGGGTTAAACACATCGTATGTTCTACATTTACATATTTTGTCTTTCTTCTTTATTTTCTTATATGTAAATATTTGCGGCCCATTATTAAGTTAATGGTGTAAAGGTTACACCAATCATGGGCCCAACCCATACTTGAATTTGGGCCCTTTTACTTTATATTTTCATTTATTAATTAATTTAACCCAACGTTATTTTCCCCCGTTTAACACGTCCGTTTAATATATGTATGTTGGGCTTAGCCTTTTTAAGCCCAACTTAGCCATGAGAAAAAGGGGAGGCTTAAAGCGTGATTACATACACAAAAAGGGGAATGTGAACGCATAAACTTGCAACATAACGTTGGAGCTACAAAACAGAAACTGGTGTACTTGCATAGTAGCATAAGTGACATGAATCAAAGCATGTAAACTTGTAGTTAAGTTAAGAATCTAAATTGGATATCATTATTGACACATAGTCTTAACTACAACATAAACCTATATTTTTATTTAGGCATAATGTCAAACATAAGCAAGTCATGTTCATAAGATTACTACATGTTTACAAAGGTGCTTACTTTTGTTACTAACACAAAAGTATAGTTCAACTTAATCATGATTTTAAATCTATTCACATAACCATGGCATAAATATTTCTAACATGAAATCATGATTTTTACTTTAGTCATGCAAACTTGCAAATGGGATTTTGAATCTAACCTAGCTATGTACCACATATGTCATCATATAATTCTTGTTAACAATATAGACCTAGCATGGATTTCAATTATGCAAAATATCAATCATAGCCTAGTCATATTCATAAGTTTGCAAATAGGTTTTCTAGTACAAAAGCATGGCTTAATACATAGATCATGGTGCCAAAATTTCAACATAGTTTCATATGAACTATAATACCCCAAATTTGTTCCAATTATGTACAAAATGATTTTTGTACAAAAATATACATCATGATGGCATAGTAGCAAAACCCCAAACTTGCATGAATTTCAATTAATCAACTACATACATGTAGCTTCAACATGGATTACATAATTTGCGAATATTCCAAACGTACACTTGCATAAAACTACCGCAAACATGTAGTTTTTTATAATGAATAACATAATTCGAGAATATCCAAACGTATACAATATTCCAAATCGATAAGAATCATAGTAACGCACAAATATGAATTACTTTATTGCCACAAACCAACACAATTATTTGTTCATACCAAAATAATACTCTACTTACAATTGTGTGGCGAATTCTCCAATTTAGGAATTTGGAGATGCGATTCCTTGTTGATTTGATTTGATTAAGTTGCTTTATGCTTTAGAATTTTGCCTCCTAATCCTCTCTCCAATTGGTGGCTACCCTTAGTCGTTCCTCAGCAACATGACGGCCTTGTTCTTATTTTTGAATGAATAGATTAGGTTGAGTCTAGGGTTATAGGGGTTATGAACTGATTAGGACCATCGATGTTGCTTGGATTGATCGTAGCCATTCATTCGAAAGAGAGACCAATTAGAGCCTGCCACCTAGCCCTAATGACAAAGCAGACTTCTGAAAATCGACCAACATAGAATAGGCCAGCCAGGTTGGGCTGGGTTCGACCTGGCTCTGGACCAGGTCGACAGACCTGTCGACAGCCCTGTCGACAGCCCTGTCGACCTGGCTAGACCAGGTCGACAGCCCAGTCGACCTGGGTGCATTAGGCGGGAGTTTTCCCGCCCTGGCCAATTGGGCCCGATTTTGGAATTAAAACTTGTTTTTTCTGAGCTGTTTTATTCTGTTCGAATTTTAAACTTAATTCAGAAACTTCCGAAGGCCATATCTTCTTCATACGGACTCCGTTTTTCGAAAACTCGGACTCTATTTCGCGTATTTTTCCGAGACGAACGCAATGGCGTATCCCGTTTCCCTTAGTTCTTTGATTTGAAATTAATTATACTTTAATTTGTTAATTTCACAGTTATAGAATACACGAGGTGTTACATTCTCCCCCACTTAAAAGGATTTCGTCCCCGAAATCTTCAAGTTTAGGAAAATGTATATCCTAACATCCAATCATCCATCTACTCATCCATCAAACACGAGCATCCATTGTCCTTAAAAGACTTCTAATGCTTCATGATCATATGCGAAGTGTGTGTGTACATGTACTTATCAAATGCAAAATCAGGCGGTCTACTGATTCAGTTGACCTCCTTAATGCGAATTATGTAAGTGCCATGAATCCATTATGTATGCAAATTTTCCTATTCATGATTCTACATGAGTGCACAATCATTCAATACAAATGCAACATCCATATGACAACACATTAGAGTTCAACCATATACGAATGCAAACATATATGCATATGCAATATGAAGTGACTGAGCCGATCTAAAACCTAGATTGTGTGTGTATATGCAACCACGAGCAACCACTAGCAATCACTTGCAACCACTTGCAACCATCATCCATAACATGTTTCAACTACATGTTTCCATCCAAGGGTTTCTACCTAAAAGATAAGGTCGAGGAAATATACCTAAAAAGATAGATAAAAGCGCAACTTAAGGAAAAGGAAAGATCAAGGATGTACCCTCGAACAGAAAAGGGTAGGCAGAGCGTATTCTAGCTTCAGTTTCCCAAGTCGCGTCTCCCTCGGCGTCGCTCCACTGAACTTTGACGAGCTTGACTTCGCGGTTGCGTAGCTTCTTCACTTCCGTTCCTAATATGCGGGTTGGAACTTTTCTTATGGTTGCTTCGCGTTCCACTTCGGCCTCTTCGAGGATATTTGGCTCTACCACTTCAGTAGACTCATGTAGACATTTTCGGAGATGTGAAACGTGAAAAACGTTGTGGACTCCGGCCAACTTTTCGGGTAGCTCTAATCTATAGGCCATTTTCCCAATTTTCTCGATGATAGGGAATGGCCCTACGAACCTCGGTGCCAGTTTTCCTGTGGTTCCAAAACGAACAACGTTTCTTAGCGGTGATACCTTGAGAAAAACTCTGTCTCCAACCTCAAATTCAAGGTCGGTCCTTCTTTTGTCGGCATAGGACTTTTGTCTGTCTTGGGCCGTCTTCATCCTTCTTCGTATTAAGTCTACTTTCTCTGAAGTCTCTCGGATCATATCTGGTCCAAGTATGAGCTTATTCGTAGACTCCCACCAACAAGTGGGCGATCGGCACGGTCTTCCATATAAAGCTTCGAAGGGCGCCATTCCGATGGTTGCTTGATAGCTGTTGTTGTAGGCAAATTCCACCAAAGGAAGGTGGTCTTCCCATGTCCCTCCGAAGTCAAGGACGCATAGTCTTAAAAGGTCCTCCAAAACTCTGTTCACTCTCTCTGTTTGGCCGTCGGTTTGGGGATGATAGGCTGTGCTCAAGCATAACTGCGTTCCTACTGCTTCTTGCAGACTCCGCCAAAACTCACTGGTGAAGATGGGGTCTCGGTCACTAACGATGCTAGATGGTATTCCATGGAGTCGAATGATTTCCTTGAGGTAAAGTGATGCTAGGGATGAGGCAGTTCTTTTACTTTTGACAGGTAAAAAGTGGGCGCTTTTAGTAAGCCTATCCACTATTACCCAAATGCTAGTGTTGCCTCTCCTAGACCTAGGTAGCCCATCGATGAAGTCCATTGAGATGCTATCCCACTTCCACTGTGGGACCTCTAAAGGATGTAGCAGTCCGCCAGGCTTTTTCTGTTCCGCCTTAACCTGTTGGCACACCATACACTTAGAAACGAATTCTGCCACGTCCTTTTTCATGCCGTTCCAGAAGAAAGTCCTTTTTATATCTTTGTACATTTTATCTCCGCCTGGATGTATCGTCATCTTGGAGTGATGTGCTTCCTCGAGAACCTTCTTTACTAAATCTTTTGTTTGTGGGACGCATAGTCTTCCGTCTCGCCTTAGTAAACCCTTATCGTCGATGGAGTATCTGTTGAGGTGACTTGAAGTCTCACCCCTAATTAGCCTATCAATTGTTTCCACAAGCTGAGGGTCTTCGCGTTGTGCTGTCCCTACTGAATCCACTAAAGTTGGGCGCACTTCGAGAGATGCTAGCAAGCCTGGTACAAAATCGGAGGAAGGCCTAACGTCGAAGCTGGCTATAAACTCTAGGCTTTGTCTTTCAACAAACATCGGGCTTAGGGTCAATTTCTTTCGGCTCAACGCGTCTGCTACTACATTGCCTTTGCCCGGAGTGTAGGAGATTTCGAAATCGTACGAGGCAAGAAACTCCATCCATCTTTGTTGCCTCAAGTTAAGATCCTTCTGCGAGAAAAGATATTTCAACGATTTGTGGTCAGTGTAAAGTTCGAACTTCTCACCTAGGAGATAGTGTCGCCAAGACTTGAGTGCAAAGACGATGGCGGCTAACTCAAGATCGTGGGTTGGGTAGTTCTTTTCGTGCACTTTCAACTGCCTCCCGCCATAAGCTACTACCCTTCCTTCTTGCATTAAGACGGCGCCTAGCCCTGTCCCACATGCATCCGTATAAACAGTGAACATCTTGTTCCCATCTGGCAGCGTCAAAACTGGGGCTGTTGTGAGAGCCCTTTTCAGTCGTTGGAAAGCAAACTCGCAATCCAAGTCCCAATTGAACACTAGATTCTTCTTGGTCAATTTCGTGAGCGGAGCTGAGATTTTCGCAAAATCCCTTATAAACTTTCGATAGAAACCTGCTAGTCCTAGAAAACTTCGGACTTCAGTTGCATTCCTTGGTGTCTTCCAATACTGTACCGCCACTACCTTAGCAGGGTCCACTGCTAACCCTTGTTTGGATACTATGTGCCCAAGGAACCTCACCTCTTCTCTCCAAAAGTGGCATTTGGAGAATTTGGCTTTTAGTTGATGGACTCGCAAAGTTTCCATGATTGCCCTTAAGTGCTGAGCATGTTCCTCTTCACTTTTTGAGAAGATAAGGATATCATCTACGAAGACCACTACAAATTTGTTGAGGAAATCTCTGAATACCCTGCTCATCAGGTCCACGAAGTAAGCAGGTGCATTTGTCAAGCCGAAAGGCATGACAAGCCATTCAAAGAAGCCGTCTGGGGTTCTGAATGCCGTTTTATCGATGCTATCTTCAGCCACCCTTAGCTGATGAAAACCGGTTGCTAAATCGAGTTGGGAGAAAACAGACGCTCCTACAAGCTGGTCAAATAAATCGTCAATTCTAGGGAGAGGGTGCCTATTCTTTTTCGTTAGCTTGTTGAGCTCCCTATAGTCAACACATAGACGGAGTGAACCATCCGCCTTTGTAGCGAACACCACTGGAGCGCCCCATTCTGAAATGCTCCTCCTAATGAACCCCTTTTCTAGAAGCTCTTTAATCTGTTTACTGAGCTCTTTCCTTTCTCGTGGAGCCATGTGTCTAACGGGCAACGCAACGGGCTTTGCATTATCTACAAGATATATGCGGAAGTCTATTTCCCGCTTCGGAGGTAAGCCCTTCACCTCTTCGAAGACATCCGGATATTCCTGGACCACTCTAACTGATTGCAAATTTTCAACAGAGGCATCTAGCGATTCAAGATAACTAAGCATAACCGCATACGAGGGATTACAAGAAATTTCCAAAGTATTACCGAGCTGGGTTAGGAGCCTAACAACCCTTTTCTCACAATCAAGGATGGCCCCATTACTGGATAGCCAATCCATACCCAAAATCAAACCATACCCCGAAAAGCCCAAAACAAAGGCACTACATTGAAATTCTACGCTTAGAATAGAAATTTTCAATCCCAAACAGATCATAGACAAATGAGCTAGGCCCCCAATTGGGTTTGAAACAATTAAGGGGTCCTCTACCATACTAGTTTTTAGGTGCAGAGATTCTACTAAAGCAGATGAGATAAAGGAGTGTGATGCGCCAGAATCAAATAAAGTGCGAACGGGGTGATCATAAAGATAAACTACACTTTCTACAGAAGTATTTATACCTCGCTGTTGCAGAGGTGGCGCTTCTAGCACATGAACCTGTGCCCCTGGGGTGGATCCAGCCCTCTGCCCCTGTCCTCGTTTCTTTGGGCAGTCCTTAGCCCTGTGGCCCGTCTCACCGCAAGAAAAGCACCCACCATTCTCCTTGGCCTTCTTTTTCCGGCAGTCCTTTACTAAGTGCCCCACTTTGCCACAGAAATTACACTTCCTCTTCTCTTTGTTGCCTTTCCCGCCTTTCTTAAAGTCTGTCTTCTTAGGCTGCAAACCCTCTTTCTTCCCTTGAGAGCTCTCTGCCTTTGTCTCCTTCTTACCCTTATCCTCTTCATTCAGCAATGCCATTTGCACCAATCTTTCATACGTGGCTCCCATGGGTATATGGGTCATGGCCAAACTGTGTAATGGCTCATTCAACCCTTTGACGAAACGGAGAGCCTTCTTGTGCGGGGTGTTGACTAGGTCAAGCCCAAACCTAGCCAGCTCATCGAACTGATTCACATACTCTCTGACCGTCTTGTCCCCTTGCTTAAGAAATAAGAATTTTTCCAACTGCAAACTTCTTTCCGCATCTGAGAGAAATTTAGTCTAAAACCTTGCCCTAAAGTCCTCCCATGTCTCCATTGGTCTTTCTGCATTAGTGACTTCCCACCAGTAGGAAGCCTCGCCCTTCAATAGCCATACTGCCAATTGTACTTTTTGTCTATCCTCTACCTCAAAGATGATGAATAGGTCCTCAGTTTCTTTCAGCCAATTCCTAGCTGCCACGAAGGATTCAGTTCCATGGAAATCCTTTCCTCCCATAGCTTTAAAGTCTTTACATATCTTAGCAAAAGTGTTTCCCCGAGGAGGAGGTGGAAGAAAAGGTGCCGCTGCAGCTGGATGATTTCCGGCAGCTGGGGGAGGAGGAATGGTAGGACCTGGCTGAGTGGCTCTTGCTTATAAGAACCGTCTAAACCAACCAGGTATTGGCACCCCTTCTGGCAAGTTAAGTTCTTCGGACATGCTGAAACAAAAAGGATAGATTCAAAACGAAGGATAAGAGATAGTACCTATGGCTTTGGGGAGTGGACTTTGCCTTTTAAAATAAAATAATATTTTATCTCTTAAAAAAAATGCTTCTTTAAATTTCCTTTAATTTTCAAAACTTTTTATCTTATCTGGTAAACCTATGCTCTGATACCAAGTGAAACACCCCACCTCCGTTAGGGTCACTCTCAAAGGGAATGCCCTAATTTTGGTGGAGGTTTATAAGTATAAGTCACAGATATACAAGACAAATATAAGAACACATATTTGTAAACAGCGGAAAACAACAACTTTTATTTCAATTAAAAGCAAATACGTGTTACAACAACATCACCATGATTGTCTTACATCCTTTCCAAAAACATAACATAACACTTTCATAATCTGTCTTGATTACATTATTAAAAAGAAGCATAAAGAAAACATAGATAAACTGCAAAAGCCCCATAGTGGTTGTCCAAAGCCATAGTTCAAAACGAAAAAGTCCAAGCAATACATTTCTCTTCTTCAAGCTGGATGTTAAGGCTGGTCAAGCTACAGTGTTCCCTCCCTGTGGACCGGGGGGGGGGGGGAGAAACAGAAGAAAAGAAGACGAAAGAAAAGTAGAGTCAGACATAAAGCCTGAGTAAGTCTAGTACTATTCTGTCTATGAATAAAGAACTGGGTATGATAAGTATAAACAAGAAGTGGGAAAGCACTATAAACTTGGTTAAGTTCTCTAGGGTCGAATATACTATCGTACCCCATGTAAATCTCTGGACCCATATAAACTAGTTCCCAACTGGCACCCCATAATCAGGGTGAAGTGATCCATTCTATGTAAACATGATCGGCTCCTACTCGCATAGTTACATGTGTCTTACGGCCCCCGATGTTGTAGTTACCTATGCTGGTCCCACCATGGGGTGTATCAAGTCCCGTGGTGGTGGCCCGACACAATCCTAGAATGCACAGGTATGCTACTGGTGTCCAGTGCCTTATTTTTCTGCGCCGGAGTGTGTGCACGCCCGCACCCCGTTAGAACCTACACTGCTACACCACCGCCGTCGATTTGACCTCTTACAATCAGCCCAGTAATCGTGCCCCACCCTGCCTAGTTTCAGGGTATCATGATACACCTCCTAGGGTTACTGCTGAAAAGGGTCCCCCGTTACTAGGTTTTCTATCTCTAGCCAACATGCTAAGTTGGTTAAGTGTTTTCTAACCTAACCCCCACCAGTCCGTTTAGTTTAGCATGTTCCATTTTGATTAAGTCTTTAGTTCACTTAATCCTAACAATCCTGACTCAGCCTTAATTGTCTTATTAAAGCCTTGACCTCTCACATTAGACAGGTATTGTTGTGGCTGCCTGTTGCCGGTTGGTTCCGGGCAGTCTTACGCCACAAATCAGTCTAACCTCGGGTCCTTATTGGGCTCCATGTTTAACCTCCCACATTGGATTGGTATTGTTGTGACTACTGGACAGCCGGGCGGTTCCGGGCAGGTTTACATCACAACTCAATCCAACCTCGGGTTAAACACATCGTATGTTCTACATTTACATATTTTGTCTTTCTTCTTTATTTTCTTATATGTAAATATTTGCGGCCCATTATTAAGTTAATGGTGTAAAGGTTACACCAATCATGGGCCCAACCCATACTTGAATTTGGGCCCTTTTACTTTATATTTTCATTTATTAATTAATTTAACCCAACGTTATTTTCCCCCGTTTAACACGTCCGTTTAATATATATATGTTGGGCTTAGCCTTTTTAAGCCCAACTTAGCCATGAGAAAAAGGGGAGGCTTAAAGCGTGATTACATACACAAAAAGGGGAATGTGAACGCATGAACTTGCAACATAACGTTGGAGCTACAAAACAGAAACTGGTGTACTTGCATAGTAGCATAAGTGACATGAATCAAAGCATGTAAACTTGTAGTTAAGTTAAGAATCTAAATTGGATATCATTATTGACACATAGTCTTAACTACAACATAAACCTATATTTTTATTTAGGCATAATGTCAAACATAAGCAAGTCATGTTCATAAGATTACTACATGTTTACAAAGGTGCTTACTTTTGTTACTAACACAAAAGTATAGTTCAACTTAATCATGATTTTAAATCTATTCACATAACCATGGCATAAATATTTCTAACATGAAATCTTGATTTTTACTTTAGTCATGCAAACTTGCAAATGGGATTTTGAATCTAACCTAGCTATGTACCACATATGTCATCATATAATTCTTGTTAACAATATAGACCTAGCATGGATTTCAATTATGCAAAATATCAATCATAGCCTAGTCATATTCATAAGTTTGCAAATAGGTTTTCTAGTACAAAAGCATGGCTTAATACATAGATCATGGTGCCAAAATTTCAACATGGTTTCATATGAACTATAATACCCCAAATTTGTTCCAATTATGTACAAAATGATTTTTGTACAAAAATATACATCATGATGGCATAGTAGCAAAACCCCAAACTTGCATGAATTTCAATTAATCAACTACATCCATGTAGCTTCAACATGGATTACATAATTTGCGAATATTCCAAACGTACACTTGCATAAAACTACCGCAAACATGTAGTTTTTTATAATGAATAACATAATTCGAGAATATCCAAACGTATACAATATTCCAAATTGATAAGAATCATAGTAACGCACAAATATGAATTACTTTATTGCCACAAACCAACACAATTACTTGTTCATACCAAAATAATACTCTACTTACAATTGTGTGGCGAATTCTCCAATTTAGGAATTTGGAGATGCGATTCCTTGTTGATTTGATTTGATTAAGTTGCTTTATGCTTTAGAATTTTGCCTCCTAATCCTCTCTCCAATTGGTGGCTACCCTTAGTCGTTCCTCAGCAACATGACGGCCTTGTTCTTATTTTTGAATGAATAGATTAGGTTGAGTCTAGGGTCATTTTTATAGGGGTTATGAACTGATTAGGACCATCGATGTTGCTTGGATTAATCGTAGCCATTCATTCGAAAGTGAGACCAATTAGAGCCTGCCACCTAGCCCTAATGACAAAGCAAACTTCTGAAAATCGACCAACATAGAATAGGCCAGCCAGGTTGGGCTGGGTTCGACCTGGCTCTGGACCAGGTCGACAGCCCTGTCGACCTGGCTAGACCAGGTCGACAGCCCAGTCGACCTGGGTGCATTAGGCGGGAGTTTTCCCGCCCTGGCCAATTGGGCCCGATTTTGGAATTAAAACTTGTTTTTTCTGAGCTGTTTTATTCTGTTCGAATTTTAAACTTAATTCAGAAACTTCCGAAGGCCATATCTTCTTCATACGGACTCCGTTTTTCGAAAACTCGGACTCTATTTCGCGTATTTTTCCGAGACGAACGCAATGGCGTATCCCGTTTCCCTTAGTTCTTTGATTTGAAATTAATTATACTTTAATTTGTTAATTTCACAGTTATAGAATACACGGGGTGTTACATTGCTGTTGCGAGGCGCCTCAGATATATCGGTGATTATGTGAAGCCTATGGAGTCATTCGTTGGCTCACTTACGCCCCAAAGGGTAGGGAAACGCAGTGTTCAGGCATAATAATCCACATTGGTGGACCGGCCCTGAAGATCCAGGGTGCAGTTGCGGTTGTGCCTGAGACATGGGCTAGATTATCTCGAATTCGGTAAGGACTGTCTTTTGCCTTGGTTCATGACGGAAATCCAATTTCCAAATACGACATCATGCGGTTTTGATTGTAAACCTATATTTGGCGACATAGTGGCATGGGACGCTCATGTCATCTATGATTGATATTTATGATTGTGTATGAAATTAGAAACTAACTGGAAACGAGCTAAGACGGATGGTTTCCTGGGTATTGGTCTGATGTTGGTTTCGGCCTTCGGGGTTAATACTTAGGGAATCGTTCTCTTACTAATTTACAGTTGGAGTCTGATTAAGAATTCTTTTGTTTTATTCGTATCAAGCATATTTTGGCCATTATAAGGTAAAACTCTATCCTACGGTTTGCGTTGCATCGTGTGATGGGAACTGAGTCTTATAATGGCTTCATTTTTATAAAAAGCATTGCGATGTTTAAAAGATTTACTTGTTTTAAAGCACTGGAAATCCAATGGAGTAAACCCGTTCCGCGAAAGTGGCATGGTCCTGTGATTAGCCATATTATAAATGTGTTGAGTAGATTTCTCGTACCAGTCCCATGACTGACTCGTAGTTTGTTTCACTTGCAAACTCGGGTGCCCTTATTTCTACACGGGCAGCCTTGTATTTAGGTTTTATCAGGCATTTTCTGGATAGCTGGAGCTGAAGATGGATTCTAGCATTTATCTCTTTTATTGCTGTTCAGCTCCTATTATACATATTATGTTTGTTTTCCGCTGTTGACATTTATGTATAGCTGAACTGTATTTGTACTAAGTATGATCCTGTATACTGCGTAACTCTGATGATTATGTTTATCCAGTGTATTATTTGTACATTATCTGGTGTATTTATTTTATTCTGCTCTGCTATTATTTGTAAATGTTTTATATTCTAAAGATTACCCTTGCCACCATCAGTACGGGGTTTCGGGTCGTCACACAATTCGAATTGGAATTTGGTATATAATTGGACTCGGTTGAGTAAATGGTTTGATTTTTGAAATAAAAATTAGAAGTGTGATTGTGGGATGAAGATAACTGATTAGAGGAATAAATAAGTTAATGAAATAGGTGAATGGAACTTAAAGAAGTTAAGTAGGTTGAATTGATGAGTTAGGAGTTAGGAATCAAGAATGGAACTTTGGTTTGAAATGGAACTTAAATTGTATAAGCGTATGATTTGGTTTGAGGTTAAAAACTGATTGGAATTTGATTGGGAAGATATTGGTATATGCAGAATTGGTGACAGATGGAAACGATATAATGATATGTCCGACAAAAAGGTACATGTTTATTTTATATGAGTTTGGTGATTTTATGAGCCGAATTGGCAAGCCGCTTGGCTATTTAATTTTCTTTTGGATTGGAGAAGGCCTAGAGTGGCGAGTTGGAGTTTGAACTATTGACCAGTACAAAGGAGGTGCCGACGAAATTTTTCGGAAATTTAAGGTGTTAGAAAAAAATTCAGGATTTTTGAAAATTTTCGTTGATAAGTATTAATTAATATTTTAGTTGTAAATTTGTTGGTTTATGGAAACTGAAATCTAATAAGTGAACAAATAATTTTAACCAGTTAATAGGGCTGTTCTCTACCTTAACAATTTCGAGGACGAAATTATTTTAAGGGGAGAAGAATGTAATATCCCATATTTTTATGGTGTAATAGTTATTTTATTTAATTATTTAAATAGTGATTTAGATATTTAAATTAAATAATAATGAATATTTAATTAATATAAAATAATAGAATAATATATTTAATTCCGAAATAGTCGGAATTAGTGGAATTCACAATATTGTGTGAATTGGATAGTATTAGAGATTTAATTTTGTTTATAATTGAATTATAATAACGAATATATTTAAATGACGACAGTTTGAATGTATATATTATATTTTAATTATAATCGAGCTTGAAATGGCGCGGCAGCTTGTAATTTGGCGATTCGAAGTTTAAACGAATATACAGATTCCATTTTAAGTCGGATTTCTGTGAAACAAGAAACGTTCAGAGCTGGTGAAGTATATTTTTCTAATGGAAGAGAAAAATTGGGATTTCGTCGTGTAGATTTTGATTTATATCCAAATCAAATTTTAGAAAAGTCGTTATGGAATTCCTTATAATTTATAACAATTTATTTATATTATAAATGGATTTTCAATATAAATTGAACACTGATTTAATCTGGAATTGAAATGTCGAGTTATCAAAGTCAGATAGGAATATTTGGAGCTGTATGATATTCTAGTGTGAATATATATGATAATATTTATTTATAAATATTTAATCTAATTATTTTTAAATATATTTAATACTTAAATGGGTTTATTTAGAGCTTTAAAAATAGCCAGTTTTGCAAACGACCTCTGCTTTCGACGACACTAATTTTGTTGGATTCGGAATATTAAAATATTGTTAGATTCCAAGTTTCATGGTTTTTGGAGTCAGTATGTGGTCGTACGGAATTTAATGTGAAAAATAGACAATTATTTGACTTTAAAAATACACTGTGTGAGCAAATGTAACACCCCGTATTTTCTGAGAATATTAAAAGAAAATGGTTAATTATGACGAAGTTGTTAAGCCTTTAAGTTTGTATGCATATGAGAAAAATATATATAGATATATATAAAAATTAAATAAATAAACATGCAAAAAAGGTTTAAAATAGCGAATTGGGAGGGGGAATAACCGAACCGGCCCATTTTTGAGGTCGACCCAAGCCCTGTTGGGTCGACTAGGGGTTAATCCAGGGTGTTTGGCTGTCATCCCGTGGGCCAATTCGCTCAAATGCAGATTTTGCATTTGAATGGTTCTCATGATTCAGGGTTAATCTAATGGTCCTAAATAACTTCCTACACCTACATATACATCCCTAACCTAAACCTAAATCTCATATACAATTCTCTAGCCTCCATTGCTCTCTTCCTCTCTAAAAATAAATAAATCAATGGCATCTCTACTCTGCTGAAACCTAAGCTAGGACTTGTGCTTCTTCTTCCTCCAATTCTGATTAGGATTAAAAGAGAACAGCTACAACACCTTTTTCTTTTAGAATCCAACCAAGGCAAGTGCAATTATTTTCCGATATAAACTTTAATTATAATTGTGACATGATTGTAAATCTGAATTTGAGATTGCGTATGTTCTGTTCTGATCTATTTTATTCTATATCTCTTTCTTCTTTCTGTTCTATAGCCAGGCTACCCTGAGCCTGCGCCAAATCTCATAAGAGATTAACGCACGAACGTTAAACTTTGGGATAAATAATGAATGATGGCATAATTGGACATGGCTAATCTGTGACTAAAAGGACATAGGTTGTAAACTAGATTTAGATCTGTGCATATTCTGTGAATTGGAAGAAGAGGAACCATTGTATATTAACATGTGACTTGAGACATTGGACATAACGCATATTTTTGAATTAAAGATCTGTTATAATTTAAAGTTCTAGATTGTTGGGCATATTGTTTATATAGAAATTCATGATTTGGGATAAAAAGGGAATATGACTTAGGTGTGAAGATTTATGTTAAGATTTGATAACTATTAAATGTGAATAACACCTAAGTGGGAGATTTTTGAATATATGACATGCATTGAAATCGATGGCTATATTTGGTATAATTTATATGTGAATCTTTTGTACTAGGCAAGTTTAACTCAATTTGAGACGTGTGTTATATGGTAAATTATGACCATAATCTGTGCCATGTAAATTCAATGCAAACGTGGGGTATATGATCATAATGTGAATCATGAAAACTATTTAGGCATGCAAACTTAGGCCAAATTTATAATTAGGCAAGATATGTTTATGAAACTTTAAGGAATGATTAAATCTGTTATATGGCCTAATCTGCTAGTTCTGTTATATTGCCTAATTTGCTAGTTCTGTTATATTGCCTAATCTGCTAGTTCTGCTATAATCTGCTATATCTGTTCATATACCAAATCTGTCATCTGCTAAGTCTGCTGAAGATGCCTAAACTGTTATATGCTTGATCTGCTAGTTTGCTTAATCTGCTAAATTCGTTAAGTCGCCTAATCTGAAAAATCTGTTATCTGCAATATCTGTTGAGTTGATATAATTAGTCCGCTATTGACATAATCTGAATTGGCTATAGTTATGAATAATTGACATATATATTAGGCGTGGGTATAAATGGTGAATCATTAATTAATTGGCCGCAAAGATAAACATGGCTAACTCGAGGTTAGAATGAGTTTGCGGCGTAATTCTGCCCGGAACCGCTCGACATATTCCAGTGGTCACAAACAATAGGTTCTAAAGTGAGAAGTTAGTCATAACGTGCTTGAAACCCGAGGTTAGACTCAGTTTGCGACAGAAACCTGCCCGGAACCAACCGGCCTAAACAGTAGCCGCAAACTGTCAGTCTAATGTGAGAGGTCTGGGCATTAATATTTAATTAATGAAAATCTGAGATAAATATAATGTCTAAAACGTGTTGGGCGGATAGGGTTAAACCCACTAGACTGATGAGTTTAATAAATCTGTTCCGTGAATCAGTTGGCCCAATTACAAAGTTAGACAAATCTGTAAATCTGTTAAATCCGTATATCTGATCTGTTAGTCTAAAACTTGTCTGACCTGTGAACTAGTTGATCTGAATTCTGTATGTCTGAACTTGTTAATCTGAAATCTGTTAGTCTGTGGACACAAGGATAGGAGGGGAATTACTTGTGTCATCTGTTGTTTGGGACCCATATTAGTCAATAACCCTTTCTGGTATCAAAACTTTGACCCAACAGTAGGTAGGGTCCGGGCATGCTTACTGAACTAATTATAAGCGGTTCATTCTGATAATGGCGAGGGGTGTTGATGGTGCGTTCCAACCGGGTCATGTGCGTGCATGGATCCCGGTCTGCCTCTGAGGATGTAAGACGCCGTGACATCTGTAAACAGGTCTGTGTCATTCAAAGGTTGCCACTTTAGGGAATGATACACCCTTCGGTGGGGCTGGCACAGGGTATTTATGTATTATGGAGCCGATCGCTTATGGTAGGGTTTTAGGGTACACTTAGTTCTGTCTGTTTCTGTTGGTACCGTCTGTTTCTGTTGGGTGGCAACACCTGTCTGTTTCTGCGTGGTACCGTCTGTTCGGGTGGTAAAGGCCCAATTACTAGTGTACACCTTATGCTACATTCTGCTTCTGTCTGTTTCTGATCGGGTGGTAAAGGCCCATTACTAGCGTGGAAATTATTATGTACCTGTTTCTGTTTCTGTTTATACATTAGGGTGACACCTAATTCTGTTATACTAGTATTAGTGCAGAGAAGTGTAAAGCAATAGCTTATATCATTCTGTTCTTCTGTCATATCTGCTACATCTGTTACAGTTATCTCTCATCCAGTTTTATTTTCATGTCATGTTTTTATTATCTGTTCATAACTGAAAATCACTGGACTTGCCAGACTTTTGTCTTCTCCCCCCAGGTTTTGTAGAAGGGAATACTCTAGCTTGATCCAGATTTCTTCCGCTTGCAGTGCTTAAAGTATGGCTTGTCTTCTTTTGTGGGGATTATGATTTTAAACTATGCATTCTGAAGGCTTTTGTACAAGACTGATATTTTGTACTTGAATTATGATATTGTGATTTGAAAGGATGTAACCAAGCTTCTGTTGAAATAAAGTTATAAATTTTTCAAGTACTGTTTTATCTGTCTTGTAAGTTTCTGTTCTGTTTACTAAAATGCTCCACCTAAGTTAAGGCATTCCCTTGTGAGTGACCTTAATGGACGTGGGGTGTTACACTTGGTATCAGAGCTGAAGGTTACCAGATTAGATATAAGTTTTTGAAAACTATTTTCAAAAAGGTTTTAAAAGGAAGTATTTTCAAAAATAAAGTTTATTTTTAAAAACATAATCCCCAAAAGCCAGATCTCTTTCTTCCGATTCTTTGTTTCGAATCCCTTCCTCTTTCCCTTTTTAATCTCTTCTTCCGCGTATAGATGTTTTTTTTCTAAATTACGTACGAACTTCCGTACGGTGGGCGGAAAATCGCTTCATGGGACTGAGACGGTTATCAAAACTAAAGGAAGGGGAGGACTTGTTGGTACCTTTGAGGTAGGAAAATTTCTGAGAAGGTTTAACTTCCTTATCTGATTAGTAAGAAGAACTCTTTCTGATTCAGGCATTTTGATTCTGTAGTTAAGTCTCTGCACTTTAATACTAGTCTTATTTCTGATTCCGCTGTAGTCTCAAAACCCATAAGGGTTACGACTCATCTATTTGTGATAGGTTGGGTTTTGAGGGCATCTGTGTTAGGCGTTAAGATGTCTGTGACGCATACATTTCGGGTTTTTTTGGGATATGGTTAGGCCTTTTCAAAGCTTAGTTTCCTAAAAAATCATTTGATAATCTGATCTGTACCAGTAGTCTGTAAGTATCTTGATATTTCTGAAAAGGTTAGGGGTTTTTACTCGAAGCATGAAGTAGATTTCCAGTTTGGCATTGTTTAATGAGAGTAATTCACTGGATGTCAATCTGATGTTGATTTCGGTCTTCGGGGTTGATACTTAGGGAATTATTTTCTTAACCGATGTCTAATAGGAACAGAGCTCTTGTTTTAATCGTAATTGCTTCTATCACTCGGCTGTATCCTATCGATCGAATCTTCGAACTTTAGGTAGAAACTAATGGGTGTAAACATGTGTTTGAGACATGTTATGTTTGATGGTTGCAAGTGGATGCAAGTGGTTGCTAGTGGTTGTTCGTGGATGCATATACACACACTAGGCACTAGATCGGCTCAAAAACACTCTCATACTGCATATGGATGTGTGTGCATTTTTCAATTTTTGTGGATGCAGAATGATTGACTCCTCACATGGATGTTGCATTTGGATGAATGGTTATGCACTCATTTAGAAATGATGTGTATCAAATAGGATTTCTTGCATACATATTTGGACTCATGACACTAACATGATTCGCATTAAGGAGGTCAACTGGATTAGTAGACCGCCTGATTTTGCATTAGATAAGAAACATATACACACACTTTGCATATGTTCATATGGCATTAGAAACCTTTTAAGGACAATGGATGCCTGTGATTGAATGGTTGAGTAGATGGATGTTGGATGTTAGGATACATTCTTCTTAACTTGAAGATTTCGGGGACGAAATTCTTTAAGGAGGGGAGAATGTAACACCCCCTATTTTCTGAGAATATTAAAAGAAAATGGTTAATTATGAAGAAGTTATTAAGCCTTGAAGTTTGTATGCATATGAGAAAAATATATATAGATATATATAAAAATTAAATAAACAAACATGCAAAAAAGGTTCAAAACAGCGAATTGGGAGGGGGAATAACCGAACCGGTCCATTTTTTAGGTCAACCCGAGCCCTGTTGGGTCGACTAGGGGTTAATCCAGGGTGTTTGGCTGTCATCCCGTGGGCCAATTCGCTCAAATGCAGATTTTGCATTTGAATGGTTCTCATGATTCAGGGTTAATCTAATGGTCCTAAATAACTTCCTACACCTATACATACATCCCTAACCTAAACCTAAATCTCATATACAATTCTCTAGCCTCCATTGCTCTCTTCCTCTCTAAAAATAAATAAATCAATGGCGTCTCTACTCTGCTGAAACCTAAGCTAGGACTTGTGCTTCTTCTTCCTCCAATTCTGATTAGGATTAAAAGAGAACAGCTACAACACCTTTTTCTTTTAGAATCCAACCAAGGCAAGTGCAGTTATTTTCTGATATAAACTTTAATTATAATTGTGACATGATTGTAAATCTGAATTTGAGATTGCGTATGTTCTGTTCTGATCTATTTTATTCTATATCTCTTTCTTCTTTCTGTTCTATAGCCAGGCTACCCTGAGCCTGCGCCAAATCTCATAAGAGATTAACGCACGAATGTTAAACTTTGGGATAAATAATGAATGATGGCATAATTGGACATGGCTAATCTGTGACTAAAAGGACATAGGTTGTAAACTAGATTTAGATCTGTGCATATTCTGTGAATTGGAAGAAGAGGAACCATTGTATATTAACATGTGACTTGAGACATTAGACATAACGCATATTTTTGAATTAAAGATCTGTTATAATTTAAAGTTCTAGATTGTTGGGCATATTGTTTATATAGAAATTCATGATTTGGGATAAAAAGGGAATATGACTTAGGTGTGAAGATTTATGTTAAGATTTGATAACTATTAAATGTGAATAACACCTAAGTGGGAGATTTTTGAATATATGACATGCATTGAAATCGATGGCTATATTTGGTATAATTTATATGTGAATCTTTTGTACTAGGCAAGTTTAACTCAATTTGAGACGTGTGTTATATGGTAAATTATGACCATAATCTGTGCCATGTAAATTCAATGCAAACGTGAGGTATATCATCATATTGTGAATCATGACAACTATTTAGGCATGCAAACTTAGGCCAAATTTATAATTAGGCAAGATATGTTTATGAAACTTTAAGGAATGATTAAATCTGTTATATGGCCTAATCTGCTAGTTCTGTTATATTGCCTAATTTGCTAGTTCTGTTATATTGCCTAATCTGCTAGTTCTGCTATAATCTGCTATATCTGTTCATATACCAAATCTGTCATCTGCTAAGTCTGCTGAAGATGCCTAAACTGTTATATGCTTGATCTGCTAGTTTGCTTAATCTGCTAAATTCGTTAAGTCGCCTAATCTGAAAAATCTGTTATCTGCAATATCTGTTGAGTTGATATAATTAGTCCGCTATTGACATAATCTGAATTGGCTATAGTTATGAATAATTGACATGTATATTAGGCGTGGGTATAAATGGTGAATCATTATTTAATTGGCCGCAAAGATAAACATGGCTAACTCGAGGTTAGAATGAGTTTGCGGCGTAATTCTGCCCGGAACCGCCCGGCATATTCCAGTGGTCGCAAACAATAGGTTCTAATGTGAGAAGTTAGTCATAATGTGCTTGAAACCCGAGGTTAGACTCAGTTTGCGACAGAAACCTGCCCGGAACTAACCGGCCTAACCAATAGCCGCAAACTGTCAGTCTAATGTGAGAGGTTTGGGCATTAATATTTAATTAATGAAAATCTGAGATAAATATAATGTCTAAAACGTGTTGGGCGGATAGGGTTAAACCCACTAGACTGATGAGTTTAATAAATCTGTTCCGTGAATCGGTAGGCCCAATTACAAAGTTAGACAAATCTGTAAATCTATTAAATCCGTATATCTGATCCGTTAGTCTAAAACTTGTCTGACCTGTGAACTAGTTGATCTGAATTCTGTATGTCTGAACTTGTTAATCTGAAATCTGTTTGTCTGGGACACAAGGATAGGAGGGGAATTACTTGTGTCATCTGCTGTTTGGGTCCCATATTAGTCAGTAACCCTTTCTGGTATCAAAACTTTGACCCAACAGTAGGTAGGGTCCGGGCACGCTTACTGAATTAATTATAAGCGGTTCATTCTGATAATAGCGACGGGTGTTGATGGTGCGTTCCAACCGGGTCATGTGCGTGCATGGATCCCGGTCTGCCTCTGAGGATGTAAGACGCCATGACATCTGTAAATAGGTCTGTGTCATTCAAAGGTTGCCACTTTAGGGAATGATACACCCTTCGGTGGGACTGGCACAGGGTATTTATGTATTAGGGAGCCGATCGCTTGGGGTAGGGTTTTAGGGTACACTTAGTTCTGTCTGTTTCTGTTGGGTGGCAACACCTGTCTGTTTCTGCGTGGTACCGTCTGTTCGGGTGGTAAAGGCCCAATTACTAGTGTACACCTTATGCTACATTCTGCTTCTGTCTGTTTCTGATCGGGTGGTAAAGGCCCATTACTAGCATGGAAATTATTCTGTTCCTATTTCTGTTTCAGTTTAGACATTAGGGTGACACCTAATTCTGTTATACTAGTATTAGTGCAGAGAAGTGTAAAGCAATGGCTTATATCATTCTGTTCTTCTGTCATATCTGCTACATCTGTTACAGTTATCTCTCATCCAGTTTTATTTTCATGTCATGTTATTATTATCTGTTCATAACTGAAAATCACTGGACTTGCCAGACTTTTGTCTGACCCTTGTTGTTTCGCCTCCTTTCTTCCGTTTCTCCCCCCAGGTTTTGTAGAAGGGAATACTCTAGCTTGATCCAGATTTCTTCCGCTTGCAGTGCTTAAAGTATGGCTTGTCTTCTTCTGTGGGGATTATGATTTTAAACTATGCATTCTGAAGGCTTTTGTACAAGACTGATATTTTGTACTTGAATTCTGATATTGTGATTTGAAAGGATGTAACCAAGCTTCTGTTGATATAAAATTATAAAATTTTCAAGTACTGTTTTATCTTTCTTGTAAGTTTCTGTTCTATTTACTAAAATGCTCCACCAAAGTTAAGGCATTCCCTTGTGAGTGACCTTAATGGACGTGGGGTGTTACAGCAAACGAAGTCAGAATTCGACGAAACCAGTTTCGTTGGGTCCAGAATGTCAAACTGTAGTTGCATGTCAATTTTCATGATTTTTAGATATCATGTGTATTTGTAGAGATTTTTAGAGTGCAGATACAAATAGAAAATGGATAAAATAAAAATATAAACATAAAGGGTGCTTCTCTTGTAAGCTAATTTTTATCCTATAAATACACCCATTCCATTCTAACCTTAAATTACTTTTTCTTCTGGTCAAAGGAAAATCCGCCGCACCACTTCTACTTAAAAAAAACCAAACCGTGATTTTAAAAATCCCAAACAAATCAAAGAAAAATTGGAAAAAAATCGAAACAAGTGTATTTAGATTTCTGGTGAGGTGCTCTTCCGGTTGGTATGGTTTTTCTTGGGTTCGATACCATTTATTGTTCGCTGCAGAATAAAAGCGCAATCTAGGGCTCAGATTTAATCCTAACTGATACGGTTTTGGTTTGATTCGAGCTTAGATTGGGGTTTAAGGCATCGATTAGAGCCTGTATAGGAACTTTTGGAGATTTTTGAATCTACGGGTGTCAATAATTTTACTGGGTAGTACGGGTTTTGGGTGGAAGACGCGGAGGAAAGGGTTTGATCGAGTTAAGGCAAATGGTGATAGGGAGGAGCGGATTTTAAAGGAATGAATTTTGGTGGTTTTTTTTTATTTTTAGTGAAGTGGTGATCCCACAATTTAAAGTTGAAATCACTGATGATGCCGCAGTTTGATGATGCCGCAGTTTTTAAGACAGGGATTGTGGAGTTTACTGTGTATTCGTGGAGGAAGAGGATGCAAGTTCGATCATGTTGGGTTGGAAAGAGGGAGGTTGCAATGGGAAAGGAAAAGGATTTTGTTTGGAGTTGAATAGTGAGTTAAATGTTACGGTATTGGTTTTTGAAGAAAATGGGTACAGGGAGTTAACGAGAAGGAGAAGGGATGAACGGGGTGTTAAGAAGATAAAACGTGGGTTAGTGATAAGATGAAAAATTAGTTAATTATTAATTTAATTGTTAATGACGTTATAATTCGCATAAACTTGTAAAATATACAACTCTTCCATATGTTATCAGAATTGAGCGAAACAAGATCTGTTGGGATCGTATGGACGACGTCTACACAATGGAACTAATTGCGAGTGAATTCGAGCTCGTTACAATTTATAGCAAAATAAATTGTCTGTCTGAATCAACTGACAGTTATCGTTATTTAACGATATACCGACCAAAGTGAGCAAATCTCACTAACTCTGTACAGTTATATTTTTATAATGTATTTTTAGAACTGATAAATATTGGTTGATTGCTATGTGTTGACTGTTTGGTTGAACTGCTAAGTAATTGGTTGAAATTATAGATCCGGTTATATATATATATATAGCATTAATTAAATATTGATTCTGTTTAGCAGAATATTTCATATTGAAATGAAATTTGATGTTAACTATATTATTTAACATCTGTGGTTGCAGGGAAATAGGTCGGAGTGATCAAATTGGATTCCACAACATTTATTTTATTGATTTTCATATATTGTGATATATATATGATGTGATATATAAATCAGTTATTGATTACATGTGTTTGGATGATATTGATCTTTGTTATATGGTATTTTAAATACCATAAGAAATACTAGAATGTGAGAAGTGAATATTCAAAGTGTATATTGAAAATAAATCATTTATAAAATCAAAGTATTTTATAAAAGGAAATATTTATAAAATCAAAGCGATTTTATAAAAAGAATGTTTATTTAGAAAATAATTAAAATTACAAAAAGGAATATTTATTTAGAAAATAAATAGAATTTATAAAAGAAATATTTATTTGGAAAATAAATAGTATTGAATTGTAAATATTTGTAAAACAAATAGAATTGAAAAGGGGATTTTTGTAAACATTTGTAAATAGAATTGAAAAGGAAATATTTGGAATCATTTATAAATAGAATTAGAAAGGGGATGTTAATTCAGAAAATAAATAGGAATTATAAAAGGGAGTATTGTATAAAATGAATGGAACTTTATAAAAGAAAATAAGTGGGAAATAAATATTTAATGGAAATCTGTTTTTAACAGATGAATGGGAAAGATTAATTTAAAGTAGAATTAAGTAGAAATTTGTTTTAATAGATAAAATTTAGAAGATTAATTTATAAATAATGTTTTATAAATTAAGTAAATAATTTATCATTGTATAAATTGAATATATAAGTCTGAATTTATATATGGAAGTAAAAATCGGTTTATCAACGATATTTAAGATTGAAATTGAATGTAGCAATTATAAAAGGATTTATAAACGAGATTTAAGTGTTAGAAATAAAAAGGAGATTTCGTATGAGTAATTCTATAAATAGAAGTATAAATTGAATTTGGAAATGGTATATTATTTAAAAATATGAAATCAAACTTAATGGATCATATAAAAGGAAATATTTTAAATTCGATGTGAACTATTGATTAAAATAAATATTTTATAAATTAAAACATTTATAAAGAAATTGGGTTTTGAAATAGGAATTCAAATGGGAATTTGAATGGGAATGGAATAGAGTTAATCAAATTAGAGTTAATAGATAAAGTTGATCAAATTAGAGTTAATGGAATAGAGTTAATCAAATTAGAGTTGAATCGAATATTAGTTATTTGAATTAGGGTTAATTGAATATTAGTTATTAGAAAAGAGTTATCGAGTATAGCTACTCGAAGGAGAGATTTTGAATATAGTTATTCGGAGGAGAGATTATCGAATATAGTCGAAAGAGAGTTATCGAATAAAGTTTATTTGAGAAAGAATTATACATTGGGATTCGACTATATCGAATGTAGGAAAGTATTGTTTACTTTCAGGTTTTCAGATCAAGATTTATTTATTCATTAAAAAAATTAGTTGTTTATTTATTTATTCAAATTAATAAATAAAAGCTATATATAAGTCATTATATTTCGGAAGCATGGGATTATAACACTATTATTATAATCAAATGAATTCTATAAAGAAAGTGGATTCGTAAATACAATCCGAGAGTTACGTAAGTAAGTTTGTTGAAGATGGTTCCATACCTTGTCATAATCGGAATCCAATCTCCAATAAGTGCCCGGGGTTTTGATTGTATACTATATATATGTGGAGCATGAGATGCAAGCGTTCTGCTAGATTGTTAATTATTTGTGATTAGACATTATTATAATATCAAAAAAGTATTGATTTCAAAAAATGTTTTAGGTTATTGTAAGATAAAAACCATCCGTTTTTATGTGTGGATCGGTTTTACGATTATCATTTCTTTTGAAAATGATTTTTAAAAGTTAAACCAAGTGGTTGGAGTTTACTCACAGCAGTCCCATTACTGACCCAGAGTTTATTTTGTTTTGTTTTCCCTAAACTCTTGGGTGCCCAAAATTTTTATGGGCAGTCAAGTAGTCGGGATTTACAGATACACTATATGGAGCTTGGAGCAGGAGGCTTCAGTAGCATTTTATAGATATTGTTTATTTCCGCTGTGATGTAAGTGTTGTACCCTAATATACAAATATAAATTTGTGTTTCAATGTTATTTTAGATACTATATTTTTTCATTCCGTTGTGAGATTCGTGTTACTCTGATGTTGTTGTGTTCTTCTTCTTCTTCTATTCTAATTTTCTATCTTATCTATCCTCACCCTCTAACTTCTTTCTATTAACTATCCGGTATTTTCGATGCTTGGATAGTCAACATTGGTTTTAAATGTCGATGTTCTGGGTTGAAAATCTCTGGGTTGTTACAAATATCGATGTACATTGGTTCAAACTCCTCATCTTGTATGATGACAATCACATAAGTATATACAAAGATATATTAATAAAGCTCTTCTAACTCAACGCACCCTCTTTGTAATATACTCAAAATACATTATTTGTTTCCCTTTTGTTTGTCAAAATAAAGGGTGGAATTATTAATATCAAGGCATGAAAAGTGAGGAGTATGCAAAGTGTTAAAAAAATACAATGGTGCTAGTCTATGATTGAGTGAGAAATACCTACTTTCTACCTTAATTTTAGAAATGGGTCTTTAGGAAAGGACATATATATACCTAGTAGCATGCTTCGTAATATTGATACCATCTCCATATTAATATTTTCCATAACAAAATGATGTTTGATATCAATATACTTAATTCTAACATAATTATTGAGGTTCCTTGATGAATTAATAACAACGTATCATCATTATAAATTAGAAGCTTATGTATAATGATTATATAATCTTTAAGAGTTTGTCGTATAAAACTAATAAGTGTCTACCACATCTGAAACATATTTTGCTTCAATTGTTAATTAAATGAGCTACTTTTTTTACTAAACTAAGGCACATGTACATGTGATCATCCAATAAAACGACTAATACTAAAATCAGTTTTTGTCTCAACCCTGCCATCTTCATAACAAGCATTGTTTTAACAACTAAGTCAAAAATTACATCCTTTAGAATAAAATAAATCAAAATTTGTATATTATTCAAATATAGATCTACTTTCATTTAATTGATGTACTATGTGTCTAGTTAGGCTTTGATTGGAAATGGATCTGATGGTGCACAGTCGTTATTATATCTAGCGTACTAGTTGTCAAATATAGCAAATATCATATCATACTTCTATGTAATTGTTAACCATCTCCTTTACCACTTTCATTTTTATCAAAATGCATATACTACTCACAAAGTTAGTTTTGAAATGGTTATATCAATGTTAAATCATTTTAACTATCTTTATAATATATAGACAAATAAAAGTTTAATTTTTAATTATTTACTTTGTAGGCCTAAAAAGAAACTTAGTTCACCTATGTAAGATAATTAAACTCACTATAAACATTCTTAACCAGCATATTTATTAAAGTATTATTTTTAGAACTGAAGATGGTATTATATAGATTTCAAAAGATAAGAAGTTAGTTCATTATACCAAGCACAAGATACTTATTAAAGACCATAATGCCTTTCTAAGTTTAAAAAACATGGCTTGGATAAATTTTAAAGGTCGTGTTTATTCTGTGAATATTTTTTCTTTATCAAAACCACTAAAGTATACTTTTAACACTCATTTAATATAATTTAAAATCATAATATCACGCTTATGAATGTTAGAGATATAGTTTTGCAATAAGAGTAAATGCCTCATAATAGTCAATTGCTTCCTTTAGATTGTACATTTGTGCGACTAGTCTAACTTTATTCATGATAGTCTCACCGGTTTCATTTATTTTATTTGTATAAATCCATTTATCGATACAATGCCATGATTTATGTGTCTTTGGATCAGTTCCTAGATGCCATCATGCTCAAATTGATTTAATTTTTTGCATAAAAAGAATTCGATATTTATCCAAAATTGCTTCTTTGTGGTTTTAGGTTTGATACTTGAACCAAATGCAAGATGAGTCTTTTGTTCTAATTATCTTCTTAATTTTATTATTAGATAATATTTTCTTAGCATCATCATTGTAACCATTATTATTTGCTTTTGTCAATCTGTTATTTTCATTTGAAATAGGTTGATCAATTTCCAAGACCAGTACATTTTTCAATATTAATTATCTATGCACATCACATTTGATGAAATTTTGAAAAACTGGTTAGGCGTATGATTGTCATATGCAAGGTCTAGGGTTTAATATTTTCCAACAACATACACTTGTGATTATTTTCCTAGAGTAGTATGTGTGGTTGATATGTATTTTCCTAGTTGTATATATGACTTAGTGTTGGAATGGAAACAACAAGGAGATAGAAAAGGAAGGATGAGCGAACATATTAAAAGCAAAATTAGAGATGGCTATGATACAATCCTTAAATATCGTCCACTGTCTAAGATTAATACGTTCGCTAACCTTAATAACAGTGTGAAAGTTTAGATTAATTCATCGCTTGCATTTTTTTTTGCAAGGCCGATTGGTTTTTAAAGTGATCTATAACACTTTATATTATAACAAATAATAAATAAACTATTACAGAAGATAGACAACTCGTCTAACTACTACAATTGGTTTTTAAGGTGGACTGACCACCACATACGGTTTTCATAGTAGTTCAACCACTGTCACTATACAAGTTCATAGCACAGAAGCTAATCAAAATTCCTAAACTACACAGTAACATTCTCCATGCAGGGAAAGAACAACAATTGCTACCAAAACAAAAAATTATCATGTTAGATGACATACACATATATAACCTAAACAAAAGTCGCTAGACTGTAAACGAAGTACAACCCACTTTACATGTTTCCTAGGCTAGTGACACCTACGGAAACTAAATTACATCAAGCAAAGCATCTCAGTACCATAGGAGATGGCCATAACAGAGTTTCAAAAGGAAACTTCACGTCAAATACTTAACTTAACAACAACATACCTAATGCACGGTATATCGAAGCTACCAAAGAGTGTTAGAAAATACGTAGCACATGTTGATGATCAGGAAGAGACGCTTTGGCACCCAATTTAATCGTAGACCGCCTCCATTACTGAAGCAATCGTCGAGTAGCAGACCGTGACAAAACCATGGAAAACCGCCACAAAACTGCTACAACATGAGAAAAGCACTCTACTAATAACCAAAACTATGCAAAATGACATAAATGAAACCCTTCATGCACACACCAAAGCCATAACAGCATGTTGACAAAGGCCAGTCCATACATCGAAATAACTTGCAACCAACTCACTACACAAACCAACATAGTCGAGCACTAACTTGCAACTGGGCATAGCAAGGAGTAAACATAAACTACACATTGCTAAAATCCAAAACATCAAAACCACCCTACCACGAAGCACGCCATCCAAAACAAGAAAGAACAACCACCACTACAATAATCCAACACCAACAAATATAAGCCAAATACAACATAAATATAAACATTTCACAAGTCGAAAACACATATAACAACAAGCTCAAGCCAAATCTAAAATTTAACACTAACAACAGCCTAACCTAACCCGCGACTACCAAAAACAAAACTCACCAGAACAATACTTCAAAACAACAGCTCGTCAATGAATCAATCCAAACCAGAAACAAGGTTTTCAATTAGCATTTATTTAAGATTAGAAGCGGATTTGACAAACACATTAGTAGCAGCACTCAAGGGTCACAAAAGAAATACAGGGTCCAGACATCTGAAAGGAAACAAGGTACACCATGTGAAATAGGGAACTAGGACTATATGAAAGGCTAAGAATAACTTGGCAAGCCAGCGATTAAGGTACAATGAAAAGAACGAGCCGAATCGGTTTTGGACGGGATTTGAAAAGAGTCGAAAGAAAAAGCACCATGATGACAAAAGCTAGGCTTAGAGAGAACAGTGGAGAGAAGAAAAGGTAGTGAGGGATAAGAATCGAAGGGTTAAATGGGGGTCGTTTGAGGGGGATAGGAAGAAACGAAGATAAAAAGGGAAGGAGGCTAGTCGCCATTAACTGTGAAAGTGCTAATCACCTGCATATATTTTTATAAATAAGATCGTATATTACATTATCTCAAGTGAAATCAACAGTGGCAATAATTTATGTATGTTCCCTTAACAAATGTCCTATCGCATTAACATACATGGAGTGAAGTATTGATAAAAAATCTAATATTATCGACAATCAAGGTAATTTTCCATAAGCAAAGTCACTGGTTTAATAATATCATGTATTATTAGTTGTTCTAATTTGATGAGATATTTTACTTTTAGTTGGCTATAGTTAGTTGGGATATTAACCTCACACAACCGATGCTGGGAAACAATGGCCGAGTCACGTATTTCATCGCTTTCTTGAAGACGATTCGACGATCTGTTCAGAATTGCAAACCAGTTCGTACTTTCGCCGCTGCCTCTAGGATAAAACAACCTCTGAAAATAGTAACCGATTTGCTTGCACAACAAATCAGTGCAGATTTGCACGGTCGGAATTTAGCACTGCTTGTAAACTTTTAAAAGAAGATTTTAATGACGGAGGCAAAAAGAGAATATGTAATTCACTGTTTTTTCTCGTCTATAGCTGAAGACTATATATAGAACAGGAATTAGGGTTTTACTAAGTAATGGGAGAAAAAATCGAATCCGCTGAAATTACAGGACAAAAGTTTACCGTTGCATAAAAATTTTCCATGAAAAAACGGTTCGAAAAAAGCAATGTTTTCTGATCCAAAAATATAAGTGTCTACACCACAAAGTCAAGGCCCAAGCCCAAGACCAAACCGAACCGAACCGGGCCGGGTCGGGTCGATCGAGTCGGTCGGTCGCGCATGCGTGTGTGGTGGTCATGATGCATGGTCTCCCTCCTCACAACGAAGCATGTATTGGGAGCCCCAAGGCCCCAACATGACTTCTTAGAAATAAGTATAAATACTTGCTTCTTTCATATAGTCCCATAATGTGGGACTATTCACATATAGGAGCCATTCATACACTTATTCCAACATTTTTAATAATTCACCTAATGTTTAAAAAAACTTTTTCAACAATCCCCCAGTTGAATGTTTAAAAATATTTTCGAGCAGTTTCTAAAATACATTAGATTGTGCATAAACAAAGGTGACATTCGAATTGAACCTTTTCATAATGAATAAGATTCATTTTTTACTAGAGTGACACGTAGTCTTGAACTCTATTCCTGACATCAAATCACACACAACGTTTCTATAGTGCAATCAAATAAGCCCGTACATTTATGGCCATGCACGTCTATCCTAGTTTAGTGAACGCTCTAGAAGTTTTGTCCAAAACTCCATAGGAAACAACAATATTTCCACATTCACAAAGGTGAGTCTATCAAGAGCACTCCTGAAGGTAGGTACTCCACTCCAAATAGAGTATAGATCTCTTAAGAGTTTCTATTAACTCATCCTCTAATCACTTCAGGAATACATGCTTCTTGGTTTATTAAATAGCATGTTCAACTCATATCATTACACAACTTGTTTTTACCCATTTAGGTCGGGTTACCATTGTGCGTGACTCAATAATCTAAAGGCAATAGTCCCATTCTTTTAGAAGAATTAAGGACTTTCTCTCTGGACAATCCTTTCGTCAAGGGATCTGCTAAATTTTCATCACTACGTACGTAATCCACTCTAATGGTACCTATAGAAAGTAGTTCTCTAACAGTGCTGTGCTTAGGACGTATTTGTCATCTCTTGCAGTTATAATAATGGTTCTGAACTTTTGCAATTGCTGCGGTACTATCGCAATGTATCAACACAGCTGGTATCGGTTTTTACCATAAGGGAATCTCAATTAGCAGATTTCTCAAATACTATGCTTCTTCACTAGCTGTGGCTAGTTCTATCATCTCAAACTCCATAATATACTGAGCTAAAATAGTATGTTTCTTGGATTTCCAAGAAATAGCTCCTCCACCAATGCTAAATATGTAGCCACTGGTCACTTTAGAATCATCAGATAAGGTATTTCAGTCTACATTGGAGTATCCTTCAAGTACAGATGGAAACCTTTCATAATGTAATCCAAGGTTCATAGTTCGTTTAAGGTATCTCATAATCCATTCAATATCATGCCAGTGCTTTATACTAGGTCTACTGGTAAACCTACACAATAATCCTACGACATAGGCAATGTCGAGTCTGGTACAATCAGTGGCATACCGAAGGCTGCCAATGATGCTCGCATAATCAGACTGTCTTACACCTTCACTAGTGTTCTTAAATAACTTTACACTTGGATCATATGGTGTACATGTAGGTTTACAGTCAAAGTAATTGTATTTCTTTAGTATCTTCTTAATGTAATGAGATTGATCTAAAGAAGGTCCCTTTTCTGACCTAGTAATTTTAATACAAAGGATAACACTCGCCTCACCTAGATCTTTCATATCAAAATTGGCACTTAATAAGGATTTGACTGAGTTTATGGCATGAATGTTTGACCCAAAAGTGAGAAGGTCGTCTACATAGAGGCATATAATAGTGCAAATGTCATTCTCGGATTTTTAATAAATGCATTGTCACTTTCATTAACTTTAAAACCATATGAAATGATAAAGTTATCAAATTTTTCATGCCATTGTTTAGGTGCTTGTTTTAAACCATATAATGATTTATCTAATTTGCATACTTTATGTTCTTGACCATGTACTATGAATCCTTCAGGCTGGTCCATATAAATTTCTTGATCTAATTCACCGTTTAAAAAGGTAATTTTAACATCCATTTGGTGTATAAGTAAATTATGAATGGAAGCAAGTGAGATTAATACTCGAATGGATGTTATTCTAGTTACAGGTGAAAAAGTGTCGAAGAATTCTATATTTTCTTTTTGTTTAAAACCTTTAGCTACTAGTCGTGCTTTATATTTATCAATAGTGCCATCAGGTTTTAATTTCTTTTTAAGCACCCATTTACA
Organism: Allium sativum; assembly: GCA_030737875.1. Lineage (NCBI taxonomy): Eukaryota > Viridiplantae > Streptophyta > Magnoliopsida > Asparagales > Amaryllidaceae > Allium > Allium sativum. The sequence continues at coordinate 802,204,661 of CM060909.1, read as the reverse complement.
GCCTATAGATTTACAACCAGGGGGTAAATCTACCAAATGCCAAGTCTTATTGGATTCCAAAGAATCTATCTCATCATTTGTAGCCTCTTTCCAAAAATCAGCATCCAAAGAAGATAAGGACTCTTTGAGGTTTAAGGGATCCTCCTCTATAGTAAAAGCACAAAATTCAAACCAAAATCTTTTACGGTTCTTACTTTTTTACTTCTTCTAGGTTCAGCTTCAGAATTTTCATTAAGTTCTGTTCTAATAGGCATACTTAAAGTTCCCCCACTATTCCTTAATTTAAAAGGAAATTTTATTTCATAAAAATCGACATCATTTGATTCAATTATATTATGTGCATTTAGGACATAAAATCTGTATGCTTTGCTATTAATAACATTGCCTATAAATGCACATTCATATGCTCTACTTGCCAATTTTATTCTCTTAGGGTCTGGAATACGAACATATGCTAAACAACCCCAAGTTCTAAAGTATGAGACATTGGGTTTATGATTCTTTAAAATTTCATAAAGTGAAATTTTATTCTTAGATTTGGGATCCTATTCAGAACATAGCATACAGTCAAGAAAATATCCCCCCACCAATGTTTTGCTACACCAGAATTTAGTAGAATAACAACTATTAATTCGATAAAGGTCCTATTTTTTCTTTCAGCTTTATTGTTCATTTCAGGAGAATAGGGTGCAGTTCTCTCATGTACTATACCATGTAGTATATAGAAATCCAGAATTGAAGTAGATTCATATTCTGTTCCTCTATAACTACAAAGTCTCTTAATTTTCCTATTGCTTGATTCTCAATTTCAGATTTGAGTGTTTTAAACATGTCAAAAGCATCACTTTTATTTTTCATATGATATACATAGGTGAAATTAGAGCAATCATCAATAAAAGTGACAAAATAACGATGTCCATGTCTAGTCAAAGTGCCATCAAGCTCATATATATCAGAATGAATTAAGTCTAGGGGTTCAAAAATTCTATCAAAAGATTTATGAGGTTTCTTTGTGAATTTATCTTGTGTGCAGAATTCACATTTATCAGGTTCAGATTCTGTCATTTTAGGAATCATATCTAGGGTGCTCATGTTATGAATTATTCGTTTATTAACATGACATAATCTAGAGTGCCAAATATTAAAATCACACAGCATATAAGCAGAAGTAGCCACTTTATTAGTTTCAACATTCAATTCAAGCATACCCTCATAAGCATAACCTTTTCCGACAAAAGTTCCCTTATAAGTTAGGGTATACAAATCAGCCCCAATAACTTGAGTAAAGCCAGCCTTATTAAGGAGAAAGCCAGAAACTAGATTCTTCCTTATCTCTGGAGTATGCATAACATCTTTTAGAATTACAGTCTTTTCAGAGGTAAACTTGATTTCTACATTGCCAATGCCTGCAACTTTAGTGGTGTGAGAATCTCCCAACAACACTTTCTGATTATCAACAGCTATGTATGTAGTGAACAAGTCACGATCATGGCAGACATGGAGAGAAGCACCGGTGTCTACCCACCAACCCTCTGATCCACCAACAAGGTGAATCTCAGTGATCATAGCCGTAAGAGGCTCCTCAGTCAGGTTAGCCTGCGGTGTAGAGCTTGGCCTGTTCCAACACTTTCGTGCCATATGACCTAGTTTTCCACAGTTGTAACATAGAAACAACTGTCCAGAATCATTCATTTGAGCTAGTTTCTGCTGTCCTTTTGGGTTTTACTTGCGAATTCCTATTCGGTTTGTTGCACCTGTCCTAATTCTTAAATGATTTCGGGTTCGGTTTCAGAACAGCAGGTTTGGTCTTTTTCGTGTTGTTGTTAGTGACAATCAGCACCTCTTCTTTTTGGTCCTGCTTGCGTGCCTCCTCCTCAATACGGAGGCACGTGTGATCAAGCTTTCTAAGGAAAAATCTTTAGTCTTATGTCGTAGGACATTCTTAAAATCTTTCCAGCCTGGGGGTAATTTGTAAATGATAACAGCAATTTGAAATTGTTCATCCAATGCCATACCATCGGAGATGATCTCATGAGCTATTTTCTGAAGCTCATGAGGCTGCATCTCTAATGACCTGTCATTTATCATCTGGTACTTTAGATAGTAGCTTACAGCATATTTCTTTGCCCCTGACTCCTCTGTATCATACTTCTTCTTCAGTACTTCCCAGATCTCCTTTGCTGTCTTTTCATCTGAGTTGTAGTAGTCATACAGGTCATCGCTCAGTCCATTCAGAATAAAATTCTTGCATAGGTAGTCCTGTTCAGTCCAGGTCTGCAGTTTCTTTGACTGTTCAGTCCAGGATGCCATCTTTGCTGCATCAGCCTCGTCAGGTCTGTCTGGTAGCTGCGGTTTGTCAGTAGTCAGCGCAACCACCACTTTTCTCATCGTCAGATAGAACTCCAACTTTCTCTTGAAATGCAAGCCTTCGAATCTGAATGGAGCAGCGGTCGCGAGAGGGATCTGGAAGGAAGAGGGTGGAGCATCATCATCTAGGGCTAAGTTCGAAGCCATTGTTTCAGGTCATCTTCAAATTGTTGGGAAACAATGGCTGAGTTATGTACTACGTCGCTTTGTTGATGGCGATTCGGCGATCTGGTCAGAGGTGCAAACCAGTTCGTACTTTCGCCGTCACCTCTAGGATAAAACAGCCTCTGAAAATAATAATTGATTTGCTTGCACAACAAATCAGTGTAGATTTGCATGGTCGAAATTTAGTACTGCTCGTAAATTTCTGAAAGAATATTTTAATAGTGGAGGCAAGAAGAGAATATGTAATTCGGTGTTTTTTCTCATCTATAGCTGAAGACTATATATAGAACGGGAATTAGGGTTTTACTGAGTAGTGAGAGAAAAAATCGGATCTACAAAAATTACGGGACAAAAGTTTACCATTGCATAAAAATTTTCCATCAAAAAAGTTTCGAAAAAAGCAATGTTTTCTGGTCCAAAAATATAAGTGTCTACACCACAAAGTCAAGGCCCAAGCCCAATCCCAAACCGAATCGAACCGAACCGGGCTGGGTTGGGTCGAGTCGAGTCATTCAGTCGTGCACGCGTGTGTGGTGGTCATGATGCATGGTCTCCATCCTCACAACAAAGCATGTATTGGGAGCCCCAAGGCCCCAACATGACTTCTTAGAAACAAGTATAAGTTCTTGCTTCTTCCATATAGTCTCATGATGTGGGACTATTCACATATAGGAGCCATTCATACACTTATTCCAATATTTTTAATAATTCACCTAATGTTTGTAAAAACATTTTCAACAACCGAGAGGAGAGTTCTATATTGAACCATGCTTCAATATTAGTGCTTCAATATAGGCCTAACTATTTGATGGACATCATGTCATAACTTACCTATAATTAAGATGGAGTATCGATATTAATCTCAAGTTGATGGAAATGTGTGATATTGTCACTTTAATATTTTCTATTTTACCCAATTGTTATCAAGTAACAGAAACCTCCACGATGAATCATTACACAGTCACCTCATGTCGCGAGTATGTAATCCTTTGGTTCTCCCGATAGTTATGAGTAATATACACCCCAACATTTAGAGAACATTACATGCTCTCATCTCAACAGATACATCAATATCCTTTCTCAAAACATCTTGACCAGTAAGATTTAAAATAAATTATTATTTTATGATTAATTTTTCGCAATTGGAATTAATTGAAACTAAAGTCACATAAATTTTATTTAAGGTTTTCTTATTAATATATAATAAATTAATTATCTGGTCAATTATATTATACTATAACAAAGTATATAACAAACATCAAACACCATTACTACGAATAAGATTGATTATGTATATTCAAAATATTACATAATTTCCCTAATACCGACAACTCATTTAATCTCCCACTTACACTTGTGTTCAACTATGTAATCTTAATCTTATTCCCCTTCTCAATTCAGAACTGACTAACTTAGCCCCTCAGTGAAATGATCCATTATATTGTTTCACAACCTGCTTTGTTAGCTAACATTTCCCCATTGTTGTTAAATTGCCTTTATCATGTGATATTTTTGTGACATGAATAAAGACAACTTCTAGGCCTTATGTTATGTTGTGATCTGTGTTATGATAATTATCTCCAAAAATAGTTTCATGATTTTTTTAGCATTTGGAATCACCTTATGTCAGTTACAAATTTATGCATATTGCTTTTATTTTGGTGTTATTCAAAAAAAATATACTAGGCTTTTGGTTGAATTGGCCACCACCTCCAATTTTGGAGAATTTCCAACTCAAACTTCTTAACTAAAGTTGAATATGAATTTTTGATTGACATACTATATTTTGTATTATTGGAACTGAGTTTGTCTATAGTGGAAGTTATGAGTGTATTTCAAAAAAATTACTCTATTAGATCTTTGTAGGGCGTATGATATATAATTTATTTATGCTATTTCTAAATTTATCAAATAAAAGCATGTATTTATTTAAATTTGTATATTTTGTAATGCAAATTTAATTTCATTTGATGTGTATAGATGTAATATACATACATACATATATATAGTAATTGGTAATATTAAAGTTACGAATACGATTTATATGTATAAATATGAGTATGAAAAATACTATATATAATATTATAATTAAACATATAATAAGGTATACATATACATATATGAATTAAATTATTACTTTTAATAATTAGTCAATAGTTTGGTCGAAAATGATATTGTTGATGGGCCTTTTGGTGAGCCCATCAAAGCCCATCGAAGTTACGAACCTACGCCAAGGAAACCTAAACTGGATAGCTATTATTTAGAGATGGATCAACTAGCGAGCAATCTGACCCAAGCCTATTAAGCTTAATGTAGAGACTTAGTACGCAACTCGGTCAGAACCCACCATAATTGGGCTGACCAAGTCAAGCCATACCTGATCCCAAACTGAATATCTGCATGAAGAATAGCTCGTGCCCGACATCATCTATTCCAAGCTGTCCAGATAGATCGGATCAGCTGCCACTTGTCATTATAGCTTCAAATCCTGTTAATTCCATAGGGGGTTAACGCCTCTTCATGCTTTCCTATTATCTTGGATCATATTACACGTATTCAAGCCAACTCAAGTGCTGTATCATTTATAAATACTCTTTCCGGACTTAGAAGAGTGGATTTTTTGGACTCTTGGCATTTTTTCTCTGATTATATCATTATAACTATTCGACTGTGATAAGTTATTTGATATAAGAATTATAAAGTGGACGTAGGTTCGTTAACGCCGAACCACTATAAATTTGTGTGTGATTGCTCTTTTCTACATTTTTCATTTATTGTCTTCGTTTATAGCTCTACAAACTTATTCTTTGGGTATTGTGCCAACTTTTGGTGTCAACACTTTGATGCTTTCACCAAGAATTGATATTCTCAACATAAAACAGATTTTTACTCTACTTTCAGATCATCGAGTCCGAGACAAAACCCTATCTTTTTCCCACATTGTTGAGTCATGGCTGGAAAATCGTCAACTTGCAATACCGAGAAGCAACCACAAACTGGAACCTCTGCGGATGCAACTGGTGGATTGAATGCTCCTGGCTCTACTTTGAGTCAACCTGCATTACCCCCTCTAATCTAACCCATTACGGTTGACCCAACTTCCTCCTTAGCTTTCACCACTCGTGATGAATTCAAGAGCGTGTTCGATCAGCTCTGGGAAACCATGAATGCCTTAGAAACTCTGGAGAATGCTACAAATGCGATAGGATATGAACCGCATGTCGAGACAATGAGAGGAGTTTAGGAATTATCAAGCTCAGGAGTTCAGGAATCACGATTTCCCCTCATCAAATGGATCCAAACTCAGAAAGCTTATCTTCGTCTGGAGAGAGCGGAGGTTGACATCAATCATGAAGTCCGTTAAATATTCGTCAGTTGCATCTAGAAGGACATTCGGACCAACTGGGGGTAGGAGGGTAGACTTAGGCCGACCAGGTCGAGATTGAAGTCATCGACCCTGTAGCCCCACAAAACCGTGAAGCCTCTCCGCCCACTCATCAAAATACTACTCAAGCAAATCGATCCCCTATTCACCCCCCTCTCCTGGAATCTTGTGATTGACTAAGATGCTCGAGGAGGAATAAGGACTGCTCGGACGACAAGTCAGACGACGTTGCCTGTGGAAAGAGCCAGGAGAGGTCGGTCGGTTGAGGAAGCCGATCGAGGCATAGTCATTCCTCCAAATCTGATTGCCACGGTACGACAGATCATGAATGATAGCAGAGGATACAAGAATGAAGACTTGGGAGTCGACTAAAGCCATACGCCATTCACTGATGACATCTTACTGGCTGAATTCCCCAAAAGGTTCAACATTCCCCATATGAACCATTATGATGGAACAACCGACCCACAACAACATTTGATGAGATCCTCGTGGCATATAGAGGTGACAGTAGCTCTAGACACTATCAAATGTAAAGCCCTTCAAATTTTCTTGAGCGGGGTGGCACTCATGTGGTTCATCCGTCTACCCCTAAGGTCGGTCCAGAGCTTTAAAGACTTAAGTGAGAAATTCTTGAATCAATTCCATCTCCACGTCTCCAAATCAAAGCACGTCATGGCTCTTTCAGTAGTTAAGCAGGGAAGAGGAAAGTCCCTCAGAAACTATCTCAATCGATTCAACCGGGATGCCACCGAAGTAAGCAACCCTAATCATGTAACCATCCCGATGGCCATGGTCGAAGACACTGATAAGCATACATAGTTTGGAAAATATTTAATCGGGAAGCCGCCCACATCAATTGAAACATTTTGTGAAAAGGCCAACATCCAACTGAGGTAGGAGGATGTGCCCACTAGATGAGGAGGATGGGCTGAAAAATGTATCTACCGAACCAATCTAGAGCAATGTCACAGTCAAGCAATCCGAGGATAATTCAGGGAAGGTAGAAGTGAACGTTTGGAATCGTGGTAAGCGAAATGGTTATAGATCGAAGGAGCAGGCGACTGTAAAGTTTTGTTTATTTTATGAAATTTACAGACATACGACCAATGAATGCCGACATCTTTGAGGCATCGTCGAGAAGTTGATTGGAGAAGGGAAACTCGATGAATATAAAGCAACCCCAAGAGACATGGGGTAAGGGACTTCAATACCCAAACAAAATCAGGCAACTCCTCGAGCCACCGGGATTGTGATTAACGCCATTGTTGGAGGACTGCATCTCGCAGGATATAGCATTCAGTCCATGGAGCGTTATGTAAATTCTACAAAGCATCTGGACGTTGTAGAAACAAGCACCCCTGAAGCTGCAAGTCCCGCCAAGAAAAAAAAGACGATGACCAGTGGTATCATCTTCCATGATCGGGAGTTGATCGGTATAGAAGCCCTAGCCGTCGATCCACTGGTGATAACGACCATTATCAACCCAGCTACGGTGCGAAAGGTTCTGATCGATAATGGGAGCTCAGTAAACATTTTATTTAAACAAGTCTATGACCAGATGAAGCTGGAGTTGAAAGACTTGGGGCCGTGCACTGACCAGATACGTGGTTTCAACGGAGGGTCCACTGAACTAGTCGGCCAGGTCAAGCTATCTGTAGAAGTGGGAGACGGAGACCGCAGGAGAGTACGACTCCTACCATTTTTTGTGATGAACACTCACTCTTAGTATAACGCATTTCTAGTACAACTGGCGTTAGCTGAGTTTAGGGCATGTATTGCTCCCTGGTGTTTGCTTTTGAAATTCCTGATTGACGCTGCAATCATGACAGTACGAGGAGATCGGGTAACATGACGAGCCTGTTACTTGGCAAAATGGAAAGATCTATGAAGCAAAACTTCCAAAGAATCTAAAGATACCTCTCCCCCCGTAGGGGAGAAGGAAGCATAAACAACTACATAAAACATCTCGGTCGGGACCGTCCGTCTGTGAAATTGAGAATATCGATCCCAGAGAGGACGAGGAACTGGGATGTAGGAAGGCATCCCCGAATGAGGCTACCATAGAGATCTTGATCGACAAGGATGACCCCACCAGGGTTTTGAAGATCGGGTCTCATCTTGATCCCCTCCAGACGAGGGAACTAACTTAATTCCTCTGTGCAAACCTTGACGTGTTTGCATGGAACCACATTAACATGTGTAGAATTTCACTCTCCATCATAACTTAGTCCGTCAGTATTGATCCAAAGTGCTTACCTATAAAGCAGAAGAGGCGAATACTTGGTCCTGAAAGGTCTGCGGCCCTAAAAGAAGAAGTTTGAAAGCTACAAGCTAATGGATTTATTCAAGACTCGATTTATCTCAACTGGATGGCCAACCTAGTACTTGTGAGAAAGGATAATGGGAAGTGGTAGACTTGCATCGACTTCTCAGATTTGAACAAAGCCTGCCCTAAGGACAACTTTCCATTACCTTGGATTGATCGGTTGGTAGACTCGACTGCAGGTCATAAACTCCTCTTATTTATGGATGCTTACTCGGGATACAACCAGATTGCCATGCACATCCTAGACTAAGAACTTACTAGTTTCATAACAGATCTCGGATTATACTATTAGGTAGTCATGCCATTCGGCCTAAAGAATGCTGGAGCCACATACCAGTGTTTGGTCAACTGGATGTTTCATGATCAGGTAGAAAAGACGATGGAGGTATACGTAGACGACATGCTGGTAAAGTCGACACAATCATCCGACCATGTAAACGACTTGTCAGAAATGTTTGGCATTCTCCGAAGGTATGGAATGAAATTAAATCCCTTGAAATGTTCTTTTGGAGTAGCATCAGGCAAGTTTCAAGGTTTCATAGTTAGCTCTCGAGGGATCGAAATTAATCCCGACCAGATTTTGTCCATTAAAAGAATTCAGGGACCTAGAAGAATGAAGGATGTAAAAAGCCTGGCAGGTAAGGTTGCAGCGATGGGTCTATTCATTTCCAAGGCGGCCGATAAATGCCTACCATTCTTTGAGTTGATTGAAAGAGGGAAACGGAACTTCACTTAGACACCTGACTATGTCGAAGCCTTACAAAACTTACTCGACCATTTGGAGAAACCTCCTATCTTGTCCAAACCGATCGATCATGAAGATATGTTTGTATATTTAGCAGTATCCGCACATGCAATCAGCTTGGTCCTAATCCATGAAGAGGACTGGGTGCAACAACCAATTTATCATGTGAGCAAGAAATAAAAAGGGACCGAACACAACTATCTGAAGATTGAGAAGCTCTCCTATAGTTTATTGATTACATCAAGAAAGCTTCAGCACTACTTCCAGGCTCATCCCATTAAAATATTCACCGACCAACCTCTTTGACAACTTCTGCAATGACCCGAGGCAAGCGGAAGACTACTTAAATGGAACATTGAGTTAAGCCAATTCAACTTGACTTTTGTTCAGCGGAAATCCAACCAAGGGCAAGCCCTAACGGAATTTATAGCTGAATTTACAACTCCAGAAGATGAAAACTTAGAAGATAGTACCGAACCCCTGGATACAAAGTCAGGTCAGACACATGGAAACTGTACACGAATGAAGCTCGCAATGACCGGCGCTCAGGAGTTGGCAAAGTGTTATCATCTCCCGAGGGACAATTGATCTATTATGCCCTGAAACTAGATTTTTTGGAAACAAACAATGACTCCAAGTATGAGACCCTGATTACCAGTCTCAAATTCGTGAAGAACCTAAGAATAACATTGCTTGAAATTTTCTGTCATTCACAACTTGTTGTATTTCAGGTTCGGAAAGAATATCAAGCCAAAGGAGCTAGACTTACCATCTATCTTAAGTAGGTCGAGAAATTGTTACATAACTTCAACCGATATAGCATCTCCCACATTCCTAGGGAAGAAAATCAAAAAGCGGATAAGTTGGCAAAGCTCGCTAGTTCAGACAACCCAAGTGAAATAGAGCTGGTTCTCGTAGAGACTTTGGGCATCCCGAGCATTGAACAGATGCAGGTCGACCAAGCTAAAGCCGAGCCTGAAAGAGAATCTTGGATGACTCCCATCAAATATTTCCTTCTATACGACACGCTTCCCGAAAAAAGAAATGAAAGATGAGCTATCGTACTATAGACTTCTAGATACGTCATTCAGCAAGACAAACTATAAAGAAGGGGTTTCTCCGTGCCCATGTTTCGATGTGTGGCCCATAATGATATTAAAAGAATACTAAGAGAAGTGCACGAAGGGGAATGTAGGGCTCAAATCGGGGGGTAAACTCTGGCCAAGAAAGTACTGCGATATGGGTACTTCTGGCCGATTATCAGCAAGGATGCAGCCTATTATTCTAAGTGAAAAGTGCTAGAGGTTTGCGTAGATTCAACGAGCTCCACCGACAGAGATCACCCAAATGGTCCGCCCTTGGCCATTCGTCGTTTGGGGGATAGACATCATTGGAAGCCTGCCCATTTCGAAAGGAGGTACAAAGTATGTGATCGTGGCAGTAGATTATTTTACAAAGTGGGCAGAAGTCGAACAAATGACCATGATTACAACGAAGCGGGTCATTAACTTCATTGTTAAAAATATCAAATGTCGATATGTTATACCTCGAACTATTATTACGGATAATGGGACTCAATTCAATAGCTTGGAATTTAGAGACTTTTGTCAACGAGTTTCCTCTAGCTCTTTAGGAATATCGGACTACCCATAAGACTACTACTGGGAACACTCCTTTTTCTTTGTCCTACGGATCTGAAGCTGTCACTCCCATCGAACTTGAAGTTCCTTCCCACAGAACAACGTACTATGATCCATTGTCGGATAAAGCCCTCCTCTTGCACTCACTGGATATGATTGATGAAAAGAGAGAAGAGGCAAACCTCCATGTCGAAGCTCACCGATGGAGGGTCACTCGAAATTACAACAAGAAGGTTCGACACAAGACCTTTGATGTTGGTAACCTTGTCCTAAAGCATATTTTCCCAACTCCTGTGCATATCACTACAAGAAAAACCGCAAATAGCGACAGATTTTTAGCAGCGGAAATTTTCGTCGCAAATTAGCGATGGGTTTTTGTGGAATTTGTAAGGGATACTTTTTAGGAATTTTTATTTCAACTTATTTTAAAATATTACAGTCAGGTTCATATTCTGTCGATAAACAATAACAAATTGCAACAGTTTACCGGCATCATTTTTCCATCGCTGAATTCCGTTACAATTTGAGATAGTTTACTGTCATGTAATTTCTAAAGCCATTTTGCAGAAGATTTTCTTGGGATTTGCAAGGGACTAGTATGCTTATTATTCTTTTTACGTTTATGTTTTTAATAAGTAACTGATAAGTAAAAAATAAATTTTAAATGATTAATGTTAATAATAATATACTAATATGGAAAAATAAATAAATATTATTAATTGTAAATAATGTTCAATAGTTAGTACTGACCAACTAATAATTACTAAATAATTAAGAGACAATAATAATTAATAATATAGATAAACAAGTAATATTTAAAAATCAATGATTAATAAGTCATTTTTAATAATTAAGAAGTAAAATTTATTATCTAGTATCTAAAATTTAATAAATATAATTGATAAGTAATAAATAATAAATAATATTTAATAATATATTGAATAACTAATAATTATCATTTAATAATTAAAACCAAATTTTACTATTTAATATAATTTACTATTAATAATTAATGATTGACATGTTGTCTTTAATAATTGAGAAATAATACTTATTATTTTGTATCTAATATTTAATAATTATAATTGAAATCATATTTACTGCTTAATAATTAAAAGAATTAAAATTTTGGAATTTTCTAAAATATGTTTTATATTATTCATAAACATAAATATCGTCTATAGGGCGTTTGCTTGAACTTGAATATGGATAAAACTTTATTTAATGTTCGTTGGTCAAGGCCTACCGTTCATCGCTGCCTAATGTTCGTCGATGGATATAAATCAATGATGTAATTGTTTAACAAAAGTTAAAAAATACAACAAAAAATAAAACTGTTCAAAAAATACAATATAATTTATATTTATGCAGGAGATTAAGGAAAGATTAGTTTGGGTTTATAATACTTTAAAATGTACTGTTTATATTCAGGTAAATTTTAACTAATAATCTACATTAAAACTAATTAAACTTCAAATTTTATTGTAAATCATTTTTGGCTCCAAACAGCTAAAATTTTGTCCCCAACCTCTGAAACTTTTGTGCGTGCCTCCAACTATTTCATGTTTGCCTCCATACACAACACACTTTTTTCGAACCAAATCCCTAAATTCAATTCCACTTCCTTCACCAAAATCCTCTTCTCGCTCATCCCAATCTTTCATCAAACCCGCCTTCTCCGCCACTCTCCTCATCCTCCTTCGCGCCTCGACCGTTTCCAGCTCTCTCCATCCTTCTACTACAACCTTCATCCTTTCCGGATCCCTTTCTCTAAATTATCCCCATCCAGATTCAAATTAACTTAACCCTAGCCCCCAAATCTGAATCTGACCTAAAATACCTCAATGAATCATTACTAAAATACTCAACCAGAGCTGTGTGGAGTACAAAAACCACTTGCTTCTTCAAAATGTTCGCTTTGTTTTCAAAATTCACCAGATTTGAATCCTTGACACTACTTTGGAGTAAATAATTGATGTTAATTATTGTTTTATTGTGGATCGAGGTATTTTCTTTATTAACAATTAAGTATAATCGAATTCCTGTATTTACTTTTATTTTAATAATCCATAAATTCTTTATTTCATGTGAAGTGCATCATGGTTTCTTTTGCAGCGGTATTCTTCTGCTCCACTCGTTTATCTTATTTTGTATTTTCTTCATTAAATTCCTTTGTTAATGGTAAGGTTCTCCTATCAAATTGTCTAAAGTTGCGTTACTATATCTTTATGCCTATGTAGCTAAATCACTTCACCATGATGGTCTTGGATTTGAAGAATTTGATAAACTGGCAATCAACGAATTAATAGAGGTTTATCCCTTGTCGCCTTTTTCTCTCTTCTAAACAATATATCTTACATTTTAATATCTATGTTAACCATAACAATTATCCAGGTGGTATCTGAAAAAGTCAAATCTACGCCACTAATCATATTTCTCAAAGATTAGGAGAAATCTATGGTGGTAAACACTGAATCGTATTTTACACTGAAAGCGAAGCTTTATTTTTTACCAGAAGGCGTTCTTCTAGTTGGCTCTCATACTCAGGTTGACATTCAGGAGGACAAGGTAGCAAGCTGATATCTTTGTTGATAATTTGAAATTGAGTATTTTCTTTGTTTTTAATCCATTTCTTGATGAGTCCTTCCATATTTCTACTATTTTTGTAGTCACATCCAAGTAGTCTTCTTTTAAAAAAACTTGGAAGCAATCAAACTGCGCTGTTGGACATTGCATTCCCGGTAGTGATCACATTTTGTAGTTAATTACATGCATGGCTTCAGTGTATAGAAGATGCATAAATTAGTTTGATTGCAGGCTAATTCTATTTGGAGTCCTTTCATTACCATTCATACCCCAATACAAAAAATCAAACAAATTAGAGACATATATTTCTGTTTTTAATTCTTCTCATATGCAATTTATTTTGTAATAAACCCAACTTTTCAAATATGAATTCGTCATTATCAAACAAAGAAGCAAAACTAACATTCTCAAGTATCAAAATTTGAACATATACATCCCAACTCATTTAATTAATAATGTCGAAAACATTTACTTGCATTAAAATCGAAAACGAAATGAACAAAAATCAAACTCATATGATTTGAGGGATGAAGACGTGTTGATTTGAATGTTTAATGTTTGAAGGAACAGATTGAAAATTGAATGAAAGCGGTGAATGTATTATGCAGGGATTTACCACAGGTAAAACTTGGATTTACTGTTATTATGGCGGTGTTTAATCTTGGATACTAATGTTGCGACATGCGTGGACATTATTTAGGATGAAACTTTACTTCCATACTGGAAAGAACATTTGGATCCTGATGTGGAAACCATTAGAGCCAAAGCCAATATTTTGTGCATCCAATCTCTAAGTTATTGTTTATAGTTTTTCTTTTGCGTTGATGCATTTTTTCCTTAGATTTGCATGCGATCATATTTTGCTATTTTTTTGTTTTATATTTCAATTTTTAAACTGCACTGGAATAGGATGTAGTGATTTTGAACAATATGCATAAAAGATCAGATACTAATAGATGAAGGTTCGTATATATCTAGCTGAACAATTTTTAAGATTCGCAAAACATACATACTGAGCTATTTTTTTTTATATCTTAGTCATTGATAAAATAGTTGGTTTTGCTTTAAGTCACCACTTAAAGAATTCAAATTCCGAGGTACATTCAAAAGATGCTACACTTATACTTTCCAATGAGAGGTAGGAAATTATATACATATGATGTCATGCATTATGTTTGTCTGGTTACGTTCTTTCCTTACTTTTGTGGTATTAAAGTATTATGCAGGGATATGACACGCTTCAAAGTGTTTATAATGACATCAAATCCTCAAATAAGTTGCTCAAGGTATGATACTTACGTTAATTGTCTTATTTTCATTTTACTTAATTATTACATAATACATCTTTTTGTTCCAAATAATTCCAGGATGTCATTACCGAGAATGAGTTTGGGAAGAAGCTTCTTGCTGATGTAATTCCGTCAAACGAAATTGAAATTGCATTTGATGACATCGGAGCACTAGAAACTGTAAAGGATACACTGAAGGAGCTAGTTATGCTTCTGCTTCGAAGACCAGAATTATTTTGTAAAGTGCAATTAACAAAGGTTTATATACTCTTATGATGTTCATGCTTTGATTGCATTTTATTCTTTGTTCCCATTCTTTGTATATTATGCAACTTTGATTCATTTATTAATTTTTATGCAGTTCTTATTATTTATTTATTTTTGTGGAAATCTTATTTATCGCTTTTGCTCCTCTCCAGCTTTGTAAAGGAATATTGCTTTTTGGTCCTCCTGGTATAGGTAAAACAATGCTTGCTAAAGCTGTTGCAACTGAAGCAGGTGCAAACTTCATCAACATATTGATGTCCAGCATCACATCAAAGGTGTGAAATTTATTATATGAATACGAAAAACTTTGATCACTTGTCTATTTGATATTTTATTTTGTGTAATAGTGGTTTGGTGAAGGAGAAAAATATGTCAAGGCTATTTTCTCATTGGCAAGTAAAATTGCTCCAAGTGTAATATTCCTAGATGAGGTGAGTATTAGTTTTATCAATATATTATTCTTTCTTTGTCCCTACAGCATGCATGTCAACACACACACACACACACACACACACTATATATATATCAGTTGCTAGCAATTGTTTAAATAAATACATATATAACTTAGAAAAAAACATACATACATATATAACAATTAGCAGCTTGGATGACCAAATACGTGATATTTACTGCAATTGTTTTCTTGTTATTCATGAAAAATAGGTCATAACCAATAGTGGCACTATCATTAACAACTCCACAAGTGACAAAATACCAGAAAAAGGAAACTTTGTTGATTAAGATAATGGAAATGGAACCCAGGCTACAGAAGACCCAAAATGGTGGAGTCACAGTTACTATTGGATTCTCAACAAATAGCTATTATGTTCAGAATTTGAAGTTATCAATAAAAAGAATGGATAGCTCATATTCGGAGAGCATTCCAGTTCCTTCAGGGCAAGTTTTTAAACTATGCAGTTAGTTATATTCTATTTCTATTCATCCATAAAAAAAATGAGACATGTAGTTTAAAAAATGCAGCACTCGAGCAGTGGTAGCTCTTAATCATCACAACTATGGAAGTGGTAGGAATCCATGGGGCCAACGCATACCTGAATACCTAGAAAAGGTATCATTATCAATCAATTTGTGGTTTTTTTAATGTATGAATATAATCAAGAATCATAGATGCCCAAACTATAAATGACTAAAGTTTAAAGAGCATATGATATCACAAGAATATAAAGTTTCAAGTTCAGGACAAATGCCAAATACTTTGTGATGCAAATAATTAAGCCTCTAAGGTATGTTACAATCCAAAATCAATGGTTAAGTACACATGTAGAAGCTTGCTACATGAGGAGTGAGTATATCTTTTAACAATATGGCAATATTTGATTATCAATTTCCTTGATATTTTTCAGGTGTTTTATTTTATGCATACAATTTCAAATTTTGTAAATCTATTTTGTAGATTTTGGTGTTAGATACTGTTATTTTGGTTGGAGTACTATGGTATGAATGCATCACAATATAAGTTGTTTTGGCTATGGTTTAAGTACCAGTTGTAAGTTAATTTTAATAATCATCTTTTCTTTGTTTAACAATCTGTATTTTGCGGTGTCACAGAAATGGAAAACATGAAGAATTAGACGAAAAAGGAAGACAAAAATAGAGCTATTGAATTAAATTCTGGAAGATTCCAGTATTGTCGCCATTATCGGTTGCTGAATGGCCTTCGTTGTCGTCATCTTGTTAGATTGGTTGGGTATGTTGACTTATTTTGGTCTATGTATAACGTTGTGGTTTTAGTATTGTTATAGAAGTTACATAAGTGGGATAATTTTTGCACCAGTAGAATAGTTTTGTTGTTTATAATTCAACTTGGTGTATGAATTGGGGAAGTATAGTGAATGGTGCTCCTTTGAATGTGATCATGGATTTATTTATTTTTTGCAATTTTGTCTTTGTTTTTTAAATATGCTATTTCAGTCATCGTAGTTAAATGCTATTGCAGTTATATGGGATAATTTTATCTTTGTTTTCATATATGAATGTGTGTATCTATATATATGTGTGTGTGTGTGTGTGTATATATATATATATATATATATATATATATATATTTGCAGATTAGAAGAGGAACAACGACAGATTGCTAGCAGATGACACTGGATTAAATATTCACATAAATTATAATCCGTCGCTAATCCCTTGGTAATTAGTAAGGCTTTACTAATGCCTTTTATAAATAATATTTTATTATAAATTATTTATCCATCAGTAAATAGTCGGTATATAAATTAAAATTACATAAATATATAAATTTTGTTTTTATTATATAATTAGTAAAATGAAGGAAAACCATCGGGAAACTCATTCTAAATTCCGTTGCAAAATCTGAAACAATTACCGTCATGGTTTTTACTGACCACAGTGTTATGCAGGAAATCCGTCGCTAAGGCCAATTTAGCGACAGATTAGAAGCGGATCATGCCGCTGCTATATGCGGTTTTTCTTGTAGTGTATGGGACCCAAGTGGGAAGGACCCTACGTCATTCAACATAAGCTTGATAATGGAACCTTCAGGCTGCCGACTGCTAATAGCGAGCCTTTTCAGAGAGCATGGAACGCGGAGCATTTATGACCTTATCTTTCTTAGAATTTTTAGATTTTTGTTATTTTTTTAGTATTGTAATAAGAATTGACTTATCGCTTGCAATAGTTTATGAATAAAAGGCTCCTTCGCTACTCTGACTTGTTATTATAATGACTAAATGTTGTGATCCGATTGACACTAAGTCAAACATTGACGCCTTGATATGCCGACCCATGACGAAACGGGCCGACTCGTTGAGAAAACGATAAAAATCAGAAAAGCCGATCCTAACCTTAGACTGATCGACAAACTTTTAAGTCCCACTTTGTTGAATAAAAGTGAGGATGACATCAATACAAACAAAATGAATGATTCTTTAAAATTAACTCTAATTCTCGCGACCTAGGAAAGAGTATAAATTGCGAATGAGAGTAAAAGGTGCACCCCGATAAAAGACTGCTCAATGAACTGTAACCCTCACTAACTAGAGGACGAATATAAAAGACTAAAGGTACTCCTACTTAGGGACACTTGACGCCCAGACGGGGATGAATCAATCTTAAGTACGATTGGATAACTTGACGACCACACCAACTCCCAACTACACTGGGGGCAAGAGGGTCGGCGAATAACTCTCGAAAGTTGAAACAAGTTGGGAATGCTGACATTACTCCCATTTTGACATATTAGCAATAAGTACTTAAAAAGGCACAGACTTCAGTTAATATTAACATAACGTGCTTATAGAACATTGTTGCATACAGGTACAATTAAACATCATCCACAAAATTACAGAACTTGACGATGACAAAAACGTGAGAGCCGCACTCACATAAAAATTCCAAAGAGCCTAAAGTAAATTTTCAACAAAAAAGGTTCCTAAGCTTGAGGTGGTATATCCCCTCACTTGACCATGTCTTCCAACTTTATCTTCTTAGCCAATTTCAGTGCTTCTTCAGTGGTTAACCTACGTTTCGACCCCTTAAGCGTGTTGCCAAAAGAACTAAGGAATGATATTGCACCTTGTTCATTTGGGTTAATTGAATCTGTAAAAAGGGGAGTGTTGATCGAAGAAAGAATGGTCGGGGGAATAGCTTGGAGGGGCTGAATATTCAAAGGTTCATCAGATGGCTCGGGCTTTATAGACAAACTTATTTCTCGCTTTTGGCTTTAATCTCGACCATGGAAGGGTGGTAGCCTCTCTTAATATCCCATACAAGTTCAACATCGTCGACCTTTGATGGGTCTTTGCTACCTCTTTTCTCCTCTGGGACTTCAGTTGTCCTCCTAGCGCTATCCTTCCCCATTGTCATAGTTTCCGCCTCGACATTCTCCTTCGCCAATGAAGAACCTGCGACAGAAGACATAAATTATGACTAAATAAGTGAATATGGAGTTAAAAAGAAATGAACAAGTTTACTTTTGACATCAGACTTGGTCGGTTGCCCATCCACAGCCCTGGATGGGTCAGAGGGAGGAACAGAAGTCGAACCTATGTCCATGTTTGCAGAAGGAAATGGAAAGGGCGTCTTAGCCCGGCTACTACCAACATCTCTTTCGGCGACCGACTTCCCCTTTGGTTTGCGACGTTCAACATCTGCTTCCTCCTTCTCCATTCTCTTTCCTTCGGCTAGCACCACTCGTTCATCGTCACATAGAAACTGGGTCATTAAAGCTTCCTCGTTTACCCGTTGTCCTCCTGCTGCATCCCTCTCCTCTTTCATGGAAACTTTCCAAGTGTCCATCAACACCATTTGGTATCCCGTTATCCAAGCCAAGTTGCTGTGACGAAGAACCCTCGCAAAGAATGTAAGGTCTTGGCCTCCATATCTCTTCTTTGTATTGGATATCTCAAGAGCATGCTCAAATTTGATTGTGCGAACATCTATGTCATGTTGAAGCCGAAGGTTGTTGGCAGACTCGATTGCAGTAGCAGCATTCTCCTCGGTCCACTTTCTATCTAACTCAGATGAACTAATAAAGGCTTTAAGGTTTTGCACTTCTAGGTCTAGTCGACCTTTCTCGCCCTTTAGTTTTTCAACCTCTATCATCAGAGAATCGTACTCTTGGTTCTTTGACTGAAGACGGGCGCCTAGATCCTCATAGGCCTTCCTGTACTTTTCCTTCACCACCTACGACTCATACTCTCCTATACTTCTCTCGAACCACCCGAAGGTCTTCTTGTTACATTCAACTTCCCTCTTCAAACCAGCATTCTCTATAACCTTGCTCTTTAGTACTCTGCAAACTTGGTTGGTGTATTTATACATTGCATCATACTGGGATAAGGCATGGTCGAGGTTGGTTAGGATTCGTTGGCGGAAGCTTGTGGGAGTGGTAGCATCCCGGGAGCAAGCTTGATTTTGGTGAAAACGAGATCAAGGAAGGCTTCCTCTAGCTCTCTGATTCGGTCGATGGAAAACGTGTCAGGAGAAGGGTCGA
Organism: Allium sativum; assembly: GCA_030737875.1. Lineage (NCBI taxonomy): Eukaryota > Viridiplantae > Streptophyta > Magnoliopsida > Asparagales > Amaryllidaceae > Allium > Allium sativum. Next base: position 802,184,907 of record CM060909.1, on the reverse strand, counting down.
CCGAGGGCCTGGGATGACTTAAAATGGCTCGAGGGTGTCCGGCCTTGTCACCTTCCTTGGGGGTCTTAACCTGGGTATAAGAAGGGGTTCGATGCCCAGGGGACTTATGCTCTTTTTTCTTCTTGGACTTGCTCCTATCTCCTTCTTCCTCCTCGTATATCCGCTTGTGCTTTTTCAAATCCCTTTTTCTTTGCTTCTCTTTCTCTCGACTTTTCTCTTCTTTTTCTTTCTCATCCTTCTCCATCTTGTTGTTATCTCCATCTCTGTCGCCTTGCCCGACTTGTTGCGAGGCCGGTCGAACTGGTCTGCCATCTGCCGAAAGGGAAGCAAAGAGATCATGATAATATTCAGTGTTTATTTCCCCTATAAAAGACAACAATAACAAACAATGAATATGACCAATATTCAATTTACATGAGAGAAAGTGGTACTGTGACGTGCAGTACCGATGTTGTGTGACTAAATTACTTAGGTCCCATACCTTCAGCGTCTTTAGGATCGACCAGAGAAGAACGGTCCCCGGACTTGGTGATGAAGAAATTGCCAGGATCTAGAGTCTGTGAAGAAATAATAGTGTCGGGTATCTTCACGTCAATTAGGCCATGAAAAGAGGATGTGACCTCCTCCTCCTATGAGGCACGAATGAGAGAAGGATCTTTCCCAGCCTCAAATCCCTTTAAATGATGTTCACTAGGGTCTTCTTAAGCTAACCCCTCTTGAACCTCTAAAGTTATTATGGAAGAACACTTATGCCTCTTCAGGCGGTCGGCCTTCCGGATCAATCTTTTGGGAGAAGACCTTTTCCACGGTGGGTGAGATGTCTTTATCCCTTTGGAAAAGGGATGAACAGAAAATTCCTCAACCAGGGGCGCCGCATGTGTATCCTTGGGTGTTCCTTTCTGAATGGGTGGCATAGAAGAAGATCCCATTTTCCGAGGCCCTAGTGTTCTATTCTTAATAAGAAGGTCATATCAATATAGATGAGCATCAGTCAGACAATTCCAAAAATTTTGTTGCTTAAGCGTTAACTTTGACAGTTTATTGAAGCGTTCTTCGAGTACTCCCCTGAAACACCCTACCTCTGTTAAGGTCACTCACAAAGGGAATGCTTTAACTTCGGTGGAACATTATAGGTAAAATATACAGATAATTTACAAGACAGACATGTAAATAGCGGAAAACTAAATTTATTTCATAAGTATGTGGTTCAGATAAAACATTACAACAACTGTTTCAAAACAACTTCCAAATTATTACAACAAAATCTCTATCTTGAAGTAAACATAAAGAAGCATTAAAACAACAGTAAGGCAACATAAATCCCCAATAAGAGAGTATCCAAAGCCATAGCCCAAGAAAAAGGATTCCAAGCAATACATCTACTCTCTTCGAGCTGGAAATGATCCGATCTAAGCTGAAGTATTCCCTCCCTCCGGACCTTTGGGGGGGGGGGGAACGGAAGAAAAGAAGACGAAAGAAAATGGGTCAGACATGAGTCTAGTAAGTCCAGTGATTATTTAGCATGTAAACAAGAAAAAGGATTATGACTTGAATAAACTGAATCTAGGACAACATCCTAGGAATAAGATAATAAGACTGAATATGCTATCGCACTCATTTCTACTCTCTGCATCCCCTTACAAGTGTTTCAACTAGCATCATGTGTTCAAGATAGATGATCCCCTTTTTATCGATCAGCTCCTACTCGCATACGTTTTACCACTTGTGTCATCCGGCCCTGCATGATTGTAGATACCTGTGCTGGTCCCACCACAGGGTGTATCAAATCCTATGGTGGCAACCCGACACAATTCAAGGTGCACAGAGTATAAATATTGATGCCCAGTGCCTGCTTTTTTCCACTCTGGAGTACGTGCACGACCGCACTCCGTCGGAACCTACACTGATGCACCACCCGCCATTGTTTTGACCGCTTATAATCAGCCCAGTAATCGTGCCCCACCCTGCCTAGTTCAGGGTACCATGAAACATCTATGTGGGTTACTGCTGAAATGGGTCCCCGTTACTAGGGTTTCCTAATCAACATGTTAAAATGGTTAAGTGTTCTCAAATTAACCAAACCTCGCCCATCAGTTTAGTTAACATGTTGTATTGGTTAAGTGTTGCCTTAATTAACTTAACCCTACCATTCTTGTCTTAGCTTTAATTCATTCATTAAAGCACCAACCACTCACATTAGATATGTATTGTTGTGGTTGCTGGATGTGCCGGTCGGTTCCGGGAAGTCTTACACCGCAACTCAATCTAACCTCGGGTTCTTTTGGGCTTGATGCACTAACCTCTCACATTAGATATATATTGTTATGGTTGCTGGATGTGCCGGGCGGTTCCGGGCAGTCTTATACCGTAACTCAATCTAACCTCAGGTTAGGCATATTCATCTTTTTCTTAATTTACATATTTATCTTTCAATTTATATGTAAATTATCCACAATTATTGCCATTCAAGTTAAGCCCTAATTATCCTCTACATCATATTCAAAATTTTTGGTATATAAATTATACCATTCTTATGCCACTAACCATTCATTTATTTATGGACCAAATTATGCCAACAATAATAATTTTTAAGGTTTTTCCCAACTTTAACCCCGTCATACGTTCGCAAAATTCACCTAGAATGTTAGGCTCGTAACTTTGCCTAACTTATATACAAAAGGGGAAAGAAGGGAACATGTACCATTCACACAACATAAAATAATAAGGAACTAACTAAACATGTGTCATGTAAATGTGGCATAAAATAATGAACTTGCATTTTTGGATCCAACTAACATGAGTCTTTAAGCATACGAAATTACCCAAATCCAACTAGGCATGTAAATGTAAACTTTTATTTTTGGTCCAATGAACATAAACCTTAAGCATATAGAATTACACAAGTCCAACTAGACATGTGATTGTGAACTTTTAATTTGGATCCAATAGTCATGAATCTTAAACATATGGAATTACACAAGTTTAACAAGGCATGTAAATATGAACTTTTATTTTGAATCCAACAAACATGAATCTTAAGCATATGGTTTACACAAGTTCAACTAGGCATGTGAGTGTGAACTTTAATCTTGGATCCAATTTTCATAGATCTAAAAGTAAATCTAAACATAATACATGTCTTGGCCTAACAACTTGCATGTAACATAACATGAATAAGTCACCTATTTTACATGATTGGTTTACATCAACATAATAACCACATAGCCTAACAACTTGCATGTAACTTAACATGAATAAGTCACCAAACTTTACATAATACATGATTGGTTTAACACCAACATAATAACCACAATAGTCTCATAAGCATATATGATAGAATCGTTACAAGAATAGGCATGAATCAGCATCATCATTATCTTACAACTAGGAATAACGCTAGTTTTCATTTTATTACAAATCATAACTTTTAATCGTTCACATCTAAATAATAACAGGACTTACAAACAAATGAAAGTCTTGTTTTCTAGGATCTGTTTTCTGAAACTGAAAAGCAATCCTTTGAAGAAGACTATCAATTCTCTAAGTTAGTTTAGATTCACAGCTTTTAACTTGTTTTCTAATTGAAGAAGAAATGGTGGCTAGGCTAGAACGATCATGGACAGCATGGTGGCTCCTTGGAATGAATTTGTGTGATTTAGGATTGAGGAATAGGGTTGCTTTTATAGAGGTTTAAATTTATGTGAGCCATTAGATCATTCTAGGAGAAATCACAACTGTCCAGACTAGATAGAGTTATCCAGAATTGCCACCTATGCCCTAGTGACTCAGCAACAGGTCAGAAAACACTCAGCAACTAGTCAGAATCGTCACTGTTTTGGATCTGGGCAGAGGGGGGGGGGGTAGGTCGACCTGTATAGGGGAGGTCGACCCCCTGGTCGACCTGGCCTGGGGCAGGAAATATCCTGCTCAGCCCGCTTCTTCGTCTTTCGTTTGAATTTTGAATTTTAACTCTGAACTGTTTTTAATTTATATAAATTTCTGAAACTTCCGAGGGCGATAACTTCTTCATACGAAGTCCGATTTACGAAAACTTGGACTCTATTTCAAGCAGAATTTCGAGACGAACGCAATGGCGTATTCCATTTCCCTTAATTCTCACTTTAAAATCAAAGTACTCTTTAATTCGTTCTTTTAATAGATACAGAAAATTAATGGTGTTACATTCTCTCCTCCTTAAAGGATTTCATCCCCGAAATCTTCAAGTCAAGAAGAATGTATGTCCTACCATCCAATCGTACATCTATTCAACCATCAAACGTAGGCGTCCATTGTCCCTAAAAGTCTTCTAATGCTTTCATGATCATATGCTTGGTGTGTGTACATGTCCTTATCTAATGCAAAATCAGGCAGTCTACTGATTCAGTTAACCTCCTTAATGCGAATTATGTCAATGCCATGAGTCCATTATGCATGCAATTATTCCTAATCATACTTTCTACATGAGTGCACAATCATTCATACAAATGCAACGTCCATATGATAACACATCAAGTTCCAATCCATATACAAATACATATATGCATATGCAATATGAAAGTGACTGAGCCGATCTAGTACCTAGTGTGTGTGTATATGCATCCACGAGCAACCACTTGCAACCACTCATAACCATCAATCATAACATGTTTCAAATACATGTTTATGTCCATTAGTTTCTACCTAAGGATAAAGAATAGGGCCGAGGAGATATAATTAAAAAGATAGATATAAGCATGAATAAATTTATGGAAAAAGAGATCAAGTGGGTACCCTCAAAAAGAAAAGGGTAGGCTGCGTGAACTTTCCTCTCAGTTTCCCAAGTTGCGGCTTCCTCAGCGTCACTCCATTGAACTTTAACAAGCTTGACTTCATGGTTGCGTAGCCTTTTGACTTCCGTACCCAAGATACGAGTTGGAACCCTTCTCATAGTCGCTTCTCGTTCCACTTCTACTTCCTCTAATATACTTGGCTCCACAACTTCCGCAGACTCATGTAAGCGCTTTCGTAGTTGAGAAATATGAAAAACATTATGAACTCTAGCCAGTCTTTCGGGTAGCTCTACTCTGTAAGCCATCGTCCCAATCCTTTCAATGATAGGAAATGGTCCTATAAATCTTGGTGCTAGCTTTCCTACGGACCCAAAGCGAATGACATTCCTCAAAGGAGATACTTTAAGGAACACCTTATCTCCAACCTCAAACTCAAGGTCGGTCTTTCTTTTGTCTGCGTAGGACTTCTATCTATTTTGTGCAACTTTCATCCGTATTCTTATCAAGTCCACCTTTTCTTAGGTTTCTCTAATCATGTCTGGCCCAAGTACGAGCTTGTCTATAGACTCCTACCAACAAATTGGTGATCAGCTTGGTCTTCCATATAAAGCTTCGAAGGGCGCCATGCCTATGGTGGCTTGGTAGCTATTGTTGTAAGCGAATTCCACCAAAGGAAGATGATCTTCCCGTGTTCCTTCAAAGTCGAGAATGCACAATCTCAAGAGGTCTTCCAATACTCTGTTCACCCTTTCCATCTGACCATCGGTTTGGGGGTGATAGGCCGTGCTTAAGCATAATTATGTGCCTACAGCCTCTTGCAAACTCTTCCAAAACTCGTTCGTAAAGATAGGATCTCGATCACTCACTATGCTGGAGGGTATCCCAAGGAGTCAAACTATCTCTTTAAGATAAATGGATGTTAGGGATGAGGCAGTCCTTCTACTCTTAATAGGTATAAAATGAGCGCTTTTAGTGAGCCTGTCACTTATTACCCAAATACCGGTATTGCCCCTTCTTGACCTAGGCAACCCATCAACAAAGTCCATCGAAATGTTATCCCATTTCCACTGTGGGACCACTAGAGGATGGAGCAGACCACCGGGCTTCTTCTGCTCCGCTTTGACTTGCTGGCATATCAAGCACTTAGCGATGAACTCAGCTACATCCCTCTTCATGCCATTCCAAAAGAAAACCCTTTTTATATCTTTATACATCTTTTCTCTGTCTGGGTGTATGGTCATCTTAGAATGGTGTGCTTCTTCGAGAACAGTCTTCACCAAATCCCTTGCTTGTGGGACGCATAGTATTCCATCCCGTCTCAACCAACTCTTATCATCGATGGAGTATATATTAAGGTGACTAGAAGTCTCACCCCTAATTAGCTTATCCATCATGTCAACTAGCTGAGGGTCTTCATGTCGCACGGTTCCTATTGAGTCCAAAAGAGTAGGCCACGCCTCTAGCGATGCTAACATACCAGGTACAATTTCAGAGGAGGGTCTAAAGTTAAAGTTTGCTATGTACTCTAAGCTTTGCCTTTCTACAAAGAGAGGACTTAGGGTCAGCTTCTTCCTACTCAAGGCGTCTTCTACTACATTGCCCTTGCCAGGGGTATCGGAAATCTCAAAATCATATGAGGCCAGAAATTCCATCCACCTTTGTTGTTTTAAGTTAAGGCTTTTCTGAGAGAAAATGTACTTTAACGATTTATGGTCAGTAAACAATTCAAACCTTTCTGCTAATAGGTAATGACGCCATGACTTTAGAGCGAAAAAAATGGCAGCTAGCTCCAAATCATGAGTTAGGTAGTTCTTCTCATGTACCTTCAATTGCCTTCCCCCATAACAAACTACCTTGCCTACTTGCATCAAGACAACGTCTAATCCTGTACTGCATGCGTCTGTGTATACGGTAAATATTTTGCTCCCATCAGGCAATGTCAGAACCGGGGCTGTTGTTAGAGCCCTTTTCAAATGTTGGAAAGCAATATCGCAATCCAAATCCTAAGCTAAAGTTAGGTTCTTCTTTGTCAATCTTGTGAGTGGGGCTGAAATTTTTGCAAAGTCTTTGAACTTTCGATAAAAGACCGCTAGCCCGAGAAAGCTTCAGACTTCGGTTGCATTCCGTGGAACCTTCCAATCTTGCACCGCAAATTGCGGGGTCCACAGCTATCCCCTCTTTGGACACCACATGTCTAAGAAACCTCACTTCTTCTCTCCAGAAATGGCATTTGGAGAATTTAGCTTTTAGGTGATGTGCTCCAAGAGTATCCATGACTTCCCTTAAATGAAAAACATGCTCTTCCACATTCTTCGAGAAAATCAAAATGTCGTCTACGAAGACCACCACAAACTTATTAAGGAACTCCCTGAACACCCTGCTCATCAAGTCAACGAAGTAAGCGGGTGCGTTTGTCAAGCCGAAAGGCATGACAAGCCATTCGAAGAAACCATCCGGGGTTCTGAATGCGGTCTTATCAATGTTGTCTTCAGGCACTCTTAGCTGATGAAACCTGGTATCCAGATCTAGTTGGGAGAAAACCGATGCACCTACAAGCTGATCAAATAAGTCGTCTATTCTTGGAAGTGGGTGCCTATTCTTCTTAGTCAGCTTGTTTAGCTCCCTATAATCAACGCATAGGCGAAGTGAAACATCCTCTTTGGTTGCGAATACTACTGGAGCAACTCATTCAGAAATACTCCGCCTTATAAACCCTTTTTCGAGCAGCTCTTTGACTTGCTTGCTGAGCTCTTTTCTCTACCTTGGAGCCATGTGTCTAATGGGTAGAGCTACGGGTTTTGCATTATCAACAAGGTATATGCGGAAGTCTATCTCCCGTTTCGGAGGTAAGCCCTTCACCTCTTCGAATACATCTGAGTATTCACAGACTACTCTAACAGACTGCAAGTTTTCAACAGACGCATCAAGAGATTCTAAGTAGCTAAGCATAACAGAATGTATGGGATTACAAGAGATTTCGAAGTGTTACCGAGGCGAGTCATAAGTCTAACCACTCTCTTTTCACAATTGAGGATGGCACCATTACTGGATAACCAGTCCATGCCTAGAATCAATCCATAGCCCGTGAAGCCCAAAACATAGGCATTACATCTAAACCCAACGCTTAGTATAGAAATTTCCAAATCCAAACAAATCATAGACAAATAGTCCGAGCCCCCAATTGGATTTGAAACAACCAAGGGATCCACTACAATACTGGTTTCTAGGTGCAGATGTTCAACCAAAGCAGTGGATATAAAAGAGTACGATGTGCTAGAATCAAAGAGTGTACGAACAGGATGATCAAAAAGATAAACTAAACTCTCAACAGAAATATTTCTACCTCGTTCTTGCGGAGGTGCCATGAGAGCGTGAACCTTCCCTCCAGAAGTAGATCCAGTCCTCTACCCTTGCCCTTGCTTTCTTGGGCAGTCCTTAGCCATGTGTCATGTCTCGCCGCAATGAAAACAACCACCCGTCTTCCTCTTTTTCTTTATGCAGTCCTTAATCAGATGTCCAGGAATGCCACAAAAATTACACTTCCTCTTGTTACGGGGTTTGTTGTTCTTCCCGCCCGTCTTTGAGTCTGTCTTCTTATTCTGCGATCCCTCCACTTTCTTATTTTGAGGTACTTCCACCTTTGCCTCTTTCTTGCAATCCTTATCTTCCTCCTGTAGCAGTGCCATGTCCACCAGTCTCTCATAGGTTGCACCCATAGGTATATGGGACATAGCTAGGCTGTGCAGTGGCTTATTCAACCCTTTAACAAAACGGAGAGCCTTCTTATGGGGAGTGTTCACTAACTCCGGTCCGAATCTAGCCAGTTGGCTGAATTGGTTGACATATTCCTTGACTGACATACTTCCCTGTTTGAGAGCTAAGAATTTTTCCATCTGTAGGCTACGCTCACCTTGTGAGAGGAATTTCATTTCAAACCTCATTTTGACATCCTCCCAAGTTTCAACTGATTTCTCAGCATTAGTGACTTCCCACCAATAAGAGGCTTCGTCTTTAAGCAACCACACGACCAACTGTATCTTCTGCCTATCGTCCACTTCGAAGATAACAAACAGATCCTCGGTTTCTTTGAGCCAGTTTCTTGCTTCTACAAATGACTCAGTTCCATTAAAGTTCTTTCCACCCATGGCTCGAAAATCCTTACATATCTTGGAGAAAGCATTTGCACCAGGAGGAGGAGGAGGAGGAGGAACAACTGTAACCGGGGGAGGAGTAGTGTCTGTTGGGCCTGCATCATTAGCCCTAGCCTTTAGGTACCTTCTGAACCAGCCAGGTACCGGTACACCCTCTGGAAGTTTAAGATCCCCAGACATGATGAAACGATTTAGGAAAGATTCAAAACAAAGGATATAAAATATAGTGCATATGGCTTTGGAAGGAATTATGCCTTTTTAAAACAACACCTTTTCTTGAAAACGCTTCTTTAAACTTCTTTTTGAAAATTAGTTTCCAAAAATTTTATCTGATCTAGCAACTATCAGCTCTGATACTAAGTGAAACACCTCACCTCCGTTAAGGTCACTCACAAAGGGAATGCCTTAACTTCGGTGGAGCATTATAAGTAAAAGATACAGATAATTTACAAGACAGACACGTAAACAACGGAAAACTAAATTTATTTCATAAGTACGTGGTTCAGATAAAACATTACAACAACTGTTTCAAAACAACTTCCAAATTATTACAACGAAATCTCTGTCTTGAATTAAACATAAAGAAGCATTAAAACAACAGTAAGGCAACATAAATCCCCAATAAGAGAGTATCCAAAGCCATATCCCAAGGAAAAGGATTCCAAGCAATACATCTACTCTCTTCAAGCTGGAAATGATCCGATCTAAGCTGAAGTATTCCCTCCTACGGACCGGGGGGGGGGGGGGGGAGGGGGAAACAGAAGAAAAGAAGACAAAAGAAAATGGGTCAGACATGAGTCTAGTAAGTCCAGTGATTATTTAACATGTAAATAAGAAAAAGGATTATGACTTAAATAAAATGAATCTAGGACAACATCCTAGGAATAAGATAATAAGACTGAATATGCTATCGCACTCATTTCCACTCTCTGCACCCCCTTACAAGTGTTTCAACTAGCATCATGTGTTCAAGATAAATGATCCCCCTTTTTATCGATCGACTCCTACTCGCATACATTTTACCACTTATGTCATTCGGCCCCGCATGATTGTAGATACCTGTTCTGGTCCTACCATGGGGTGTATCAAATCCTATGGTGGCAACCTGACACAATTCAAGGTGCACAGAGTATAACTACTGATGCCTAGTGCCTGCTTTTTTCCACTCTGTAGTACGTGCACGACCGCACTTTGTCGGAACCTACACTGATGCACCACCCGCCATTGTTTTGACCGCTTATAATCGGCCCAGTAATCGTGCCCCACCCTGCCTAGTTCAGGGTACCATGAAACATCTATGTGGGTTGCTGCTGAAATGGGTCCCCGTTACTAGGGTTTCCTAATCAACATGTTAAAATGGTTAAGTGTTCTCAAATTAACCAAACCTCGCCCATCAGTTTAGTTAACATGTTGTATTGGTTAAGTGTTTCCTTAATTAACTTAACCCTACCATTCTTGTCTTGGCTTTAATTCATTCATTAAAGCACCAACCACTCACATTAGATATGTATTGTTGCGGTTGCTGGATGTGCCGGTCGGTTCCGGGCAGTCTTACACCGCAACTCAATCTAACCTCGGGTTCTTTTGGGGTTGATGCACTAGCCTCTCACATTAGATATATATTGTTACGGTTGCTGGATATGTCGGGCGATTCCGGGCAGTCTTATACCGTAACTCAATCTAACCTCGGGTTAGGCATATTCGTCTTTTTATTAATTTACATATTTATCTTTCAAATTTATATGTAAATTATCCACAATTATTGCCATTCAAGTCATGCCCCAATTACCCTCTACATCATATTCAAAAAATTTGGTATATAAATCATACCATTCTAATGCCACTAGCCATTCATTTATTTATGGACCAAATTATGCCAATAATAATAATTTTTAAGGTTTTTCCCAACGTTACCCCTGTCATACGTTCGCAAAAATTCACTATAACACCCCGTATTTTCTGTTAACGTTACAGTAATGAATCAAAGATGAATTAATTTCAAAATGAGAATTAAGGGATACAGGTTACGCCATTGCGTTCGTCTCGGGATTCTTCTTGATATAGAGTCCGAGTTTACGTAAAAGGGACACCGTATGAAGGAGATATGGAGGAACGAAGTTAAAGCAGAAAACCAGAAAGAAAAAAAACAAAATGCACTGGCGCACTTGGGAAGTGCGCCAGTACAAAAGTTGCACTGGCGCACCTGCCAAGTGCGCCCAGGCCGAGCTGAGAGCCTGCACAGCTTTCTGATGTGATCTGATCCATACTGTTAGTCATTGCTGAGTCCTTTCTGACTCATTGCCGAGTCATTAGGGCTGAGGTGTCACCTTATTCTGACTGAATGGTTGTGGCTAGCTCTAGGATCATCCGACGGTTCAAATTAAATTGAAATTCTATATAAACAACCCAATGTTCAAACCTAAAAATCATACAAAAATAATCTTCGAACTATCATGCCGTCAGTAGAGAACTTGGAGTAGCCGTCACCAATTCAAAGACAAGATAAAAACCTGAATCAAAATCAAATTAAAGCAATCAAATTCAAAGATCTACATCAAAGGCGAGCTTACCAATTTCAGAATTCAGATTTTAGAAATCAAGAATTCCTTTGTAGTTTGTAAGTTGGTTATTACGTAGATTTAAACATTGTAGATTTAAACATTCTTTCAAATGAATCATGTCATGTTGTAATTCGAATACAGAATGGTGCTTATGTATAAGATAAATAAAGTTTGATTCTCATTTATCTTAAAGTACCGTTGTGATTGATCATGTTTATATGCTTGTGGTGATGAACATATTGTATGTTATTGGAATCTATTATGATTAGGTAATGGATTTATTATGCCAACTAAATGGTGAAACATGTCATGTTATAATTTGGTGGTTACTTGCAAGTTTATGATCTAAAACACATGCTTATATGTTAGATCAACACACATGTATATTTAGATCTATGTTAAGTTGAATCTATTTATGTTGTAAAATTGGAATTGTAGTTCTCTTATGTTTTAACACATAAGTTATCATGCTAAGTTGTGATTCGAATATGTTTATAATAGCCCTCTTGTGTTTAACACACATAAGTTATCACGTTTAGTTGTGATTCGAATATGTTTATAGTAGCTCTCTTATGTTTAAAACACATAAGTCATCATGCAAAGTTGTGATTCGAATATGTTTATAATAGTTCTCTTATGTTTAACACACATAAGTTAATATGCTAAGTTGTAAAAACGTTTATAGTAGTTTTTATATGTTTTGACATACATAAGTTAATATGCTAAGTTATGGTTTAAAATTGTGTTTATATTAAACCTCCACACTAGACCTATATCAAGTTTACATGACAATTAGACCCACTTAGTCACAACTTCACCTTTACCCGTTTAATTAAGTTAATGATACTTCTATGCCAAGTTCCACATGATAAGTTAAATGTATGCTATCTTATGTTTGTTTCATGTCCCTTTTTTATTACCCTTTTTGTTTATGGGTTTGGGCTAATTTTCTAGCCCAACATTTTATGTGATTCATGCGTTCGTTCCACGGGGATAACGATGGGAAAATATGAAAATTCATGGCATAGATTTGTTCATAAAATGGTATATTTGATATACCATTTATTGTGAGCATGATCAAGGGATAATTATGGCATGATTAAATTAAAATTAATTTACATAAAGAAATTAGACATATATAGAAAATATGTGAATTTAGAAAAGACGAATATGCCTAACCCAAGGTTAGACTGAGTTGTGGTGTAAATCTGCCCGGAACCAACCGGCATATCCAGTGACCACAACAAGACCTGTCTAATGTGGGTGGTTAGTGCATCAAGCCCAAAAAGAACCCGAGGTTAGACTGAGTTGTGTTGTCAATCTGCCCGGAACCGACCGACATATCCAGTGACCACAACAAGACCTGTCTAATGTGAGCGGTTGGTGCTTTAATGAATAAATTAAAGCTAAGTCAGGATTGGTAGGGTTAAGTCAATTAGGGAAACACTTAACCGATTCAACATGTTAACTAAACAATTGGGTGGGTTAAGTAAACTTAGACACTTAACCAAATAAACATGTTGATTAGAAAACCCTAATAACGGGGACCCATTTCAACAGTAACCCACATAGATGTATCATGGTACCCTGAAACTAGGCAGGGTGGGGCATCATTACTGGGCTGATTATAAGCGGTCAAAACATCGGTGGCTGGTGCGTCAGTGTAGGTTCCAACGGAGTATGGGCGTGCACGTACCCCGGAGCGGAAAAAGCAGGCACTGGGCATCAGTAGTATACACTATGCATCTTGAATCGTGACGGGTTGCCATCAGAGGGACTGATACACCACATGGTGGGACCAACACAGGTATCTACAGTCAAGCGGGGCCGAATGACACAGGATATGAATGCATGCGAGTAAGAGCCGATCATTAAGGGGATCGTTTGTTATGAACACGTGGGGGCTGGTTGAACCAATGGTTAAGTAGTCAATGGTTAAGTAGGTGCAGAGATTATGGAAATGGGTGCGATCACATGTTCCTCTTATCTTATATTAGGGTATTGTCCTATGTTTTGTTATTACTGTCATGATCCCTTTCCTCGTTTAAATACTAGTAATCACTGAACTTACCAGACTTATTGTATGACCCGATTTCTTTCGTCCTCTTTCCTTCTGTTTCCTCCCTAGGTCCACAGGGAAGGAATACTCCAGCTTAGTCAGACTCTTTGCAAGCTTCAAGAAAGTAGATGTATGATTGGGACTCTCTCACCTTGGCTATGGCTTTTGGACACTACAATTGGGGATTTATGCAGTTTTATCTATGGTTTATGCTTCTTTATTAATTAATCAAGACAGAAATTATGGTGTAATGTTTTGGAAGTTATTTTGAAACAGTTTGATGTAATGCTTTTGTATTGAACCACGTATGCAATAAATATTTGAATTTCGCTGCTTATATTTATCTGTCTTGTAAAATTTTCTGTGTCTTGTACCTATAACCCTCCACCAAAGTTAAGGCATTCCCTTTGTGAGTGACCTTAACGAGGTTGGGGTGTTTCATTCACATAGAATGTTAGGCTCGTAACTTAGCCTAACTTATATACAAAAGGGGAAAGAAGGGAGCATGTACCATTCACACAACCTAAAATAATAAGGAACTAACTAAACGTGTGTCATGTAAATATGGCATTAAATAATGAACTTGCATTTTTGGATCCAACTAACATGACTCTTTATGCATATGAAATTACCCAAATCCAACTAGGCATGTAAATGTAAACTTTTATTTTGGGTCCAATGAACATAAACCTTAAGTATATAGAGTTACACAAGTTCAATTAGACATGTGAATGTGAAATTTTAATTTGGATCCAGTAGTCATGAATCTTAAACATATGAAATTACACAAGTTTAAAAAGGCATGTAAATATGAACTTTTATTTTGGATCCAACGAACATGAATCTTAAGCATATGGTTTTACACAAGTTCAACTAGGCATGTGAGTGTGAACTTTAATCTTGGATCCAATTTTCATAGATCTAAATGTAAATCTAAACATAATACATGTCTTGGCCTAACAACTTGCATGTAACATAACATGAATAAGTCACCAATTTTACATGATTGGTTTACATGAACATAATAACCACATAGCCTAACAACTTGCATGTAACATAACATGAATAAGTCACCGAACTTTACATAATACATGATTGGTTTAACACCAACATAATAACCACAATAGTCTCATAAGCATATATGATAGAATCGTTACAAGAATAGACATGAATCAACATCATCATTATCTCACAATTCGGAATAATGCTAGTTTTCAGTTTATTACAAATCATAACTTTTAATCGTTCACATCTAAATAATAACAGGACTTACAAACAAAAGAAAGTCTTGTTTTCTGGGATCTGTTTTCTGAAATTGAAAAGCAATCCCTTGAAGAAGACTATTAATTCTCTAAGTTAGTTTTGATTCGTAGCTTTTAACTTGTTTTCTAATTGAAGAATAAATGGTGGCTAGGCTAGAACGATCATGGACAACATGGTGTCTCCTTGGAATGAATTTGTATGATTTAGGGTTGAGGAATAGGGTTACTTTTATAGAAGTTTAAACTTATGTGAGCCGTTAGATCATTCTAGGAGTAATCACAACCGTCCAGACTAGATAGAGTTATTCAGAATTGCCACCTATGCCCTAGTAACTTAGCAACAGGTCAGAAAATACCCAGCAACTAGTCAGAATCGTCACTGTTTTGGATCTAGGCGAGGGGGGTAGGTCGACCCCCTGGTCGACCTGTATAGGGGAGGTCGACCCCTTGGTCGACCTGGCCTAGGGCAAGAAATATCCCGCCCAGCCCGCTTCTTCGCCTTTCGTTTGAATTTTGAATTTTAATTATGAACTGTTTTTAATTTATATAAATTTCTAAAACTTCCGAGGGCCATAACTTCCTTATACGAAGTCTGATTTATGAAAACTTGGACTATATTCCAAGCAGAATTTCGAGACGAACGCAATGGATAACATTTCCCTTAATTCTCAATTTAAAAATTTAAGTACTCTTTAATTCGTTATTTTAATAGACACAGAAAATTCAGGGTGTTACATCCCCCCTTAGGCCTTTTCGGCTTTTCTCTTACAAAAGAAATAATCGACATAAGAAATTTCATTATAGACATGTCGAGGAAAAAAGGAAAACTTGCTGCATTGAAACTAGTGACGGGCACAAACTTGCTTCTGTTTAATGTAAAACCAATTATGTTTTGTATCCCCCACCATGCTCAGAATTTTGTCAATAACTTTACAGTGGCGGGGAGCCTTGAAATAAAGATAGGAGGGGGAATTATTTTCGTAATGCTTGAAAGTAAAAAAGAAGGCTATATCGTCATAGGTTGGAGGGTGACCCAAGTAATATACTGATAACAGGTTTTCATAAGGGATCAGATGAAAGTGTATCAGAGCTAAGTTCATTCGGCATAGACAATTGGTAATAAACGAAAGGAAGGTGGAATGGCTCTAACGGTACACATGGGACGAGACAACGCCATATAACCTCTTGGGGGATTGTGAGGTTGATCATGTTCTGTAGGAAGGTGGACATTTTCCCAGAAGATGTTATGCTTATCAGATATATTTTGCAACTTCTTAAGGGTCATTCTGCTCTCATGAACGTCCAGGGGACTTTTCAAGATTGACGCATTTGGAATTGTGTCGGGCGCTGCTAGTATGGCTGCTTTTCCGCTCGACTCGCCTATTATCTCGGGGAGAGTGGATGATTATGTTGGCACACCTCGAATGTCGGTGTCCGAATCAAATTTAGAACTTGCCGTAGACTCAGGTGTGCTATCTATTATAACTATAATAGTCAATTCTTTGCCCTTGTCGGATCCTTGTTTACGAAGATCCAATTTCATGACCATTGTAATCGACCTATTAATAAATAAAAAACCGTCAATTAAAGACGTACGAATTGAAGATGATTAAACTCTACAGGAATGAATTAGGTCAACTGGAAAGATTATTAACCGAAAATAAAAGGTTGTTTCAGAATTTGTTAGTTCTACCTTACAATGCTATTTTGGTAAACAACAATCACAAAATCGCTTTTGTCCTTACGTGTCAGACTATGCAAAGATCGTTATCATTATAGCCACCCTTTCAAATGTTGCTACGTGTCTGAGGGTTTAACAACTCCTCGGAACACAGAACGTTTTGAAAAGGCAGGAAACCTTTCCAACTTCACACCATTTTGGAATAGGAGCCCCATTGATATTGGATTTTGCTACAATGGTACCTAAATCACAACAGACAGCCGCATCGCCTCCGACTCCAGCGATCTGACACCGGTGACTCCAACCATGGACTACGTGAAACTCAAATAATAACAATAAGGTGGAAAGAGGAGAAATTGTGTAATAGCCCAAATTTCCATACACTTTGAGTTGACTAATTGCACCACACGTCCAACCCAAAATTAAATAGTAATGCGAACCATTAATAGAAAGAATTTAGAGGATGAGAAATAGAAAGAAAGAGAAATTAGAATAGATGTAACACCCAGAATTTTATGAGAATATTAAAATTAACAAATTCAAGAACACTAAGTTTTTAGAATAAGAATTAAGTGAAATGGGTTGCGCTATTACGTTCATCTCAAAATTTTGGTCAAGATAGACATTTAGTTTGCATAAAACAAATATCTTATGAAGAAGTTATTAAGCCTTGAAGTTTGTATGCATATGAGAAAAATATACATGTAGATATATATAAAAAATAAATAAATAAATATGCAAAAAAGTTCAAAATAGCGAATCAGGAGGGGAATAACCGAACCGGCCCATTTTTGAGGTCGACCCGAGCCCCGTTGTGTTGACTAGGGGTTGATTCAGGGTGTTTGGCTGTCAACCCGTGTGCCGATTCGCTCTAAGGAAAATGTGACATCTGATTGGTTCTCATGGTTCAGGGTTAATCTAATGGTCCTAAAAACTCTCTACAATTATATTAGGACCCTAAACCTAAAACCTAATTCTATTATTCACTCTCATCTAAACCTAGTCGCCACTAAAACCTAAATCAAATTAAATCTAATCTAATTCAACTAAGAGAATTCAATGATCTACATCAAAGGCGAGCAATTCAATTTCAGAATACAGATCCCAGAACTCAAGAATTTCTTTTTGTTTGTGAGTATATTTACCTTTCAGATGTGAATAAATTAAAGACGTGATTTGTAATGAATTGGAAAATAGAATTTGAACCAAGTTGTATGTGATTGATGATGCGAATTCATGTCTAATTCTTGCGATAATTTGGTCATGTATGTCTTGGAATGATTGTGGTTTATTTGATCTTATTGTATCATGTGGAAATTGGTGATAAACTTATTATGATTTGGGGAATGAAACCATCATACCACATATAAGTTTGACAATCCTTTCATGATGTGTCATATGCAAGACACATGTTTTATATTAGTCAAGATCAATATATATGTTCAAATGCAAGATACATGTTTTATGTTAGTCAAGATCTATATATATGCTCATATGCAAGATACATGTTTTATGTTGGACCCAAGTCAAGATCTATATATATATATATATATATATATATATAAATGTTCATATGCAAGTTTCATGTTGTGTTAGATCCAAAAAATTAGATCTATATTTATATGCATGTTTATAAAATGGATTCGTGCAAGTTCATATGATCATTATTGTTAGATCTAGTTCACATCTACATGTTATAGTTAAACTTATACATGCGTTGGTAATGTACATGTCATGATCCTTCTAAATTATGCTAGTTTATAAACCAAGTGTGTTCACCTATGCCTAGATCTACATGTTCACATGCTTAGGCTTATGCTAGTTCTATCCAATTTAATTGCAAGTTTCATGAGACATGTTAATTTAAATTACGTAACATACGTTTGATTAAATGTTCCCTTCTTTTACCTCTTGTTTATAAATTGGGCTAATTTGCGGGCCCAATGACTTTATGTGATTAACGCGAACGTACAACGGGGGTAACGTTGGGAAAAACATGAAACTACATGTAATTGGCATATTTGGCTCGTAACCATGTAAATGGTATGGCATTGAAATGGTATAATCTATATACCTAAAAATTTGAATGTGATTTAGAAGGAAAGTGGGTCATGACAATAATTGATTTATAATTTACATATAAATATGTAGGATAAACATGAAAAATTACATGGCATAGATTGGTTCATGAAATCGTATATTTAGTATACCATTAATTGTGAGCATAATTAAAAGGATAATTATGGAATAATTAAATTGGGAATAATTTACATATGGAATTTGTCATAAATAAGAAATATGTAAATTTAGAAAAGACGAATATGCCTAACCCGAAGTTAGACTGAGTAATGGTATAAAACTGCCCGGAACCGACCAGCACATCCAGTGACCACAACAATACCTGTCTAATGTGGGTGGTTAGTGCATTGAGCCCAAAATGGACCCGAGGTTAGACTGAGTTGTGCTGTAAAACTGCCTGGAACCGATCGGCACATCCAGTGACCACAACAATACCTGTCTAATGTGAGTGGTTGGTGCTTTAATAAAGCTAAGTCAAGATTGGTAGGATTAAGTCAATTAAGGAAACACTTAATCAATTCAACTTGTTAACTAAACTGATGGGTGAGGTTAAGTAAATTTAGAACACTTAACCGTTATAACATGTTAATTAGACAAGTGGGTGAGGTTATGTAAATTTAGAACACTTAACCGTTATAACATGTTAATTAAGAAGATGATAGGGTTAAGTTAACTAAAGTAACACTTAACCAAAATATATAATGACTTGTGGTAGGGTTAGATAGCACAAGAGGATACACTTAACCAATATATAATGACATGTGGTGGGGTTAAGTAATACAAGAGGAAAACACTTAACCAGTTATATAACACGATGTACATGAAGGGTTAAGTTAACACGAGAGGGCAACACATAACCAATATAACATGATTTGAGGTAGGGTGAAGTTAACACCAGAAGGAAACACTTAACCAACATGACAAGACGAGTGGGTGGGTTAAGTTAACTTGAATTGATTAATGACACTTGACCAATATAACTTGATGAACGAATGGGGTTAAGTTAAATGGGAAATACTTAACCAATATAACCTGATGAATGAACAGGGTTAAGTTAATAAATCACACTTAACCAATCCAACACGATAAGTGAGAAAGGTTAAGTTAATAAGAACCACTTAACCAACATGGCATGACGAGTAGGAGGGTTAAGTACACGTCGGGTTGGTGGGTAATATTAGTAAATATATAGGCCTACAAAACTTAACCATTATATGAACATGCTTGAATCCGTGGGAAGGTTAAGTATACATCGGGTTTGTGGGTAATGTTAGTAAATATAGGCCCACAAAACTTAACTATTAAATAAACATGCTTGAATCGATGGGAGGGTTAAGTACATCTCGTGTAGGTGGGTAATATTAGTACATATAGGCCCACAAAACTTAACCGTTTATTAAAAATGCTTGAATCGATGGGAGGGTTAAGTACATATCGAGTTGGTGGGCACTATTTGTAAATATAGACCCACAAACTTAACTAATAGGAAACCCTAGTAACGGGGACCCATTTCAGCAGTAACCCACATGGATGTATCACGGTACCCTGAACTAGGAAGGGTGGGGCACGATTACTGGGCTGATTATAAGCGGTCAAAACAGCGGCAGGGGGTACGTCAGCGTTGGTTCGGACGGTTTACGGGCGTGCACGTACTCCGTAGTGGAAAAAAGCAGGCACTGGGTACCAGTAGTTGTACACTGTGCATCTTGAATTGTGTCGGGTCGCTATCATAAGGATTGATACACCTCATGGTGGGACCAGCACAGGGTATCTTCACGCAAGAGAGGGCCGATTGACACAGACATATGGAACATGAATACAAGTCGGGAGCCGATCGATAGGGTAGTAATGGTACATCTAACATGTTCATGGCAATTAGGTTGATTGAGGTGGAATCCTCACGATAGATGTACACCTGAAGGCTACCACAATTACGGGGGGTTGGGATCACGATTATCATTTTATACAGATTACTAGTTGGGACACTAGTTAGGTGGTGCAGAGATAAATATAGAAATCATATTAACAGCGTAGTAGCGAAGCAGAGAAAAAGTAGAAGCGCATTCAGTTCACCTTGCACTTATCTTGTCTTTAATTACCTTGTTTTTATGGTATTGTCCTATTTTCGGTTTATTCATGTCATGATCCTTTATCTTGTTTGCATGCTAAAAGATAACTGGACTTACCAGACTTATGTCTGACCTAGTTTGTTTTTTGCTTCTTTTCTTCTGTTTCCCCCCTCCCCCGAGGTAGTCAGGGAGGTAATAGCTCAGCCTAACTTGGACCTCTTCTATTTCCAAGCTTGAATATTAGTTGGTGTATCGCTTTGGACTCCCTCTCTTCCACTGCTATGGCTGGTTCATGCTTTTTCGGGGAATATCATTGTTTTTATGCTTCTTTTATTCTTGGAAGTTTTTAAATCAAGACAGAAGTTCTATGTATTACATTTAAGTACGATTGAGGAAATTGTTGTAAAAGCTTGATTGAATTAAGTTGTTTATAAAATGACTTTATTTTCCGCTGTTTTATTTGTCTACCTTATAATTTATCTACATCTTTTACCTAAAGCGCTTCACCGAAGTTAAGGCGTTCCCTTTGTGAGTGACCTTAACGGAGGTGGGGTGTTTCACTTGGTATCAGAGCTGAAGGCTACCGGATCAGATAAAAGATTTGAAAAATTATTTTCAAAACAGTTTTAGAAGAAGCATTTTCAAAAGAAAAGTTTTGTTTTAAAGGCGTATTCCCCAAAGCCATATGCACTATCTTTTGATCCTCTATTTGAATCCTTATTTCCTTCTTTCCTGAGTCTCTGGGGCTCCTGGCTTTCTGGGAGTTAACCTCATCGCGACATGGTTCCATAGGCTTGACGAGTCTACGACACTTGTCAAAGGGCAAACAAGTGCCTAACTTCCATTTATAGCCGTAGTAGTTTCACCTACGACTAATTTACTTTCAAGCTTTGTAGGATTCTCCATGCGATGGAGGCAGCTTTCGAGAGACCTGTCAACAAGTTACACAAGGATGGAAAAGATGAGAATGAGGGAGTTTGGCTAAGAAGCACAACACAAGGATGAAGAGCTCATGGATATGGACTTGGTTCACAAAGGAGGGGAGAAAATAATAGTGAAACCTAAAACAAGAGGAAGTATCTTTATTTTGGTATAACGGGTCATATAATTAAGGACAAGGGAAAGAACAAATAACAGGAATTTCAAGAGGGCAAATGCATGCTCTCACCGCCAGCATACCTGAGAGAGAGGTAGTAAAGCTTCTGTTGAAAAAGTTTAGTTTTCTTTTGATCATCTTGTTAGTACTTTTTTGATTTTAGCGCTTCACATTCTTTCATATCTGCTTCCATAGTTGAGTCTCTGCACCCTAGAGCTTGTATAGTAGAGGATCCCATTATTTTCTCAAAACCAATCGGTGGTTCGGCTCATTTATCTTTGATTTGTAAGGATTTGAGAATAGTTATATTAAGTACTGAGTCTAAGTGTAATGCTTATGTTTTTGGTTTCATGGGCTATGGGTTGATTCTAGGCATGGATTGATTAGCTAGTAATTGTGAAAGGAGGGTAGTTAGACTTTCGACTTGCCTCATGAATACCCTTGAAATTTCGTGCAATCCTAAGGGATCAGTTTGTCTTAGCTACCTAGAATCACTTTATGTATTTATCGACGATTTTCAATCCGTTAGAGTAGTCCATGAGTACGCAGATGTTTTTTGATTAAGGTTAGGAGTTTTCCCCCAAAAAACTCGAGATAGACTTCCGCATATATCCAGTTGACAATGCAAAGCCAGTTATGCGATCAACGATAGTTTTGGAGCAAGATTGGCGAGGATAGCCAGAGTCGGTTAGGTGCTCAATTGTTTGGTTGTTTTGCTAGTATCATCTCACATAGATCGTCCAAATTCGGTGGAGGTATTCTTTGGATGCTTGTCTGATATTGGTTTAGGCCTTTGGGGCTTGTACTTGAGGGATGTCAAGTTCAACTAGGATGGTTTGCGTGAGAGATATCGACCCACAGATTTGTGATATGATGGATAATCTAAGTAGAGGAGAGACCTATAATCATCTTAGTATATACACTTGGTATCATGGTTAACATCTGTTTATCTTGGAAATAAAGTTCGACTACATTGGATACCCTCTAGCATAGTAAGTGATCGAGGTCCTATCTTTACTAGTGGCTTTGGAAGAAGCTTCGCAATCGTGAAGTTAAATTTGCTAAGGTACAGTGGAGTGAAGCTCAAGAAGGTGCGACTTAGAAGACTTAAGACTAGATACACGCATCATACCCTTTTTGAGGGTATATCCTTGATTCTTCTTTTTCTGTAAAGTTTATTTGCATGCTAGTCTTTATCTTTTAAGTATATCCTCTCGGTCCTATCCTCGATCCTTAGGTAGAAGCCAATGGATGTAAACATGTGTTTGAGACATGTTATGTTTGGTGGATGCAAGTGGTTGCAAGTGTTTGCTAGTGGTTGCTTGTGGATGCATATACACACATTAGGCACTAGATCAGCTCAGTCACTTTCATATTGCATATGCATGAGTGAACTTTTATATATATGGATTGAAACTTGGTGTATTATCATATGGATGTTGCATTTGTATGAATGATTAAGCACTCATGTAGAAATTATAAAGTACGATTATGAATAATTGGATACATAATGGGCTCATGGCACTGACATAATTCGCATTAAGGAGGTCAACTGAATCAGTAGACCGCTTGATTTTGCATTAGATAAGGACATATACACACACTCTGCATATGTTCATACGACATTAGAAACCTTTCAAGGACAATGGATAACTATGATTGAATGGTTGAGCAGATGGATGATTGGATGTTAGGATGCATTCTTCTTAACTTGAAGATTTCGGGGACGAAATCCTTTAAGGAGGGGAGAATGTAACACCCCGAATTTTCTGAGAACATTAAAATTAACAAGTTCAAGAACACTTAATTTTTAGAAGAAGAATTAAGTGAAATGGGTTGTGCTATTACGTTCGTCTCAAAGTTTTGGTCAAGACAGACATTTGGTTTGCATAAAACGGATATCTTATGAAGAAGTTTTTATGCCTTGAAGTTTGTATGCATATGAGAAATATATATATATATATATATAAAAATTAAATAAATAAATATGCAAAAAAGTTCAAAACAACGAATCGGGAGGGGGAATAACCGAACCGACCCATTTTTGAGGTCGACCCGAGCCTCGCTGGGTCGACTAAGGGTTGATTCAGGGTGTTTGGCTGTCAACCCGTGGGCCGATTCGCTCTAAGGTAGATGTGGCATCTGATTGGTTCTCATGGTTCAGGGTTAATCTAATGGTCCTAAAACACTCTCTACAACTATATAAGGACCCTAAACCTAAAACCTTATTCTATTATTCACTCTCATCTAAACCTAGCCGCCACTAAAACCTAATCAAATTAAATCTAATCTAATTCAACTAAGAGAATTTAATGATCTACATCAAAGGCGAGCAATTCAATTTCAGAATACAGATCCCAAAACTCAAGAATTTCATTTTGTTTGTAAGTATAGTTACCTTTCAGATGTAAATAAATTAATGACTTGATTTGTAATGAATTGGAAAATAGAATTTGAACCAAGTTGTATGTGATTGATGATGCGAATTCATGTCTAATTCTTGCGATAATTTGGTCATGTATGTCTTGGAATGATTGTTGTTTATTTGAACTTATTGTATCATGTGGAAATTGGTGATAAACTTATTCTGATTTGGGGAACGAAACCATCATACCACATATAAGTTTGACAATCGTTTCATGATGTGTCATATGCAAGATACATGTTTTATGTTAGTCAAGATCTATATATATGTTCATATATAAGATACATGTTTTATGTTAGTCAAGATCTATATATATGTTCATATGCAAGATACATGTTTTATGTTAGTCAAGATCTATATATATATATGTTCATATGCAAGATACATGCTTTATGTTGGACCCAACTCAAGATATATATATATATATATATATATATATATATATATGTATATATGTATGTTCATATGCAAGTTTCATGTTCTGTGTTAGATCCATAAAATTAGATCTATATTTATATGCATGTTTATAAAGTGGATTCATGAAAGTTCATATGACCATTATTGTTAGATCTAGTTCACATCTACATGTTATAGTTAAACTTATACATGCGTTGGTAATGTACATGTCATGATCCTCCTAAATTATGCTAGTTTATAAACCAAGTGTGTTCACCTATGCCTAGATCTACATGTTCACATGCTTAGGCTTATGCTAGTTCTATCCAATTTAATTGCAAGTTTCAAGAGACATGTTAATTTAGATTACGTAATCATATGTTTGATTAAATGTTCCCTTCTTTTACCTCTTGTTTATAAATTGGGCTAATTTGCGGGCCCAATGACTTTATGTGATTAACGCGTACGTACAACGGGGTTAACGTTTGGAAAAACATGAAACTACATGTAATTGGCATATTTGGCTCATAACCATGTAAATGGTATGACATTGAAATGGTATAATCTATATACCTAAAATTTTGAACGTGATTTAGAAGGATAGTGGGCCATGACAATAAGTGATTTATAATTTACATATAAATATGTAGGATAAACATGAAAAATTACATGGCATAGATTGGTTCATGAAATCGTATATTTAGTATACCATTAATTGTGAGCATAAATAAAAGGATAATTATGGAATAATTAAATTGGGAATAATTTACATATGGAATTTGCCATAAATAAGAAATATGTAAATTTATAAAAGACGAATATGCCTAATCCGAGGTTAGACCGAGTTGTGAAGTAAAACTGCCCGGAACCGTTCGGCACATCCAGTGACCACAACAATACCTGTCTAATGTGGGTGGTTAGTGCATTGAGCCCAAAAAGGACCCGAGGTTAGACTGAGTTGTGCTGTAAAACTGCTCAGAACCGACCAGCACATCCAGTGACCACAACAATACCTGTCTAATGTGAGTGGTTGCTGCTTTAATAAAGATACGTCAAGATTGGAAGTGTTAAGTCAATTATGGAAACACTTAACCAATTCAACATGTTAACTAAACTGACGGGTGAGATTAAGTAAATTTAGAACACTTAACCATTATAACATAGTAATTAGACAAGTGGGTGAGGTTAAGTAAATTTAGAACACTTAACCGTTATAACATGTTAATTAAGCAGATGATAGAGTTAAGTTAACTAAAGTAACACTTAACCAAAATATATAATGACTTGTGGTAGGGTTACGTAGCACAAGAGGATACACTTAACCAATATATAATGACATGTGGTGGGGTTAAGTAATACAAGAGGAAAACACTTAACCAATTATATAACACGATGTATGGGAAGGGTTAGGTTAACACAAGAGGGCAACACTTAAACAAAATAACATGATTTGAGGTAGGGTCAAGTTAACACCATAAGGAAATATTTAACCAACATGACAAGACGAGTGGGTGGGTTAAGTTAATTTGAATTGATTAATGACACTTGACCAATATAACTTGATGAACGAATGGGGTTAAGTTAAATGAGAAATACTTAACCAATATGACCTGATGAATGAACAGGGTTAAGTTAATAAATCACACTTAACCAATCCAACATGATAAGTGATAAAGGTTAATTAATAAGAACCACTTAACCAACATGGCATGACTAGTAGGAGGGTTAAGTACACGTCGGGTTGGTGGGTAATATTAGTAAATATATAGGCCCACAAAACTTAACCATTATATAAACATGCTTGAATCCGTGGGAAGGTTAAGTATACGTCGGGTTGGCGGGTAATATTAGTAAATATAGGCCCACAAAACTTAACTATTAAATAAACATGCTTGAATCGATGGGAGGGTTAAGTACATCTCGTGTAGGTGGGTAATATTAGTACATATAGGCCCATAAAACTTAACCGTTTATTAAAAATGCTTGAATCGATGAGAAGGTTAAGTACATATCGGGTTGGTGGGCAATATTAGTAAATATAGGCCCACAAACTTAACCAATAGGAAACCGTAGTAACGGGGACCCATTTCAGCAGTAACCCACATGGATGTATCACAGTACCCTGAACTAGGCAGGGTAGAGCACGATTACTGGGCTGATTATAAGCGGTCAAAATAGCGGCAGGGGGTACGTCAGTGTAGGTTCCGACGGTTTACGGGCGTGCACATACTCCGGAGTGGGAAAAAGCAGGCACTGGGTACCAGTAGTTATCACTGTGCATCTTGAATCGTGTCGGGTTGCTATCATAAGGATTGATACAACTTATGGTGGGACCAACACAGGGTATCTACACACAAGAGAGGGCCGATTGACACAGACACATAGAACATGAATACAAGTAGGGAGCCGATCGATAGGGTAGTAATGGTACATCTAACATGTTCATGGCAATTAGGCTAATTGAGGTGGAATCCTCACGATAGATGTACACCTGAAAGCTACCACAATTACGGGGGGTTGGGATCACGATTATCATTTTATACAGATTACTAGTTGGGACACTAGTTAGGTGGTGTAGAGATAAATATAGAAATTAGATTAACAGAGTAGTAGCGAAGCAGAGAAAAAGTAGAAGCGCATTCAGTTCACCTTGCACTTATCTTGTCTTTAGTTACCTTGTTTTTATGGTATTGTCCTATTTTCGGTTTATTCATGTCATGATCCTTTATCTTGTTTGCATGCGGAAAGATCACTGGACTTACCAAACTTATGTCTGACCTAGTTTGTTTTTCGCCTCTTTTCTTCCGTTTCCCCTCTAGGTAGTCAGGGCGGGAATAGCTCAGCCTAACTTGGACCTCTTCTCTTTCCAAGCTTGAAGATTAGTTGGTGTATCGCTTTGGACTCTCTCTCTTCCACTGCTATGGCTGGTTCATGCTTTATTGGGGAATATCATTGTTTTTTTGCTTCTTTTATTCTTGGAAGTTTTTAAATCAAGACAGAAGTTCTATGTATTACATTTAAGTATGATTGAGGTAATTGTTGTAAAAGCTTGACTGAATTAAGTTGTTTATAAAATGACTTTATTTTCTGCTATTTTATTTGTCTGTCTTGTAATTTATCTACATCTTTTACCTAAAGCGCTTCACCGAAGTTAAGGCATTCCCTTTGTGAGTGACCTTAACGGAGGTGGGGTGTTTCAATAGAAAAAAATGAAGAACACAAATCTCACAGCAGAACGAATAAAATGTATTAAATAACATAACTTTTTAAATACAAATCAGTAACTTTATATACATACCATCATCAGAGCACAACAACCATTTTTGGAACAGTTATAAACACATGTTTCCAGATACAAATATAGTACACATTGGAAAATATGATAGTCTATAGCTAACTGATGAAGCATACTGCTTCTAGCTCCATCAAGCGAATATGTAAATCCTGACTACTTGACTGCCCATACAAATTTGGGCACCCAAGTGTTTAGGGTAAAACAAAACAAAATAAACTCTGGGTCAGTCATGGGATTGGTGTGAGTAAACTCCAATAATTGGTTTAACTTTTGAAAATCCTTTCGAAAGAAAAGATAATCTTCAGACCGATCCACAGACAAACATGGATGGTTTTTACCTTAAAAATTCAGTGATATTATAATAGTGTCTACTTTAAATAATAGAAATCTAGTGTAACACTTGCATCTCACGCTCCATATATAATATAAAATCAAAAACTCCAGTACACTTATTGGAGAATGGATTCTGACTATGACAAGGTATGGAACCACCTTCCGATTAATGTACTTTATAGGGGATACACTGGGGTTCAACAAAAACATCTTGCAATCTGACCACACATGGCTGGCCACTCATTTAACTTGAGTGTACCGAGCATATTTGTAACACCCCGTATTTTCTGTGAATATTAAAGTAACAAATTAAAGAATACTTAATTTTAAAATTGGGAATTAAGGGAAACAGGTTACACCATTGCGTTCGTTTTGGTATTCTGCTTGGGATAGAGTCCGAGTTTGCGTAAATCGGACAACGTATGAACAAGTCATAAGCCGTAGAAGTTTGTATACGTGCAAGGAAGTGTATATATATACACAAAATCATCTCCAAAACCAAAAAAAGTCAAAGAGGAGTAAGCGGAAAAGATCCCGCTCAAATGGTGTCGACCCCTCTTAAGGGGGGTCTTCATGGGTGTCGACCCCCCTTAAGGGGGCATACATAGGTGCTGACCCCCCTTAAAGGGGGTAGACCCCTTCCGAGATCCAGTTCCTATGACGATTTCTGTAGTTCTGAGCTGATGTGGCCTTCTCTGATTGGCCCGGTGATGAAATCTGATGTATTAGGGCTTATGTGTCGTACTGTGATTGGCTGAGTGACACATCTCTTTGGTTTGGATGGCTCTGATTACTCCTAGACTGATCTAAAGGCTAGAATTAATCCTAGACTTCTATATAATCAACTCAAACCCTAAACCTAAAATACATATACACATTCTATGAAGTCGTCATGTTGTCTCTCTCTGAACTAGCGTAGCCTCAATCTTATTAAAACTAGAATATCTTCTTCAACTAGATATCAATTAGGAGAACATCAATAGTCTACATCAAAGGAATAGCTTAACAAATTCAGAAATTAGATTCCAGAATACAAGAACTGTTTTTTTCTATAAGTTCAGTTATATTTCAGATTTAAATATGTAAAAGTCATGACTTGAAATAAATTGAATCTAGAACTGTGCCTAATTGTGATTCTAATTCATGTTTATACTTGTGACAAATCTGAAATTAACTATGCCTATGAGACTATTGTGATTTGTACAATTGGACCTATCATATTGTACATTAATTTGGTGATGCTTTTATGTTATGTTATGTACATATTCATAAGCTAAGTTATGTTCATATATGCTTATATGTTTAGATCTACACGCTTGCTTTTATGTTATGTTATGTACATGTTCATAAACCAAGTCATGTTCATATATGCTTATATGTTTAGATCTACATGCTTACATGTTTAGATCCAAGTTAATGCATATGTTTAAGATCTATGTAAATTCCTGTTCATATGCTTCATATCTATGTTAATTGGATCTAACTCAAGTACAAGTTCACATTGTTATGCTTGATTAAGTTTATATTGTTCATGAAAAATTTGTATTACACATGCTTAGTTAGATTCATATTATTTTGTGCTGTTGGAATGCTACATGTTCCTTTCTTTTCCCTATTGTTTATGAGTTAGGCTAATTTGCGAGCCTAACGTTCTATGTAAATTATACGAACGAATAACGAAGGGAAACGTTGGGGTAAAACATTAAATTACATGCTAATGGCATAGATTGGCTCATAATCATGTAAATGATTAATAGCATGAAATAGTATAATTTGTATACCATTGATTATGAACATAATTTAAATAGTAAATGTGACATGACAACACTTGTGGATAATTTACATATAAACTTGACATAAATAACGAATATGTAAATTAAATAAAGGATGAACATGCCTAAACCGAGGTTAGATTGAGTTGTGGTGTAAAACTGTCCGGAACCACCCGGCATATCCAGTAACCGTAACAACACCTATCTAATGTGAGAGGTTAGTGCATCATGCCCAAAAAAAACCCGAGGTTAGATTGAGTTGTGGTGTAAAACTGCCCGGAACCACCCGGCACATCCAGTAACCGCAACAACACAGATTTAATGTGAGAGGTTGGTGCATTAATAAATCAATTAATGCTAATGAACAAGACATGTTAAGAATGGTAGGATTAAGTTAACTAAGGCAACACTTAACCAGTACAACATGTTAATTAAAAAACGGTAGGGTTAAGTTAACTAAGGCAACACTTAACCAGTACAACATGTTAATTAAACAAATGGTAGGGTTAAGTTAACTAAGGCAACACTTAACCGATATAACATGATGTATGGTAGGGTTAAGTAACACAAGAAGGCAACACTTAACCAATATATAACATGATGTATGGTAGGGTTAAGTAACACAAGAAGGCAACACTTAACCGATATAAATTGATGTATGGTAGATTTAAGTAACACAAGAAGGCAACACTTAACCAATATATAACATGATGTATGGTAGGGTTAAGTAACACAAGAAGGCAACATTTAACCAATATATATAACATGATGTATGATAGGGTTAAGTAACACAAGAGGGCAACACTTAACCAATATAACATGATGAACGAGTGGGGTTAAGTTAATAGAAAGCACTTAACCAATACAACATGATGTGTGGGTGAGTTAAGTTAACATGAATGGACAACACTTAACCAATATTACATGAACGAAGCGGGTAGGGTTATGGCAAGCTTAACCAATAATACGTATTGACTTGATCAGTTGGAGGGTTAAGTACATCTCGTGTAGGTGGGTAATATTAATATATATAGGCCCACAAACTTAACCGTTAAATAAACATGCTTGAATCGGTGGGAGAGTTAAGTACATCTCGTGTAGGTGGGTAATATTTGTATATATAAGCCCACAAAATTAACCAGTAGGAAACCCTAGTAACGGGGACCCATTTCAGCAGTAACCCACGTAGATGTATCATGGTACCCTGAACTAGGCAGGGTGGGGCACGATTATTGGGCTGATTATAAGCGGTCAAAATAGAGGCAGGGGGTACGTCAGTGTAGGTTCCGACGGTTTACGGGCGTGAACGTACTCCGGAGTGGTAAAAAGCAGGCACTGGGTACCAGTAGTTACACACTGTGCGTCTTGAATCGTGTCGGGTTGCTATCATAAGGATTGATACACCTTATGGTGGGACCAACACAGGGTATCTACACGCAAGAGAGGGCCGATTGACACAGACACATGGAACATTAATACAAGTAGGGAGCCGATCGATAGGGTAGTAAGGGTACATCTAACATCATCTTGGCAATTAGGCCCATTGAGGTAAGATCCTCCTACTAGATGTACACCTGAAGGCTACCACAATTGTGGGGATTGGGATCATGTTGTAATATTATCATTTTATACAAATTACTAGTTGGAACACTAGTTAGGTGGTGCAGATATGTAGAAATCAGAATAACATGGTTGTAGCAAAGCAGAGAAAGAGTAGAAGTGAGACGACCCGAAATCCCGTTCTCACGGAAACAAGGTTATCTTTGGAATATAACACAGAAACATATAATAGCAGAACAGAATTAAATAAATACACCAGAATGAACAATAAAATATACTGGATAAAATTAATCATCAGAGTTACACAGTATACAGGATCTTACTTAGTACAAATACAGTTCAGCTATACATAAATGTCTACAGTGGAAATAAACAAAATATGTACAATAGGAGCTGAACAGCATAAAAGGAAATAAATGATAGAATCCATCTTCAGCTCCAACTATCCAGAAAGAACCAGCTAAACCTGAATACAAGGCTGCCCGTGTAGAAAAAGGGGCACCCGAGTTTGAGAGTGAAACAAACTACGAGTCAGTCATGGGACTGGTATGAGAAATCCACTCAACACATATATAATTGGCTAATCACAGGACCACGCCACTTTCGTGGAACGGGTTTACTCCATTGGATTGCCAGTGCTTTAAAACAAATCTTTCTTTTAAACATCGCTATGCTTTTTATAAAAATGAAGCCGTTATAAGACTCAGTTCCCATCACACAATGCAACGCAAACCGGAGGATAGAGTTTTACCTTATAACGGCCAAAATATGATTGATACGAATAAAACAAAGGCATTTGATATTATTGCTAGTGTTTATATGTTTTGAAAACACTTTCAAATCATAACTATCAATCATAGACGGCATGGGTACCATATATCATGTCGCCATATATATATACAATCAAAACCGCACGATGTCGTATTTGGAAATTGGATTTCCGTCATGAACCAAGGCAAAAGATAGTCCTTACCGAATTCGAGACAATCTAGCCTACCATGTCTCAGGATCAGAGCTCGAGTGACCCTTGGATCGTCAGGGCCGGTCCACCGATGTGGATTAAAATGCCTGAGCAATACATTTCCCCGCCCTTTGGGGCGCAAACGAGCCAACGAATGACTCCATCGGACCCGGATCGTCCGATCAAACCGAGGCGCCTCGCAACAGCAACAACCACATAGGTGAAAAGTATATAAATGTCAGGGCTGGTAGGTCACTGACACCACCCTAGCTAGAAAGAAACGCATGCCCTCCCTGAGGTCCTTCTCCCGTTTTAGGCTCATACCGGGGTGTGAGGCTCGCGAATTCACGTTATACACAAAGCTACGCCACACAGGCGGTGCTTTGATCATCACCACAAGACTTTGCTTTTCAACAGAAGCCCTGATCACTGCATCTTAGCATGCCACACAAGCAATTCACGCCATGCGATTGATGTCCATCGATGTACAACCTCTGAGCTCGTACGTCTCAGAGAAGGGCGTTAAGCAAAAGAATAAATTCTCCGCCGCCAAACAGATGTATATTTAACAGAGATCAATCAACACAGAATAAAATCCAATGTCGGACACACAGTCCATTTACAAGTCCGTTCTGGGTCTGAACGAAACCGGAGGCACTAAATACCTCGCAAACCCATCGATCACCACGTACGTCTGGACGATCACCACTCATTATCCATATTTCGGGATGCCTCCCAATCAGGACCTCGGTTACCATCCAAACGAGGTGAAGATCTCCGGTCTTCGACCATCGTTTTCATCTTCGAATTTCAATCGTCGGTCGATTATTCGAAATGAGAATTAACTCGGCCTTTCCAAATAATTCACGTATATTTAGAATTTCAAATCGATTTATTTCAATGGTTAAATTATTCGACAACACCAATTGTGTTCTTTAATGTAATTTTCACACCAAACACATTCAACCATCAAAAGCCACATAAATCAAGCAAATTCAGTTTATTTCCATTCCATATCGCTTATGATATTTTATAACTATTTATCGCTATTTTTATTTATTTTAAAATAGCCATTTTATTCAAAACGACGCTTCGGGCCATAAGGCGGCCGTGGCGCTGTTTTTCTTCAGATTTGATTTACACATATCTGAAAATCTAACCGTTGGATCTTCACAAAATTTACATCATTAGAAAGGTCTTTTCAAAACGAACCCAACGGTTCCAGTTTCGGGAAAATCCGACGGTCGGATCTCCCGGTACAATCGTTTGAAATTTCGATTTCAAAATACGAACTGCAGCGTCGTTATTCGATTAAATATAATTCTATTTATATTTATATATAAATAAAATCGATTCTGGCGCTGTTTTTCTTCAAATTTGAATTAAACATTCCAGACAATCCAACCGTTGGATTTTTACAAGGTTGGTGCCGTTGGAAAGATTATTCCAAGGCGAACCCGACGGTTGAGGTTTCGGGAAAATCCAATAGTCGGATTTCCCGTACTAGTTGTTTGAAAACACGGTTTCAAAACACGAACTGCACGGCTTCGTTTCGTTTTAATTTTATTTATATCTATATATTTATATAAATATAGTTCATTCAATGATTTCCATATCGTTTTAACTTCAAATATTTTTCTAACGCCTTAAATTTTGGAAAAATTTCGCCATAACCTCCCCTGCACCGGGAGCATCGGGAAATCGCAAATAGCTTTCCCGGTCCTTCTAATCTCAAAAAGAAAAAGAAAAAGCCAAGCGGCTAGCCAACAGGCTCAAAATCATCACCCAAACAAATCAGTAAATGTGTACCTATTTGTCGGGCACAAAATTTTATTCCTCTTCTCTAGCCCCTTTGCTATAACCTGTTCAATGAATATTGCATGTACATATATATACAGTTCTTATCATTTATCAATTTCTATTCGACTTCATATTTGATTTCTATTTGGTTTAAAAACTCCATTCGTTCTAATGTTACATAAATAGGTGCAAATCATTTCATTAGCTAATTAATGAATATTTCAACTCATATATGTTTATTTTGAACAAGTGGCTATTTTTAACACTTCTCATTTCAACGATTTATGCATACAATAAAAATGTGATTTTTATTGTAAAACAATTCATTTCAAAACACTATTTTTCTATATAGTTCATATAGGTGACAAAATAGGATTTTTATCATAAAACAATTTCTTTTTAAAACGAGATTATTTTACACAGTTCATATAGTCGATAAAAGGCGATTTTTATTATCAAACAATTTATTTCCAAATATGAATACCATTCAACACATGAATTTCTAAACAACGAATGAATATCAATTCAACACATGAATGTTTTCTATAGTTTCTATATATAGATAAAAATGTGATTTTTATTATCGAACAATTTATTTCAAAATATGAATACCATTCAACACATGAATTTCTAAACAACGAATGAATATCAATTCAACACATGAATGTTTTCTATAGTTTCTATATATAGATAAAAATGTGATTTTTATTATCGAACAATTTATTTCAAAATATGAATACCATTCAACACATGAATTTCTAAACAACGAATGAATATCAATTCAACACATGAATGTTTTCTATGGTTTTTATATATAGATAAAAATGTGATTTCCTTTATCGAACAATTTATTTCAAAATATGAATACCATTCAACACATGAATTTCTAAACAACGAATGAATATCAATTCAACACATGAATGTTTTCTATACAATGAATAAATATAGTTTAAGCATATGAAAATAATTCAAACACACAAATATTATTCAAAATTTCGGCAGCATAACGGCAGGGTAGTTACACCGGGACCGTCCCTAGTATGGCTCCTCGCTCTACCTTAAAACCTCGCGGTTTTTGACAATGGGGTTCATGCATCTAGTTCGCACGTAGGCGGCATGTATATATTTATTTCTTTTCCACAAACTAATCCTATGTGGTTTCAACCAAATATTTCACAACCACAAATGGGTATTTTTCAACCATAATCAACCAATATCGATCACAAACAATCCCAAACAATCATTCGCTATCAATCAATTTTCACAACAATTTCAACCAATAAATATCGTCCATGGTTTGTGGACGAGGGGCGTATATATATATATAGATATATATTTATATATAGCATTTCACTTTTATTTCACACACATATATATATATATTTTAAAATCAGAAATCTCACCAATAGCTATCCAATACTACGACTCTTCCTTGCATAAAATCTTCGCCAATCTCTCTTTTTGTCGCTTTGTTGCCCGTATTCTCTACATATGTAAAAATCGAATTTTTACTATGTTATTCAATATATAAAAATCGAATTTTGACTTCGCTATTCAATATATAAAAATCTGATTTTTACTTTCGACTATTCAATATATAAAAAATCTGATTTTTCTTTCGACTTTCAATATATAAAAAATCTGATTTTTCTTTCGACTTTCAATATATAAAAATCGAATTTCAAAAATATAAATTCCGTCTTTTCAAAAATAAAGATTATATTTTTAATATTCCTATGATGTAAAGATTATATTTTTATTACTTTAAAAATATAAAAAAAATCATATCTTACTTCTATTCTAAAGTTTAAATCTTTTTTCTCTTCTAAAGTTCAAATCTTTTCTTTAAAAAGATTAAACCTTTTTCTATTTAAAGTTTTAAAATCAAATCAGTTTTAAACTCTTTTCAAAATTCAGTTTTAACTTTTTTTAAAAATCAATTCAGTTTTTAATCCTTTTAAAAATCGATTCAGTTTTTAAACCTAAAAAAAAAACTGTTTTTAATCCTTTTTCAAAAATCAGTTCAGTTTTTAAATCCTTTTAAAAATCGATTTAGTTTTTAAACCTTAAAAAAAAAACTGTTTTTAATCCTTTTTCAAAAATCAGTTCAGTTTTTAAATCCTTTTAAAAACTGTTTTTAATCCTAAAAAAAACTATTCGGTTTTTAATCCTTTTTCAAAAATCTGTTTTTAAAATCTGCTAAAAAAAAACAGTTTTTAAATCCTTAAAAACCAGTTTTAACTTCCTATAAAAATCAGTTTGTAAATCTTTAAAAACTCAGTTTTTAAAACTTTCTGTTTATATAAAATACAAATAAAATAATAAAAAAAAACTTACGGCGAGGGGAGGGGGTTTTCCACAGATCGACGGAGGTGGCTTCGAACTGGGCGGAGCGGTGGTGCGGTCGGCGGTGGGTCTGGTGGCGTCGCGATGCTTTGGGGAGTCGGATTGAAGGAGGAGGAGGTAGCAAGTGCAAGGAAGAGGGGGGGGGGGGGAGAAGATCGGAGTTGCGGAGGAGGTCTGGTCGACGGCTGGTGGAGGCGGTCGTCGATAGTTTTTTAGGTTTTTTTTTTCCTTTTGAAATTACAATGAACGGGGGGGGGGGGGGGGGGGGCAGGAAGAAAGGTAAAGGAGGGAATTTAGATTTTTTTTTTTATTTAATTATTTAATTATTTAATTATTTAATTTTGCAAATAGGTTGA
Organism: Allium sativum; assembly: GCA_030737875.1. NCBI lineage: Eukaryota > Viridiplantae > Streptophyta > Magnoliopsida > Asparagales > Amaryllidaceae > Allium > Allium sativum. The sequence continues at coordinate 802,147,936 of CM060909.1, read as the reverse complement.
CTTTTATATACGACCTCGAAACGAGGCCCACCGCCTGTCGCCCATAGCGTTTCACCCCCATTCTGAACACAATGGGATATGTATCGCAAGCTGATTCGATTGTTACAATCAGTTTCCTTTTGAATTTTCATTTAAATCACTATATTGAATTTTAAACGTACATTTCAAATTACCGGGGTCACATACTAACTAGAAAAATTCTCGAAAAATATTTTCTAGCTTTGTATTGACGATACGGTCCTAACAAAACTAGTTTCGTCGAATTCTGAGACCGTTTGAAAAATGGCCAATTTCCATTCGATTAAAATCAACAGAAACTGGTCAAACGCGTTTTCTTTTGCCACGCTCACATATTAATTCGAAAAATTATGAAATTTGAAACCTAACAATAACTTGACCCTGCGGATCCAACAAAAGTGGTTTCGTCGAAATCCGAGGTCATTTGCAAAATGTCCATTTTTAAGGGCCTGAATTTCATAGCGACTATTCAGAATTTTCAACTGGACATATCCTTTGATTCCCGCTATCAAATTTCGATTGGTTGGGTTCGTTAGAAAGATATTATCAATTAGATTCCGTTATTTTTGGTTTCACTAAAATCCGTATTGTTTTGCACCCGGTATATTCAATTGAAGTTTGAAATCGAATTATCGAACTACCGCGCCATTTTCAATTCTATATATAATTATAATTAATTATATTCGTTTTCAAATGTCGATTCGAACTCAGTTTTCATCGCCATTATTTAAAATATTTATTTTAAATAATTAAAATCCATTATTTTAGCCAATTCAAAAATTTTAAATTGGTTCAGATTTTCTGGGTCGTTACAAGAAGCGCATTCAGTTTACCTTGCCTTATCTTGTCTTAAGTTATCTTGTTTTATGGTATTGTCCTATTTTCAGTTTATTCATGTCATGATCCTTTATTTTGTTTACATGTTGACAAATCACTGGACTTACCAGACTTATGTCTGATCTGTTTACTTTCGTCTTCTTTTCTTCCGTTCCCGCCAGGTAGTCAGGGCGGGAATAAATCAGCTTATTTTGGACCGTTTCTCTTTCCAAGCTTCGAGATTCTGTGATGTATGGCTTGGAACCTCTTATCTTTGGCCATGGTTATGATTGCACTTTAATTTGGGGACTTATGCTACTTTGCTATGTTTCATGCTTCTTATATACTTGGAAGTTTTTGGAATCAAGACAGAATTTTATGTAATACTTTTAAGTATGATTGAGTCAATTATTGTAAAAGCTTGATTGAACTACGTTGCTTATAAAATGACTTTATTTTCTACTGCTTTATTTGTCTGTCTTGTGATTTATCTGCATCTCTTACCTATAATGCTTCACTGAAGTTAATGCATTCCCTTTGTGAGTGATATTAATGGAGGTGGGGTGTTTCACTTGGTATCAGAGCTGAAGGTTACTAGATCGAATAAAAGATTTTAAAAATTATTTTCAAAATGGTTTTAAAAGAAGCATTGTCTAAAGAAAAGTTTTGTTTTAAAGGCATATTCCTCAAAGCCATATGCATTATCTTTTGATCCTCTGCTTGAATCCTTATTTTCCTTCTTTACTGAGTCTCCGGGGCTCCTAGCTTTCTGGGTGGTAACCTCATCGCGGTATGGTTCCGTAGGCTTGATGAGACTACAAAACATGTCAATGGGCGAAGAAATGCCCAACTTCCATATATAGCCGCAGGAGTTTCACCTGCGGCTAATTTTCTTCAAGCTTTGTAGGGTTTTCCGTGCGAGGGAAGTAGCTTTCAAGAGACTTGCCAACAAGTTACACAAAGATGGCAAAGATGAGAATAAGGGAGTTTGGCTAAGGAACACAAACCAAGGATGAGAAACTCATGGATATGGACTTAGTTCACAAAGGAGGAAAGAATAGAAAAATCTAAGATAAGAGGAAGTGTCGTTATTATGGTATAACGGGTCATATAATTAAGGACAAGGTCAAGAACAAAGGACAAGATTTTCAGGAGGGCAAGTGCATGCTCTCACCGCCAGCGTACCTTAGAGAGAGGTAGTAGAGGTTCTGTTGAAAAAGTCTAGTTTTTCTTTTGATCATCCTGTTAGTACTCTTTTTGATTTTTATATCTGCTTCCATAGTTGAGTCTCTGCACCTTAGTGCTTGTATAGTAGAAGATCCCATTATTGTCTCAAATCCAATTGGTGGTTCGGCTCATTTATCTTTGGTTTGTAAGGATTCGAGAATAGCTATGTTAAGCATTGAGTCTAAGTGTAATGCTTATGTTTTTGATTTCATGGGCTATGGGTTGATTCTAGGCATGGATTGGTTAGCTAGTAATTGTGAAAGGAGGGTAGTTAGACTTTTGACTTTCCTTGGGAATACCCTCGAGATTTCGTGCGATCCTAAGGGATCAGTTTGTCTTAGCTACCTAGAATCACTTGATGCATCTATAGATGATTTACGATCCGTTGGAGTAGTCCATGAGTACGCAGATGTTTTTGATTAGGTTAGGGGTTTGTCCCCTAAAACGTGAGGTAGACTTCCGCATATATCTAGTTGACAATGCAAAACTAGTTGCATTACCTGTACGACACATGAATCCAAGGGAAAGGAAGGGCTCAGTAAACAAGTAAAAGAGTTACTTGAAAAAGGGTTCATAATGCGAAGTATTTCTGAATGGGGTGCTCCAATCGTTTTCGTTACAAAGGCGGATTGTTCACTTCGCTTGTGCATAGATGATACTTTGGAATGAGGAAGATCATGCTTTGCATCTAAGGGTAGTCTCAGATACCCTCCAAGTGCATCAACTTAAGGCGAAGTTCTCCAAAAATGCCATTTTTGGAGAGAAGAAGTAAGGTTTCTAGGACATGTGGCATCCAAAGAAGGGATAGCATTAGATTCCGCAAAAGTAGTTGCGATGCAAGACTGGAAGGTCCCAAGGAATGCAACAGAAGTAAGAAGCTTTCTTGTACTAGCTGGCTAATATAGGAAGTTCATTAAGGACTTTGCGAAGGTATTAGCCCCACTTACAAGATTGACGAAGAAGAATCTAACCTTTGCTCGGGATATTGGTTGTGACATCGCTTTCCAACAATCGAAGAGGGCTCTTACAATGGCCCCAGTTTTGACTTTTACCTTACGGTATACACGGATGCATGCGGCACGGGACTAGGCACCATTTTGATGTAAGGGTAAGGTCGTAGTGGATGCCTTAAGAAGAAAAAGGTTGACTTCAGGTCCACTTTATGTGAAAAGGAAAGGTTCAGAATACATATCAAACCTTGATTTTAAAACCTTCAGTTAAGTTAGCAGTCGGCATCGCTAGGAGTAAGACCTACGCTTTTAAATTAAATAGGGACTTCACAAAGAAGAGACATCTAGTCACCTTAATATATAAGCTTGCAAGAAGCCATGAGTACGCAGTTATGTTTGAGTACCGCTTATCATGCTCTAACAGAAAGGGTGAATAGGATTTTGGAAGAGCTTTTGAGGAAATGTTAGCATGACACGGCATAAGTTGTAGTGCCAAGTATACTATAAGAAGAAAAGGTGGAACGAGAGGCGATAGTGAAATGAGATCCAATGCATATTCTGGAAACAGAAATTAAGAAGCTACACAATTGTGAAGTTAAGACAGTCAGAGCAATATGGAGTGAAGCTCAAGAAGATGCGACTTAGAAGACTGAAGAATAGATACGCGCATCATACCCTTTTTAAGGGTATATCCTTGATCTTTCTTTTTATGTAAAGTTTATTTGCTAGTCTTTATCTTTTAAGTATATCCTCTCGGTCCACTCCTCGATCCATAGGTAGAAACCAATGGATGTAAACATGTATTTGAAACATGTTATGATTGATGATTGCAAGTGGTTGCAAGTGGTTGTTAGTGGTTGCTCGTGGATGAATATACACACAATAGGTACTAGATCGGCTCAGTCACTTTCATATTGCATATGCATATATGTGTATATATATGGATTGAAACTTGATGTGTTATCATATGGATGTTGCATTTGTATGAATGATTGAGCACTCATGTAGAAGTTATAAAGTATGATTAGGAATAATTGCATACATAATAGACTCATAGCACTGACATAATTTGCATTAAGGAGGTCAACTGAATCAGTAGACCGCCTGAATTTGCATTAGATAAGGGCATGTACACACACTATGCATATGATCATGAAAGCATTAGAAATCTTTTTAAGGATAATGGATGCCTGTGATTAATGGTTGAGTAGATGGATGTTGGATGTTAGGATACATTCTTCTTAACTTAGAGATTTCGGGGACGAAATCCTTTAAAGGAGGGGAGAATGTAACACCCCATATTTTTTGTGAATGTTAAAGTAACGAATTAAAGAATACTTAATTTTAAAAGTGGAAATTAATAGAAATGGGTTGTGCCATTGCATTCGTCTCGGAATTCTGCTTGGGATAGAGTCCGAGTTTGCATAAATCAGACAACGTATGAATAAGCCGTAGAAGTTTGTATACGCGCAAGGAAGTGTGTGTGTGTGTATATATATACACACAAAATCATCTCCATAACCATAATAAGTCAAAGATGAGTGAGCGGGAAAGATCCCGCTCAAATGGTGTCGACCTTAAAGGGGGGTCGACATAGGTGTCGACCCCCCTTAAGGGGGGTAGACCCCTTCCGAGATCAAATTCTGTGACGTTTTCTGTAGTTCTGAGCTGACGTGGCCTTCTCTGATTGGCCCGGTGACGAATTCTGATGTATTAGGGCTTATGTGTCGTACTGTGATTGGCTGAGTGACACATCTCTTTGGCCTGGATGGCTCTGATTACTCCTAGACTGATCTAAAGGCTAGAATTAATCCTATATTTCTATATAATCAACTCAAACCCTAAACCTAAAACACATAAACACATTCTATGAAGCCGTCATATTGTCTCTCTATGAACTAGCGTAGCCTCCATCTTCTTAAAACTAGAATATCTTCTTCAACTAGAAATCAATTAGAAGAACATCAACAGTCTACATCAAAGGAATAGCTTAACAAATTCAGAAATCAGATTCCAAAATACAAGAACTGTTGTTTTTCTGTAAGTATAGTTATATTTCAGATTTAAATGTATAAAAGCCATGACTTGAAATAAATCGAATCTAGAACTGTGCCTAATTATGATTCTGATTCATGTTTATCCTTGTGACAAGTCTGAAATTAACTACGCCTATGAGACTACTGTGATTTGTACAATTGAACCTATCATATTGTATATTAATTTGGTGATGCTTTTATGTTATGTTATGTACATGTTCATAAGCTAAGTCATGTTCATATATGCTTATATGTTAAGATCTACACGCTTGCTTTTATGTTATGTTATGCACATGTTCATATATGCTTATATGTTTAGATCTACATGCTTACATGTTTAGATCCAAGTTAATACATATGTTTAAGATCTATGTGAATTCCTGTTCATATGCTTAAGATCTATGTTAATTGGTTCTAACTCAAGTACAAGTTCACATTGATATGCTTGATTAAGTTTATATTGTTCATGAAAAATTTGTATTACACATGCTTAGTTAGATTCATATTATTTTTGTGCTGTTGGAATGCTACATGTTCCTTTTTTTCCCTTTTGTTTATGAGTTAGGCTAATTTGCGAGCCTAACATTCTATGTAAATTATGAGAACGAATAACAGGGGGAAACGTTGGGGTAAAACATTAAATTACATGCAAATGGCATAGATTGGCTCATAATCATGTAAATGATTAATAGCATGAAATGGTATAATTTGTATACCATTAATTATGAACATAATTTAAATAGTAAATGTGACATGACAACACTTGTGGATAATTTATATATAAACTTGACATAAATGGCGAATATGTAAATTAAATAAAGGATGATCATGCCTGAACCAAGGTTAGATTGAGTTGTGGTGTAAAACTGCCCGGAACCGCCTGGCACATCCAGTAACCGCAACAACCCCTATCTAATGTGACAGGTTAGTGCATCATGCCCAAGAAAAACCCGAGGTTAGATTAAGTCGTGGTGTAAAACTACCCAGAACCGCCCGACACATCCAGTAACCACAACAATACAGATCTAATGTGAGAGGTTGGTGCATTAATAAATCAATTAATGCTAATGAACAAGACATGTTAAGAATGGTAGGGTTAAGTTAACTAAGGCAACACTTAACCAATACAATATGTTAATTAAACAAATGGTAAGGTTAAGTTAACTAAGGCAACACTTAACCAGTGCAACATGTTAATTAAACAAATGGTAGGGTTAAGTTAACTAAGGCAACACTTAACCGATATAACATGATGTATGGTAGGGTTAAGTAACACAAGAAGGTAACACTTAACCAATATATAACATGATGTATGGTAGGGTTAAGTAACACAAGAAGGCAACACTTAACCGATATAACATGATTTATGGTAGGGTTTAGTAACACAAGAAGGCAACACTTAACCAATATATAACATGATGTATGGTAAGGTTAAGTAACACAAGAAGGCAACACTTAACCAACATATATAACATGATGTATAATAGGGTTAAGTTACACAAGAGGGCAACACTTAACCAATATAACATGATGAACGAGTGGGGTTAAGTTAATAGAAAACACTTAACCAATACAACATTATGTGTGGGTGGGTTAAGTTAACATGAATGGACAACACTTAACCAATATTACATGAACGAAGTGGATAGGGTTAAGGCAAGCTTAACCAATAATACCTATTGACTTGATCAATTGGAGGGTTAAGTACATCTCGTGTAAGTGGGTAATATTAGTATATATAGGCCCACAAACTTAACCGTTAAATAAACGTGCTTGAATCGGTGAGAGGGTTAAGTACATCTCGTGTAGGTGGGTAATATTTGTATATATAGGCCCACAAACTTAACCAGTAGGAAACCCTAGTATCGGGGACCCGTTTCAGCAGTAACCCACATAGATGTATGAGACGACCCCAAACCCCGTACTGACGGAGGCAAGGGTAATCCGTGGAATATACACATAAATAGATAATAGCAGAACAGAAATAAATACACCAGATAATGAACAATAGAATATACTGGATAAAAGTAATCATCAGAGTTACACAGTACACAGGATCATACTTAGTACAAATATAGTTCAACTATACATAGATGTATACAGCGGAAACAAACAAAATATGTATAATAGGAGCCGAACAGCATAAAAAGAGATAAATGATAGAATCCATCTTCAGCTCCAGCTATCCAGAAAGAACCAGCTAAACCTGTAAACAAGGCTGCCCGTGTAGAAAAAAGGGCACCCGAGTTTGAAAGTGAAACAAACTACGAGTCAGTCATGGGACTGGTATGAGAAATCTATTCAACACATTTAATATATGGCTAATCACAGGACCACGCCACTTTCGTGGAACGGGTTTACTCCATTGTATTGCCAGTGCTTTTAAAAACAAATCTTTCTTTTAGACATCGCAATGCTTTTTATAAAAATGAAATTATAAGACTCAGTTCCCATCACACAATGCAACGCAAACCGGAGGATAGAGTTTTACCTTATAATGGCCAAAATATGGTTGATACGAATAAAACAAAAGCAATTGATATTATTACTAGTGTTTACATGTTTCAAAACAACTTCGAATCATAACTATCAATCATAGACGGCATGGGTACCATATATCATGTCGCCATATATATATATATATATATGTATATATATATATATATATACACAATCAAAACCGCACGATGTCGTATTTGGAAATTGGTTTTCCGTCATGAACCAAGGCAAAAGATAGTCCTTACCGAATTCGAGACAATCTAGCCTACCATGTCTCGAAGGTCCATTCGAATGTTTCAGTCAGTTTTCCTTTAAATTAAAATATAAAACATTCAATATTTGATTTGAACGTTAATTTCAATTTGCCAGGGCCACAAACTGATTCGAAAAATTCCAGAAAAATAAATCTTGCTATGTTTTGACGATACGGTCCCAACAAAACTAGTTTCGTCGAATTCTGAGACCGTTTGCAAAAAGGCCCATTTCTGGTCGATCCAATTTAACTATAATTGACCAAAACACGTTTTCTTTTGCCACGCTCACATACTAGCTTCAAAAATTATGAAATTTGAAACCTAGCAATAACTTCACATCCCGGATCCAACAAAAGTGGTTTCGTCGAATTCCGAGGTCGTATGCAAAATGGCCAATTTCACGGGCTATATAAATTCCATAGCGACCTTTCTGAAAATTCATTCGGCCATAACTTTTGCGCTTTCTGCTATGAAAATTCAATTTTTCAGATTCGTTAGAAAGGTATTCACTAACAGATTTAAATAATTTTGGTTTCGCTAAAATCCGTTTTGTTTTGCACCCGGTACAGTCCGACAAAGTTTGAATTCAATTTTTGAAACTGCAACGCCATTTCAGGCCTTGTTTATAATTATAATTAATTATATTCATTTTCAATTGTCGATTCAAACTCACTTTCTATCTTTATTATTTAAAATATTTATTTTAAATATTTTAAATCCATTATTTTAGCCAATTTAAAATTTTTAAATTGGTTCAGATTTTCTGGGTCGTTACAATCTCCCCCACTTAAAACTTTTCGTCCCCGAAAAGGAACAAAGTCGAAAGTGGTTTGATTATTCAACTCTACGTTAAATCTGGCTTCCATTCTCCAACTTTTCAGTTTTTGAGAATTTTCAAATTCTTCAAAAATTTGGCTAACACCCGGAAATTTCGAAAAATTTCGGCATAACCTCCCTTGTACGGAGAGAGGTTTGGAAATTTATTGGGCCGTATTAGGTGCCCAATAAATCCTAATAAGCATACACATATTTATACTGATATATTCTGGTGTTTACAGGGGAGCATGTATTGATAATAACTCCAGAGAACAAATTCTCGTCACCCTGCCCCGTGTGGGAAATAAATAGTCCATGTGCCGTATCTAATAACTAGAGAAACGTGATTATTGTCAACTCCAGACCCGTGTGGGGTTTTGATTAATCTGGCAATTTAATCGTTACAATTTAAATAGTCCATGTCAGTCATCAGTTCAACCTGTAAAATATAGTCATCGCCATACAAGCCTCTCGCTCGTACGGTAAATCTTCCACCTCGTCACACAAGCTCCAAATGCTTATGTGGTATATGATGAAGTATGCCTATCTTCTGAAGTATGCCATGTAATGTAGTTCAAAATTAATTGTTACTATCCTATGGCGACGTTTATTATTTCACACAGAAAAACCAGCACTCCGCATCCAATGGCATTCACAGGAGTTGATATAATAATATTTCGCATCCAACTCATTAAGGTTTACCTATTTGTCGGGCACGCAAATAAAATCTTTAACAGCTAATCCATTTACCTGTTCAAACATATATAATACACATGTATATATATTTCTATTCATTTTCCAATCAGTTCAAAATATATAATTTTACAACGCATATATAACTTATACATCGAACATACAACTTATACAACGCTTATACAAGAAGTGTACAACGCTTATATAACTCATACATCGACTATATAATTTATACATCGTCGTTTTCCATATCGTTTATAAATTAGAAATCTCACATTGGGTTCCACTCCACCAAAAATAGCAGAAGGCTCAAAAAAATATGCGGTCTCTTCTAAAATGTAGAAGACGTCCACACGAGTCCACTGTCTCTTGTTTCACTGAATTTCGATCACGTAGCAAAAAGATACGATTTTTACAAGGTTTGCAACGGTTTAAAGGTGTTAAAATCAGTTCAGAATATATAAGCCGTTACCTGCTTGTAATCTTCGAAACTAGGTTTACGATTTTCGCTCAATCCGTTGCGCTAGGTGACGATTGGAGCACACCACGTTGTCGAGCTCCGAAACCCGCGCCAGAGGATGCCACACCGTTGAACTCGTCGGCGATCTGGAGGAGTGGCGGCGCGCTAAAGGCGCGAACTTTGGAGAGGTCGTTCTCTCTGATGGTGCGACGATAGGGGGTGAAGTCGGTGTTGATTTGAAGAGGGGGGAGAGAGCTTCGAAAAGTTGAACTGGGGTAGGGGTCACCGATGAAGGGATCAGCCGGATTTTGGCCAGGAAGAAGGGAGCTTCCTTCGCCGTCGATTGCGTTTTACGGGGGGGGGGGGGGGGGAGGGGGTTTCTGATTTTTTTTTTCTGGAAGAATTTTCCTATTGGTCGATATATATATTTATTCAAAAATTGGGGTTTTCTTAAACGGACTCGAAATCAAACCCAACGACTGTCGTCCCTAGCGTTTTATCCCTGATACCAAATGAAGCAGCCCGACGAAATCCGGTAGGCTTTGCAACCATCAAATACCACATAAATCGAGCAAATTCAGTTTATTTCCATTCCATATTGTTTATGGTATTTTATAACGGTTTATCGCTATTTTTATTTATTTTAAAATAGCCAATTTATTCAAAACGACGCTTCGGGCCATAACGCGGTCGTGGCGCTGTTTTTCTTCAGATTTGATTTACACATATCTGAAAATCTAACCGTTGGATTTTCACACAATTTACATCATTAGAAAGGTCTTTTCAAAACGAGTCCAACGGTTCCAGTTTCGGGAAAATCCGACGGTTGGATCTCCCGGTACAATCGTTTGAAGTTTCGATTTCAAAATACGAACTGCAGCGTCGTTGTTCGATTAAATATAATTATATTTATATATATATATATAAATATAATCGATTCTGGCGCTGTTTTTCTTCAGATTTGAATTAAACATTCCAGACAATCCAACCGTTGGGTTCGCTTTGGAAAAATCTTTCCAACGTCACCAACTTTATTGCTCAGGCATTTTAATCCACATCGGTGGACCGGCCCTGACGATCCAAGGGTCACTCGAGCTCTGATACCAAATGAGACGACCCCAAACCCCGTACTGATGGAGGCAAGGGTAATCCGTGGAATATACACATAAACAGATAATAGAAGAACAGAAATAAATACACCAGATAATGAACAATAGAATATACTGGATAAAAGTAATCATCAGAGTTACACAGTACACAAGATCATACTTAGTACAAATACAGTTCAACTATACATAGATGTCTACAGCGGAAACAAACAAAATATGTATAATAGGAGCTGAACAGCATAAAAAGAGATAAATGATAGAATCCATCTTCAGCTCCAGCTATCCAGAAAGAACCAGCTAAACCTGAAAACAAGGCTGCCCGTGTAGAAAAAGGGGCACCCGAGTTTGAAAGTGAAACAAACTACGAGTCAGTCATGGGACTGGTATGAGAAATCTATTCAACACATTTAATATATGGCTAATCACAGGACCACGCCACTTTCGTGGAACGGGTTTACTCCATTGGATTGCCAGTGCTTTTAAAAACAAATCTTTCTTTTAGACATCGCAATGCTTTTTATAAAAATGAAGCCATTATAAGACTCAGATCCCATCACACAATGCAACGCAAACCGAAGGATAGAGTTTTACCTTATAATGGCCAAAATATGGTTGATAAGAATAAAACAAAAGCAATTGATATTATTACTAGTGTTTACATGTTTCAAAACAACTTCGAATCATAACTATCAATCATAGACGGCATGGGTACCATATATCATGTCGCCATATATATATATATATATATATATATATATATATATACAATCAAAACCGCACGATGTCGTATTTGGAAATTGGATTTCCGTCATGAACTAAGGCAAAAGATAGTCCTTACTGAATTCGAGACAATCTAGCCTACCATGTCTCAAAGGCCCATTCGAATGTTTCAGTCAGTTTTCCTTTAAATTAAAATATAAAACATTCAATATTTGATTTGAACGTACATTTCAATTTGCCAGGGCCACAAACTGATTTGAAAAATTCCAGAAAAATAAATCTAGCTATGTTTTGATGATACGGTCCCAACAAAACTAGTTTCGTCGAATTCTGAGACCGTTTACAAAAAGGCCCATTTCTGGTCGATCCAATTTAACTGTAATTGACCAAAACACGTTTTCTTTTGCCACGCTCACATACTAGCTTCAAAAATTATGAAATTTGAAACCTAGCAATAACTTCACATCCCGGATCCAACAAAAGTGGTTTCGTCGAATTCCGAGGTCGTATGAAAAATGGCCAATTTCACGGGCTATATAAATTCCATAGCGACCTTTCTGAAAATTCATTCGGCCATAACTTTTGCTTTCCGCTATGAAAATTCGATTTTTCAAATTCGTTAGAAAGGTATTCACTAACAGATTTAAATATTTTTGATTTCGCTAAAATCTATTTTGTTTTGCACCCGGTACAGTCCGACAAAGTTTGAATTCAATTTTTGAAACTACAGCGCCATTTCAGGCCTTGTTTATAATTATAATTAATTATATTCGTTTTCAATTGTAGATTCAAACTCAATTTTTATCTCTATTATTTAAAATATTTATTTTAAATATTTAAAATCCATTATTTTAGCCAATTTAAAAAATTTAAATTGCTTCAGATTTTCTGGGTCGTTACAATGTATCATGGTACCCTGAACTAGGCAGGGTGGGGCACGACTACAGAGCTGATTATAAGTGGTCAAAATAGCGGCAGGGGGCACATCAGTGTATGTTCCAACGGTTTACGGGCGTGCACGAACTCCGAATGGGAAAAAGCAGGCACTGGGTACCAGTAGTTACACACTGTGCATCTTGAATCGTGTCGAGTTGCTATCATAAGGATTGATACACCTTATGGTGGGACCAGCACAGGGTATCTACATGCAAGAGAGGGCCGATTGACGCAGACACATGGAACAATAGTATAAGTAGGGAGCCGATCGATAGGGTAGTAAGGGTACATCTAACATCTTCGTGGCAATTAGGCTGATTGAGTTAAGATCCTCTTACTAGATGTACACCTGAAGGCTACCGCAATTGCAGGGATTGGGATCACGTTGTAATATTATCATTTTATACAGATTACTAGTTGGGACACTAGTTAGGCGGTACAGAGATATAGAAATCAGAATAACAGGGTAGTAGCAAAGAAGAGAAAGTGTAGAAGCGCATTCAGTTTACCTTGCCTTATCTTGTCTTAAGTTATCTTGTTTTATGGTATTGTCCTATTTTCAGTTTATTCATGTCATGATCCTTTATTTTGTTTACATGCTGGCAAATCACTGGACTTACCAAACTTATGTCTGACCTGTTTTCTTTCGTCTTCTTTTCTTCCGTTCCCCCCCAGGTAGTCAGGGAGGGAACAACTCAGCTTAGTTTGGACCATTTTTCTTTCCAAGCTTGGAGATTCTGTGATGTATGGCTTGCAACCTCTTATCTTTGGTCATGGCTGTGATTGCACTTTAATTTGGGGACTTATGCTACTTTGTTATGTTTTATGCTTCTTATATACTTGGAAGTTTTTGGAATCAAGAAAGAAGTTTTATGTAATACTTTTAAGTATGATTGAGTCAATTGTTGTAAAAGCTTGACTGAACTACGTTGCTTATAAAATAACTTTATTTTCAGTTGCTTTATTTATCTGTCTTGTGATTTATCTGCATCTCTTACCTATAACGCTTCACTGAAGTTAATGCATTCCCTTCGTGAGTGATATTAACGGAGGTGGGGCGTTTCAATATTGCCACTAACGTTTGTGATCAGCAACCGTTACCGAAAGCATACAACAACGAATATAATAAGAAGCAAATTGAATTTCTCAAGATCAGGTGATAATACCCTAATGGGAATGACCCACTTGGTCATGCTTCCTGCCCGATTCCTGTTATTTCCCAGTTGATGAGGCTTAAGGTCACTATTTCCTTTTAGAACATCTTGTCACCATTTACTTTGAATGCCACATCGTCAGATCCATCAAATCACTAATTGACGTCCACAAATATGCTCTGGGTGTTAAGATGAGAGAATAAATCTCCTGCCACCATATCTGGTATTTGAAAAATCAATGTACATGACCATCTAGGAAAACTCTGTCAGATATTCGTCCATATACGTTGTCTTGGGACTGAAAAACTGAGTACACCATCCCATCAATCCATCTTAGGCAATTTCTACCTAGGATTAACAGAACAACCCTTGCATTTTGCTTCATCTTCAATTATCTTTAGCATAAATTGATTCGTAACGCTTATACCAATACAGATTGGTTTTCAGATATTAAATCCAATCCCAGTCTTTCCTTATTGACAACGGAGGTATAAAATAAACCAAAACTTTGATAGTCAGTGATTTAACTATCAAAGGAGCATCCATACAATCAACGGTCCTATTTCCAAATGGAAGTTCTACCGATCAAGTATCAAACAACACTGGCCCCTTTTATATGAATTCCCTATTATATTATCAATTCCAAATTCTCTTTCCCCTCTTCCAGATTCTTTCAAAATTCAATTTCCTTTCACGACTCGTGGAAAACATTTCCAATACCATAATTCTTTGTTCGAGATAATGGCTATTATCCCAGTAGGAAAACATTTCCATCTATCCACTAATTCTTATTCTCTGTATTTAGAAAATATACATTATTAATCATTGGATAACATTTCCAATTTCCATCTCTTAACTTCTCATTAACCAAATCATTTCATTTTTTATACTTAGAAAACACCTCTTATTTTTACTTTGGAAAACATTTCCAAAATATTTTTATTTGGTTATACTGATGTTATATAATAAACATCGTTACTACATCTTAAACTATTAGTCATTTATTAACCGTATCACTGACCAATCTCGCTATCGAACCTTAACCATTCCTCAGTCAATCATGAAGTCAATCAAGTTGGGGTATTATTACCTCTAAGACCTTAACTGAAAATCATTCTCAAATTCAAAATAAACAAGGCTCACAACTTCAAATTCCAACAAAACTTTGCTTATGCAACTCTTAGATTCCATTTAAAAATCCACTTCTTTCCGGAAAACGTTAATTATAACGATAGCGTTATAATCCCTGCTTCTGAAATCTTTAGTTTTAAAATAACCCTGATTCATTAATTTGGATTAATTGATTAATTAATTAATAAGTAAATAAATTAATAATTTCAATATTTAAACCTTTAATTTAAACGGAAAGTAAATAGTATTTTCCTTGAATTCGACATAATCGAATTCAATAAATAACTCTTTCCGAAGTATCTAAATTCGATTAATATTCTGAACTTCGAAATAAATCTACTATTTTAGGTCACCTTAGATTCTACTTTATAATTATTTCCATTCTTGAAACATTTACTTCCAAATAGTTACTAATTTCCAAATATGAATATCTTCGCTTAATAAAAATCTAGACTCGTTATCAATTCAACTTGATTTTTGTTTATAAATATTGATACAGATTCAAATTGAGTCATTTTACAAATCGACATCACATTTGTAAATTCTATTTGTAAATCTGATACTAACACTTTCCTGCTTATATGAAGCAATTCCATTTTCCCTTTTTAAAAACACATTTACCAGCATAACTTCTAAAATCAATTTTTATTTGATTTCTACCATTTCCTTCTCGTTTGATAATTCTACTTAAAATAATATTAAATTATATCAAAATATTGAGTTGTATTTTCATAGTTATAAGTATTGAAATACTAGCTTCTTAACATATTTCACTTAAATTATAGAATTTAAATATCCTTTTAAAAATAAACCATTAAAATTCGATATGGTCAATCTAATTATAAAACCCTTAGATTTATCTCCATTTACTTTATATTCCAAACTTCGAAATAAAACCGATTCTCTTTCGAAAAAAAATTCCTTTCCTTATTCAAATTTCCATTTGAATTCATATTTCCAATCCTCCAATTTTCCTTATAAATATACCCATTCCTGAAATACTTGCTTTATATCTTTATTCGCTTCAATTTCTTTTATAAAATCAAATTAGTGTATAATATCACAAATCCAGTTTCCCTTTTATAACTTTTTTTTTAAAAATCATTCATACAAAATCTATTTTCATTTCAAACTTTTATAATCTCGTTAATAATTTTCTTTATAACTACTAACCTCAAATCCAATTTCACTTATTGGTTTCGAAACCAATTTCCAATTTTCTATTAAATTCAAACTTGAAATTTATATTTTGATTTATCAAATGAGAAATATTTTACTAAATTTATAAACATTGTTTATAATAAGCTTCTTGTTTTATTCATTTAAACAATTTTCAAGTCCATTCGAAATTTAATTGCTATTTTGGAATTAAATTTCCCTTTTAAATCTCAAATTGTTTTTCTACATTCAAAAATATTTTACAGTATTTAAAATACCAAAAATTTTGTGTAACTGATATTCAAACACAACATAATCAATCACAGATTATATAACACATCATATAACACAATAAAAAACAGTAATATAAATGTTGAGGAATCCAGTTTGATCACCTCAAACCTGTTTCCTTGAATCCAAAAATGTTAATCACATCAATAATATTAATTTCAGATCAAGATGGAATATCATAGTAAACAAAGTTAATAATCAATCAACGATATAACTATATCAACCAATTTTATCAACCATTCATCCAGTCAACCATCACATAGTATAAAATTACTATAAATAAATTTTAAACTCGTTTATATAAAAATATAAACGAGCCAGAGTTAGTGAGTTTACTCACATTGTTTCGCAGTTGACGGTTCTGCTTTTGTTTCATTTTAAAATCAAATAGAATTTGATTTTATTGCAAAATTCCTATAACTTTGTTCTCAGCCACATCAGTCCTACAACGTAGATTTCTTTGCTACGGTTCTAATGGATCTGGTCATGTTTGATTCTGATCACAAATGAAATTAATATAATCGTTATAAGTTTCTAAAATGAATAAAATACCATTAGTATAGTTAGTTAATTAATTAACCACTCTTAATTACCGTGATCATTTAATTTTGCAATGTTAATTTCTCTTCTACCCAACAAAACTTCCAAAGCTCGCTTACAATATCCTTCCCCATGATTTCCAAATCCCAGTCATTCTCCATCAATCGACCAATGCCTGCTGCATTGCTCTTTCGTTACAGCGTATTCCTCTTCAATATGCTCCAAGCAAGTTCTGCGACAAACATCACCAACGTTCCTAATTTATTAACACCTTTAAATTTCCTTCTTCTCGTAGCTAATAGCTTCTTCATAGTTCTATTACCGTGCTTCACCACCAACAACTCCTCATTTCCAACCATTAACCTGTACCACAAACAACACTAACCACTTAGCAGATTGCCCCTTTCACAAATACTCCCTCAAACCCAAGTTCGTGTTCCCTAACAACCATGCGATAGTGACTAAATGCTACTGTTCGTGACTGCTTCAATCTATTCTCCATCATTAGACCATCATCCTCCATTCTGGAAACCCAACTGAGCTTCCCTTCGCGTCCTTCATTGTTCGGCCACCATCATCTTCAATCCGAAACCCATCCGTGAAATCTTATGTTGAGCTTGTTCGAGTTATAAAGCTCACGTTGCACAGTCAAACACACGCCAGAAACCACCCAAAACCCCACTGTCGACAGTCCTCCGCCTCCATACCAGCCCTGCACCACCTAATCACCTCAACGACGACCGAGTTGCCTCAAAACCCGTGCCCTAAGGCTGCTACAGAAAGAAAACCCGAACCCATAGATTCTAATCAAAATAAATAAAATCTATACTAGCTCAAAGAGTAGACAACGAGGGTTTGAAATACAAGAGTTTCGAATTTTACGAAGATCTCGTTGATTTTAACTGGATTCCTGAAGTGGCGATTTTTCTCTTTGATGTTTACTGGAAGAAATAGAACGGGAGGCTCAGGAGAAAATTAGGGAATTTATGGATCGTATTTGGGGGTATTTTAAAGATAGGATTATTGTTTTTATATTATGATATTTTATTAATTTATATGAATTCAAGCCTATCGCTATTTCTCATTTAACATTTTAATTTTTTATGACCACATACAAACACCAATTGCGGTGAAAATGGACATACAACTATAGTTTGATATTCTAGTCCTAATGAAACTTGTTTCGTCGAATTCCGACTCTGTTTGGAAAAATAGCCAAAATTTAAATATTAAATTTATCGATTGATTCACATTTAATTTTCGTACACCCACATAACAACTCCAATTGGTTTGAAACTTGAAATCTTACAATAATTAAATATTCCGCACACGATGGAACTAGATTCGTCAAAAACGAAGATTGTTCGAATAATATTCCTTTCTAAGGGTCCAATTTAAATCAAAATAAATCAATTTTAAATACCTCAATATAACAATAATAAAATATCGCAATCGGACGTAGTCGGGTAGAATTTTATACTGTATCAACATAAAATACTTCTAGTTGAGTTTCAAACCAAATCGATATTCAATATATTAAAATCCCCTTTTATTTTATAAAATAAATCGTTATATTTTAAATAACAAATTCCATGGCGACTATTTGAAAATTTGATTTGGACATAAAACAAAATCTACAATATGAAATATTGATTTTTCTCTTCCATTAGAAAAATATAATCAAATAGATCTGAATGTTTCTTATTTCAAAGATATCCTACTTATGTTGGATTTTGTATATCCAATTGAAGTTGAAAATATTAAATTACGAACTACCGCGACGTTACGAGCTCGTTTATAATTAAATTATAAATTATACATTCAAACGTTGTTTATGTAAATAAATTCCTTACAAAAATCGATTTATATTTCAATTATAATATTCAAAACAATTTTAAATATTCAGAATTAAATGGTAAAAATCTGGGTCGTTACAAATTGTGCACGGGAATTACATCAAAAGGCGTTGGAAAAATGAGAAGAAGGGATCAATTCATACCTGAAGAATTGGTGGAAGAAATGATTTTGATTGAAGAGGAAGATAATCTCTCCATTTCTTCCATTGAGATGGTAAATCAATAAATCAATTTGGGGTAAAAAGTGACATAAGTAAAAGTGAAAAAAGGTGAAGTGGGCCATCCTTTTATAATAATACAATAGGTAACTCTTCGTATTCAGATGACATGACCGTCGAGCCAGACTCAGCTGACGTGTCAAGCCATAAACGAGCCAGTTTTTACTGAAAGGACATATGGTAGTAGAGTTTCATTATTACCCGAGCCAGCATGGATTTCCAAGGCATTTGATAGGCCAGCTTCGGTTAACGAGGTTCACGAAGAGACGGATCATGCTGACCTTTACTTTCGGATCTGTAAGAAGGAAATAATCTAGATTGAGGTGTTAAAGCATGCCCTGTTCCCAATGCGTCATACTTTGGGGGGCAAAGTGTTGATGGGCCTTTTGGCGAGCCCGTCAAAGCTCATCAACGTTACGAACCTATGCCAAGGAAACCTAAACTCGATAGCTGTTATTTAGAGATGGACCAGTTAGCGAGCAATTTGGCCCAAGCCCGTTAAGCTTAATGCACAGACTTAGTACGCAACCCAGTCGAAACCGACCATATTCGGGCTGACCGAGTCAAGCCATACCTGATCCCAAACCGAATATCTACATGAAGAATAGCTCGTGCCCGAATTGTCTATTCCAAGCTATCGAGATAGATCAGATCAGCTGCCACTTATCATTATAGATTCAAATCATGCTGATTCCATATGGAGAGAACGCCTCTTCATGCTTTCCTATTATCTAGGATCATATTACACGTATTCTAGCCAACTTAAGTACTGTATCATCTATAAATACCCTTTCTGGACTTAGAAGAGGGGATTTTTCGGACTCTCGGCATTTTTTCTCTGATTATATCATTGTAACTATTCGATTGTGATACACTATTTGATATAAAAATTATAAAGTGGACGTAGGCTCATTAACGCCGAACCACTAAATCTGTGTGTGATCGCTGATCTTTTCTACATTTTTCATTTACTTGTCTTCGTTTATATCTCTACAAACTCATTCTTTGGGTGTTGTGCCAATTTTTGGTGTCAACAGGTATAACTAATAAAATACTAAATTTAATATAAAAATATAATTTTTTATGTTACTATGATAAACAAATTTAAAGAAACATAAGATTTGAATTTTCATGTACGATTATTTTATATATAATAAACAATTTGAAAAAAATAAATGTTAATTTAAAGGAAGAAAAAATGTTGAGCATTAATAGGGACAACTTTCCACCTTCATTTCTTCTTTTTTACTTCTACTTTCTTTTTATAACACCCCACACTCTTTTGAGCCCAAATTTTGACAAAAATCAAAACTCAAACTCATCCAAGAATGGAGCGTGTAAATCTGGTACCACAAATAATGAGCATTAGCTTAATCAGAGTAAAATAAAACTAATTCATAGCGCAAAAGAAATAGGCACTACACTAAAAATCAAATCAGATGAAAAATATCCATCGTTGTCTGATTGCATATATCTCTGTCATCAAATCCTGTGCCGTTTTATTCAACATCAGACCACAAATATGACTCGTTGTCTAACTTGAACTATAGTAACATATAAAAACGTAGTCATGTGTAGTCTGATGTGGTGTTCTTGTTTTATAGATAGCTGTGATGAATATTATATGTTGTTTGAAAGTTAATCAAATAACTGTTTTACGTTATCTTAATGAAACACATATTTCCACCAATTTCACAACCGTCTTCTTGCAATAGATAAATGTTTTTTTAAATCAATTTACATAACTCAAATCAGTTTTTGTATGTTTTGTTCCTTCTCAGATGAAGTGATATAAAGAAACTCAACTAACAGAGAACAATTCAGATAACACAGCAGTTCAGATAACGCAGGAGTTAGATTTCTACTATATATAGACAAAATTAAACAATATCATATAAACAATATCAACATTGACACCAAATTCAAAATACATCCTACAAGCATCAGTTCAACATGAACTACACAAACTAGGCAACTAAACCCATGTGTACATAAAATTCAACAAAACCAACATTGGCAAAGCTGACTAACAAGGGTTCAATTGGCAATCACATATAGAAATTAGGCGCTATGATTATACAAAGTTGTAGACATGTGTAGCCCATTCCACCCGCACTACATCAAAATCCTTTTGTGAAAAATACTATTACACTCTTCACCCACTTCAACAAACAGGAATTACAGAGGTTAACTTTACCCGGCATGTATCTCGATATATGTCTATATACAAGTATGGTAGTGCATGAGTTTTAAACAGTCTAACACAAGTGTTCGAGGAAAGCCCAACTTTACCCATATGCAAGTGCAATATTGGATAGAAGAAAAATGCATAACGACATGGCGCACCAACAAAGGACACAACATTATTTCAACAATGGCGGCGACACAGCATAAAAATGGACACAACAAGGGTGTAGTGTACTGGAAGTATACTTTTCAAAGCACAAGGATTCAACATGCAAGCGTCATACATACATACATACATACATACATATATATATGTATATGTATATGTGTATATATATATATATAACCTTAGCAGCCTATAGTTGATTCTTGTCTCCCAAGATTTCTTTCATGTAGCGCATAACCCACAATCCACATGTCAAATGCCCTCTCTGTTTTGGAGCTCCTGAAGCATGCATAGATATCAATCAATCATGTTGAGGAAAAAGATATAACCATAACAGTTTTAGCTCAGACTTTATTTTTCTGAGTATATATATGCAGAGCAACGGTTTTAAATCGTGTTTTCGAACCAGCAAACGTCAAATTTTTAGAAAACGCTACAAATGAAAGTTCTAACCTTTCTGGAATGAGTAAAATCATCAAAAACCAGCAAATAATTTGAAATTTATGCTAAGTTTTGTTCAACTCATATTTTCCTAAAGTGTAAATGCAGATCAGCTTTGCAAAATCAAAATTTTAGCCTAATAACCTCAAAATGTTACAAAATACTTAAAATTAAAATTATAGATTGGGTTCTTAGCTTTCGAGAATGTCTAAAATCGTCAGAATCAGGCAAATCAATCAATAGTTATGATTAAATGAATTTCTACAATGTATGCATGTAAAAGTAAAATAAACCACCTGTAAAATACTTGGAAGAAGGTGGGTTTCTCTGTTCGGTTTCCCACGTCAATTCAGGTTTCTCTAATGACCAATAGCAATATCTATAATGAACTGTAACGAACCGCAAATCCGTACTATCTGAGTTGACTAATAACACCACATGTCCAACCCAAATTGCACAGAAATACGAATTACTATTAGAAAGAAGTTAGAGGATGAGAAATTGAAAGAAAGAAATATTAGAATAGAAGAAAAAAGAAGATCACAAACTCACAGCGGAACGAATAAAATATATTAGATAACATAATTTTTGAAATACAAATCAGTAATTGTATATACATACCATTATCAGAGCACAACAGTTATTCCTAGAACAGCGATAAACACCTGTTTCCAGGTACCACATAGTACACAGCGGAAATATGATAGTCTATAGCTAACTGGTGAAGCCTCCTGCTTCCAGCTCTTCCAAGAGAATCTGAAAAATCCCGACTACTTGACTTCCCGTACAAATATGGGCACCCAAGAGTTTAGGGAAAACAAAACAAAATAAACTCTGGGTCAGTCATGGGACTGGTGTGAGTAAACTCCAATCATTTGTTTAACTTTAAAAATCCTTTCGAAAGAAATGATAATCGTAAGACCGATCCACACATAAACACGGATGGTTTTTACCTTACGATAACCCAAAATATTTTGATACGAAAATCCAGTGATATTATAATAGAGTCTAAATCAAATAAATAACAATCTAGCGGAACGCTTGCATCTCACGCTCCATATATAATATAAAATAAAAAACCGCAGGGCGCTTATTGGAGATTGGATTTCCAACATGACAAGGTATGGAACCACCTTCCGATAGTGTATCTCAAGAGGGAATACATGGGGGTTCAACAAGAACGTCTTGCAACCCGACCCACACATGACCGACCACTCATTTCGCTTGAGTTTATCGAATGTATATCACCAACGATTGGGATTAGCAACCGTTTCCCGAAAAGGGACAACATCGATGGATTAAAGAAGCAAATGGAATTTCTCTAGATAGGTGATTATACATCCTAATGTGAGCGACCCACATAGCCATGCTGCCTGCCCGATTTTTGTCATTTCTCGGTTGGGCCTAAGGCTACGATTTCTTATCATTCATTGATTGCACAATCACTTTGAATGCCACATTGTCAGATCCGTAAATCATTAATTGATTTGCACAAATATATTCTGGATATTATGCTAAGAGAATAAATTCCCCGCCACCATATATATCTATACAGACCAACATATGCGATCATTGGAAATATTCTGTCAGACATTCGTCCATACACTTCGTTCTGGGACTGAACGAAACCGAAGGCACAATTTCTATTAATAGAAAAAGTCCTTGCACTTTGCTCCGTCTTCGATTATCTTCATATAATTTGATTCGCAACGCTACTGCCAATATGGAGTGGTTCTCGGATAATAATCCAACCAGTCTCTCCATATTGACAACAATATTGGCAAATACTTCGATAGTATGTTATTTAACTATTGAAGAAAAATAAACAAACATTCCAACTATCAAACAAATCACTGGGCCTCTTAATTGATATTTCATTCATTAATTAAATCACTACTCCATTTTCTTGTCAATATTTGTTAGCCAAATATTTTCAATAATCAACTTGGCCTTTTCGCTATTTGGAAAACATTTCCATATCTCGTCTTCTTTTAATTTCTATACGTAGAAAATATCTTCTATTTATAATTGGAAAACATTCCAATTACTTGTCTCTTTCACGCTCGTTCATTTCTACACTCAGTAAATATTTATTTATTATATTTCCAAAATTCCACTTATTTGGGTTAAAATGAATGTTGTGTAAAACATCGTTACAACAACCCAAAACGCTGCATTCAACTAACTCTTATTCAAACATTTCTCTTCGAGACTGGATCTTGCTATTTATCGGTTAAAAATGAAATCAATCAAGTTAGGGTATAACTACCTCTCAGACCTTGACTGAAAACATCCTTAACTTCAAAATGGACAAGACCACTTACCTCAAATAATCAACATCATACAAACCAATTATTCTTTTTTAAACCCGTATACGTTTCACTTTCTAATTTTATCAGATTTAATTATAGATCTCTTTTTTGTTTATAATATTCTATTTTCAAGTTCGTTTCCTTACCGGATTCTATATATATATCGATACATTTGTTTCTAACTATCAAAATTTCTTAAAAATATTCTAACTCCTTAAATTCCTGGAAAATTTCGCCATAACCTCCTTTGTACCGGTCGATAGTTCAAACCTCAACTCGCCACTCTAGGCCCTTTCCATTCAAAAAGAAAATAAAAAAGCCAAGTGGCTGGCCGATTCGGCGCATAAAATCTCATATGGAATTTAAACATGTACCTTATGGTCGGCATGTCAATTTATATCTCTTCATATACTTCATTCCAAACCTGCTTAACACATATCCAAATATTCCCATTTGGTTTCAACTCAACCCATTCGTCTTAACCTAATTCGCTAATTTATTTTCTAATTAGCTATTTTGCCTATTTCTCTTCTTTGTTTGAACATAACATGTTCAAATATAATATCAACTTGCTAATAAACAAATTGAATTCCATTTTCGATTCAAGTTGCATATTCGATTTCGAATATAAATCTACAAACCAAATTTACTTATCCAAAGCTCAATTTCAATTCAAAACTCCAATGACTAATTATTCTTCAAATTAGTTAATTATATTCAATAATTAACAAAATCTGATTTTTGTTTCAAAAATCATTTCATTACTCCACTTGAGTTCAGATATATTTTATAACTCAAATATGGATTTTTCTAAATAGAAATTCGGATTTTATTTGCTTAAAACACTTTAATTTATTTAAATAAACCGTTATGATTTTTAAACGGTTATGGCGCTGTTTTTCTAAAAATTTGATTTTGACATAACTCAAAATATATACAATGAAATTTAGAATTTTCTCTTCCATTAGAAAATTATTATTCGATCGGTCCTGACGATTCTTGTTTCACAGAATTCCAACTTAATTTGAGTTCTGTATAGTCAATTGAAGTTCGAAACGCCCATTTACGAACTACCGCGCTATGCGAGTTCATTTTAATTATATATATATATAAATGTTTAAACTTCGTTTATAATAAATTCAACTTCATTTTGATATATTTTTAATATATATCAAATCAGTTTCCCAATTCAACATGATATTTTCGATTATCTATAATTATCGATTTTTCCTTACTCGGTAATATATTTATTTATACTTTCGATGTTCTATATTTAATCCCAATTCCTTTTATAAATAAATTATTTATAAAATTCGATATAATTGAATTTTAATTATAAACCCGTTGAATTCTTCTCAAATCAGCTTATATTCTGAATTTCCAAAATATAATCAATCGTTTTGCTTCAAAACACTTCCCAATTTACTTTTAAATTCCTATTTGAATTTAAATAGTTTAAATTATCCAAATGATAATTTATTTCACAAAATTTATAACACTATTTATAAATTCAACTTCCTTGTTTCATATATTTAAACAAGTTCCCTTTTCAAATTTCTATTTGAAACTCCATTCCTTTGATATTCCGAATTGCGGAATAAAAACCGTCGTTCCCTTTCGAATGATTTCAAATTCTATTTTTAAATTCATTTGAATTTAAATATTCAAATTATCTCTTGATAATTAATTCATTATATTTATAAACATTATTTTATAAATTTCCTTGGTTTATATTCAAACAAGTCTATTTCGAAATATATTTATACCAAAATCTTATTTTGGAAATTTCTATGTACAATAACTTATATATAACACCCAATTAATTTTCATATTCCATTTAACTTCTATTTAAATAAATTCAAATTAATTGAATTCAAATCATGAATCGTTACAGATTTATTTTAGTTTAATTTATATTCTGAACATCAGAATAAATTCCATCGTTTATTTCTCTAAAACGATTTCCCTATTTCTATTTTTAAATTCACATTTGAATTTAAATATTCAAATTATCCAATGATAATTTTTCCCACTACCTTTATAAACCCCGTTTATAAATTCAGTTCAATTCAATTCCCTGATTATCCAATGAAAATCATTCCATTTCATTTATAAACACCGTTTATAAATTTACTTCAATTTCCTACGTTATTTAATTTATAATATCATTTATAAATTCATCACTTCAATTTCCCATATTATTTAATTTATAAACACCGTATATAAGTTCAATACTTGTTTTATTTATTCAAACAAGTACATATCTTTCTATAGCTCATTAAAATTTCAAATTCTATTTTTAAAAATAGATTTCTCCTTTCAAATCTCAAATATCCTTTTTACGATATTTTTATATATCAACATTTTAGGCCCAATGATATTTCAAACATCCAAAATATCAAGTTATCAATCATGGGTTTTTCTAACACATCATATAAGATAATATATACGAAACAAACAAATAATAATATTTTTGAGGAATCAAGTTAGATCCCTCCAACCTGCTTTCTTGCATCCACAGACGTTAGCCAACATAAATAATACCCATCCTGCTTCGAGGCAGGATATTGCGGTATAGAAGGTCATCCACTATCATAGCGTGGGGCGTATAGGGTCATCCGCTAATGATACTACGGGCATCCGCTAATGATACTGCGGGAACTATCCAATCACCAATATATATATATATATATATAATAGCCACAAATACCAATCCTATATAACTACTATATATTTAATAGCACAATAATATTTTAATGCAACCAAACAACCATCAATTATTTTTAGCGACTAAAAATAATTCTGAATAAATAAATTGAGTGAGATTTACTCACCGTGATTTTTTTATCCGATCTGTTCTAATTTTAATTTCATCTTATGTAGTTCGTAGCCATGAATTCCTCGACTGACTCCATTCGATACAAATCTTGTATAAATTTTAATAAAATATTATTTATTTAAGCTATCGAATAAATTTTAAACGCAATAAAATTATTAAATTAAATAATTACCTTTATTCCCATTTTTAAATTTTCAAATCTTTTCTTCTTCAGTTTAATATCATGCCTGCTCCAAACCTTACTGTAGACAGTCTCTCCATTCTTGCATCGTGACAACATCCACACCCCCAAAAACAAAGATCGAACTTCCTACTTTACCCTAATGTCGAGTCCCTCCACATCAGAAAAAAAATCAGAACTCTTCCAGCACATAATAAGTTGCTCAGTGTCCTCCACCCATCTCCTCAGTTTGCCATTCCTTAACCGATCATCAACACTGTTCTTATCAGTGTCGCCCTTTACATTATTCAACATAAAAATGCATCCAACTAAAATGATCAACCTCCTACTTCTCCTATTGACCATCTCGATCCAATCACCATTGAATTTTCTCCTTCCAACCATACGTCACTTCAACCTCCCCTCCTAAAGATCGCGAAATTTCAGCACCTCCCCCTCTTCAAAATCGAACACAACCCCACCACGGTCAAATACTCCAAAACCCTTTCATGCCTCTATCGCTTTCTCAAATTCAACATCGACACTACCATTGAAATCTAAAGCCACCAGTTAACACATCGCTACCTTGACCTGCCCCATCGTCAGCTCGCCAACGTTGATGGCCCTAGCTTGAACCCTTTCCTGTCGCGACTTCTACTGCTCTTATCTTGAACTTCGTGCGTCCCCAACTCCCACGCCATTGAAGTGAACCAGCAAGCCTAGTGATCTTGTACGGAATAAACAAGACTAGCTTTCGAACTTCGGATTAAGGGAATCAATATTAATTTGGGGAGGATCGACATTTTTCCTCTTAGAGGATACAGAAGGAAAACAAGGCTTCGTATTGATTTTTGAAGAGGTGGTTTTATGGTCTTCTTTGATTTGGGATACTTACTGTGAACGAGATAGGGCTCGAATTATTTGGTTTAGGCATCGACCATTTTTATTAATACAGATTTTTATGTTCCATTTATTTGTATTTTTGCTACAAATTTGGATTAAAAAGGAATGGAAGAAAAAGGGGTCACGGTCTGTTTAAATAAAGAAGAGAAGGCTTCGCGTCTAAGGAAAAGTGTGAGTCGTACTTTGTAAGCTATAGAAGTGTGTTTAACAAGCCAAAGGGATTTTATTATTATATATTTTAGTGTGAGGTTAACTGATGTGATTTTACTAAACGAGAAATATCTTGTGATTTGAGTTTTAAAAGATTTTGTTTCTTTTTAAATAGATATCGATTTGATTTTCGATTTGATTTCGATCTTATCTGTTACAAATATCTTGGGGTCTATTACATGAATTCATGAACCGCTTTTTACAGAAAATCAGTGTACTATAACGGTCTTATTTTTCATTTGCATTTAACATGGATTATAGTTCCATATATATATATATATATATATATATATATATTCCCATAAATGGAGACTATTCAAACACATAAAGATATCAACGAACATTTATTATTAGAATATAATATATTTGCGTCAATTACGTAGATTTGGATTGATAAGGTTATATATATTTATTTATTTTAGCGCAGTTACCGTAGTTAGTAAGTTTTATTTATGATTATTAACCAATTATATTCTGCTCTAAACTAATGACCAAAATAAACCTTTTTATATTTAATATTGTTTAAAATTCAAATTCTAGATTAGAATAGTGGATGACCTACTTAAAATGTCGTACGTAGGGGACGGTCTACTTTAAAAACCGAAATAGTAGTCTGGTAATCTGCCAAACTCCTATAATTATTGTAATTACGATTTTTTATAATAATAAGTGTTATAGAACACTAAAAAAAGGGGTCGACTTTGCCAAAAAAAGATTCAAAATCTTATAAAAAGGTTAGTAACTGTACTTATTGCAAACATTTGCCCAAAATAGTTGAAAGAGGAATATGCATATTTCAAACCACAAGATATATGAATATGTGTGTGTATATATATATATATATGTGTGTGTGTGTGTTTGTGTGTGTGTGTGTGTGTGTGTACGTGCGTGCGTGTGTGTTTGGAACGGTTATTATAAACTACGTACAAATATATATGAATTTGCACACCCCTTACTATTTGATTTATACATATTTCATGCTGATTCCAAATAATGTCTTTTTATTTAAAAAGAACAAAAACAGCTACAATAACCAAGTAAAAGCCCAAAAAACATCGAACATAAACATGCATATTTTTTAAATCAAATTTTACGTAAACTATAAATCAACACCAAATATAAGAATCTGGAATAATTACTGCAGTTCTAACAATGATTTAGGGACTGATTTCCAGATCTAAGGTGTTTATAATAACCACAAACAAATCTATGAATAATTATTGGCAATATAATTAAATTAACCAAAAGGCCTATAAATTCAATATTCAAACCACAATCTATTATTTCATATTTGACAAAAACAATAAATAAATATGATAAAATTTTAGGCATATAATTCATATCTATACAAACAAACTAAATAAGTTATTATAATCGATGTATATAATTTTTCACTCATGTGAAAGCTATCCAAATATGGATCCGAACAAAACTTTTAGGGGAAAAATTCCCAAGTCTTACAGATCTACAATTATTCCAAAAGGGGATTCTTTTAGATTTGTAGGTCTGCAAGAAATAGGAAAGAGGGAGGAAATCTGAATGGAAGAATGCCTATTTGTAGCATCATCTCTTTTCCATAAGAATCCGATTTCAATCTTCTCAAATATATGTTTATTTAATTTTGTATAGGTCAAGATTTGATTTAGAATAGATTTGGCAGAAGAGGGAAATAACAAATCTTCACCACTACTTTTAAAATTGTGTGCAAAAGAATAGGGGTCAAACTCTTTATTTATAGGGGTTAGAATGGCAATAGACCGTTTGATTAACTTTAATAAAGATTCATTTTTTTTTCTCTCTCTCTCTCTCTGTATATATATATATATATATATATATATATATATATATATATACTCAAGAACCTAGCCGTTACTGGGTGTTTTTGACCAGAGGGGGGCGACCTCTTGGTTGACCGCTCTTGGTTGATTTGCTTAGTGAGGATGGGTTATAAATGGTGAATATTAATTTAAAGATTCTCTTGATTTATTTTCCGTCCGTTTTCGTATTTCGTCCGTAACTTTTTCATACAAACTCCATTCGCGAAGTTCCAAACATGAAAGTCGACAATAATTTCGTCATGAACGCAACGATGTAAGTTTGATGGTTAAATTCCATTGTTTGCAAAAATTCCTATTTTGAAAATCTAATTAAATAATAAATTTATTTATTTCTCAAATTTAGGGTTGTTACATTCTCCTCTCCTTCAAAGGGAATTCATCCTAAAATTTTGGCACCAACTTATTCCATCCTACGCAACCAATTTGTGTACATTCATTATGCAACCAAGTGCATATGTGCACAGTGTACATAATGCATTGCAACCACAAGATATATATGCATAGTGATTCACAATTGGATCATTCTTTATGTATGCACTTTATTTTGAAAATTGTAACGACTCGGATTTATCAATCATTTGAATTTGAACCTTTGAACTTGTTTTAAATGTTATGTTTGAAATATTAACAGATTTTCATATAGAATTTATTAATTAAACAGAGTTTGAATATATAAATTTATATTTAACTAAAACAAGCTCGTGGTTGCGTGGTAATTCGTAATATTGAGTTTTGAACTTTAATTGAATATATAGGATCCGATATAAGTTGGAGTTCTTTGAAACAAGAATCATCTGAATCAATTTGATTATAATTTTCTAATAAAAGAGAAAAATCAAGATTTCGTATTATAGATTTTAAGTTATGTTAATATCAATTGTCAAAGAGTCGCTATGGAATCATTTATAAACCATAACAATTAATTAAATAAATTTTTTTGAGGTGAAAGTCAGTGAAACTCGACAAAGTTTCACGCCATATATAAATAACGCCATAAACATACAAAGTATTAGTTACAGCCCAAAAGCAAAAAATTGCATAACAGCAAGATATACATATAACATGCCCACGTAGGAGCCAAAATATAATAGCAAAATACAGACAACAAATATAAAAACAACTGCATCCACCTCCTTTGATCCTTGCTTCCAAAGCAATCTTCTAGCAAATCAGTGTGCTCCCAATGCTCCACTCCAACCCGTTTATAGAAAAACTTTATTACTTGAAGAAGAATAGCATTAGATAACTTGGTAGTATTGTTAAAGCATCAATAGTTTCTTTCATGCCACAAAACCCAATAAAAAGAAAAATTTATGTAAGCTAGTTCGTTAGTGTTGCAAGTTTCCCAAAAAAACAAACTGATCTCGAATAGGTTCTCTCCAATGAAGATCTATGTTTATATGTACTAAACATTTACTCTACACATAAAAGGCCACATCACAATCACAAAATAAATGCAAATAATCTTCCACCAACTCTCCACAAAATAAACACTTCTTGTGACACCGCACGTCCGTTAATTTCACTCTTTATCAGAATGCATTAAGTTTCATGAAGCGTTATAGGTAAACAGAAACAGAACATCACAAGATAGAAATAAAATAATAGTGGAATTAAAACTTTATTTAATAGGAAAGCGTCATAGTCCAAACCCAAATACATAATAAGTCCGAAATACTAAAAATTCATTACATCAACATAATACTTCTGTCTTGTACTAAAATCATCATCATAGTACAATAATACATAAAAAGAGCCTAGTCCCCAAAATATAGCCATAGTAGAGAAGATACAGAATCAAACGATGCATCTAAGCAACTCTAAGCAGAATGAAAGAGAGGATCCAAATCAAGCCTGAGTATTCCCACCCTGAGAACCTTGGGGGAGGGGGGACGGAAGAGAAAGAAGAGGAAACAAAATGGGTCAGACATAAAATCTGGCGAGTCTAGTTACTTTTAGCATATAAATAAGTAAAAGCATCATGACAAGCATATAAACCGGATAAGAGAGATAAACAATATTATAAGATAGGTATAATAGACTGAGCAGGAAAAGCAGAAAAACATGATGGAATATATTGCGCTTCTCTAATGCTTTTCTCTACCCCAATACTAGTATAATAGAACAAGAAGATCCCTACAGAAATAGATGGTAGACTTAGGTGTACTTCTAGTGACAGATTTTACCCCCAACAATCCAGCCAACAGAAATGACAGGTGTTACCCCCAACAAAAATAATGGGCTTCTACACAAGCAAGACTAGATGTACCCTAATTACTACCCCATTCGATTGACTCCCTACTTTGTAGATACCCTGTGCTGGCCCTACAGTAGGATGTATCACTTCCTAAGGTGGCAACCCGTTTATCTTCAAAATGCACAACAATACATACTGATGTCACAACGTCTTAATTTTTCACAAGCAAGTCGGAACCATGCACGCACATGACTCCATTGGATCGTGCGCTATCAACAATCTCGCCTATTTGAACCTCTTACAATTAACTAAGTGAGTGTGCACTGACCTCGACCTAGTTCGGGGTTTCTCGTTTGATACCAAGATGGGTTACTAACTAATAAGGGTCCCACATAGATGATACAAGCTACCCGCCTTTATTTGTATCCCTACTACTAGGATTTTGATACGCCTAACGGTTTAACAAGATTGCATAACCCCAACATGTAATACATGTTAAGTTTGACGGTTTTATACAGGATAACTTAACCCCTCCCTGATTCAAGCAACATGTCATATAGGTTAAGTTTTTCGATTTTATACAAGATAACTTAACCCCTCCCACTGATTCAAGCAACATATTATATAGGTTAAGTTTGTCGGTTTTATACAAGATAACTTAACTCATCCCACTAATTCAAGTAAGTTTACCTAAATCCAACTCGATTCGTCATGTCTATGTAACTACAAAGATTTAAATAGGTTAAGTATTTCTGGTTAACCTATTCTTGTCATTATTCATTTATGCACCAGACCTCTCACATTAAGTCGACTATTTGTGGTTGCTGGATATGCCGGGCGGTTTCGGCCAGACTTCCAATACAAGCTAGACTTAACCTCGTGTCTTAGCACCATTACGTATACATTTATGCCCTCGACCCCTCACATTAGATTAACCACTTCCAGTTTCTAGATATGCCGGGTGGTTCCGGCAAGCTTCTACCATAAGTGTAATCTAACCTCGTGTCGAAGTGCTGTTACAGTTTCTAATTACTGTAGTTTTAGGCATATTCATTCCTAGCCAATTATTCATGTTCATTACGAGTTATCCCTCAAAATCCCAATACAAGTTAGGCCCCAATTTTAATATTCCCCATCGTTCCCAATTTCGTGCGTTCGCATATTTCAGTAGTATGCCCAGGCTCGAAGGTAGCCTGGCTGTAAAAATAAAAAGGGAAAGAGGAAGGGAAGAGAACAAGAAGATACATAATAAAAAAAACAGTCATATGAGGATAAAATTGACCATAATAACAAGATAGACATATAATGGCAGAATTTGGGCAAATGAGAACAATGGATCATATGTACAAGTAATGGCAAGTATGTTATGGTTCAAGTTATTAATAGGCATAGGCTTAGTTCCAACTTGTAGACATGTCAAGATTACATTTTAAACGTTTATATCTAAAAATAACATAAACTCACAAGGACTGGATCTAAGAACAAAGAATGATTGTTGATGTTGTTGCACAGATCCTTGAATACATATAACTCTTGTTGTTGTTAAAGAATAGGCTAATTCAATCTGAGTTGGGGAAGCATCTAGTTGTCTCCATTGTTTTTGGTGTGTAAAAACAATGAGAATGAGGTCCTATTTATAGCCTATGGTCAACAAACCTCGCTCAGAACTGTGTCCAGGTGCAGGGTAGGAATCTGCCCCGATCTCGGTGGGGTCAACCCAAGGGTCGACATGGTCGACACCCCTGTTATGGGATCGACCCATGGGTTGAAACCCATGGGGGTCTGGTTCGACCCCTAGCAGGCCGATTTCCCCCTTCCCCGCGTCATTAGTTTGAATTCTAGATTGGTTTTTAATCCATATATATTATGCTTATATGTGTACAAACTTCAAACCTTAATATCTTATACATATAATGTCTGTTTTACACAAACTCGGAGTCTATCTTAAGCAGAATTCCGAGACGAACGCAATGGGGCAGTCCTTTTCACTTAATTCCAAATATCTAATTAAGTATTCTTTAGTTTATCAACTTAATGTTTTAAAAATTGCGGGGTGTTACATTCTCCCCTACTCAAAGGATTTCGTCCCCGAAATCTCTAAGTTAAGAAGAACGTATATCCTGACATCCATCATCCATCTACTCATCCACCAATTGCACGAATCAATTGTCCTTAAAAGATTTTTAATGCTTATCTGAACATATGCAAAGGTGTATGTATATGTCCCGATACTAATGCGAAAGATTAAGCGGTCTACTGATTCAGTCGACCTCCTTAATGCAATCCATGTTCGTTCCATGAAATAAAATGTAAGCAAAACAATCCTAGTATAACATGTAAAGGCTATATGCATGTACAATCATCCATTTAAATGCAACATCCATATGATAATACACCTAATTTCATCCATGAAAAGAAGAAATATGCACACACATCCATATGCAGTATGAGAGTGATTGAGCAGATCTAGTGCTTAATGTGTGTGTATATGCATCCACGAGAAAACACTAGCAAACACTTGCATACACTTGCAACCATCAAATATAACATGTCTCAAACACATGTTTAAACCCATTGGTTCCCTACTTAAAGGTCGAAGATTTGATCAATAGGATATACTAAATGATAGAAACAAGTGCGAATAAAAAGCTTTGGAAAAGAAGTTAAGAACATACCCTTGAAAAGAAAAGGGTACGAAGCGTGAATCTTGTCTTCTGTCTCCCAAGTTGCATTCTCGGGGTCTTCTTCCCATTGAACCTTCGTCAACTTGACTTCTTGGTTGCGTAGCTTCTTAACCTCTGATCCAAGAATACGTGTAGGAACTATTCTAACCACCGCCTCCCGTTCTACTTCCTCAAGCATACCCGGCTCAACTACTTCTGCGGTATCATGCAAGCAATTCCGTAAATGATAAACATAGAAAAAATCATGAACACCGGCTAATCTCTGTAACACCCCACCTCCGCCAGTGCCACTCTTGCAAGGACACTGACTTTGGAGGGGCGTTTAAATAAGGTAATCATGCATGCAGATATCACAAGACAGAACATATAAGTAAAAACAGAGTAAGTATAGCAGCGGATAAAAGCTAGCATATCAAAACCATAGGTTAAGTTACAACACAGTACTTAATTATTTTCCATAAACAAAGTCTAGAAACATAAAACGTGTAACTGAAAAGGAAAACATGAAGTAGCTATCCCCAAGTAGAAAACCATAGCAAGCTCAAGTCCGAAGCATACATGAGCTATCCAAGAAAAGCAGCTAAGATCCAAGCTAAGTGCTGGTATTCCCGCCCTGTAAACCTGGGGGGGGGGGGGGGGGAAACGAAAGAAAAAGAGGCGAAAGAAAATGGGTTAGTCAAAAGACTGGTAAGTCCTATCTACAATTGTACAACAACTAATAAAGTTAACAGTATATATAAACAAGGATGAGTCATAGGATGATAACTGGCATGGTAACAAGTCAACAAGATAGATCAAATGTGGTACCGCATAAACAAGATTGAGGTTTGCACCAAGTGTACTAGTATCACAAGTCGTGTCAAGTGTAAACAAGAGGTGATCCCCAGGCCCAAGTTTGGCCCACCATCATGAATGACCTAAATCAAGGTCCAATTAGCACGGTCTAGTCGATCGGCTCCCTACAGCCTAACTCGTCAAGTATCGGTGTCATACGGCCCAACTACGAAGTGTAGCTAAACTGTGCTAGGTCCACCCTAGGGTGTATCAAGTCCTAGGGTGTCAACCCCTGACACTACCCAAGCACGCACAGTTTAAACCTACTGGTGCCCGTGCCTGCTTTTTCAACTCCGGACCATGTGCACGACCATGGCCCGCCTGAACCTACACCGGCGCACCTACACAGCCGTCGTTTTGGTCGCTTACATGTCATCCCAGTAATCGTGCCCCACCCTAGCCTAGTCCCTAGGGTATCATGATACATCCAAGAGGGTTACTGGTGCAAAGGACCACGTAACTAGTGTTTCCTTAATGGGTTAAACGTGGTTAACCCAACTCATCTAAGTACCAAGTTGGTTAAGTGTACCCAAGGTTCATGACTTAACCCTAACATGTGGCATTAATTAATTTAATGCACCCAACCTCTCACATTAGACCTTGTTGTGGTTACTAGTTAGGCCGGGCGGGTCCGGGTAGGTTTACACCACAACTTAGTCTAACCTCGGGTCTTACGTGCAACATGACCAACTACTCACATTGGATCCTATTGCCTGTAGCCACTAGTTAAGCCGGTCAGTTCCGGGTAGGTTTATGCTACAAGCTCAACACAACCTCGAGTTGGCCATTCTCATGTTTTCTAAGTGTCATATCCATCACATTACATGTTTTCAAGCAATTGGGTAGACCTAACTTAATAGGTAAATTCCCAATGGGTAGACCTAACTTAATAGGTAAATTCACAAGCTTATGTTTTTATGTCTTTTAAGTTTACCCAATCCCAAACGCAATCCCATCGCTTACATATCGCAATAGCGCATAAAGGATAAAAAGAGGAAACTTGGCATAATCATGACATAGAGGGGTTGGAGCCACAAGTTAAACATGGTGGCATGAGTCAAAGATGTGATCATAAACTTGCATATCACGTTATCAACTTGCAAAATATCCGTAAGCATGCATAACATCATTTTAACTTGCATAGTGTTCATATGTATGCATAACATCATTTTAACTTGCATAGTGTTCATATGTATGCATAACATCATTTTAACTTGCATAGTGTTCATATGTATGCATAACATGGTTTCAACTTACATAAGGTTCATATGCATGCATAACATCAAACTTGGAAAATAGGTGGAACATGGCCATAGATAGCATGAGATAAGGGCTAGTAACATGCATATAACATTATATGCATGTTAATGCAAGGGTTATTAGAGTTTCAAAGTTGCATTATGCAACATTTCCAACCAAAGATCATATCTTTCTATGCATAAAGCCAAGGTAATGACTTTACTAACATGCATAGAGTAATCTTATGCATAAAATCATAAGATCAAAGCACATATCATGATTAACCCCAAACTCAAACTTGAAACATAACATATTAACTTCATAGTTAAAATACAAGAGTAGAAATAAGCTTACTATGCTATGAAAACTCAAATGAGTATAGCAAATGTAAGAAATCCCTTATGCAACTAATTAAACCCCAAAATGCAAGCAAACTTGATCAAGACTCCTCCTTTATGATGCCAATAGAGAAACAAGACTTTAATGCAAGCTAAAGAGGATCATACAAGTCTAAATACACTTGTATGCATGAGAATCTCTTGAAAATGGATTTAGGAATTTATAAAGAGAGTGGAGGCCATGAGGGGATTGATTTTGCCATAGTTTAGTTGTAGGATAGATTAATGAGGATTTAGGGTAGGTTAGGGTCTTATTTATAGATTAGGCTAGTGATTTAGACCATAGGATTAAACCCTAGTTCTCATTTCAGCCCTCCAAATCGAATCTGGCCCTCTAGCACAACACATTCTCAAGAAGGTGCACCAGGCAGGACTGGGCGTCTGAGCCAAGTCGACAGCCAAGTCGACAGGGCTGTCGACCTGGTCAGACCCAGTCGACTCCCAAGTCGACAGGGCTGTCGACTTGGGTACTGTGGCGGGAATTTTCCCGCCTTGGCCCAACTGGCCCAATTTCCAATCTTAGATTTGAATTTGAAAATCTGTTTTTATTTAGAAATTTTCTGAAAACTTTGTTGGGCCTTAATCGGGTCATACGGACTCCGATTTTCGAAAACTCGGACTCTATTTCGCATATTTTTCCGAGACGAACGCAATGGCATAGCCCGTTTCCCTTGATTCAGATTTTATTATTTAATTCTGCCTTGTTTGGTGTTATATCTTGTTATTAAAATACGGGTTATTACATTCTCCCCTCCTTAAAGGATTTCGTCCCCGAAATCTCCAAGTTAGGAAGAACGTGTCCTACCATCCATCATCCATCTACTCACCACATCGTCCACGAGTAACCATTGTCCTTAACAATTCCTAAATGTTGTATGATCATATGCAAAGGTGTGTGTATATGTACTTATCTAATGCGAAAATCAGGCGGTTACTGATTCAGTACACCTCCTTAATGCGAAGTATGTTAGTGAAATGCGCCCATATGTATGCAAATTCCTAGCCTAATTTTATAATTTCTACACGAGTGCACATAACATTCACCCATATGCAACATTCATGAGATAGCACAACAAGTTTCAGCCATGAATAAGTATAAGCACTCATGCATATGCAATATGAAGGTGTGTGAGCCGATCTTAGTGCCTAATGTGTATCATGCATCCACGAGTATCCACTTGCAAACACCTGCAACCACTTGCAACCATCAAGCATAACATGTTTCAAATACATGTTTCATCCAAGGGGTTTCTACATAAGGTTCTCATGACGAAGTTACAAGATAAACAGGATAAACATGGATAGCAAATGAAAGATATGCTAAAGAGGAAAAGAGATCGAGAGTGTACCCTCAAAAAGGAATGGATAAAGCCTAAACATCTTCTCCTCCGTCTCCCAAGTTGCATCCTCTTCGGCTTCACTCCACTGAACTTTCACCAATTTGACCTCTCGATTCCTTAGCTTTCTGATCTCCGTTCCCAAGATACGAATCGGAGCTCTCCTCAAGGTTGCCTCTTTCTCTACTTCCACGTCTTCAAGAATGTTAGGTTCAACCACCTCAGCGGACTCATGTAGGCACTTTCGGAGATGCGAGACATGGAAGACATTATGCACTCCGGACAGCTTCTCGGGCAATTGCACTTTATAAGCCATCTTCCCAATTCTCTCTATGATAGGGAAGGGTCCTACGAATCTGGGTGCCAGCTTCCCAATTGGTCCGAAGCGAACCACATTACGCAAAGGAGAAACCTTCACGAAAACCATGTCTCCAACTTCGAACTCCAAATCTGTCCTTCGCTTATCAGCATAGGATTTCTGTCTATCTTGGGCCGCTTTCATCCGTCTTCTCACCAATTCAACTTTCTCAGATGTGTCTTGTATCATATCGGGCCCAAGTATAAGCTTATCTGTTGTCTCCCACCAACAAGATGGTGACCTACACGGCCTCCCATATAAAGCTTCAAATGGTGCCATCCCTATGCTAGCTTGATAGCTATTGTTGTAAGCAAACTCCACAAGAGGAAGGTGGTCTTCCCAAGTACCACCAAAATCAAGAACACAAAGCCTCAGAAGGTCTTCTAGCACTCTATTCACCCTTTCGGTTTGGCCATCCGTCTGGGGGTGATAGGCTGTACTCAGATTCAATTGCGTACCCATTGCTTCCTGCAAACTATTCCAGAATTGGCTAGTGAAGATTGGGTCACGATCACTGACTATGCTAGAAGGAACTCCATGAAGTCTCACAATCTCATGAAGATATACAGACGCTAGCCAAGATGCGGTCCTTTTGCTCTTTACTGGGATAAAGTGAGCACTCTTCGTAAGTCGATCAACGATGACCCATATGCTCGAATTCCCTTTTCTTGATCTAGGCAATCCATCCACAAAGTCCATAGAGATGCTCTCCCACTTCCATTGCGGGACCTCCAATGGATGTAATAGCCCACCCGGTTTCTTCGACTCAGCTTTCAATTGTTGGCACACCATGCACTTTGAAACATAGTCTGCCACATCCTTCTTCATTCCAGGCCAAAAGAAAATGCGCTTCATATTCCTATACATCTTATCTCCACCAGGATGTATAGTCATCTTTGAGTGATGTGATTCCTCGAGAACTTTATGTACCAAGTCTTCCACTTGTGGCACGCAGAGTCTTCCATCACGCCTTAACCAACCCTTGTCATCAATAGTATATCTAGCAAGGTGACTAGACGTCTCACCCCGAATCAACCTATCCATGATCTCCACTATCTGTGGGTCTTCCTTCTGCGAAGTCCCTGCTTGATCCAGAAGCGTGGGTCTAAGCTCGAGAGATGCTAACGACCCTGTAATCGAGTCAACTGCTGTCGTGAAATCAAAGGTTGCCAGGAACTCTAGGCTCTTCCTCTCAACAAACAAGGGACTCAAAGCCAACCTTTTTCTGCTTAGCGCATCAGCTACAACATTACCCTTGCCAGGGGTATAAGCTATCTCGAAGTCATAAGATGCCAAGAATTCCATCCACCTTTGCTGCCTAAGATTCAGATCTTTCTGCGAGAAGAGATACTTGAGTGATTTGTGATCAGTGTACAACTCAAACCTTTCGCCTAAAAGATAGTGGCGCCAGGACTTGAGTGCAAAGACAATCGCCGCTAACTCCAAGTCATGAGTGGGATAGTTCTTCTCATGAACTTTAAGTTGCCTACCCCCATAACATATCACCCTTCCTTCCTGCATTAGAACAGTGCCTAACCCTGTGCCACATGCATCGGTATACACGGTAAACATCTTACCGCCATCGGGTAATGCCAAAACTGGAGCTGTGGTAAGGGCCCTCTTGAGCCTTTGAAAAGCAAGCTCACACTCTAAGTCCCATGCAAAGATTAAGTTCTTCTTCGTCAATCTAGTGAGAGGGGCCGAAATCTTAGCGAAGTCTCTAATGAACTTCCTATAGTAGCCTGCCAGACCGAGAAAGCTTCGCACTTCGGTTGCATTCTTAGGAGTCTTCCAGTCTTGAACTGCAACCACTTTCGCGGGATCCACAGCTATACCCTGCTTAGAAACTATATGCCCAAGAAATCGAACTTCTTTTCTCCAAAAGTGGCATTTGGAGAACTTGGCTTTCAACTGATGGGCTCTAAGCGTATCCATCACCTCCTTGAGGTGTCTAGCATGTTCTTCCTCGTCTTTTGAAAAGATCAGAATATCATCCACGAAGACAACAACAAACTTGTTAAG
The DNA here is from genome assembly GCA_030737875.1 of Allium sativum. Lineage (NCBI taxonomy): Eukaryota > Viridiplantae > Streptophyta > Magnoliopsida > Asparagales > Amaryllidaceae > Allium > Allium sativum. Next base: position 802,106,929 of record CM060909.1, on the reverse strand, counting down.
GAACTCCCTGAACACCCTACTCATCAAATCTACGAAGTAGGCGGGTGCATTAGTCAAGCCGAATGGCATGACAAGCCATTCAAAGAATCCGTCTGGAGTCATAAATGCAGTCTTATCAATGCTGTCTTCGGCCACTCTAAGCTGATGAAATCCGGTGGCTAAATCAAGCTGAGAGAAAACAGAAGCACCAACAAGCTGGTCGAAGAGGTCATCTATCCTCGGTAATGGATGCCTATTCTTCTTGGTCAGCTTGTTCAGCTCTCGATAATCAACACATAGACGAAGCGAGCCGTCCGCCTTAGTAGCGAACACCACAGGAGCACCCCATTCGGAAATGCTTCGCCTAATAAAATTCTTCTCAAGAAGCTCCTTGATTTGCTTACTGAGCTCTCTCCTTTCCCGCGGGGCCATGTGCCTAACTGGTAAGGAGACTGGCTTAGCATTATCAACCAGATAAATGCGGAAATCTATCTCTCGCTTAGGGGGTAACCCCTTAACTTCTTCAAAAACATCAGGGTATTCTCGAACCACCCTTACAGATTGCAGATCATCGATAGACGAGTCAAGAGATTCAAGATAACATAGCATGACGGGATCTAGCGGGTTGCAAGAAATCTCTAGGGTATTGCCAAGGCGAGTCATGAGTCTCACCACCCTATGCTCACAATCGAGAATGGCTCCATAGCGGGACAACCAATCCATGCCCAAGATCAACCCGTATCCCGTGAACCCGAGAACATAAGCATCACACGAGAATTCTACGGTCAAGATAGAAATCCTCAAATCCATACAGATCATAGACAAATGGGCCGAACCCCCAATCGGATTTGAAACACTAACGGGATCCTCAACAAGACTAGTACTTAGGTGCAAACTTTCAACAACATCAGAGGAAATAAAGGTATGTGATGCGCCAGAATCAAACAAAGTGCAAACAGGAAAACCAGAAAAATAAACAAGACTTTCTATAGAAATAGTACCTCGGTCCTGAACTGGAGCAGTGTTGAGAGCATGCACTTGCCCTCCAGATGAACCTGCGCGCTGAGTTTGTCCATGCCCCTGCTTCTTAGGGCAATCCTTGCTAAAATGTCCCGTACCTCCACAATGAAAGCATCCACCCAATTTCATTTTCTTCTTCCTACAGTCCTTGGCTACATGCCCAACAATCCCACAGAAGTGGCACTTCCTTGTGTCCTTTGCCTTGTTCTTGTTGCCCTTGTTGTTCTTGTTGTTCTTGTTGTTCTGATTACTCTGATTCCCTCCCCACTTGGAGTCTGTCTTCTTAGGCTGAGTTTCATTGGGCTTGACTTCCTTCTTCCCATTCTTATCCTCTCCCTGCAGCAATGCCATGTCTACCAGGCTCTCGAAAGTGGCCCCCATGGGTATGTGTGACATGGCTAGACCTTGTAATGGCTCATTTAACCCTCGTGCAAAACGTAGAGCCTTCTTCTCGGGAGTATTGACCATGTCCAAACCGAATCGGGCAAGCTGGTTGAACTTATTCACATACTCTATCACTGTCATGTCTCCTTGCTTCAAAGCTATGAACTTCTCTAGTTGTAAATTTGCCTCTGCAAATGATAGAAACTTAAGCCCAAACCTTGCCCTAAAGTCGGCCCAGGTTTCTACGGGCCTTGTAGCATTGGTGACCTCCCACCAATAAGAAGCTTCCTCCTTTAGTAGCCAAACCGCCAACAGAACCTTTCTATGGTCCTCTATATCAAAGATGGCAAAAAGATCTTCGGTCTCCTTCAACCAATTTCTTGCTTCCACGAAAGTCTCTGTCCCAATAAAATTTTTGCCACCCATGGCCTTGAAGTCCTTGCAAACCTTGGCGAAATCGGCTTGTGGTTGCTGAGGAGGAGGAGGAGGTGGAACCTTAGTGATAGTGGGATTGGTTGCTGGACCTGCATTATTGGCCCTAGCTTCCAAGTACCTCCGGAACCATCCGGGAATGGTGACTCCCTCAGGAAGATTGAGATCGGCCATGCTGAAAAAGGAAAAGATAGATTTAGAACGAGGAAACAAAGGATAGTGCTTATGGCTCTTGGGGGATAGCCTTTCAAAATAAACTAGACTTTTCTTTGGAAAAATACTTAATTGGTTTTGAAAATAGCTTTTAAAAGTAACTTTAAAACCCTTTTTGCTCCAATCTCGTAAACCTTATGCTCTGATACCAAATGTAACACCCCACCTCCGCCAGTGCCACTCTTGCACGGACACTGACTTTGGAGGGGCGTTTAAATAAGGTAATCATGCATGCATATATCACAAGACAGAACATATAAGTAAAAACAGAGTAAGTATAGCAGCGGATAAAAGCTAGCATATCAAAACCATAGGTTAAGTTACAACACAGTACTTAATTATTTTCCATAAACAAAGTCTAGAAACATAAAACTTGTAACTGAAAAGGAAAACATGAAGTAGCTATCCCCAAGTAGAAAACCATAGCAAGATCAAGTCCGAAGCATACATGAGCTATCCAAGAAAAGCAGCTAAGATCCAAGCTAAGTGCTGGTATTCCCGCCCTGTAAACCTGAGGGGGGGGGGAACGAAAGAAAAGAGGCGAAAGAAAATGTGTCAGTCAAAAGACTGGTAAGTCCTATCTACAATTGTACAACAACTAATAATGTTAACAGTATATATAAACAAGGATGAGTCATAGGATGATAACTGGCATGGTAAGAAGTCAACAAGATAGATCAAATGTGGTACCGCATAAACAAAATTGAGGTTTGCACCAAGTGTACTAGTATCACAAGTCGTGTCAAGTGTAAACAAGAGGTGATCCCCAGGCCCAAGTTTGGCCCACCATCATGAATGACCTAAATCAGGGTCCAATTAGCACGGTCTAGTCGATCGGCTCCCTACAGCCTAACTCGTCAAGTGTCGGTGTCATACGGCCCAACTACGAAGTGTAGCTAAACTGTGCTAGGTCCACCCTAGGGTGTATCAAGTCCTAGGGTGTCAACCCCTGACACTACCCAAGCACGCACAGTATAAACCTACTGGTGCCCGTGCCTGCTTTTTCAACTCCGGACCATGTGCACGACCATGGCCCGCCTGAACCTACACCGGCGCACCTACACAGCCGTCGTTTTGGTCGCTTACATGTCATCCCAGTAATCGTGCCCCACCCTAGCCTAGTCCCTAGGGTATCATGATACATCCAAGAGGGTTACTGGTGCAAAGGACCACGTAACTAGGGTTTCCTTAATGGGTTAAACGTGGTTAACCCAACTCATCTAAGTACCAAGTTGGTTAAGTGTACCCAAGGTTCATGACTTAACCCTAACATGTGGCATTAATTAATTTAATGCACCCAACCTCTCACATTAGACCTTGTTGTGGTTACTAGTTAGGCCGGGCGGGTCCGGGTAGGTTTACACCACAACTTAGTCTAACCTCGGGTCTTACGTGCAACATGACCAACTACTCACATTGGGTCCTATTGCCTGTAGCCACTAGTTAAGCCGGTCGGTTCCGGGTAGGTTTATGCTACAAGCTCAACCCAACCTCGAGTTGGCCATTCTCATGTTTTCTAAGTGTCATGTCCATCACATTACATGTTTTCAAGCAATTGGGTAGACCTAACTTAATAGGTAAATTCCCAATGGGTAGACCTAACTTAAAAGGTAAATTCCCAAGCTTATGTTTTTATGTCTTTTAAGTTTACCCAATCCCAAACGCAATCCCATCGCTTACATATCGCAATAGCGCATAAAGGATAAAAAGAGGAAACTTGGCATAATCATGACATAGAGGGGTTGGAGCCACAAGTTAAACATGGTGGCATGAGTCAAAGATGTGATCATAAACTTGCATATCACGTTATCAACTTGCAAAATATTCGTAAGCATGCATAACATCATTTTAACTTGCATAGTGTTCATATGTATGCATAACATCATTTTAACTTGCATAGTGTTCATATGTATGCATAACATCATTTTAACTTGCATAGTGTTCATATGTATGCATAACATGGTTTCAACTTACATAAGGTTCATATGCATGCATAACATCAAACTTGGAAAATAGGTGGAACATGGCCATAGATAGCATGAGATAAGGGCTAGTAACATGCATATAACATTATATGCATGTTAATGCAAGGGTTATTAGAGTTTCAAAGTTGCATTATGCAACATTTCCAACCAAAGATCATATCTTTCTATGCATAAAGCCAAGGTAATGACTTTACTAACATGCATAGAGTAATCTTATGCATAAAATCATAAGATCAAAGCACATATCATGATTAACCCCAAACTCAAACTTGAAACATAACATATTAACTTCATAGTTAAAATACAAGAGTAGAAATAAGCTTACTATGCTATGAAAACTCAAATGAGTATAGCAAATGTAAGAAATCCCTTATGCAACTAATTAAACCCCAAAATGCAAGCAAACTTGATCAAGACTCCTCCTTTATGATGCCAATAGAGAAACAAGACTTTAATGCAAGCTAAAGAGGATCATACAAGTCTAAATACACTTGTATGCATGAGAATCTCTTGAAAATGGATTTAGGAATTTATGAAGAGAGTGGAGGCCATGAGGGGATTGATTTTGCCATAGTTTAGTTGTAGGATAGATTAATGAGGATTTAGGGTAGGTTAGGGTCTTATTTATAGATTAGGCTAGTGATTTAGACCATAGGATTAAACCCTAGTTCTCATTTCAGCCCTCCAAATCGAATCTGGCCCTCTAGCACAACACATTCTCAAGAAGGTGCACCAGGCAGGACTGGGCGTCTGAGCCAAGTCGACAGCCAAGTCGACAGGGCTGTCGACCTGGTCAGACCCAGTCGACTCCCAAGTCGACAGGGCTGTCGACTTGGGTACTGTGGCGGGAATTTTCCCGCCTTGGCCCAACTGGCCCAATTTCCAATCTTAGATTTGAATTTGAAAATCTGTTTTTATTTAGAAATTTTCTGAAAACTTTGTTGGGCCTTAATCGGGTCATACGGACTCCGATTTTCGAAAACTCGGACTCTATTTCGCATATTTTTCCAAGACAAACGCAATGGCATAGCCCGTTTCCCTTGATTCAGATTTTATTATTTAATTCTGCCTTGTTTGGTGTTATATCTTGTTATTAAAATACAGGTTATTACAATCTCTCTACTAGATTTACTTTATAGGCCATTTGGCTAATCCTTTCTGTTATGGGAAATGGCCCTACAAATCTTGGTGCCAATTTCCCTACAGATCCAAAGCGAACCACACTCCTCAAGGGTGATATCTTGATGAAAACCGTGTTTCCTACTTAGAACTCGATATCAGTCCTTTTTTCATCTGCATAGGACTTCCTCATATCGTGAGCTGTCTTCATGCATCTTCGAATAAGATCTATCTCCTCTGAAGTTTCCCTAATCGTCTCAAGTCTAAGTAGAAGCCTATCTGTAGACTCCCACCAATAAGTCGGTGATATACATGGTCGTCCATATAGTTCCTCGAAGGGTGCCATGCCAATATTAGTCTGATAATTGTTGTTATAGACGAACTCCACTAAAGGAAGATGCTCTTCCCAAGTTCCTTCGAAGTCTAGGATACACAGTCTTAGAAGATCCTCAAGAACTCTATTCACCCTTTCCGTCTATCCATCGGTCTGGGGGTGATAAGCAGTGCTCAAACATAACCATGTACCTACTACCTCTTGCAAGCTCCTCCAAAATTTGTTGGTGAATATAGGGTCACGATCACTTATGATACTGGAAGGTAATCCATGTAGATGGACTATCTCACAAAGATAAACTGCTGCCAACCATGCTACCATCCTCTTACTCTTAACAGGAATGAATTGAGCGCTCTTAGTAAGCCTGTCAACTATAACCCAAATACTGGTGTTGCCTTTCCACGATTTAGGCAAACCATCAATGAAATCCATAAAGATGCTCTCCCACTTCCACCGTGGAACCTCTAAAGGATGAAGCAAACCACCGGGCTTCCTTTGCGCAGCCTTAACTTGCTGGCAAATCAAACATCGAGTGCCACATCTTTCTTCATCCCAGCCTAAAAGAAAACCCTCTTCATATCCTTATACATCTTGTCACCACCGGGATGGATAGTCATCCTAGAATGAAGGGCTTCCTCAAGGACTGTCTTCAACAAACTCCCAACTCGGGGAACGCAAAGCCTTCCATCTTGTCATAACCATCCTCTATAATCCATGGAATATCTAGTGAGGTGACCAGAAGTCTCCCCTCTACCGAGCCTATCCAAGATATCTAATATATATGGGTCTTATCGCTACGAAGTTCCCATCTGGTCCAATAGAGTAGGTTGCACCTCTAACGATGCCAATAAACTAGGTGTAAACTTGGGAGAGGGCTTAAAATCATAAGTCGACATATACTCCAGGCTCTGCCTTTCTACAAATAGAGGACTCAAGGTCTTCCTCTGCCTACTCAATGCGTCTGCCACCACATTACCTTTGCCAGGGGTATAAGAAATCTCAAAGTCATAGGATGTTAAGAACTCCATCCATCTTTGTTGCCTCAAGTTGAGATCCTTCTACGAGAATAAGTACTTGAGAGACTTATGATCAGTGTACAACTCGAACTTCTCTCCTAGCAGATAATAGCGCTAAGTCTTAAGCACGAATAATATGGCAGCTAACTCCAAGTCATGGGTAGGTTAGTTCTTCACATGAATTCTCAACTGTCTACCTCCATAACATACTACTCTTCCCTCTTGCATCAGAACCGCACTAAGCCCTGTACCACCTGCATTAGTGTATACTGTGAACATTTTGTTCCAATCAGGCAAAGTCAAAATTGGGGCTGTTGTCAGAGCCCTCTTCAGTCGCTAGAAAGCTTCCTTACAGTCTATATCCCAAGAAAATGTCAGATTCATCTTCGTCAGTCTGGTGAATGGGGCTGATGTCTTTGCAAACTCCTTAATGAACTTCCTATAATAGCCCGCTAATCCAAGAAAACTCCTTACCTCCATTGCATTCTTTGGGATCTGCCAACTTGAACTATAACAACCGTCATGAGATATACTGCTATCCCATCCTTAGAGACCATATGCCTTAGAAATCTCACCTCTTTTCTCCAAAAATGACATTTGGAGAATTTCTCATTCAGCTAGTGCACACGGAGGGTTTTCAAAACCTCCCTTAAATGTCTGGCATGCTCTTCCTAACTCTTCGAGAAAATCAAGATGTCATCAACAAAGACCACAACGAACTTATTTAGAAACTCCCGAAACACCCTACTCATCAGATCAACAAAACAGGCGGATGCATTCGTCAACCCAAAAGGCATGACAAGCCACTCGAAGAAACCATCTGGAGTTCTAAACATGATCTTGTCTATATTATCCTCGGCCACCCTCAACTGATGAAATCTCATGGCCAAGTCTAACTGAGAGAAAATAGATGCACCAACAAGCTGGTCAAACATATCATCAATCCTTAGAAGTGGGTGCTTATTCTTCTTAGTGAGTTTATTCAAATATCTATAAAACACACATAAGCGAAGCGAACCATCCGCCTTAGTGATGAATACTATTGGAGCACCCCATTTAGATATGCTTCGCCTAATAAACCCTTTCACAAGTAGCTTTCCTACTTGCTCGTTGTGCTTCCTCCTTTCTCTTGGAGCCATGTGGAGCATAGGCAATGCAACTGGCTTTACATTGTCCATCAAGTAAATATGGAAGTCAGTCTCGTGCCACAGAGGTAAGCCCCGAACCTCCTTAAAACATCAGGATACTTACAGACAACTGGTACAGATCGTAAATCATCGATAGATGCATCAAGTGACTCTAGGAAACTAAGCGTGGCAGACCCTTTAGGGTCACAAGAAATCTCGAGGGTCCTTCCACAGCAAGTCAAAAGTCTAACGACCCTCCTCTCACAATTTGGAATGGCGCCATACAACCAATCCATCCCTAGAATCAAACCACAGCCCATGAAACTAGGTATATATGCGTCACATTCAAACTCGACGCCCAATACAGATATTCTCAAACCCCAACAAATCGTAGACAAATGAGTCGTACCTCCTATAGGGTTTGAGACGACAATGGGATCCAAAACCATACTAGTACTAATGTGTAGAGACTTAACCAAAAAATCAGATATAAAAGGATGCAAAGTGCCGGAATCAAAAAGAGTTCTAACAGGATGATCGGAAAGAGAAATCAAACCTTCAACAGAAACTTTCCTACCTCTATCCAGTACATCAGTCATGAGAGCATGCACTTGCCTTCCAGAAGATCCTGCCCTTTGGCCCTGTCCTTGCCTCTTCGGGCAAACCTTAATAAGATGTCCCACCTCTCCACATTGGAAGCAAGCATTCTTCCTTTTTCTGTAGTCTTTACCCAAATGACCCACGTGCCCACAATTATAGCATTTCCGCTTTTCTCGAGCCTTATTGTTCTTTCTGCCCTTCTTTTGCTATTGTTCTTTCTTGGGCCACACTTTCTTATTTTGCAATTCATTAACCTTGGCCTCTTTCTTTTCTCCTTTGTCCTCTTCATGCAGCAATGTCATGTCAACGAGTCTCTCAAAAGTTGCTCCAATCGGAATATGAGACATAGCCAACCCATGAAGGGGTTCATTCAAACCTTTAGCAAACCACAAAGCTTTATTGTGCGAAGTATTTACTTGCTCCAAGCCAAACCTTGCCAATTGATTGAACTTATTAACTACTCTTTGATAGACATGCCTCCTTGCTTAAGTGCCAAAAACCTTTCCATTTGCACACTTTTGCTCGGCTTGAGAAAAAAACTTCATTTCGAATCTCTATCACAAATCCTCCCAAGTCTCAACTAGATGTCCCGCATGCGTTACTTCCCACCAAAACAAGGCCTCGTCTTTCAGCTGCCAAACGACTAACTAAATATTCCTACGGTCGTCAACTTCGAAAATTCCAAACAAATCCTCCATCTCTTTAAGCAAATTCCTTGCTTCTACAGAAGTCTTAGTTCCTTGGAATGGCTATCCGCCCATAGCACAAAATTCCTTGCATATCTTAGAGAAATTATCAGCATGCGGAGGAGGAACAATGGTTGTTGCTGGGGGAGGGGCATCTGCTTGGCCTTCGGTAGGTGTTGTAGCCTCCAGATACCTACGAAACCAAGACGGTATCTGAGCGCCCTCAGGAATATTAGGTTCCCCAGACATGCTGAAAAGAAAAGGAAAAAGGGATTCAAATAGAGAATTGAAAGATATTTCCTATGGCTTTGGGGAATATGTTTTTCAAAACATACCTTTCTTTTGAAAATGCTATCTTTTAAAATATTTTTGAAAACAATTTTCAAAATCTTTTATTCAATCTGGTAACGTTCAGCTCGATAGCAAATGTGACACCCCACGTCCTTCAATGTCACTCTTTATCAGAATGCATTAAGTTTTGTGAAACGTTATAGGTAAATAGAAACAGAACATCACAAGACGGATATAAAATAACAATGGAATTGAAACTTTAAAACTTTATTTAAAAGGAAAGCTTTGTGGTCCAAACCTAATTACATAATAAGTCTGAAATACTGAAAATTCGTTACATCAACATAAAACTTCTGTCTTGTACTAAAATCATAATTAGAGTACAATAATACAAAAAGAGCATAGTCCCCAAATATAACCATAGTAGATAAGATATGGAATCATATCTAAGCAGCTCAAAGCAGAATGAAAGAGAGAATCCAAATCAAGCTTAAGTATTCCTACCCTAAGAACCTCGGAGGAACGAAAGAGAAAGAAGAGGAAACAAAATGGGTCACTCATAAAGTCTAGCGAGTCCAATTACTTTTCGCATATAAATAAGTAAAAGCATCATGACAAGCATATAAACTGGATGAGAGATATAACAATATTATAAGACAGGTATAACAGATTGAGCAGGATAGGCAGATTAAACATGATGGAATATATTCCGCTTCTATAATACTTTTCTCTACACCAATACTAGTATAACAGAACAAGATGATCCCTACAGAAACAGATGGTAGACTTAGGTGTACTTCTAGTGACAGGTTTTACCCCCAACAATCTAGCCCAACAGAAATGATAGGTGCTACCCCCAACAAGAATAATGGGCTTCTACATAAGCAAGACAAGATGTACCCTAATTATTACCCTAATCGATCGACTCCCTACTTTGTAGATATCTGTGCTGGCCACATAGTAGGATGTATCACTTCCTAAGGTGGCAACCCGCTTATTTTCAAGATGCACAGCAATACCTACTGATGTCACGACGTCTTAATTTTCAACAAGCAAGCCGGAACCATGCATGCACATGACTCTGTTGGATCCTGAGCTGTCACCACCCTCACTTATTTGAACCACTTGCAATCAACTCAGTAAGCATGCCCTGATCCCGACCTAGTTCGGGGTTCCCCATTTGATACCAAGATGGGTTACTGATTGATAAGGATCCCACGGATGGTTTAAGCTACAAGCCTTGGCTTGTATCCCCATTACTAGGATTTCGACAGGTTATGCCTAACGGCTTAACAAGATTGCATAACCCCAACATGTAATACGAGTTAAGTTTGTCGGTTTTATACAAGATAACTTAACCCCTCCCACTGATTTAAGCAACATGTCATATATGTTAAGTTTGTTGGTTTTATACATGATAACTTAACCCCTCCCACTGATTCAAGCAACATGTTACATAGGTTAAGTTTGTCAGTTTTATACAAGATAACCTAACCCCTCCCATTGATTCAAGCAACATGTTATATAGGTTAAGTTTGTTAGTTTTATACAAGATAACTTAACCCCTCCCACCGATTCAAGCATGTTTATTTAACCCCTACTTGATTGTCATATCTATGTAACCACACAGGTTTAAATAGGTTACGTGTTTCTGGTTAACAGATTCTTGTCATTTTTCATTTATGCACCAGACCTCTCACATTAAGTCGATACTTGTGGTTGCTGGATATGCCGGGCAGACTTCCACCACAATCTAGACTTAACCTCGTGTCTTAGCACAATTACGAGTACATTTATGCCCTCGACCCCTCACATTTGATTAACCATTTACGGTTGCTGGATATGCCGGGCGGTTCTGAGCAGACTTCTACCACAAGTGTAATCTAACCTCGTGTCGAAGTGCAGTTACAGTTTCTAATTACTGCAGTTTTAGGCATATTCGTTCCTATCCAATTATTCATGTTCATTACAAGTTATCCCCCAAAATCCCAATACACGTTACGCCCCAATTTCCCAATACAAGTTATGCCCAAATTTCCCAATACAAGTTATACCCCAATTTTAACATTCCCCATCGTTCCCAATTTCGTGCGTTCACATATTTCAGTGGTATGCCTAGGCTCGAAGGTAGCCTGGCTATAAAAATAAGAAGGGAAAGAGGAAGGGAAGAGAACATGCATAATAACAAAACAGTCATATCAGGATAAAATTGACTATAATAACAAGATATGTATATAGTGGCAGAATTTGGGCATATGAGAATAATGGATCAGATGTATAAGTAATGGTTAGTCTGTTATGGTTCAAGTTATTAATAGGCATAGGTTTAGATCCAACTTATGGACATGTCAAGATTACATTTTAAATATTTGTATCTAAAAATAACATAAACTTACAAGGACTAGATTTAAGAACAAAGGAATGATTGTTGATGTTGTCGCACAGGTCCTTGAATACGTATAACTCTTGTTGTTGCTGAAGAATTGGCTAATTCAATCTGAGATGGGGCAGCATCTAGTTTTCTCCATTGTTTTTGGTGTGTAAAAACAATGGGAATGAGGTCCTATTTATAGTCTATGGTCAACGACCTCGCTCAAAACTGTGTCCAGGTATAGGGCGGGAATCTGCCCAGATTTCTACGGGGTCGACATAGGGGTCGACACCCCCGTTTTGGGGTTGACCCATGGGTCGACACCCATGGGGACCAGGGTCAACCCCTAACGGGCCGATTTCCCCCTTCCCTGCGTCGTTAATTTGAATTATGGATTGGTTTTTAGTGTATATATATATTATTCTTATATGTACACAGACTTCAAACCTTAATATCTTCTACATATGATGTCCGTTTTTCGCAAACTCGGAGTCTATCTTAAGCAGAATTGTGAGACAAACGCAACGGCACAGTTCATTTCACTTAATTCCAAATATTTAATTAAGTATTCTTTAGTTTATCAACTTAATGTTTTAAATTTACGGGGTGTTACACTTCTCTTCAATATTTAAATTCTTCCTTCTTAGCATGCTCATTCTATTTAATTTTCCATTCATCAACATCCACGTATGCACTGACTTTCGATGGAATCTTTGAATATTTCCACATATTCTCAAACCCAAAGAATTATCTACCCGAAAAATTTACCAGCTTGTAACAACTATTCGCTGAGAACTTCTGTTTATCTCCCTATCCAATGATATCATCGTCATCGTTCAGTCTCACTAGCTTAACAATTAGAACAAGTCAAAGAGCTGAATCAAAACTCTCCCTTCAATGATACGGTTAAAACTCTACTTCCATTTGAATACCGCAAGCGCATTATCATAGACATCTGCAACATAGGCATACTTATCACTTGAAATCTCAAAAAAACCATCAAATTCAGAAGCCAATGAAATTGGCAGTATCAATTTGTCAAACCAGAAAGAACACCATTTCCAACTATTAACCTTTAGATTGACATTAAATCTAAACACATAAATCGAGCTGAGAATCCCCTTCCAAAAAGAAGATGGATGTCTGACATTTACATATAAGGAGAAGACTCCATTATAGTAAGTTTTTGACACCCATTCACAACATAATGCATTTTTTCGTGATAAGATTCCCCACAACCATCAACATAACAAAGCACAATTCATCTCCTTCAAATTCACAATACCTAAACAACCCTGCACCTTTGATTTGCATACCTAACTCCATACAACTAAGAAAGATACCACACTCGAATCATTTTTACCAAACCAAAGAAAACTTCTCCTTATACTTTCAATCTTGTTCATAAACCAATGTGGAAATTTGTAAAAAGATAACCAATACAATGGAACCGTTGATAAAACTGAATTCACTAAAATCAATCTACCAGCTTTTGAAAGTAAGTTGCCTTTTCATCTAGAAAGCCACGAATCTAATTTATTGATCAAAGAAAACCAATCTGCTTTGAAAAGCTTACTTGGCCTAATGCACAGACCCAAGTAATTAATTGGAAAAGTGCCAACCTTGCATTTCAACATATTAGCAATGTTGTGGCTCACATCCTCATTCACACCAACAGTCAAAACCGAACTCTTATGAAAGTTGATTTGAAGACTAGACAATCCTTCAAAAGCTAAAGAATGAATTTCAAAGTGGCAATATATTTACACTCAGGACTGCTAAAAATAATAGTGTCTTCTGCATAGTGCAAAGAAGAAATACCACATGAAATAAAATCATTGCCAAACCCTTTTAACAAACCATTCTCACAGCTTACCCTCAAAATATGAGAAAAAACATATGCAGCAAGATCAAACAATAACGGACACAACGAATCACCTTGTCTCAACCCTCTTTTAGAGATTAATTAAATAAATTTAATTTTATTAGAAAGGCGTATGTAGCTTGAGAGAACGATCGAATTAAGATGCGAAACCAACTCTGATGAATTCATATAGACGTTTTAAGTTAGGATATGTATCTAATTCGTTATTTTTGAAGATTAGGTAATTTGGTGTTGGAAATAACGTCATTTTGTGTATAAAATATCATTATGGGGTAACCGTCTCGAAATGCGACAAAATTTGTTCCACTGGATTTGTATTAGTAAGTTATTATAGGATTTCAATTTTCGTATCGATCGGACTTACTGTTTGATATGCAAATGGCAAACACCTAGATTTTTATTTAATCATTTTATCAATTTAACATGGAGCTTAAGAATAACCAATTTTCAAATGAATTTAGATTTCAACAAAACTTATTTTATTAAATCCATAGTAATTAATTATTATAGGATTCCAAGTTTCAAGTCAATAGGATTTATTTTGTGATCGTGCGCAACATAAAGCATATTGATTCATATTATGAAATATAAAGGAAGTTTTGCAAATGATCTCGGAATTCGATGAAACAAGTTCCATCGCGTTCGGAATATTGAGATATGTTAGGATATTTACTTTCATCGCAATCGGAGGTCGTATGTGGTTGTTTTAATGTGTTACTTCAGGCGTAAGTTTTGTTAAATAATATTATAATGATATTTTTACCTATTAATAAACCACACATGCCCTTAAATAGTGGTCAAAACCTAACTGCGTGGGTCAACCTATAACCTATGCCTCCACTATTTCGAACGGCAGAAAATGTTCTAATCTTTCTCCTCAGTTTTCTCAAAATCTGTTCACCTAATTCAAAAACTCCCAACTACAATATTGTTGTGCTCATCGAGATCTCTAATTTGAACGGTGATGATGGGCTATGGCTTGTCGAATTGGCCAGAATCGAACCCAAAAGTGGCAACGTTTGTGGGGATTTTATCGCAAGGGGGGAAACTGGACTGGATGGGTTTAAGGGCGACAATGGAGCTAGTTGAGGCACTAGAGGCGGTGTCCTTTGATGGTCGTCCGTTCGTCAGGAAATGGAGCGGTAGTTGGTGAAGTTTAGCATGCATGAGTACGTGAACATAGCCATGTATGTGAGGAAGAAGAAATTAGTTTGGCCCCGTATTGTTTAAACAAAGTAATTAGTAAATTAAAGTATAATTAAGGATTAATTATTTAATTAAATTTGTATAATCTTATAAAATCAATAGCTTGTGGATATTATCAGAATCAAACAAAAGAAAAAACATTGGTATTATATCAACGAGCACCACGTCATGGAACAGATTTGAACACGTTTGGATGCAGTTGGAATTTACAGTTAAATTAAATGTAACAACCCGAATTCTGACAGACTCCGACAGACCGAATTTTTTTCAAAATTACAATCTATCGAAACTCGAGTTTGTTTGCTCTGGTATCCTGCAGAAAAGACAGAGACATAAAATACGTTAGAGCTCAGAAAATATCTTACAGCGGAATGGATAAAATATAATATAATCAAAATATAGCCTTACCGTATTAATTATACTGCCTAACCAGTATCCAAAGCTATAATGTCTCTGCCATAAATCTAACCGCAAGTATGTTATGAGGAGAGGGTCAGAACACAAGTTTTAGTGACTGGATTTAAATTATACACTTTGGATAATCCTACATATACCGTTCAATCATATTCTCTTATTTATTAGGTTACATGGGTTAATAGCACTCAAGGATTACATATATGTCGTACCCATTTCCTTCCCAGTGGATTAACCTAATATAGTATATATATAGCTACCTCCGATGTTAAGGTACACCCCATGGTACCCCACTCGCACAGTCTCCATCGTAACACCGTCGAACTATACGCAGTCCTCATCTAGGCTACAGTGACGTTCGGATCTCTATATAACAATGTTATGTTCCGCATATATCTATCATTATTATGCTACGTAGGCGTATAGACTGCCACCTTCGATCAAATCAAATTCCATACTAGAGTAATGCCCTTAAGTCTACGATACACCACCTAGAGCCGACATGTATATCTAGACTGTCCACATACGTATCGTCAATTGTAGCTCAATGCCATAACTGCACTTCCTCTAATGTGCACCGAGTTCCGTGGCAGGGCGATACAAGAAATACGGAACTCGGTCGGGAGATTTTCCATATCTATACAGGCTCATCTTTAAGAGCCTCTATACACAGATATTCCTAGGGTCTGTTTTCAGGGTAGTTGTGGCCCTACCTCGGCCCCTCCCTCAACTAGTAAAGACTACAAGAGATAAACGACTTCCCCTAAAGAAAACAATCTAAACATCCATTTGGCGTCTTCCCTCAACCACCTTACCTCGATAGTGAAGGGTGAATGGTCTATTGGTTTTAGCTCTAGTCTTTCCGCATCCCACTAGCTGCCGATGACAGGTATCCGACGATCTACTGTCCTTGTTGGTCGTCACCCTTCACCTCCCCGTTGAGGCGACTGCAGAATCATCCTGGTATCACCGTGTCACAGCATTCTGACTGCATAGCTAATTCTGCACTCAAGGCCCACCCAACTAGTAGTTACGCTCAGACCCAACCTCTGCGTGCATAGCCTAAACATCTGCCACCGCACAGAGGACTACTAGGAGCACCTTACGTATCTCAGGAAGCCGTGTGCTTCCCCATCCAGTCCTTCGAAGCCGTCAGAACAATAAGATAAATGTGTGTTCCCCTCATGCCTTATAACACCACGATGATCTACCCTGTAGGGTTATTCACCCTCAAACGTGCGGACTGGTCCTAGCGCCCCACTTTAATATGTTGTTAGACCCTATTTCTAAACATTCTTTTACGCACTTGCCTTACCTCATCATGTTTCAATTTAACTTGGTTATTCTCATTTATATTGAATTCTCAATCAAGTTACCAAGTTCCTCTTGCTTATTAATTTCAATTATATTACTTAACCCATTTAAGTTCATTAATAAGCCCACAACATGTTATTCTCTAGATTGCAGTCCAAGGTCTGTAATCCACAATCTCTTTTATATTCTTGCTTGATTTCATCATTACAGTAACATGTTCTACTTAATATGTAATTAAGTATATCTCAATTCACATGTTTTCTAATTAACATGTCACTTACCATTTATGATTAAATATAACTTATTTCACTTTATAAGTTTTCCTGGTCCTTTCTCATTTAATAATAATTCCATTTTACACCATTACTACAACTTACCGTTGTTTACTTATTAACTTAGTTCTCTTAACTAAGGCCCATTAATAAGTTTCTCTACCCATTTATTATAACCTTATGTTATAATTTTCTCTTGTCCTTAGAACAAGTCCAAACATGTTATTCTTATCAGCGGGTTTCAAACTTCCATGTTTACAAATTTCTTAATTTATAATTAAGTACAACTTCTTATATTCCACATATTTCCCCCTTTTCTTAACTGGTTTCCGGTTTTCCCCATTTACTGATTACTTGATTTTACAAATAAGTGTCCCTTATCTCATTTCACCAGTTATCCCATTTCCTCGCAAGTTTATTATAACCTAAGTTATAATCTTCACTTGTCCCTAGGAAAAGTCTACCTTTTATACAACATTTTCATTAATGTTATTTATTTATAATAGGTGATTATCATTCCCCATTTAAACCGTTTTCTTTTACTGTTGTATTCCGGTATTCTTCATTCATTGTAATATATGTTCCTTATTTTAATTATTGAAAACACTTCATGCACCTTATCAGTTTGATGTATAGAAAGAATCAGTGATTTATTTTCATAACGTATTTCCATCTACATCCGTGGTGGCAAGTAATTTCTTTCCTTTTTCTTACTTTATTGGCCGTGGCTTACTTTCAACCACGTTCTCAGAAATAGGTCTTTTAGGGAAATACATCACTTTTCCTTCGCATTGCCCTAACTCAGTCCATTACATCCCTACCTTTCTCATTTTCAGAGTTAGTAATTTAATTACCATCATTTCCATTTATTCATATCTTATTATATATATATATATATGCACTAGACCTCTCACATTAAATCTACACTTGTGGGCGCTGGATTTGTCGGGCGGGTGCGGGAAGACTTCTACCACAAGTTAACTTAACCTCGTGTCTTAGTACCATTGCATGTTTTAATTATGCACTTAGACCCCTCACATTAGATTTACCACTTGTGAATGCTGGATATGCCGGGCGGTTCCGGGCAGACTTCAATCACAAGCACAATCTAACCTCGTGCCTAAGAGCATTACAGTGTCGAATTACTGTAAATTTAGGCATGTTCGTTCTTTAACAATTATTCCTATTCATTTGAATTTTAGGTATATTATCCTTTTTACTGTAATCTAGTTTACAGTAATCTAATTTGCATGTTGTCCAATTATGCCTATATTTTGTCGCATGTCCTTTTTAACATATGTTTAATTCTATTTTTGACATGTAAACATTCAATCGGGTAATCATTGAAATATAACAAGTTAAATGTAACAACCCGTATTTTTAATAACCTGTTATAACATAAATCGAGGCAGAATTAAATTATAAAATGGGAATCAAGGGAAACGGGCTACGCCATTACGTTCGTCTCGGAAAAATACGCGAAATAGAGTCCGAGTTTTCGAAAATCGGAGTCCGTATGACCCAGTTAAGGCCCATTGAAGTTTGCAGAAAATTCCTAAGTAAAAATAGATTTAAATTTTAAAATTAAAAACAAGGGTTAGGGCAAACTGGCGCAGGCGGGAACATTCCCGCCCAGGACCCGCATGTCGACAGGCCTGTCGACAGGGTCCCCAGGGTGTCGACAGCCCTGTCGACAGGGGGTGGCCGGGCAGTATTGCCTGGCGCACCATTTCTGATTTGGGCTTGATTGGGGGGCTTGGTTCTAGAGGATTCCGAGATCTGATGGACCTAATTCAACCTAGGGTTAATCCTATGGTCTAAATCACTAACCTAATCTATAAATAAGACCCTAACCTACCCTAAATCACTCATTATTCAATCTAGCAACTAAACTATGTCAAAATCCAACCTCTCATGGCCTCCACTCTCTTCATACAACTCCTAAGCAAATTTCTAAGAGATTTCCATGCATACAAGTGTATTTAGACTTGTATGATCCTCTTTAGCTTGCATTAAAGTCTTGTTTCTCTATTGTCATCATAAAGGAGGAGTCTTGATCAAGTTTGCTTGCATTTTTGGGGTTTAATTTGTTGCATAAGGGGTTTCTTACATTTGCTATACTCAATTGAGTCCGCATAAGCATTGTAAGCCCTATTCCTCTCATACTTGAACTTTGAAGTTAAATGCATGATATGCAAGTATGCAAGTTTGTTTATGCAAGTTTATTTATGCAAGTATGCAAGTTTGTTTATGCAAGTTTATTTATGCAAGTATGCAAGTTTGTTTATGCAAGTTTATTTATGCAAGTATGATATGCAAGTGTCATATGTTGTGCAAGTTTGTTTATGCAAGTTTATATATGCAAGTGTCATATGTTGTGCAAGTTTGTTTATGCAAGTTTAGTATGCAAGTATGATATGCAAGTGTCATATGTTGTGCAAGTTTGTTTATGCAAGTTTAGTATGCAAGTATGATATGCAAGTTGCCATAAGTTATGCAAGTTTGTTTATGCAAGTATGATATGCAAATTGACATATGTTATGCAAGTTTTATTATGCAAGTTTGATGTGCAAAGTTGTCATATGATATGCAAGTATGCTTATGCAAGTTTGGGATGGTCATGTGGTTCATGTTAACATGTTATGCATGCTTTTGGGCCTAAAAATGCAATATGCAAGTGTATGAACACATGAATCTTTCATATGCCACCATGTTGAACTTGTGGCTCTAACACTTTTATGTTATGATTATGCCAAGTTCCCTCTTTCTATCCTTTATGCGCTATTGCGATATGTAAGCGATGGGATTGCGTTTGGGGTTGGGTAAACTTAAAAGACATAAAAACATGAACTTGGGAATTTACCTATTAAGTTAGGTCTACCCCTTGGGAATTTACCTATTAAGTTAGGTCTACCCAAGTATTTGTTAAACTTGTAATTATGTTTTGAAATTAAAGTGGACATGACACTTAGAAAACATAAGTGTGGCCAACTCGAGGTTGGGTTGAGTTTGTAGCGTAAACCTACCCGGAACCAACCGGCTTAACTAGTTGCTACAAACAATAGGACACAATGTGAGAAGTTGGTCATGTGTACCTGGGACCCGAGGTCAGACCAAGTTGTGGTGTAAAGCTACCCGGACCCGACCGGCTTAACTAGTAACCGCAACAAAGTCTAATGTGAGGGGTTAAGGTACAAATTAAGTTAATGCCTCATGATTAGGGTTAAGTCATGGCCCACTAATACTTAACCAATTTGGGGATTCGAGGGATTGAAATGGGGTTAAGTTGTGAACTGTTGGTTACACTTATCCAATTTATTCCATTTGGGGGTTCGAGGGATTGAAAGGGGGTTAGGTGGTGAACTGTCGGTTACACTTAACCAATTTAATCCATGATTGGTGAAGGGTTAAATCGCACTTAACCCTCTTAGGAAACCCTAGCTACGTGGTCTGTTCCAGCAGTAATCCCAGTTTGGTATCATCACAACCCTAGAGGCTAGGCTAGGGCGGGGCACGATTACTGGACTGATGTAAGCGACCAAAGCGATGGCCGAGTGGTACAGCGATGCGGGTCCAGGCGGGTTACGGACGTGCACGTAGTCCGGTATTGGACAAACTCGAGGCACGGGTACCAGTAGGTTTAGACTGTGCATTATTGCTTCAGTGTCTGGGGTTGACACCAGAGGGCTTGATACGCCCGAAGGTGGACCCAGCACAGTCTGACTACAACCATATGTGGGCCGTATGGACACCAACACTTGACGTGTTAGGTTTATAGGGAGCCGATCGACTAGACCGTTGGGCTGGACCTTGTATTAAGGTCACCTCATGTTATTGGGCCAAAGTTTGGGCTGAGGGATCAATACCTGTAACGTTAGTTTGCTAGTACACCCGTGGTGCAAAACTTTAAATCCTGATTATGCGATGGCACCTGTATCTACCTTGATAGTTAATCATCATGTTGTTATCTTTATGTTCATACCTGCTGCTCATGTTAGTTAACTTTATCAGTTTACATTGATTGTAGTAGGGCTTACTCAGTCTTTTTGACTGACCTGTTTTCTTTCGCCTCTTTTCTCCCGTTCCCCCCCCCCCAGGTTCACAGGGAGGGAATACAGGAGCTTAGCTTGGATCCTACCCGCTTTCTTGGATATCTCATGTATGCTTTGGACTTGAGCTCGCTATGGTTTTTCCTCTTTGGGGATAGCTACTTATGTTTTTAGTTTTCAGATGATGTTGTTTATGTACTAGACTTATTTTATTTGGAAAATTGACATGAGGTTGTACTAAGACTTGATTTGAAATAGTTTGAAAATCCTCCGCTGTTTTATCCATGTTATTTACTCTGGTTACATATATATATACACATGTTCTTGTTCTGCCTTGATATATCATTATGCATGTTTACCTTGTTTTAAAACGCCCCACCAAAGTCAGAGTCGCTTGCAAGAGCCACCCTGGCAGAGGTGGGGTGTTACATTTGGTATCAGAGCATATAGTTTACGAGAAGGAACAAAAAGGTTTTTAGAAAACTTTTTGGAAAAACTATTTTCAAAATCAAGTATAAAGTATTTTCCAAAGGAAAGTCTAGTTTATTTTAAAGGCTATTCCCCAAGAAGCCATTAGCAAAATTCCTTCGTTTTTCTCCATTCTGAATCTATCTCTTTCCTCGTTTTCAGTATGACCGATAACTTTGCCATTCCGGAGGGAGTACACGTACCTGTCTGGTATAGGAGACTTTTGGAGGCTAGGGCGACTGAAGCCGGCCCCGCAAATATTACTTCTCCTCCGGTAGTTGATGTTCCTCTTCCACCTGTCGCTGAGGTTCCTCTTCCTCCTTCCCCTCAGCATCCTCAGACTGACTTCGCAGAGATTTGCCAAGGTTTTAAGGCGATGGGTTGCAAAAATTTCTTTGGAACCGAGACTTATGTGGAGGCAAGGAATTGGTTGAAGGAAACCGAAGACCTTTTTACCTTCTTTAATATAGGTGACCGTAGGAAGGTTCTATTAGCAGTGTGGTTGTTAAAGGAAGAAGCTGCACGTTGGTGGGTGGTCACCACCGTTACTAGGCCAATTGAGACTTGGGAAGACTTTCGGGGGATGTTTGGACTAAGGTTCCTATCACTGAAGCAAGGGGACATGACTATTAGGGAATACATAGATCAGTTTAACCAACTGGCTCAGGTCGGTTTAGACTTAGTTAACACAGCCCAGAAGAAGGCCCTATACTTTGCTCTAGGATTAAACGAGCCATTACATGGTTTGGCCATGACTCATATACCCTTGGGGGCAACTTTTGAGAGTTTGGTGAATATGGCCCTACTTAATGAAGAGAGTAGGAGTGACAAGGAGGAGATCAAGATAAATGACACTCAAGCCAAAAAGACTGATTCCCAGTGGAAAGGAAATCAGGGTAATCCAAGCGGTCAGAGCAGTCAAGGCAATAAGAACAAGAACAAGGGCAAGAACAACAAGAGGAAGTGCCATTATTGCGGTTCAGTTGGACATTTCAGTAAGGATTGCCCGAAGAAGCAAGGGCGAGGCCAGGGTCAGACTCAGCGTGTTGGACCTTCGAGAGGGCAAGTTCATGCTCTCAATGCTGCTCCAGTTCCCGATTGAGGTAGTATTTCTGTTGAAAGCCTTGTATATATTTCTGATTTTCCAGTTCGTACCTTGTTTGATTCTGGTGCATCACATAGTTTTATCTCATCTGATCTTGTTGATAGTTTGCACCTTAGTACTAGCCTAGTTGATGATCCCGTATGTGTTTCAAATCCAATTGGGGGGTTCTGCCCGTTTGTCTGTGGTCTGAGTGGATTTGAAAATTTCTATCTTGAGTATAGAATTCTCGTGGGATGTTTATCTTCTCGGTTTCAGGGGATATGGGTTGGTTTTGGGCATGGAATGGTTGTCCTGTTTTGGAGCCATTCTTGGTTTTTGTATATAGGGGTGTGAGGCTCATGACTCGCCTCGGTAATACCCTAGAAATTTCTAGCAACCCTATGGGTCCCGTCATGTTATGTTATCTTGAATCCCTCAACTCGTCTATCGATAGTTTGCAATCTGTGAGGGTGGTCCGAGAATATCCTGATATCTTGGGGGGGAAAGTAAAAGGGGTTACCCCTAGACGTGGGATAGATTTCCGCCTTATCTGGTTGGTAATACCAAGCCAGTTTCGTGGACGGTTAGGCACATGACCTCACGAGATGAGAATTAAGAAAGAAAGTCAAGGAGTTGCTTGAGAAGAACTTCCTGAGACGAAGCATTTTCGGGTAAGGTGCTCCAGTAGTATTCGTTACTAATGTGGACAGTTTGCTTCGCCTATGTGTTGATTACCGTGAGAACGATGGACAACCGTTACCAAGGATCGATGATTTGTTTGATCAGCTTGTAGGAGTATCTGTTTTCTTTTGATCCAGCTACCGGATTCCATTAGCTTAGGATGGCTGAGGATGGAATTGACAAGACTGAGTTTAGGACTCTAGATGGATCTTGGAATGGCTAGTCATGCTATTTGGTTTGACTAAGGCACCCGCATATTACGCGAACTTGATGGGTAGGGTGTTCAGAGAGTTCTTGAACAAGTTTGTCGTGGTCTTCGTAGATGATATTTTGGTCTTCTCTAAGGATGAGGAAGAGCATGCAAGGCACCTCGGGGAGGTGATGGATACGCTTAGAGCGCATCAGTTGACGGCCAAGTTCTCCAAGTGTCACTTTTGGAGAAGGGAAGTTAGATTCCTTGGGCAAATCGTATCCAAGCAGGGTTTAGTGGTGGATCCCGCTAAGGTGGTTGCAGTTCAGGATTGGAAAACTCCAAGGAATGCAACCGAGGTAAGAAGTTTTCTAGGTCTTGCGGGTTTTTATCGGAAGTTCATCAAGGACTTCGCGAAGATTTCTGCTCCTCTCACTAAATTGACGAAGAAGAATTTAGTTTTTGCTTGGAGCTTAGAGTGCGAGCTTGCTTTCCAGAAGCTCAAAGAGAACTCTCACATCAGCACCCGTTCTAGCTTTGCCGATGGAGGGAAATTATTTACGGTATACACCGATGCGTGTGGCACGGGGTTGGGAGCTGTTCTGATGCAAGAAGGAAGGGTGATATGCTTTGGCGGTAGACAACTCAAAGTGCATGAGAAGAATTATCCCACTCATGACTTAGAGTTGGTCTCTAGATGTATCATTTGTCAGCAAGTTAAGGCCGAGTCAAAGAAGCCGGTGGACTATTGCACCCTCTAGACGTTCCACTTTGGAAGTGGGAGAGTGTCTCCATGGATTTTACTGATGGGCTTCCAAGGTCAAGGAAAGGGAATACGAGCATTTGGGTTATTGTAGATAGACTTACAAAGAGTGCTCATTTCAGCCCGGTGAAGAGCAAGAGGACCGCATCTTGACTAGCGTCCGTATACCTTCGTGAGATTGTGAGACTTCATGGAGTCCCTTCTAGTATTGTCAGTGACCGTGACCCAATCTTTACAAGTCAGTACTGGAATAGCTTGCAAGAGGCTATGGGCACGAGATTGAATCTAAGTACTGCTTATCACCCACAGACGGACGGTCAAACCGAGAGGGTGGATAGAGTATTTGAGGATCTATTGAGGCTTAGTATTCTGGACTTTGGTGGTACTTGGGAAGACCATCTTCCTCTTGTTGAGTTTGCATATAATAACAGTTATCAGGCAAGCATAGGGATGGCACCATTTGAAGCTTTATATGGGAGGCCGTGCAAGTCGCCTACATGTTGGTGGGAGACTACAGATAAGCTCATACATGGGCCCGATATGATCAGAGATACATCCGAGACGATCGAGTTGATTCAGAGACGAATGAAAACGGCCCAAGACCGACAGAAATCCTATGCTGATAAGCAAAGATCCGATTTAAAGTTCGATATTGGGGATATGGTTTTCGTAAAGGTTTCTCCTTTACGGAATATGGTCCGATTTGGAGCAGTTGGGAAGTTAGCCCCGAGATTTGTTGGACCATTCCCCACCGTTGAGAGGGTCAGGCAGATGGCTTATAGAGTGAAGTTGCCCGAGAAGCTTGCCGGAGTACACGATGTTTTTATGTCTCGCATCTCCGGAAGTGTTTGTATGAATCAGCAAAGGTTGTGGAGCCAAGTGTTTTGGAATATGTGGGAGTAGAGAGAGAGGCTACCTTGAGGAGAACTCCGATTCGTATCTTGGGGACGAAGGCCAAGAAGCTAGGGAATCGAGAAGTCAGGCTGGTGAAGGCTCAGTGGGGTGAAGCCGAAGAAGGCGCAACTTGGGAAACCGAGGAGAAGACGCGTGGGCTTTATCCATTCCTTTTTGAGGATACACTCTCAATCTCTTTTCTGTGTGAGCGTATCTTTCTCTCTGCTATCCATATTTATCTAGTTTATCGTGTTAATCTTGTCATGAGAACCTTAGGTAGAAACCCTTTGGATGAAACATGTGTTTGAGACATGTTATGCTTGATGGTTGCAAGTGGTTGCAAGTGTTTGCAAGTGGTTGCTCGTGGATGCATTATACACGATTAGGCACTAGATCGGCTCGCACACTCCTCATATTGCATATGCATGAGTGTTTATTCATGGATGAAAATTGTGTGTTATCACATGGATGTTGCATATGGGTGTATGTTATGTGCACACATATAGATGTTATACATTATGTTAGGAATTGCATACATATGGATTCATTTCACTAACATAATCCGCATTGATGATATTTGCATTAGATAAGTACATATACACACACCTTCGCATATGTTCATCCAGCATTTAGAATCTTGTAAGGACAATGATTGCTCGTGGATGATGCTTTGAGTAGATGGATGATTGGATGGTAGGATACGTTCTTCCTAACCTGAAGATTTCGGGGACGAAATCCTTTAAGGAGGGGAGAATGTAACAACCCGTATTTTTAATAACCTGTTATAACATAAATCGAGGCAGAATTAAATTATAAAATGGGAATCAAGGGAAACGTGCTATGCCATTACGTTCGTCTCGGAAAAATACGCGAAATAAAGTCCGAGTTTTCGAAAATCAGAGTCCGTATGACCCAGTTAAGGCCCATTGAAGTTTGCAGAAAATTCCTAAGTAAAAACAGATTTAAATTTTAAAATTAAAAACAAGGGTTAGGGCAAACTGGCGCAGGCGGGAACATTCCCGCCCAGGACCCGCATGTCGACAGGCCTGTCGACAGGGTCCCCAGGGTGTCGACAGCCCTGTCGACAGCCCTGTCGACAGGGGGTGGCCGGGCAGTATTGCCTGGCGCACCATTTCTGATTTGGGCTTGATTGGGGGGCTTGGTTCTAGAGGATTCCGAGATCTGATGGACCTAATTCAACCTAGGGTTAATCCTGTGGTCTAAATCACTAACCTAATCTATAAATAAGACCCTAACCTACCCTAAATCACTCATTATTCAATCTAGCAACTAAACTATGTCAAAATCCAACCTCTCATGGCCTCCACTCTCTTCATACAACTCCTAAGCAAATTTCTAAGAGATTTCCATGCATACAAGTGTATTTAGACTTGTATGATCCTCTTTAGCTTGCATTAAAGTCTTGTTTCTCTATTGTCATCATAAAGGAGGAGTCTTGATCAAGTTTGCTTGCATTTTTGGGGTTTTAATTTGTTGCATAAGGGGTTTCTTACATTTGCTATACTCAATTGAGTCCGCATAAGCATTGTAAGCCCTATTCCTCTCATACTTGAACTTTGAAGTTAAATGCATGATATGCAAGTATGCAAGTTTGTTTATGCAAGTTTATTTATGCAAGTATGCAATTTTGTTTATGCAAGTTTATTTATGCAAGTATGCAAGTTTGTTTATGCAAGTTTATTTATGCAAGTATGATATGCAAGTGTCATATGTTGTGCAAGTTTGTTTATGCAAGTTTATATATGCAAGTATGATATGCAAGTGTCATATGTTGTGCAAGTTTGTTTATGCAAGTTTAGTATGCAAGTATGATATGCAAGTGTCATATGTTGTGCAAGTTTGTTTATGCAAGTTTAGTATGCAAGTTGCCATAAGTTATGCAAGTTTGTTTATGCAAGTATGATATGCAAATTGACATATGTTATGCAAGTTTTATTATGCAAGTTTGATGTGCAAAGTTGTCATATGATATGCAAGTATGCTTATGCAAGTTTGGGATGGTCATGTGGTTCATGTTAACATGTTATGCATGCTTTTGGACCTAAAAATGCAATATGCAAGTGTATGAACACATGAATCTTTCATATGCCACCATGTTGAACTTGTGGCTCTAACACTTTTATGTTATGATTATGCCAAGTTCCCTCTTTCTATCCTTTATGCGCTATTGCGATATGTAAGCGATGGGATTGCGTTTGGGGTTGGGTAAACTTAAAAGACATAAAAACATGAACTTGGGAATTTACCTATTAAGTTAGGTCTACCCCTTGGGAATTTACCTATTAAGTTAGGTCTACCCAAGTATTTGTTAAACTTGTAATTATGTTTTGAAATTAAAGTGGACATGACACTTAGAAAACATAAGTGTGGCCAACTCGAGGTTGGGTTGAGTTTGTAGCGTAAACCTACCCGGAACCAACCGGCTTAACTAGTTGCTACAAACAATAGGACCCAATGTGAGAAGTTGGTCATGTGTACCTGGGACCCGAGGTTAGACCAAGTTGTGGTGTAAAGCTACCCGGACCCGACCGGCTTAACTAGTAACCGCAACAAAGTCTAATGCGAGGGGTTAAGGTACAAATTAAGTTAATGCCTCATGATTAGGGTTAAGTCATGGCCCATTAATACTTAACCAATTTGGGGATTCGAGGGATTGAAATGGGGTTAAGTTGTGAACTGTTGGTTACACTTAACCAATTTATTCCATTTGGGGGTTCGAGGGATTGAAAGGGGGTTAGGTGGTGAACTGTCGGTTACACTTAACCAATTTAATCCATGATTGGTGAAGGGTTAAATCGCACTTAACCCTCTTAGGAAACCCTAGCTACGTGGTCTGTTCCAGCAGTAATCCCAGTTTGGTATCATCACAACCCTAGAGGCTAGGCTAGGGCGGGGCACGATTACTGGACTGATGTAAGCGACCAAAGCGATGGCCGAGTGGTACAGCGATGCGGGTCCAGGCGGGTTACGGACGTGCACGTAGTCCGGTATTGGACAAACTCGAGGCACGGGTACCAGTAGGTTTAGACTGTGCATTATTGCTTCAGTGTCTGGGGTTGACACCCGAGGGCTTGATACACCCGAAGGTGGACCCAGCACAGTCTGACTACAACCATATGTGGGCCGTATGGACACCAACACTTGACGTGTTAGGTTTATAGGGAGCCGATCGACTAGACCGTTGGGCTGGACCTTGTATTAAGGTCACCTCATGTTATTGGGCCAAAGTTTGGGCTGAGGGATCAATACCTGTAACGTTAGTTTGCTAGTACACCCGTGGTGCAAAACTTTAAATCCTGATTATGCGATGGCACCTGTATCTACCTTGATAGTTAATCATCATGTTGTTATCTTTATGTTCATACCTGCTGCTCATGTCAGTTAACTTTATCAGTTTACATTGATTATAGTAGGGCTTACTCAGTCTTTTTGACTGACCTGTTTTCTTTCGCCTCTTTTCTTCCGTTCCCCCCCCCCCCAGGTTCACAGGGAGGGAATACAGGAGCTTAGCTTGGATCCTACCCGCTTTCTTGGATAGCTCATGTATGCTTTGGACTTGAGCTCGCTATGGTTTTTCCGCTTTGGGGATAGCTACTTATGTTTTTAGTTTTCAGATGATGTTGTTTATGTACTAGACTTATTTTATTTGGAAAATTGACATGAGGTTGTACTAAGACTTGATTTGAAATAGTTTGAAAATCCTCCGCTGTTTTATCCATGTTATTTACTCTGGTTACATATATATATATACACATGTTCTTGTTCTGCCTTGATATATCATTATGCATGTTTACCTTGTTTTAAAACGCCCCACTAAAGTCAGAGTCGCTTGCAAGAGCCACCCTGGCAGAGGTGGGGTGTTACGTTAAACATGTCGTTTACTCAATAATATGGAACAAGTGAATCATATACTTATAACAACAGTAGCCATTGCCCATATTCTAACAAGTTTATTCAACGTGTAATCATTCCAACACTTTAATTGATTCAACGTATGAATTATTCATATTAACATCTCAACTTGTTATAACAACAATTTATAATTAATCTGGCAATTTCACAATTAATAAAAAATGGAATGCTAAACGATAACATATTATTATCTAAAGGCTATAGCTTAAACCCATTCACCTTGTAAGCTTTCCGAATCTTAGATCTGGTCCAGGTCTATCATTCCATGGTTTTCCCCGTTAATTTGATTCAGAGCCTAACAACTATGGATTCATAACTTTTTACTAAAAGAAAGAAAGAAAAAGAAGAAAGAGAATTGAAATTAGACCAGATCTAGGAATTGCTTCACTTTTTTAAGAGATCTGAACATCCATTTACAAGCATATGTTCCTCTCCTCCAGATTTAGATTCAGAATTTTACCTAAACTAATAACCTAAATTTTCTAAATAGATTAGGGGAGGAAGAGGGAAAACAACAGAGCTTCAACGTTGCCTCAGAAATATGAGGTTTAGGGTTAGCTCTAGGGTCTTATTTATAGGTGTACCAGAGAAACCAGGACCCTCAGATCTGAATTAAAAAAAATATCCAAACCGACCACGTAGGGAGAACTTTCCAGATCCACGGGTGGGTCGACACCCCTGTTGATGGTCGACCCCTAGGTCGGCCCCCAATGATTCCCTCTGAACATTCCCGCTCGCGATTTTGATGTTCTAGATTAGTTTTTATTTAATACATATACATATAAGCTCCTTATATGTGTACAAACTTCTAATGCTCATAACTTCTTCATATGGTGTCCAATTTACGCAAACCAGGTGTCTATTGACCAGAATTTCGAGACGGACGGAATGGTGCAGTCCGTTTTACTTAATTCTGAATATATAATTAAGTTATTCTTATTTTATTATTCTAAGTTAAAAATGCGGGGTGTTACATTCTCCTACCCTTCGGAAACTTAGTCCTCGAAATTTGATAAGGGTAAAATCAATTAACCCCTCACATAATATTCATCCATCATGTGTGCATCTGATTTTTGCAAACATTGTGCACTTATGCAAAGTGAAATACAATATGATAATGCAAGTATGACCTATGTGTATGCAAATTTTTCGAAAACCCTTTTAAAATGTGATGCTCACATCCTAAATATACTGGCAGTTCTACATGAATGCAATATTTGGAAGACCAAAATAATTTTTCATCCAAATTTTCCTACACTCCTACTGAATAAGAGCATAGCTCATCTAATTGTTGCATCCATAACCCTACCAACCTAACTTTATTTTTTGAATTTTAGAAAAATCTAATTTTCTAAATTCGATTTCTTATGTTACAAAAAGGTGGAAAACGGAAAATTTCACATCTTCCGGTTTTCTTTTATATACCTTTTTCCAACCGTACTTGGATTTTATGAAACTATTTTTAAAGATTCTCCTATTTTCCTATCCAAGAACAACCCACATAAGAAAATTTTCTTTTGTTATTGATTTTCTTTTCATCTTATCTTGGAATTTTTTTTATTTTTATCCAACTTTTCTTATAATTTATCGTGTTTGTTGCTTTATTGAATTTGCTGTTTCCTTTTTGGTTTTACCTTTTCTCTTTTCTTAGCTTATTTATTTACCTGATCTCAGTTTAAATCTAAATAAGCTTTTAGTCTTTCAACTACATAGAAGAACCGACACCCTTACATAGCTACTACTAAGGGCCAAGAATCTCGGGATTATGTCCCCTCAGAAAAGTCCAAATTATGGGATCCACATTAGGTTAGGTGTTACCCTAACTACCTAATATGAACAATATAATGGATCGATCCCAACAAAAATGTAATAACGGGTTTTAACCCTAACATGAAAATTAGTAACAGGGTCTAAACACTTATTTTCCCTTTTTCTATCTAGTAGTCACCACTAGTCCTAGCTGTGTACTAACAGTCATTTCAAGCAACACCCTAGTCTTTTTAATGCTTACGCATTCTACGAGAACTTACTATCATTACAAGATAATTCTAGGTATTTACTTCATAGCCTCAAAACTTTTCCCATCTTCCCTAGGAACTAATCCTTACCTACTCCATACTTTCCAAAACATGGTTTGGCCTTTTCATTTAAATTTTCTCCCAAAAATTTAAAGGTGCCAAAATTTTATTTTCCTTATGAAAATTTACTTTTTCCATACCAATAAAACATGTCATCTTAAAAATGTAAATCATTTTTTTTCAAATCACAAAAACTGGAGTAGATAAGGACATCTATTTTCTCAGTCGGGTTTATGACTTTACCTATAAGGTTGGTTCAGTCTCTTACTACAAGGTGTAAACATCCACTCTATTCTTAATTCCTATGACTTATTTTGTCCATCCAAAGTAATTTATCAAAAAGGATTATCATAAGAATAGAGACTTCAAAACTTTCTTTATTAAAAACCCTTGTATGAAATATAATAAGAAAACTAGCGAGCTATACATGCTCTATAATATGCACCTTTTACTGAGAGAATTTTACTTTATACAAAGTTTCCACAAGAAATCACTATATAAAAAATATACCCTATTTTACTTCAAAACCTAATATGTACTTCTTTACATATTTATAACTATATCTTTTAAGATTAAAACTTAAAAACACCATAAACCATTTTCCCAAAACTTTTTAAAACTTCAAACTCTCAAAGCGGGTTTCCAATTTTTCTAGGCTTTCCTAGACACTCCCAAGGTCAATTCTCTCAACTATATATATTCCTAATCCATTTTTCTCTTTTTAACCTTTACCAATGTATAAGGTTTTACCGCCAAACCTAATCTGAAGTACCAATATATGGGATTTATCTTTCTTCCATACAAAGTACATTGTACACCCTCCATCTAAATTACCTAAGGGTCTCAGATTTCAATATTCATTCCTCTAGTGTAGAAAACAAACATTCCATTTCTTACCATATTATACTCTTTCTATTTAGTGGGTTTGTCTATGGATCTAGGTACATATATAATATATTTATATTTTTAAAAATACAAATATGTTCACTCACTATATACAGGAATCCTAAACTTGGCTCTGATACCAGATGTAACAACCCGAATTCCGACAGACTCCGACAAACCGATTTTTTTTTCAAAATTCCAATCTATCGAAACACGGATTGGTTTGCTCTGGTATCCTACAGAAAAGACAGAGACATAAAACACATTAGAGCTCAGAAAAGACAGAGACATAAAACATCCATTTGGCGTCATTCATCAACCACTATACCCCGAGAGTGAAGAGTGAATGGTCGGTTGAATTTAGCTCTAGTCTGGGCTGCCGATGAAGGGTATCCAATGATCTACTATCCTTGTTGGTCGTGACCCTTTGCCTCCCCATTGAGGTGACCGCCGAATCATCCTGGTGTCACCACGTCGCAACATTCTGACTGCATAGCTACTTCTGCAGTCAAGGCCCACCCACCTAGCAGTTATGCGCAGACCCAACCTCCACGAGCACAGCCTAAACATCTGCCACCACACAGAGGACTACTAGGAGCACCTTACGTATCTCAGGAAGCCGCGTGCTTCCCCTTCAAGTCCTTCGAAGCCGTTAGAACAATCGGATGAATGTGCGCTACCCTCATTCCTTATAACATAACGATGATCTACCCCGTAGGGTTATTCACCCTCAAACGTGCGAACTGGTCCAAGCGCCTTACTTTAATATGTTGTTAGACCCTATGTCTAAACATTCTTTTACGCGCTTGCCTTACCTCATCAGGATTCCATTTAACTTGGTTATTCTCATTCATATTGAATTCTCAATCAAGTTACCAAGTTCCTCTTGCTTATTAATTTCAATTATATAACTTAACCCATTTAAGTTCATTAATAAGCCCACAACATATTATTCTCTAGATTGTGGTCCAAGGTCTGTAATCCACAATCTCTTTTATATTCTTGCTTGATTTTATCATTACAGTAACATGTTCTACTTAATATGTAATTAAGTATATCTCAGTTCACATGTTTTCTAATTAACATGTCACTTACCATTTATGATTAAATATAACTTATTTCATTTTATAAGTTTTCCTCGTCCTTTATCATTTAATCATAATTCCATTTTACATCATTACTACAACTTATCATTGTTTACTTACTAACTTAGTTCTCTTAACTAAGGCCCATTAATAAGTTTCTCTACCCATTTATTATAACCTTATGTTATCACTTTCTCTTGTCCTTAGAACAAGTCCAAATATGTTATTCTTATCAATGGGTTTCAGACTTTCAAGTTTACAGATTACTTAATTTATAATTAAGTACAACTTCTTATATTCCAAATATTTCCCCCTTTTCTTAACTGCTTTCCGGTTTTCCCCATTTACTGATTACTTGATTTATAAAATTAATGGGCCCCACCATCACCGCAGCCACCCACCAGCGCCCTCCCCACGCCCAATCAGGCCCAGCGCCGCCCACCCCCAGCCCAGCTCTGGCCGTGGGCCCCGCTACACCCAAAAACCCATTTTCACCAAAAATCTCGTTTTGCACATAACACCCTGTCACTATTTCGCCAATAGCTCCCAAACCATGCATTTTTAGCCAAAAGTCCTCTCGACCAATGTCGAAGAGCACTCTCTTCTCTTCGATTTGGCTATATGGAAGTCACATTTTAGATTGCGGAGATGTCCGGAAAACGCGTCCGAAGTTGACGGACCTGCTGCTGTTTTTGGCAATTTCCGGCGAATTTGTGCAGTTTTGGAACAAAGTCCCCTAGACCAAAGTTGTCCAGAATGGCACGTTTAGGCTAGTTTGGTGAAGTTTGGAGGTTGTATGCAAGTTCTAAAGCCAAAGAGGCGAATTCGAGTGCGGAGAACGACAAAAAGCGAGCGCGGCGACAAAGAATTTCTACATTAGAAGAATCACGACGAATTGGTTTAGCTTATGGGTGAGAACTTCTCACTTTAAATTTTCTTTTCTAGTTAAAATATATACTAGGATGCAGACAGTGTTTAGTAGCACCCGACACCCGTCGTCCACAAACCATAGACGACTTGTTTGTTTGGTTATGTAGTTGATTGGATTATTGGTTTGAATTTGGTTGTTTGGGTGAAATGGAATTGATTAGATTGGTATGTGTATGGCGCATGCCATTATTAGACCGAGGATAAGGCTAGGCCTTGTCCCGTTTCTAGTATCGTGTCGTTATGTCGCCGAAATTTTCTAAAATAAGTTAGAAAAATAAAAATATCATTTTATTGAATAAATGAACTAAGTAGAAATTCATGTTTTGAAATAAAGGAATTTATCGTTAAAAAATATATTTTTTAACGTGAATGTGAATAAATGAATATTCATTTACAAACTGGACGGTTTGTTTATTATATACATGTGTTGTGTGGTGCACTTTGGATGATGGTTGATTATTTAAATTTAACGATAGAAATCATGATTTTATAAAATATATTAAATAACAAAAATCGTCACGTGTTGACAGTACTCATTTGTTGAGATTAGTCATGTGTTGAAAGAAATATAGATTCATGTGTTGAATAGAATAAATATTCATTTGTTGAATAGAATAACGGAGTTATTGAAAAATATAAAGCCGTGTTGATTAGAGATGCGCTATTTTGACGTGAACGATATTTATATCGATTATATTCATTTTTATAATGAATATTGAAAAGAGATTTAAAAATATTGTTTATTCTATGCACTGGTGTTCTTGGGAGGAAGCCCGTTCCGTGTTATATGGCGTGGTCCCTTGAATTACTCACTTTTAAAGTAAAGTTTTAAATAACTGTTTTTAGTTCTCATACCAATCAAATGACTGACCTGGAGTTTATTGTTTTAACCTAAACTCTGGGTGCCCTTATTTTCGAAACGGGCAGGTAGTAGTTGGGTTTTTGCAGATTTATATTCACAGGATCCTGATTTACAGCTGGAACGATACTCTGAAAGCTCTGTATCCGTGTATTACTTCTAGTAGTGTTTTGTATTATTTTCCGCTGCGATATATGTAAATGTAATATAAATCTCTGATATCTGTCAATTGTGTAATATTTATTCATACTCTGTATATTCTTGTATTCTGATGTAATTGTTGTAATTAACAATGAAATGTTCTACTGTTTGCGTTCTGATATGTATTGTCCTCAACGCAATCCGGGCTTTCCTTCACGGGGAAGTTCGGGTCGTGTCAACAATATTCCTATTCATGTGAATTTTAGGCATATTATCCTTTTTATCGTAGTCTAGTTTACAATTGTAACGAACGGGTATTTTCTGTAACAACCTCAATTTTAAGTATATTTTATTTAGTGATTTATTTTAAAATTTGATTCCTATTTTATTTTTGATTGTTTAAAACTAAATTTGTTTGAATTTATGAAATAACTATTTTGATTATGATTTATAACTAAATTATTTGGATTTCATATAGCAAATGATTTTTGTTTGATATGGATATAATTTAATAATACCAATCAATATTAAATATTTTAGAATCTTATTTATGTTTGTGTATTAAAACTTGGAAAGTTTTAAATGCTTTTCTATTTATGTCCTTCCTGCACATTACCAATAAAAGCTGTTTAAATTCTTCCATCCCCTTTTTCTTATTTCCAAACAGTTGGTTCATTTCAAATTTCTTTACGTTGGAATTAGAAACTTACTAACGCTTCCTTTATATTTATGGCTATTCCATTCAATTTATGGCCATTCCATTCATAACTCCATTCGAAACTTATTAATGCCTTCTTATTGATTATTCACATGGATTAATTTGTGGCCATTCCATTTATGACGCCATTCGAAACTTGTTATCTTATTAATGCCTTCTAATTAGTTATTCACTTGAATTCATTTATGGGCATTCCATTTATAATGCACAAACCTGATCTTTTGTTTTCAATGCCATGCATGCAATCTCTTTCTCATTTTTAATGGTTGCTTCTCCCATCATTTGTTCCATGGATATTAAATAATGCAGTGGTTTTCCCTATATATATAAAAGAAAAAAACGCATTGTGCCTATTCATGTACACCCGTTTGTATGTTACCAGTTATAAAAGAAAAATGTTTTTTGTCATATGATATATATGGTTTGTTATAAAAGAAAAATGTTCTTGTTTTAAAATAAAAACATGTCTATATTAAAAATTCACATTTTTAATGTAATGTAAGTAACTAGGAAAAATGTTCAGGTTAAATATAAAAACATGACAACATTAAAAATCTTATTTTTAAAGTAATGAATGAAACACTAGATAATGTTCATTTTAAAATAAAAGCATGTTAACATTAAAAATCTCAGCTTTATAAAAAGAATGATTCATATGAAAATTGTTCATATTAGAATAAAATTGTTGAAAACATTAAAAATCATGTTTTTAATGTAAAGCTTGGTTCATTAGAAATATTGACTGTTTGAATAAAAATGTTGAAACATTAAAATTTCCATTTTTAATGTAAAGGTGATTCATTAGAAAACATATGTTAGAAAAAGTAAAAATATTAAAACACTATTTTTAACATGCTAAGAAACATATGTTAGAAAAGAATAAAAATGTTAAAAACACGATTTTTAACATGTTATGGTTGATAATCAAAGTTGGAAATTAAATTTTATTTTGATTATTGAAAAACTTATAAGTTTTGAAATTTAATTAAAATATAATTATTTAATTGGAGGAAAGAAGTTTAAATGGTGTGGTAAAATAATTGGAAATTTATATTGAATGAATTGATTGCTTGAGAATTTAATAATCAATTGAGATTGATGTAATTGAATTTGAGATTTATAAGGTACATAATTTATTCCTATAACTAATACTATCCCTGTTTCAATTTTGGAATAAATTAGAACGTTGTGTATTAAATTAAGGATGAAAACAAAAAATGGAATACTTTATTGGATATAAGTGTAGGAATGAATCATGAAAGGTAAGAACTTAAGGGAAAATTTATTTCATTAATGACCATCGATGTATAAATAGAAATCAAGCTATATAAGCGCAATGAAATTGATATAATGTGGAAATAAACTGAAATGGTTGAATAGGAAATACGGAACTAGAAAAAAATGAATTTGTGGAGAGCGGGATTGAAACATAGCAAATGGTAAGAGAGTAAAATGTAAATATATTATACAAATCAGTGAAATTTAAGTAATATTTATTTATCTTCATTCAAATTGAGCTAGAGTGAAATGTTAAGTAAGAGAAACGATGACATATGAGTTTATTGGAGAAATGTAAATTAAAATTGTGTAAAATATTAAATTTTGCATGAATTTGGAACATAATCGTCTCAAACTTAAGAAATGAAGGTTAATGAGAATAAACATTTGAATTAAAGAAAAACAAATTAACAAACGCATAAAAAAAATGAATAGAAAAGGTCCTGCACCATTGTGTGTATATAAAAAAAAGTCATGTTCGTTCATTTTAATTAATGAATAAAAGGAAAGGACATCATTTGGTTTTCTTTCCCTTCTCCATCCGCTGTAACATTTTATATTACATAAGGGGTCATAATTAAAACATTGAAAAGGACTAAATTTGAAGAAAAAATAACATAAAGGTTATTATTAAATTGGTTAAAAATACGCAAGGGCTAAACTGAAAATACCTAATCTCTATATAATATCTCAATCTCTCCTAACCCTAACCATTTCTCATAACTCTAATCCTCTTCTTCTCTTCTTCCATGGCGGCTCTCCTTCTCTTTTCCTCCTCTTCTCCTTTTCCTCTCCTTCCTTCTCTCTTTTCCTTCCTCATTCCTTTTCTTCTCTACAATTTGTCTTCTATAAATTTTATAACTTCTCCCTCCTCTCCATATAAAAAAATAATAATAAATAAAATAAAACTAAACATCAATTCATTTCTACCTTCATCAGCCTTCTCTTCCATAATAATGAAAAAAAGGGATCTTTAATTTGCAAATTTGCTGCTTAAGTTTGGTCACTTGTTTCTTGTCTTCACGCAAGGTGAGAACTCTTACTCACTCATCCTTTTTATTTTAGTTATTTATTTATTAATTTACTTTTTTATAAATAAATGTATGTAAATTATCCGTGTTTGGATTATCTATGGTTGATTGTATTGTGGCATGTATGATGTATTGTTATGTATGTTATGTTCTGCGGTGACTTAGATTTGCGATATAACATGTTTAAATAACATTATTTTATTTAGGATTATGTATCTATGATTACACTACCATTTACAAGTTACCTGACTTGTTTATGTGATTGGGACGATTATTTTCACACATCGCCCAAGTGCACAAATAATAATATATAATTTTTATGATATTGGTTGAAACCCCACACGGGTCTTGGGTTGATATTCACAAATCTCCCGTGTGTTTAGCTATAAGCATTATTTATTTAACGCTAATACCATTATATGATGCACTCTGGATGTCTTTGGTTGTTTTAATGATTATTGGTCATTAGTATAGTAAATGCGATGTATGAAATCCATATAACTTAAATTATATGGTAACCGATTGGGTCTCATTCCAATTTAGAATTATAAGAAGGTTTTTTTTTATAAAATATTCAGTTAATGAATCAAAAATATGGTTTTAATGAAAATAATCATATTTTGTTGACAATAAAATTTTATTCTTTTTATTGTTATGTAGAAACATAAACATCGCCATGATTTGATTTGAAATAAAAATATCATTTTTTTTATTGTTATGTAAAAATCAATCTTTTATTTATTTAACAACATGAGATATGTTTTCAAAATAAAAATCATTCTTTTATTTGAATGTAGGAACATGAAATTTGTCAAATTATGTTTTAAATAAAAATTATCTTTTTATGGATATGTGAATGAACATAATTTGATTGAGCTAAAAATTATCCTCTTATTTACATTTAGAAATATGTTAATGAACATAAGTTGATTAACCCTAAAGAAAAAAATTACCCTTTTGTTTTCATTTGGAAATATGAAATTTGACATTAGTTTGCAGACGCTTAAAAAAATAAAAATAAGTCTTTTATTACCATTTAGGACATGAAATATGTTGTAATATAAAAATTTAATCTTTTTATTTGAATGTATGAACATAAAATGTTTTACATTAAAAATTCATTCTTTTTAATGTCATGTATGAACATAAAATGTTTTACATTAAAAATTTATTCTTTTAATGTCATGTATGAACATGAAATGTTTTACATTAAAAATTCATTCTTTTTAATGTCATGCATGAACATGAAATGTTTTACATTAAAAATTCATTCTTTTTAATGTCATGTATGAACATGGAATGTTTTACATTAAAAATTTATTCTTTTTAATGTCATGTAGGAACATATTTTAATTTACATTAAAATTCATCTTTTTAATGTCATAGGAATTTACAAAGGTTTTTATAAAGTACGTTCTAAATGGTGTCTTAAATAACACTGCTCTTAAACCTATTTGAGAAAAGATTAATTCTTTTAATTGAGATTTAAATGAGTTTTTCAATTTTAGATACTAAATTGAGATTAAGTGGAAATTGGTTTTGGGTTGATTATGAATAATGTTTGAAAGACATTATTTCTTAAAACCTATTAACAATGAAATTATTGTAAGGAATTTATTAATCTTTTAACTAAGATTTAATGAGATTTTCTAAAGAGAGGTTTTCTAATTAAATATTCATAATTGGAATTAAATGGAATAAGATTAATTTCTTAAAGTTGAATAATCATTAAATTGTGATTTTGAAAGATTAAAACTAAATGGAGTTAATGAATCTTTAACTAGATTAAAATAAGAATGAAGTAAGTAGATTTACCAAATTCAATAAGTGACCATGAATGGAGTACGCCAGTTTTACTCCATGCAATTGTTGAATCTTTAATTAGATTTAAACAATAAAACGGTAATTAAATTTATCAAAACACATTAGATGTTAAATATGGAGTACCACCAGTTTTACTCCGTGGGATACATAGGTTGGGACAGGGATAAAATAATAAATGATTACTTCGGTAAGGCGTTAATCCCGACTAGTTGATTGAACCTTAATTTAGTTTAAGTTAAATCAAAAGAATATTCTTGATTGGGATGAGGCGTTAGTTGTACTTTCATAGCACATGATTTTAAGACACGCGAATTATTCAGAAAGTCCGGGCTGAACCCATTCTGAATAATTTATAAGACAATTGCAGATTGGCGATCAGGACGGTGGTTGAAGATCGGGGGATTTCCACATTCGTATGGATGATTTCTGATATCTTGATTGGACTGTAAACCCAAGATGAGGGAATAATCGGTGATCATCTAGACGAATTTAGATCTACCGGATATGGTTTCGTTCAGACCCAGAACGGACTTGCAAATGGATTGTGTGTCTGACATTGTATTCCTTTATATTGTATTCGTGGATCTCTACTTAATATATATCTGTTTGGTGGTAGAGAATTTATTCTCTACTTAACACCCAGTATATATATTGGTAGACGATCAATGATATAGTATGGTCTAACGATGTGGCATGCTAAGATGCATATGATCAAGGCTTTTGTTGAAAAGCAGAGCCTTGTGGATGAAGACCAAAGCATAGCTTTTATACAGAGCCGCTTTGGATACAAAATGACTTCAAGAGCCTTACACACCACAATATGATGGTGAATGATTTGTTTGATAATGTTTGGTTTGACCAATATACTTTATGCAGATTTGGTTCGGCCGATGGGGCTAGGGTGGTCGCTCCACTCTAGAAGTGGGATAGGTCATTTATCTCATGAGGATAGTTCAGATTGTTGCACATCCAAATAGCGTTGTATATGTATTACGGTGTTTTCTCTTGCCGAGACGTAAGCCGTGGAGATACATGACGCGATTGATCTTTCGAATCAGCAGCCATCATGCTGGAAATCCAATTTTCCAATATGAGCTTACGATTTTAGTTGTATACTTGTATGGTATTATGCCACTTAAGATTGATACATTTATATTCGAAATTTATTTCTACACTGTGCACTTATAGTATGTAAGCTGAATTTCGCGTATTAAGCATTTTTGACCCTTATAAGGTAAAACTCTATCCTTCGGTATACGTGCAAGGGATTGAGACTTATAACGGTTTCATTTTTCTAAAAAGCATTGCGTTGTTTTATGCAATGGTATTCTTGTGAGGAAACCCGTTCCGCGATAGCGGCGTGGTCCCTTGATTTACCCAACTTTAAAATAAAGTTAATAACTGTTTTGAGTTCTCATACCAGTCCCATGACTGACCTGGAGTTTATTGTTCTTTACCTAAACTCTGGGTGCCCTTATTTTCCACACGGCCAGCTTGGAGTTTTGGTCTTTGCAGATTCTTACTTTTAGCAGGATTCTGGGTTGAAGCTTAAAGTTGTGTCCAGAGCATTTATAGTTTTCCGCAATGCATTTATATTATATTTTCCGTTGCTTTGTAAAATTTATTAAATCTCTGATATTGTACTTCCAAGATGTAATATTTATTCATACTCTGTAATATTATTATACTCTGATGTAAATTGTTGTAATAGCAATGAAATGTTCAGTTGTTCTGTGTTCTGGTGTGTTGTGTTCTCATAACAATCCGCATTTCAGTTCAGTTTAGGCAGGGCGGGAGTTCGAGTCGTTACAAAGTGGTATCAGAGCTTTGGTTTTACAGAGCTCGAAAACGAGGCACATTAGAACCGAACAAAAGAATTCATCAGAGATAGGATTAGTTATATCCTATAAGAATAACTCGTCAGAGATAGGATCAGTAGTATCCTAGGATGAGTCTAAAAGAGTGTTTTTATTAAAACAAAATTAGTTTTGAAAAAATTAACCTTATTATACGTATTTGGGTATTTTATTTTAATTTATTTTGGACTATCAAGTATTAGTAGATTTTCATATATGCGTCATGAACGTTTATACGGAGTCTCGATATACTGGGTAGATATAGAATCACACTCTAGTAGCCCGGTAATGATTCTGATGATGGGGCCCCATCATCAGTATTTTTGTTCGAGTTTCGAAAGGGGGTTTCTATATATCTCCATTTGACTAGTGTGAGAACCAAAACTTAGATATTGTTGTGATTTAGCATCAAAAATATGATTTTTGAGTGTATATATGTATATATATATATATATAAAAGTTATGTGTTTGAAAACTTAATCAACTAATTGATTGCTGGTTGTGTTGTTTGCTTATTGGTTGAACTGATAAAAATATTGATATTGCACATAGGCTTGCATATATATATATATATGTATGTATATATATATGTATATATATATATATATATATATATATATATATATTGAACAGGTCATAGCAAGGAGGCTAGAGCAGAGGAATAAAATTGTATGCCCGACAAATAGGTACACGTTTACAATATTTCTTGGGTTTAGATTTTATGAGCCGTTTGACTAGCCGCTTGGCTTTTTTTTCCTTTTTTTCCTTCTCTCCTATCCTCTTTCTTCTTTTCCATTTTGGATCAATGAGGGCCTTATGAGGCAAGTTGCGTTTTTCCAATGACTCCGTACAAAGGAGGTTATGGCGAAGTTTTTCGAAAATTTAGGGTGTTAGCCAAATTTTTGAAAAACTAGAAAATTCTTAGAAACTGAAAAGTTGAAGTACTTAAGCCGTATTTAAAACTAATGAAAGTTGAGTTGATAAATAAAACAACTTTTAGCTTCATTCCTTTTCGAGGGCGAAAAGATTTTAAGTGGGGGAGATTGTAACAACCTCAATTTTAAGTATATTTTATTTAGTGATTTATTTTAAAATTTGATTCCTATTTTATTTTTGATTGTTTAAAACTAAATTTGTTTGAATTTATGAAATAACTATTTTGATTATGATTTATAACTAAATTATTTGGATTTCATGTAGCAAATGATTTTTGTTTGATATGGATATAATTTAATAAAACCAATCAATATTAAATATTTTAGAATCTTATTTATGTTTGTGTATTAAAACTTGGAAAGTTTTAAATGCTTTTCTATTTATGTCCTTCCTTCACATTACCAATAAAAGCTGTTTAAATTCTTCCATCCCCTTTTTCTTATTTCCAAACACTTGGTACATTTCAAATTTCTTTACGTTGGAATTAGAAACTTACTAACGCCTCCTTTATATTTGTGGCTATTCCATTCAATTTATGGCCACTCCATTCATAACTCCATTCGAAACTTATTAATTCCTTCTTATTGATTATTTACATGGATTAATTTGTGGCCATTCCATTTATGATGCCATTCGAAACTTGTTATCTTATTAATGCCTTCTAATTGATTATTCACTTGAATTCATTTGTGGGCATTCCATTTATAATGCACAGACCTGACCTTTTGTTTCCAATGCCATGCGTACATTCTCTTTCTCATTTTAACGGTTGCTTCTCCCATCATTTGTTCCATGGATATTAAATAATGCAGCGGTTTTCCCTATATATAAAAGAAAAAAAAACGCATTGTGCCCATTCATGTCCACCTGTTTGTATGTTTCCATTTATAAAAGAAAAATGTTTTTTTTTGTCAAATGATATATAGGGTTTGTTATAAAAGAAAAATGTTCTTATTTTAAAATAAAAACATGTCTACATTAAAAATTCACATTTTTAATGTAATGTAAGTAACTAGGAAAAATTTTCAGGTTAAATATAAAAAAAACATAACAACATTAAAAATATGATTTTTAAAGTAATGAATGAAACACTAGATAATGTTCATTTTAAAATAAAAGCATGTTAACGTTAAAAATCTCATCTTTATAGAAAGAAAGATTCATATGAAAATTGTTCATATTAGAATAAAAGTGTTGAAAACATTAAAAATCATATTTTTAAGGTAAAGCTTGATTCATTAGAAATATTGACTGTTTGAATAAAAATGTTGAAACATTAAAATTTCCATTTTTAATGTAAAGGTGATTCATTAGAAAACATATGTTAGAAAATGTAAAAATGTTAAAACACTATTTTTAACATGCTAAGAAACATATGTTAGAAAAGAATAAAAATGTTAAAAACACGTTTTTTAACATGTTATGGTTGATAATCAAAGTTGGAAATTAAATTTTATTTTGATTATAGAAAAACCTACAAGTTTTGAAATTTAATTAAAATATAATTATTTAATTGGAGGAAAGAAGTTTAAATGGTGTGGTAAAGTAATTGGAAATTCACATTGAATGAATTGATTGCTTGAGAATTTAATAATCATTTGAGATTGTTGTAATTGAATTTGAGATTTATAAGGTACATAATTTATTCCTATAACTAGTACTATCCCTGTTTCAAATTTGGAATAAATTAGAACGTTGTGTATTAAAATAAGGATGAAAACAAAAAATGGAATGCTTTATTGGATATAAGTGTAGGAATGAATCATGAAAGGCATGAACTTAAGGGAAAATTTATTTCATTAATGACCATCGATGTATAAATAGAAATCAAGCTATATAAGCGCAATGAAATTGATATAATGTGGAAATAAACTCAAATGGTTGAATAAGAAATACAGAATTAGAAAAAAATGAATTTGTGGAGAGCGGGATTGAAACACAGCAAATGGTAAGAGAGTAAAATGTAAATATATTATACAAATCAGTGAAATTTAAGTAATATTTATTTATCTTCATTCAAATTTAGCTAGAGTGAAATGTTAAGTAGGAGAAACAATGACATATGAGTTTATTGGATAAATGTAAATTAAAATTGTGTAAAATATTAAATTTTGCATGAATTTGGAACATAATCATCTCAAACTTAAGAAATGAAGGTTAATGAGAATAACATTTGAATTAAAGAAAAACAAATTAACAAACGCATAAAAAAAAGAAAATGAATAGAAAAGGTCCTGCACCATTGTGTGTATATAAAAAAAAGTCATGTTCGTTCATTTTAATTAATGAATAAAAGGAAAGGACATCATTTGGTTTTCTTTCCCTTCTCCATCCGCTGTAACATTTTATATTACATAAAGGGTCATAATTAAAACATTGAAAAGGACTAAATTTAAAGAAAAAAATAACATAAAGGTTATTATTAAATTGGTTAAAAATACGCAAGGGCTAAACTGAAAATACGTAATCTCTATATAATATCTCAATCTCTCCTAACCCTAACTATTTCTCATAACTCTAATCGTCTTCTTCTCTTCTTCCATGGCAGCTCTCCTTTGCTTCTCCTTCCTTCTCTTTTCCTCCTCTTCTCCTTTTCCTCTCCTTCCTT
Source organism: Allium sativum (assembly GCA_030737875.1). Taxonomy (NCBI): domain Eukaryota; kingdom Viridiplantae; phylum Streptophyta; class Magnoliopsida; order Asparagales; family Amaryllidaceae; genus Allium; species Allium sativum. The sequence continues at coordinate 802,061,990 of CM060909.1, read as the reverse complement.
CTCTCTTTTCCTTCCTCATTCCTTTTCTTCTCTACAATTTGTCTTCTATAAATTTTATAACTTCTCCCTCCTCTCCATATAAAAAAATAATAATAAATAAAATAAAACTAAACATCAATTCATTTCTACCTTCATCAGCCTTCTCTTCCATAATAATGAAAAAAGGGATCTTTAATTTGCAACTTTGCTGCTTAAGTTTGGTCACTAGTTTCTTGTATTCACGCAAGGTGAGAACTCTTTCTCAATCATCCGTTTTATTTTAGTTATTTTTTTATAAATAAATGTACGTAAATTATCTGTGTTTGGATTATCTGTGGTTGATTGTATCTGTGGCATGTATAATGTATTGTTATGTATGTTATGTTCTACGGTGACTTTGATTTGTGATGTAACATGTTTAAATAACATTATTTTATTTCGGATTATGTATATATGATTACACTGCCATTTACATGTTACACAACTTGCTTATGTGATTGGGACGATTATTTTCATATATCGCCCAAGTGCACAAATAATAATATATTATTTGTATGATATCGGTTGAAACCCCACACGGGTCTTGGGTTGATGTTCACAAATCTCCCTTGTGTTTAGCTATAAGCATTATTTATTTAACGCTAATACCATTATATGATGCACTCTGGATGTCTTTGGTTGTTTTAATGATTATTGGTCATTACTATAGTATTCATTCGATGTATGAAATCCATATAACTTAAATTATATAGTAATTGATTGGGTCTCATTCCAATTTAGAATTAAAAGAAGGTTTCTTTATAAAATATTCAGTTAATGAATCAAAAATATGGTTTTAATGAAAATTATCATATTTTGTTGACAATAAAATTTTAATCTTTTTATTGTTATGTAGAAACATAAACATCACCATGATTTGATTTGAAATAAAAATATCATTTTTTTATTGTTGTGTAAAAATCAATCTTTTATTTATTTAATAACATGAGATATGTTTTCAAAATAAAAATTATTCTTTTATTTGAATGTAGGAACACGAAATTTGTCAAATTATGTTTTAAATAAAAATTATCTTTTTATGGATATGTGAATGAACATAATTTGATTGACGCTAAAAATTATCCTCTTATTTACATTTAGAAATATGTAAATGAACATAAGTTGATTAACGCAAAAGAAAAAATTTAGCCTTTTGTTTTCATTTGGATATATGAAATTTGAAGTTAGTTTTCAAATGCTTAAAAAATAAAAATAAGTCTTTTATTATCATTTAGGACATGAAATATGTTGTAATATAAAAAGTTAATATTTTTATTTGAATGTATGAACATAAAATATTTTACATTAAAAATTCATTCTTTTTAATGTCATGTATGAACATAAAATGTTTTACATTAAAAATTCATTATTTTTAATGTCATGTATGAACATAAAATGTTTTACATTAAAAATTCATTCTTTTTAATGTCATGTATGAACATAAAATGTTTTACATTAAAAATTCATTCTTTTTAATGTCATGTATGAACATGAAATGTTTTACATTAAAAATTCATTCTTTTTAATGTCATGTATGAACATGGAATGTTTTACATTAAAAATTTATTCTTTTTAATGTCATGTATGAACATAAAATGTTTTACATTAAAAATTCATTCTTTTTAATGTCATGTAGGAACATATTTTGATTTACATTAAAATTCATCTTTTTAATGTCATAGGAATTTACAAAGGTTTTTATAAAGTATGTTCTAAATGGCGTCTTAAATAACACTGCTCTTAAACCTATTTGAGAAAAGATTAATTCTTTTAATTGAGATTTAAATGATTTTTTCAATTTTAGATACTAAATTGAAATTAAGTGGAAACTGGTTTTTGGTTGATTGTGAACAATGTTTGAAAGACATTATTTCTTAAAACCTATTAACAATGAAATTATTCTAAGGAAATTACTAATCTTTTAACTAAGATTTAATGAGATATTCTGAAGAGAGGTTTTCTAATTAAATATTCATAATTGGAATTAAATGGAATAAGATTAATTTCTTAAAGTTGAATAATCATTAAATTGTGATTTTGAAAGATTAAAACTAAATGGAGTTAATGAATCTTTAACTAGATTAAAATAAGAATGAAGTAAGTAGATTTACCAAATTCAATAAGTGACCGTGAATGGAGTACGCCAGTTTTACTCCATGCGATAGTTGAATCTTTAATTAGATTTAAACAATAAAACAGTAATTAAATTTACCGAAACACATTGGGTGTTAGATATGGAGTACCACCAGTTTTACTCCATGGGATACATAGGTTGGGACAGGGATAATATAATAAATGATTACTTCGGTAAGGCGTTAATCCCGACTAGTTGATTGAACCTTAATTTGGTTTAAGTTAAATCAAAAGAATATTCTTGATTGGAATGAGGCGTTAGTTGTGTTTTCATAGCACATGATTTTAAGACAGGCGAATTATTTAGAAAGTCCGAGTTGAACCCATTTTGAATAATTTATACGACGATTGCAGATCGGTGATCATGACGGTGGTTGAAGACCTGGGGATTTCCACATTCGTATGGATGATTTCTGATATCTTGATTGGACCGTACACCCAAGATGACGGAATAATCGGTGATCATCTAGACGTATTTGGAGATCTACCGGATATGGTTTTGTTTAGACCCAGAACGGACTTGCAAATGGATTGTGTGTCTGACATTATATTCCTTTATATTGTATTCGTGGATCTCTACTTAATATATATCTGTTTGGTGGTAGAGAATTTATTCTCTACTTAACACCCAATATATATATTAGTAGACGATCAATGATATAGTATGGTCTAACGATGTGGCATGCTAAGATGCATATGATCAAGGCTTTTGTTGAAGACCAAAGCATAGATTTTATATAGCGCCGCTTTGGATACAACATGACTTCGCGAGCCTCACACACCACAGTATGATGGTGAATGATTTGTTTGATAATGTTCGGTTTGACCAATATACTTTATACGGATTTGGGGTCGGCCTATGGGGCTAGGGTGGTCGCTCCACTCTAGAAGTGGGATAGGTCATTTATCTCATGAGGATAGTTCAGATTATTGCACATCCAAATTGCGTTGTATATGTATTACAGTGTTTTCTCTTGCCGAGACGTAAGCCGTGGAGATACATGACGCGATTGATCTTTCAAATTAGCAGCCATCATGCTGGAAATCCAATTTTCCAATACGAGCTTATGGTTTTAGTTGTATACTTGTATGGTGATATAATATATTATGCCGCTTACATAATATATTATGCCACTTAAGATTAATACATTTATATTCAAAATTTATTTCTACACCGTGCACTTATAGTATGTAAGCTGAATTTCGCGTATTAAGCATTTTTGACCCTTATAAGGTAAAACTCTATCCTTCGGCGTACGTGCAAGGGATTGAGACTTATAACGGTTTCATTTTTCTAAAAAGCATTGCGTTGTTTTATGCAATGGTATTCTTGGGAGGAAACCCGTTCCGTGATAGCGGCGTGGTCCCTTGATTTACCCAACTTTAAAATAAAGTTAATAACTGTTTTGAGTTCTCATACCAGTCCCATGACTGACCTGGAGTTTATTGTTCTTTACCTAAACTCTGGGTGCCCTTATTTTCCACACGGGCAGCTTGGAGTTTTGGTCTTTGCAGATTCTTACTTTCAGCAGGATTCTGGGTCGAAGCTTAAAGCTGTGTCCAGAGCATTTATAGTTTTCCACTACGCATTTATATTATATTTTCCTTTGCTTTGTAAAGTTTATTAAATCTCTGATATTGTACTTCCAAGATGTAATATTTATTCATACTCTGTAATATTATTATACTTCGATGTAAATTGTTGTAATAGCAATGAAATGTTCGATTGTTCTGTGTTCTGATGTGTTGTGTTCTCATAACAATCCGCATTTCAATTCGGTTTAGGCCAGGCGGGAGTTCGGTTCGTTACATTTTTTATCTCGGAATTCGACACAAAAACACCATGTTGAATCTCCAAGCATCGAAAAATACCAGCACGTTAATAGAAAGAAATTAGAGGATGAGATAGGAAAGAAAGAAATATTAAAATAGAAGAAGAAGTAAGACTAAACACAACACAGAGTCTCACATCGCAACGGAACAAAATATAATATAAAAATAAATCTTTACCGAGAATTTGAAATAATACTTATACATCAGAGTACTTCAATACACAGAGATAGTTACAATTATCTGTCCTCATATACATTACACAGCGGAATATTACTAGATAGTATCACACGTCTGAACACCTTCAGCTCGTCTTTGGGCTTCACAACATCCGATAACCTGAACCTGTACAACCCAGTCTAACTCGAGCATTTCAAACACCAGCTCAGTCTGGTGAACCAGAGTGAGAAAAACTCGTTAAGTTTACAATACCATCCAACTTGATTTTAAAGTTCAAAATCCTTTTGAAAAAAAAGATAATCGTAAGACCAAATCCACACATAAATACGGACGGTGTTTACTTAATGATAACCCAAAATATTTTTGAAATCATACATCATATTGTGATATTATCATAGTGTGTAAATACAAATAAATAGAATCTAGCGGAACGCTTACATCTCACGCTCCACATATATAGTATACATATAAAACCGCAGGCGCTTATTGGAGATTGGATTCCGACTATGATAAGGTATGGAACCACCTGCTGATAGTGTATCTCTAGAGGTGAATACACTGGGTTCAACAAGAATGTCTTGCAAACCGGCCCACACATAACCGACCACTCATTTCGCTTGAGTGTATCGAATGTTTATCACCAACGGTTGGGAGCTACCCACCGTTTCCAGAAAAGGGACAACATTGATAGATTAAAGAAGCAAAAGGAATTTCTCTAGATAGGTGATTATACACCCTAATGGGTGCGACCCACATAGCCATGTTGTCTGCCCGATTTTTGTCATTTCCCGGTTGATGAGGCTTGAGGTTATAATCGACTTTTGGAACATCTGGCCACCATTCACATCGTCCATACACATCATCCAGGAATAGGGTGAACCGAAGGCACCCTCCTACCACATCCTAGGAATTACCCTATAGATCAGTAGCGAGTAGTCCTTGCAATCCCTAGAGTTCAATCACGACAGAATCATTGTCAAATATATATTTCTAGGGATCAGCTAGAGAAATTCAACAATAATTCCCCTGCTCATGAAGATTTACGGTCTTCAATTGCTCCATCATGACTTGCATCTTGCACGTTTTCGTATCCATTGGTTGGAATGGTTTTCGAATATAAATACGATAATGTTCGGCCAGATTTTGATAGTCGGTTATTTAACTATCAAAATAAACAACCATAAAAATAAAACAGATCAGTTGGTTTATTACACAGCATCACTTGGCCATTTAAAAATAATATATCAGTTGCAATACCAAAAATAATATATCTGTTTCCATGTATTAATATTCTCAAATCATTTAAATACTTAGAAAAAAAAATCTTAAAACTATATCCAATTTCCTATTAACTATTGTTTCAAACCAATTGCTAGATCATTACTTACTAACTTATCGATTCCACTTATCATTTGTAAACAATAGTTACGATATCTCTTTTAGCTTCGTTATTTGAACACCGTAATCGTCCTTCCCCATTTTAGAATAAACTCATACTAAATCTCATTTTCTTATTTTGGAAATATCGTTATATTTTTACAAATCTCTTTCTACTATGGAAATATCACTCCGTATTCTCAAGCCCATCATTATACCCATTTATTTCGGAATTCCATTATATATATATATTCCCAAATCCTTCAAATAACGTTACCCTATCATATTCCCAAAATAATTTACTCTGATATCTTCACCATTACGACTAATATCATTCTTCGATAATCCAGAAGTTGTTTAAGTTGGGGTATTGTAATTACCTCTCAGACCTTGATCAACATCGTTCTTATCTTCGGATAGATGTCAATCGTAATATCAAAAACCAATATTATCCAATTATGAAGCTCTCAAACCAGCACACTCGCTCGCCAACCGGTCTAATATACTGGATCATTCGCTTAACTAACTTTACTAAGACTAATCCGACTCGCTTCTTCATTCCTACCCCAAATATACTCTTAAGCTTGCCCTTCTCAAGCTTGTGGAGGTTTAGAGAGCTCTTTCCGAATGATTTCACTCCTTCAAATGGAGGGATGATGTTTGAATGTGTAGCTCAGTAGGGGTTATGCCTATATGGATGAAGGAGAGAGAGCGGTAAGGGATAATTAATTGGAACAAGAGGAGTGTAGCTCTAAGGAGTCACCTCCTTCGGAGCGACTGTCAAGGAGCGGGAGTGATTGAGCGATGGGAGGCCAGTATATTAATTGCGACCAATAAGGGACGACTAGTATACGCCTTGTTGAGTGAAGTAAAGAGCCCCAGGTACAGGTCTAAGCCAGAGCATAAGGCCCAAACAGAAGGAATGGCGCGAAGCTGGAGTGATGATGGAGCGGTGAAACGATCCAGTATACTCTACCACAATTTAAACAAGGTTAGGTTGACGGGAATAAATTTGGACTCCCTTACGGTCGATTAGCTATCGCTTCGAAGAAGGAGCGAAGCTCCTTTTAGTCGCTACCTCTCACTCATTTTGATGGGCTTATAGACCGGGACTTATTTCTATTGATTAATTGCCTTTGCTTGGTGTTGATGCGAATTGGTAATGACTGATTCTTGGTACTAATGCACCAACCTGTTGGTAAGCACCATATACTGAGAGAGGTAGCGCACTAGAATTTCTTCCAAGAAGCTCCTTGCCCGTTCGTTTCACTTACTTCCGCGCATTTCAAAATCATGCTCAAACTTTGAAAGGCGCTAAGAAATACGAAGTGAGATGATTTCCGCTAAATAGAATGGATGCTTAAGTGATTGCAAGTAAATATCCTGCCCCAATCAATATACTGGTCTTACTAGCTAATTAATAGCAACTTTGGAAGAAGGAGTTGGATTAACTAGTTGGAGCTGGTTTCAGTATGCCTGGGGCCTGGAGTTGGATTACGGAGGAGCTTTCTTCTATGAATGTGGTTACTAGGTTCTACTCTGACTTCACTACGTTTCCCTTGGCTCCCTGCCAGTTGCTGGGTTCTCTCCCTAGTTGATTGGGGTAGTTTTAAGGCATATTCAAATTCTTCCGTTGTATTTCTTCGCTACCCATAGTGTAATAACCCGAAAATCTGGGCCAGTTTAAAATTTTTATTTTGGCAATTTTAGCGAATTTTGATTATTTAAAATGAATTATTTTAAATAATATCGACGAGAAATTTATTTTGAATTGAATTCGACGTATATATTTATATACGCGTCGTTGTTAGAATATAAATATTTATATATAATTATAAATAGAATTGAAAATGGCGTGGTAGTTCGATAATTCGATTTCAAATTTCAATTGAATGTACCGGGTGCAAAACAATCCGGATTTTAGTGAAACTGAAAACATTAGGATCTAATTGATGATATCTTACCAACGAATCCGAATAATCGAAATTTCATAGCGGGGATCAAAAGATATGTCCAGATGAAAATTCTGAATAGTCGCTATGGAATTCAGGCCCTTAAAAATGGACATTTTGCAAGCGACCTCGGATTTCGACGAAACCAGTTTTGTTGGGTCCGTGATGTAAAGTTATTGCTAGGTTTCAAATTTCATAATTTTTCGAATCAATATGTGAGCGTGGCAAAGGAAAACTGTTTGACCAGTTTCAGTTGATTTTAATCGACTGGAAAATGGCCATTTTTCTAACGGTCTCAGAATTCGACGAAATTAGTTTTGTTAGGACCGTATCGTCAATACGAAGCTAGAAAATATTTTTTTAGAATTTTTCTAGTTAGTATGGGACCCCGGTAATTTGGAATGTACGTTTAAAATTCAATATAGTGATTTAAATGTAAGTTTAACGAAAACTGATTCAGACGATTGAATCAGCTTGCGATACATATCCCATTGTGTTCGGAATGGGGGTAAAACGCTATGGACGACAGGCGGTGGGCCTCGTTTAGAGGTCGTATGTGAAAGTCAACTTTTTGAAAAGTAAAATAATTAAATAAAAAAAAAGAAATTTAAATTTCCCCTTTAACCCGCTGGCCCCCCTTCTCATTTTCAGAAACGAAAAAAAAAAAACACCTCCGAATCGCAAATCGCCCCCCCCTCGATCGCCGCCGCCGCCAGGGGGCGCGACGCCTCCCTGACTCCCCCCTCCGCTTCTTCTCCTTCCCCTGACCCTCATCTCCAAATCGCCCCCCTCAGACGCGAAGACCGACGCTGTCGTGGGACCCCCAGCCCCCTCCTCCGCCTGGAACGCAACCGCCGCTGCCCCCTCGAGTGCTGCGCCACCCACACGACCCCTCCAACCTCCGGCAATAGTGAAAACCGCCCCCCCAGCAGTCGAACACTGTGAGCCCCTTTCTCCTTTTTTTTATTTTTATTTCGTTATGTTTAATTGATTGTAGGAGGATAAAAAATACAATCTTTTATATTGTAAAAAGGTAAAAATATGATCTTTGCATAGTAGGAACTATAAAAATATAATCTTTATGAGATATAGATGTGAAAATAGGATTTTTGGTTAGGTAGACAATTAAAAATATAATTTTTATATGATAGGAATATTAAAAATAGCATCTTTATATATGTAGCGAAATAAAGATTGATTTTTTTAAAAGAGGATATTTTCTTTTAAATATGAAAAGGCGAAAACTTTATTTTTATAAAGGCGAAAACTTTATTTTTATAAAGGCGAAAATTTTATATATTGAATAGCGAAGTCAAAATTCGATTTTTATATATTGAATAGCGAAGTCAAAATTCGATTTTTATATATTGAATAGCGAAGTAAAAATATGATTTTTATATATGTAGTGGCTACGGGCGAAGAAAGTGATTAGAGACGAGAACAGTGAAGATTTCCTGCATTAGAAGTGCCGTGGAGCTAGGATAGCTATATGTGAGAATTTCTCACCTTTCAATTTCTTTTCTAATTATATATTTATACTAGGATGCAGACGGTGCTTAGTAGCACCCGACACAACCGTCCACAGACCATGGAATTGTTTGTTTGGTTGCATAAAATTAGTTAGATTATTTGATTGAAACTGAATTGTTTGGTGAAATAAATTGATTTGATTGATGTGTGAATGGCGTGGGCCTTCACTAGACCGGGGATAAGGCTAGGCCTTGTCCCGTTTCTAGTATCGTGCCGTTATGCCGCCGAAATTTTCTAAAATATGTTAGAAAAATAAAAATATCATTTTATTTAAAGAATGAACTGAATAGAAATTCATATGATAAAATAAAATGTTTTATCGTTAAAAATATAATTTTTAACGTGAAGTGAATAAAATAAAATATTCATTTACAAATCAGACGGTTTGTTTATGTACACCTATTTGAATGACATTGATTGGGACGATAACTTTTACACATCGCCCAACTGCACAAATAAAATCTGTGTTTGATTGTTTGAAACCCCACACGGGTGTTGGGATGAAATTTGAAGTTCACTCATCCTGATTGATTAAATATGTCGATCGATTGATTGACAGGCTGTTATAAGCGTTAGATATCTATATTTGATGCTTATACAGTGTAGTGCACTTTGGTTGATGGTTGATTATTTTTCAATGCTATGATATACATGTGTTGTATGAAAATCCATATAATTAACTTTATATGGTAATTGATTGGGCCTCATTCCAATTTAGAAAATAAAGAATATTATAAAATAAAGGTTCATGTGTTGACTGTACTCATCCGTTGAGATTAGTCATGTGTTGAACGAAATATTTTGATAATAAAATTTACATCTTTATCAATATAAAATAAAGGTTCATGTGTTGACAGTACTCATCCATTGAGATTGGTCATGTGTTGAACGAAATATTTTGATAATAACAACTATTTTGAAAAAGAAATATTTGAAATAGAATATTTGAAAATAGAAATTTATGAAGCCGTGTTGATTAGATTGACGCCATTTTGACGTGAACGATATTTATATCGAAATGAATTGAAAACGATTTCGAAATGAAATGAATTGAAAACGATTTCGAAAGGAAATGAATTGAAAATGATTTCGAAATGAATTGAATATAAAACGAATTCAAATTGAATTGAAAGAAAATTGAAATGAATTCAAATTGAATTGAAATTTGAATTGAATATAAATGAATTTTAAAACGAATTTATAAAGAAGAATTCAATTTTGATTTGAATTGAAAAGAAAGTTGAAATTGCTTTTGAAACGATTTTAAAACTATTTATATAATTTGTTTTAAATAGAAATCGACGAAGTATATATTATATATATTATATATATAATATAATGGCCTGAATAGAACGCGCCGCGCCGCGGCAGTTCGTGAATTTCGACCATTTATTTCAAACGGACATTACGGGAGATCCGACCGTCGGATTCTCCTAAAACCGGAACCGTTGGGTTCGTATCGAAAAGAGCTTTCTAACGAATATTGGAAATTTGAAATCTAACGGTTGGATTTGGAATTATGTCCAAATCAAATTTGAAAAAGGTCGCTATACGTGCAGTTCGATGGCCGTTGATGGAAATCGACTGTACGGGCCTTGATAAAATTATTAAAAATAGTAATAATTCGTGTAAAATCATAAGAAATGATTTAGAAAGAATTGGTATGAAAATCTCTATATTTGAAAAGATAAAAATAGTTTTTTATCGAAATGAACTAGTTTTGAACTAGAATTATAATTCTATTTATTTTTAAATAAATAAATTGAATTTAAAAAGGGTTTTAAAAATAACCAAAATATCCAATGATTGCATTGGAGTGGATTTGAATCGAAATTGTCTTCGGAATATTTCGATGTTGGGATTCGTGATTATACAGGTGTTGTTATGGAAATTTGAAAGATATATATTTATATCGTTATTTCCAATACGATATTTGTTAGTCGTAGAATTTGATATTGAATATAAGCCGGTATATTTTCTATTCAGAGCCTTGTGTTTAATATCAAATGTGATTTGGGTTTGTCGTGAATGGTGTCTTCACTAACACTGTTCTTGAACCCAGTTGAGAAAAGATTAAATCTTTTTATTTAGATTTAATGAAGTGTACCAATTCAATAATATTTAATTGGAATTGAATCGATATTGATTTTGGGTTTATCGTGAACAGTGTTTTAAATAACACTCGTTCTTTAACCCGATAATTAATGAATGTGATTTTGGGTTTATCGTGAACAGTGTTTTAAATAACACTCGTTCTTTAACCCGATAATTAATGAATGTGATTTTGGGTTTATCGTGAACCGTGTTTCAAATGACACTGATTCTTTAACCCAGTCGAAGATTAAAACTAAGTGGAGTTTTAATGAATCTTTAATTAGATTGAAATGATCGAAAATGGAGTATCACCAGTTCTTGTTGCAGTCGTGATGGGGGGTTCTCGCTTCGCGGTTTGGTGGCGAACGGGAGACTCTTACCCCTACATGTCCCTTGTGGTGGGGGTTGGTTAGGCAGTGGCCGGGAGACTCGAGAGGGTCGCCGTAAAACAAGTAACTGGGGGACCATGTGAAAGCCACGGTGGGTTTTACCTGCTGCTTGGGGGATGAAGGGATGGTTGCAAAGCCTACCGGAGTTCGTCGGCTATTTTACAGTTGGTATCAGAGCTTTGGTTTACAAAGCTCAGAGAACAAGGCACATTAGAACCGTACGAAAGAATTCATCAGATATTGGATTAGTAATATCCAATGGGAATGACTCGTTAGAGATAGGATCAATAGTATCCTAGAACGAGTGTGAAGAGTATATTTTTAAAATGAAAACAAATTTTGTTTTGAAACTTAAATCAATTATTCGTATTTGATTATTTATTTATATGAATTTGGGCAATCCAGTATATAAAGATTTTGTATATATGTCTTGCAAACGTGTGTTCGAAGTTTTAATATACTGGGTAGATATAGAATCCCTCTAGTGCCCGGGTATAATTTTGGTGATGGGGCACTGTCGCCAGTATTTATTTTCGAGTAACGAAAGTGAGATTTCTATATATTTCCTATTGACTGGTGTGAGAACCGAAACTAGATAGGGCCTTTTGTTGTGATTTGGCATCAAAAATCTGATTTTTGACTATATATCAAGGTTATGAATTTCAAACTCTAATTCACTAATTGATTGATGTTTGTGTTGTTTGTTTAGTTGTTTGCTAATTTTTAGCCAATTAGCCTAATTGAATCACATATTGAATTATATTGAAAGTTGGTCGCATTTGCTTGCATATACATATATATCATTGAACAGGTCATAGCAAGGAGGCTAGAGCCAGAGAATAAAATTTGTTTACCCGACAAATAGGTACATGTTTACTACATAATTTACTGTTTTGTTTGGGTGATGATGATTTTATGAGCCTATTGGCTAGCCGCTTGGCTTTTTCTTTTTCTTTTTCTTTTTGAGATCTGAAGGACCGGGGAAGCTATTTGAAATTCCCCGATGCTCCCGGTGCAGGGGAGGTTATGGCGAAATTTTTCGAAAATTTAGGGTGTTAGCCAAATTTTTGAAGAATTTGAAAATTCTCAGAAACTAAAGAGTTGGAGAATGGAAGCCAGATCGAATGTAGAATTGAATAATCAAACCACTTTCGACTTTGTTCCTTTTCGGGGACGAAAAGTTTTAAGTGGGGGAGATTGTAATAACCCGAAAATCTGGGCCAGTTTAAAATTTTTATTTTGGCAATTTTAGCGAATTTTGATTATTTAAAATGAATTATTTTAAATAATATCGACGAGAAATTTATTTTGAATTGAATTCGACGTATATATTTATATACGCGTCGTCGTTAGAATATAAATATTTATATATAATTATAAATAGAATTGAAAATGGCGTGGTAGTTCGATAATTCGATTTCAAACTTCAATTGAATGTACCGGGTGCAAAACAATCTGGATTTTAGTGAAACCGAAAACATTAGGATCTAATTGATGATATCTTACCAACGAATCCGAATAATCGAAATTTCATAGCGGGGATCAAAAGATATGTCCAGATGAAAATTCTGAATAGTCGCTATGGAATTCAGGCCCTTAAAAATGGACATTTTGCAAGCGACCTCGGATTTCGACGAAACCAGTTTTGTTGGGTCCGTGATGTAAAGTTATTGCTAGGTTTCAAATTTCATAATTTTTCGAATCAATATGTGAGCGTGGCAAAGGAAAACGTGTTTGACCAGTTTCAGTTGATTTTAATCGACTGGAAAATGGCCATTTTTCTAACGGTCTCAGAATTCGACGAAATTAGTTTTGTTAGGACCGTATCGTCAATACGAAGCTAGAAAATATTTTTTTAGAATTTTTCTAGTTAGTATGGGACTCCGGTAATTTGAAATGTACGTTTAAAATTCAATATAGTGATTTAAATGTAAGTTTAACGGAAACTGATTCAAACGATTGAATCAGCTTGCGATACATATCCCATTGTGTTCGGAATGGGGGTAAAACGCTATGGACGACAGGCGGTGGGCCTCGTTTAGAGGTCGTATGTGAAAGTCAACTTTTTGAAAAATAAAATAATTAAATAAAAAAAAAAATTTAAATTTCCCCTTTAACCCGCTGCCCCCCCCCCCCCTTCTCATTTTCAGAAACGAAAAAAAAAAACACCTCCGAATCGCAAATCGCCCCCCTCTCGATCGCCGCCGCCGCCGGGGGCGCGACGCCTCCCTGACTCCCCCCTCCGCTTCTTCTCCTTCCCCTGACCCTCATCTCCAAATCGCCCCCCTCAGACGCGAAGACCGACGCTGTCGTGGGACCCCCAGCCCCCTCCTCCGCCTGAAACGCAACCGCCGCTGCCCCCTCGAGTGCTGCGCCACCCACACGACCCCTCCAACCTCCGGCAACAGTGAAAACCGCCCCCCCCTCAGCAGTCGAACACTGTGAGCCCCTTTCTCCTTTTTTATTTCTATTTCGTTATGTTTAATTGATTGTAGGAGGATAAAAAATACAATCTTTTATATTGTAAAAAGGTAAAAATATGATCTTTGCATAGTAGGAACTATAAAAATATAATCTTTATGAGATATAGATGTGAAAATAGGATTTTTGGTTAGGTAGACAATTAAAAATATAATTTTTACATGATAGGAATATTAAAAATAGCATCTTTATCTATGTAGCGAAATAAAGATTGATTTTTTTAAAAGAGGATTTTTTCTTTTAAATATGAAAAGGCGAAAACTTTATTTTTATAAAGGCGAAAATTTTATATATTGAATAGCGAAGTCAAAATTCGATTTTTATATATTGAATAGCGAAGTCAAAATTCGATTTTTATATATTGAATAGCGAAGTAAAAATATGATTTTTATATATGTAGTGGCTACGGGCGAAGAAAGTGATTAGAGACGAGAACAGTGAAGATTTCCTGCATTAGAAGTGCCGTGGAGCTAGGATAGCTATATGTGAGAATTTCTCACCTTTCAATTTCTTTTCTAATTATATATTTATACTAGGATGCAGACGGTTCTTAGTAGCACCCGACACAACCGTCCACAGACCATGGACTTGTTTGTTTGGTTGCATAAAATTAGTTAGATTATTTGATTGAAACTGAATTGTTTGGTGAAATAAATTGATTTGATTGATGTGTGAATGGCGTGGGCCTTCACTAGACCGGGGATAAGGCTAGGCCTTGTCCCGTTTCTAGTATCGTGCCGTTATGCCGCCGAAATTTTCTAAAATATGTTAGAAAAATAAAAATATCATTTTATTTAAAGAATGAACTGAATAGAAATTCATATGATAAAATAAAATGTTTTATCGTTAAAAATATAATTTTTAACGTGAAGTGAATAAAATAAAATATTCATTTACAAATCAGACGGTTTGTTTATGTACACCTATTTGAATGACATTGATTGGGACGATAACTTTTACACATCGCCCAACTGCACAAATAAAATCTGTGTTTGATTGTTTGAAACCCCACACGGGTGTTGGGATGAAATTTGAAGTTCACTCATCCTGATTGATTAAATATGTCGATCGATTGATTGACAGGCTGTTATAAGCGTTAGATATCTATATTTGATGCTTATACAGTGTAGTGCACTTTGGTTGATGGTTGATTATTTTTCAATGCTATGGTATACATGTGTTGTATGAAAATCCATATAATTAACTTTATATGGTAATTGATTGGGCCTCATTCCAATTTAGAAAATAAAGAATATTATAAAATAAAGGTTCATGTGTTGACTGTACTCATCCGTTGAGATTAGTCATGTGTTGAACGAAATATTTTGATAATAAAATTTACATCTTTATCAATATAAAATAAAGGTTCATGTGTTGACAGTACTCATCCATTGAGATTGGTCATGTGTTGAACGAAATATTTTGATAATAACAACTATTTTGAAAAAGAAATATTTGAAATAGAATATTTGAAAATAGAAATTTATGAAGCCGTGTTGATTAGATTGACGCCATTTTGACGTGAACGATATTTATATCGAAATGAATTGAAAACGATTTCGAAATGAAATGAATTGAAAACGATTTCGAAAGGAAATGAATTGAAAACGATTTCGAAATGAATTGAATATAAAATGAATTCAAATTGAATTGAAAGCAAATTGAAATGAATTCAAATTGAATTGAAATTTGAATTGAATATAAATGAATTTTAAAACGAATTTATAAAGAAGAATTCAATTTTGATTTGAATTGAAAAGAAAGTTGAAATTGCTTTTGAAACGATTTTAAAACTATTTATATAATTTGTTTTAAATAGAAATCGACGAAGTATATATTATATATATATTATATATAGAATATAATGGCCTGAATAGAACGCGCCGCGCCGCGGCAGTTCGTGAATTTCGACCATTTATTTCAAACGGACATTACGGGAGATCCGACCGTCGGATTCTCCTAAAACCGGAACCGTTGGGTTCGTATCGAAAAGAGCTTTCTAACGAATATTGGAAATTTGAAATCTAACGGTTGGATTTGGAATTATGTCCAAATCAAATTTGAAAAAGGTCGCTATACGTGCAGTTCGATGGCCGTTGATGGAAATCGACTGTACGGGCCTTGATAAAATTATTAAAAATAGTAATAATTCGTGTAAAATCATAAGAAATGATTTAGAAAGAATTGGTATGAAAATCTCTATATTTGAAAAGATAAAAATAGATTTTTATCGAAATGAACTAGTTTTGAACTAGAATTATAATTCTATTTATTTTTAAATAAATAAATTGAATTTAAAAAGGGTTTTAAAAATAACCAAAATATCCAATGATTGCATTGGAGTGGATTTGAATTGAAATTGTCTTCGGAATATTTCGATGTTGGGATTCGTGATTATACAGGTGTTGTTATGGAAATTTGAAAGATATATATTTATATCGTTATTTCCAATACGATATTTGTTAGTCGTAGAATTTGATATTGAATATAAGCCGGTATATTTTCTATTCAGAGCCTTGTGTTTAATATCAAATGTGATTTGGGTTTGTCGTGAATGGTGTCTTCACTAACACTGTTCTTGAACCCAGTTGAGAAAAGATTAAATCTTTTTATTTAGATTTAATGAAGTGTACCAATTCAATAATATTTAATTGGAATTGAATCGATATTGATTTTGGGTTTATCGTGAACAGTGTTTTAAATAACACTCGTTCTTTAACCCGATAATTAATGAATGTGATTTTGGGTTTATCGTGAACAGTGTTTTAAATAATACTCGTTCTTTAACCCGATAATTAATGAATGTGATTTTGGGTTTATCGTGAACCGTGTTTCAAATGACACTGATTCTTTAACCCAGTCGAAGATTAAAACTAACTGGAGTTTTAATGAATCTTTAATTAGATTGAAATGATCGAAAATGGAGTATCACCAGTTTTGCTCCAGGCGATAGTTAAATCTTTAATTAGATTTGAACGTGAAATGGTAATTGAATTTACCGATAACACTGTGGTGTTAGATATGAAGTACTACCAGTTTTACTTCATGGGATGAATAGGTTGGGATTGGGAAATTAAAACAAATGGTTACTTCGGTAAGGTTCGCTAATCCCGACTAGTTTGAATTGATATTCAAAAATGGATTAAAGAATAAATTCAAGGAATTTATCTTGGATAAAATTAATGGGAACCTTTCCCTATGAATGTGAAATTTAGAAACTAACTGTCGGTTAGCCAAGTAGAATGGTTTTCTGAATATTGATCTGATGTTGGTTTCGGCCTTCGGGGTTAATATTTGAGGAATTATTCTCTTGATTAATTTACGGTTAGTGACTAATGAATTGGAATGAGGCGTATGTTGTGTTTTTGTAACACTTATTTAAAATATACGCGAGTTATTCGGAAAGACCGGGTTTATCCCATTCTGAATAACTGATACGACGATAAGTCGAAGATGAAGACGGTGGTCGAAGACCAGAAGTCTTCACGTCGTTTGGGTAATTACTGATGATCTTGATTGAGCTGTACACCCAAGAAGATGGAAACAGTTAGTGATCGTCCAGACGTACTTGGAGATCGATGGATATGCGAGGTACTAGGTGCCTCCGGTTTCGTTCAGACCCAGAACGGACTTGTAAATGGACTGTGTGTCTGACATTGGATTTTAGTCTGTGTGTTTGATTTCTATTAAATATATATCTGTTTGGCGGCGGAGAATTTATTCTCTTGCTTAACGCCCTTCTCTGAGATGTACGAGCTCAGGGGTTATATATTGATGGATATCAAACGCATGGAGTGAATTGCCTGTGTGGCATGCCTAAGTGGCAATTGATCGAGGCTTCTGTTGAAAAGCAAAGTCTTGTGGTGATGATCAAAGCAAGGCCTTTGTGGCGTAGCTTTGTGTAACGTTTGCTTCGCGAGTTTCACACCCGGTATGAACCAAAAACGGGAGAGAACGTCAGGGAGGGCATGCGTTTCTTTCTAGTTAAAAAGTGGCGTCAGTGGTTTTACACGCCCTGACGAGTTTGACTTATGTGGTTGTTGCTGTTGCGAGGCGCCTCGGATTGATCGGTCGTTCTCGAACCGATGGAGTCATTTAGTTGGCTCACCTACGCCCCATAGGGCGGGGAAACGCATGTTCAGGCATTTTAATCCACATCGGTGGACCGGCCCTGAGGATCCAAGGGTCACTCGAGCTCTGATCCTGAGGGGCGGGCTAGAGCGTCTCGAATCGGTTGAGGACTATCTTTTGCCTCGGTTCATAGATGGAAATCCAATTTCCAAATACGTGACATTTGCGGTTTTATTTGTAGAGCCTAGTATGGCGACATAGTGGGATGGGGCACTCATGCCGCCTATGATTGATACTTATGATTTGAAGTTGTTTTATACACTATACACTTATTATAGTATCAAATGATTTCTTTTAAACGTATCAAGCATTCTTGGCTATTATAAGATAAAAACCCTATCCCCCGGCTTGCGTTGCATTGTGTGATAGGACCTGGGTCTTATAATAGCTTCATTTTTCTTTATTTAGCATTGCGCTGTTGTTTTATGCACTGGTGTTCTTGGGAGGAAACCCGTTCCGTGTTATACGGCGTGGTCCCTTGATTTACCTAACTTTAAAAATAAAGATTAATAACTGTTTTAGTTCTCACACCAGTCCCATGACTGACTTGGAGTTTATTGTTTTAACCTAAACTCTGGGTGCCCTTATTTTGACACGGGCAGCTAGTAGTTTTGGTTTTGCAGATTTATATTCACAGGATCCTGGTTTACAGCTGGAACGATATCCGGAAAGCTTTGTATCCGTATATCTCTTCTAGTTGTGTATTGTATTATTTTCCGCTGCTATGTATTTAAATGTAATTTAAATCTCTGATATTTCTGTGTAATATTCATTTATACTCTGTATATTCTTGTAATCTGATGCATTGTTGTAATATACAATGAAATGTTCTTATGTATGCATTCTGTTGTGGCTTGTTCTCGAACTATCCGACGCTTTCCTTTACGGGGAAGTTGCGGGTTTTTACACATAGTCATGATTGGGTGGGTAAGTAAGTTATACTGGCATCTCTCCCGGAAATCTCTTTGTCTATGGAAAGATCTCTTTCGCGTGAGCACCTGGAATTAATTGAACTGTAAGAGCCTAAGGTGCTTGCCTCGCCAAGCCTGGTGAGTTCTGGGTACGTGACTCTTGGTCTCTTTCACAGAACATGGAGAGACTCGAACATAGAGAGAGCTTCTGCTTTAGATCTCTAGTCTTTCGTCTCAAGCTGTAGTAACAAGGAAGTTCTTTCCAGATGTGGGAAATGAAGCCATGAATGCACCCGTAGGGCAAAGGAAGTCTTGCGATCAGACTCGGGAGTGGCTCTGACCTTATGGCTTTGGCCTATTAGAAAGAATTTCAATAAGTATGATTTAACACCATAGCTATTGCATGGGTGATGCGGTATATCTTCGACTGCAACGATCAGAGAAACTGCTCACTTATGATGAGCTCCCCTCTCCCTATCGATCGAGTAAACCCCCCTCTCTATCTAGTCTTAGGACTTGTAGGAGTCATGGACTTATGTACCAATATTCATCGATGTAATATACTGGACTTGGGGCTAAAAATAGTTTGGACTTGGTATACTAGGCACCTCCATAGAGAGACTATAGAGAGCCCAGTATAAACAATCCTGACTTGTTGAATAATCATAAGGAGCACCATAGAAATCTACATGAACTCGTATTAATCCGAAATAAGGCCATCTCTGCCCCAAAGTTAACAGTGAGTATGTACATTCGTCATCTCTCTCTTGATAGTATCCTTAGTAATTGTTAGGTGGCCTTAGACTATTGACTGAGAAAATCATCAGTTTCTTCGGAGGATTAATCATCTGGACCGGCTGTCTTCTAGAGAGATAGTCTGGAACGACATTAGTTTTGGCTTTGACATGTTGGACTTTGAACTGATACTTTGAGAACTAGTCATTGAGGCGTAGTAACTGATAATCCACGACGCCCATTTTCCAAATCTCATTTTAGTTACACCTTGATGAACTTTATCTTCAGTATCGCGAATCTATATCACATCTAACTTAACACGCCCAGTCACCATAATTCAAACTTGGGTTTTCAGTTTTGATTTCCATTTCAAGTCTTCATTAATCCCTAACCGTAAATCTTTTAGAAAATAATTTCTTAAATATCAACCCCAAAGGACGAAACCAACATCAGATCGACATTCAGAAAATCATTAATCTTAACCGACCCAGTTAAGTTCTAATTCTTTAATTCATATCCTGGCATATATTTCATTCAAATGTCATTTCTAATAACCTTGTTTCAATAATATATTCGCTAAACTTGAGTTTTAACCCTCCGTCCCACTTGGATTTAATAAAAATCCAATTAAATAGAATTTCAAATAAGAGTTCACTTTATAACTACAATTCAAACTTAACTTATATTATCATTAATATATAATTTTCTTAAAATATCATTTTATTATAATCGTTTCATAAACTTCCTTTATTACTTTTAAATCCCACGATCTCCACTTTGATTATAAATAAATGATAATTAAATATCAACATTTAAAAATGTTTTAATTATTCATTGACAATTTTCATTAAATTTATAACTAATTACATAATTCAATTTCGAGTAAGACAGTTGACTTAGTCAACTTTACACATGATTAACTCATTAATCAAATCTCAGTTTGTCTTTCTATTTAATTTTAGTTTCAAATTAAATTAAATTAAATATTTCCATTTGATTATTATTAAATTGAAAATATAAGAGTCATCTTTACATGATCATTTAATAATTGATATGAGGCACGTGCTTCACACACGGATTGATTTTGGTACCAAAAATGGTAATTGGTAGTTAAAATAATCAATGTATATAAGGACGGTTTATTTACTTTTTATAAACTCAATTAAAATAATATATTTAAAAATCCATATTCAGTTATAAATAAAATTTCATTTCTATCGATTCACGTGTCGGTAAATCAATCTCTATAAAACGGTTTGTATTTTGGCCATCTGCTATAAATTCCTTTAACCATTATCACTCATTGGTTAATAATCAAACAAATGTTGAATTTGGGTTTAACAATCAATAACCAATTCAATAATCCAATCATATGGGTTCAACAGTTCATATAATGATGATAAACAATAAATTTAATTGATAAAGGTTAACTAACAACAACCATTCAAGCATCCAATTTAATTTAATACGTTTATATTTTTATAAACGTAACCAACAAGGTAAGTTACCTTGTTTGGAAATCATTGTTAAAAAATAAAGATGTCATTTCATTTAAATTAAACAACGGTTTAATTTAAATAATTGATATAAAAATATTTATCATGCATCCAAACAATCAACAATCAACCCATAATTAGCAGCCAAAACATGCAAATAATAAACCCGACTTATAATAATTATAAGTGGGAGAAATGAGTGAGTTTAACTCACCTTAGTTTTCATTCGTCGAGATAACAACTGTTTTCAGTTTCGTCCGTCCCAACTCGAAAATGTAGTGCTCCTTCATACAATCCCAAAGATTCTGGTTTGGTTCGATTCTGTGCACGTATGAACGGGTTACCCATATTATATCATACGATTAAATTTCAACCAATATAGTTATATATATTTGTATTTCCTTTTATGCGCCCCTTTTTACTAAATCTTTACATATGTTGGTTTAATCTATTATTTGGCAATATTTAAACGTACATACAAGTAACATCCGTTGTGAATTTAGACAAAACAAGAGACAAGTTTCATATAGGATACATAGTTTACAACTTGCTTCTTTGATTAAGAATGGACTCAATGAAACTTACTACGGGTAACAGTAAACACGGTTAAGGACAAAATAATGTGCAATCCATGTTATATACTTAGGCTCATTCTTAAATATGATCCCGTTAAACCAAGCTAATATATATAAATAATCGGTCACGGTTTCATTAAGGATTGGGCATGAAAAACATGGGTTGGCACGTTACATACCTGCTGTTCGAAAGCAGCTGTCACCTTCCTTTTGTTTTTCTTTTCATTTTTTTCTTTTTATTTATTTAAACCCAAAGCCCAATTGCTTCAAAGCCCACGTCCTTAATAAAAACTGTCCAAACCCGCCTGCTTTACCCCGTTGGAACTGTCTTCTTCCTAATGAAATAATACATGCTTCAGTTAATTCTAAACCCACCATTTCCGCATAGTAAAAGCTCCTCTACCAAACTACTCTCCCGTCCACCTTCCTTATTATATCCTTCCCCACTTTATTTTCCTCCCCCGAAGCTTTTCATGCATCCATGGAACATTTCGCACCAAGTAAAACTGAACACCACGAGCTCCTCTCCTTTTCTGTAACCATGAAACTATTTTCTCTCTCTCTCTCTCTCTCTCCAGTTTTCACTTTCCTCCCATGCAACATAACCCTTGCGTTAAATTCCCTTTCTCACTCTTTGTTTCGTTCCGCCCTCCAAAGTCACGCAAGCTCCCTTCTTCCCCATCCCTCTCCTGAATGGTACACATCATTTGTTTAGTTGTTTTTGTATTTTTTTTCAAACTTTCGGACTGTAAAACTCCTCTCCCCATGCTCACGAAACACCACGCCTATCTCCCCTTCATCTTCGCCGCAGGTCAACCTCCCACTGTCTTCGCTGCTGTGTCCACCGGAGCACCGCTTGTTGTCACGTACTTCGTCGACCCTTACGCACGATTATGTGTTTTGAGCTTCAGGAACATCATGAGTTTGGTGGAAAAAAAAGAAAACAGTGTAAAGCGGTGGATAAGAGAGGATTAATAGAATTTATATTACAATTTTTAGTGATAAATTCATGCGGAATTATTTTTAAAGAACCAATATGCCATTTTTATGGCTTTTGGTTTACATTTCTTCACTGAAAGGAAAAAAATGGAGATGCCTGTATTTATAGCATACACAGCTTGGCATGTGTAACGACCCGCAAATTCGAACTCTTTGAGTTGACTAAATACAATACAAGTCTGACCCAAATTGCACGAAAATACGAATCATTAATATAAAGAAGTTAGAAGATGAGAAATAGAAAATATAGAAAACTAGAATAAAAGAATTAATATAGAAGAAAGAACTGAACAACATTGAATCTCACAATCGCAGCGGAATAAAATATAATATATATATATATAAGCTTTGGAAAAATACAAAATTGTATCTGAACTTACATACAACATCAGAGTACATCATATATACATCACAGCGGAAATAAACTCTCTCTATATATATCTAACGCTGAAGCCTCCTGCTCCAAGCTCCTTCCAGATCATCTGTAAAATCCTGAACTACTTGACTGCCCGTACAAATTTGGGCACCCAAGAGTTTAGGGAAAACATGGGAAAATAAACTCTGGGTCAGTCATGGGACTGGTGTGATTAAACGATTTAAACAGCTTGTTTAACTTGAAAAATTTCTTTTGAAAGAAAAGATAATCGAAAGACCCATCCAGAAATAAAAACGGATGATTTTTACCTTACGATAACCCAAAACATTTTGAACCCATAATTATTCTGATATTATAATAATGCCTAGGGTTTCCACAAATAAATTAGAATCTAGCGGATCGCTTGCATCTCATGCTCCACATATATAGTGTTGACCCGCTTTTTAGTCAAAGCAGTCACACATGGAATCTCTTCTCAACAATACGCTCAAGTGTTGGGAATACCGTCAGAAGACAGCAAGCGATTTGGTTGAAGTCGCATCACAAACAAAGAATGGCCCGGAACTTCTATCAGATGACCTTTTTTGGGCCCGAAATTAGTAGTATGGAGCTGAGCTTTGTAACTCTTGTAGCTCTCTGAATCAGCTTCAGTTTGAGCTTTGGTTCAGCTCAATCGGACTTACGGTTTGAAAGTTACGCCCGTTTCCGTGAATGCATGTAGAACCGGAAACTTGGAATTTGGAAATTGGCTTGACCTCCCGGATCGGATCGGACCCGCTCCGACTCCACACATCGAAGATGCTCAGACTTGGATTCCAGCTCACCTCAGTTCGGATCGGACCATCCGAACCCGACCCGCCTTGCACACTCCACAGAAGTGCACATCACGTATTCGGTTCGGATGCTCCACCCCGGTTCGGTTCGGACCCGAACCGACCCGCCTGTATCATTTCCTGCACACAAGTTTGACCTATTCTCAAGGAGTAACCGTCTCCTATTAATCCGGATCGGCTTCCACCTGTCCTAGCACGATCTGAAGACCACTCCTCCACTACTTCCGAGATCACCTCGGAGCTCGCCACGTGTCCCTCTGAACCGATCCGCTCCTGAGCTCCCTAGCAGCTTTTCTCTGCCTATAAATACACCACAAGGTGGCCATTTGAAGGGATCTTGTTGGAGACTTTTTTGAACTCTAACTCTCCATGGCTTCAACTACGGTTCTTCGCAAGGCTATTGCATAACCTAGAAGTCGA
Source organism: Allium sativum (assembly GCA_030737875.1). NCBI lineage: Eukaryota > Viridiplantae > Streptophyta > Magnoliopsida > Asparagales > Amaryllidaceae > Allium > Allium sativum. The sequence continues at coordinate 802,037,530 of CM060909.1, read as the reverse complement.
ATTCCACATTACAACATGAGGATTTCATGTATAATCTTCCCTTTAATCTCCTCTTCTTCATTGTAAACACGAGAATTTCGTGTATAAACGGCAAGCAAGCAACATTGTAATAGTTTCTTAGGATTTAAGAAACTATAAAGTGGACGTAGGCTTGGATTGAGCCGAACCACAATAAAAACCACGTGTGTCTCCTCTTATTTTTCTGCTTTTTCTGCATTTATTCTGTGATTGTGAGGTTTTCACATAGAGTTTGGGTGTTAGGCCCAGATTTCGGTCTAACATTTTGGCGCGCCAGGTAGGGGGGCACACGACAACTTCAACTTCTGCTTGGATTATTTGGCTATTGGATCGATGGCTAAGCGAAAGATTTCCCGTGTTGAATGCGAAAGCACGAGAAACGAAGCAAGCCATGAAGCTTCCTCTCATGAAAATCCATCGGCATACTTAACCAGAGAAGAGATGGATGGCGTTCTTGCTGAATTGAGAACGCAGATGGCTAGGCAAGATGATCTCCTCCGCAAACAACAGGAGATGATCGACCAATTCTTCGCTCGGATGGAAGGTAGGCCGAGTGGCAACTCACAACTCGCTGTAAATAGCACGGAAATGGCCCCAGCAGCAGCTGCAAACCGGATCGGTTCGGATCCGATCCGAACCGAGGGCCAAAACTTGAATCAAACGCAGATGGAAATGGGGGGCAATCCTCACCGGATCGGTTCGGATCCGATCCGAACCGTCACCTTGCATGAGCTTGGTGTAGCAGCCTCCCCTCTGGAAATCAAGACTTCGTTCCAGCACGACCTACCTCCGCACCGGTTCAGATCGGTAATTCCACACAGCTTCAACATCAAGCTCCCCGGTTCGGAACAGGCGAACCTGTTCGGATCGGCACCTCCGATCCGAACGGTGCACCTCTCCATAACCTCCCTCGCTTTTTCGAGCCACAGCAAGGGGGCACCTCCGAACCGAACTGTATGACCTGCCAAGCTCCTTATACTCTTCCACACTCTTCTGAACTCAACGCTGGGGGCACCAGCTCTGGCTTTAGTAGACTGCAACAGCTCTTTGAAGGCGATCGGCTCGCCAACCTCATTGAACGCCTCTCGAGAGGCCGCACCTATCAAAATGACATGGATGATGTCAACCACAATCCATTCACACAAGAAATTAGAAATTCCCGTAATCCCCCGGATTTCAAACTTCCACAACTGGAGCTATACAACGGCAGAACAGATCCTACCGTGCATCTCATGCGCTACAAACGGCATATGGAAGTTCAATCGGCGTCGGAAAACGTCATGGAAAAATGCTTCCCTCTCTTTTTGACCGATATAGCCGCTATGTGGATTCGGCAGCTGGAATCTGAATCAATCAACAGCTGGAACATGTTGTTCGCTCGCTTTATTGAATAGTTTCGGGTCCATATCGCTCGACCCAAGAATGTAATGTCACTCACTACAATCAAGCAGAGGCCCGGAGAAACTCTGCGCTCATTTCTGGAAAGATTCAACGTTGCAGCAGCAACAGTCGATCGACCTGAGCCATCTATGGTATTGATGGCGGCAGTATCCGGTGTTCTGGACAACTCGGAGTTCAAAAAATCCTTATACCGAGACCCACCAAGGAACCTCAGCGAATTCTACCTTGAATCGGATAGGTTTCTGCGTGAAGAAGACGCAATGTCCGAAAAGAAAATTCTCGATGTTAACATGCTCAAAGACGGAGAACCGTCTGACTCGGGAAAAGGCAAGGGAAAAGCTGCCGTCAAGAATGACTGCAACGCTCAGCCCCGGAAAGGGCCCAGATATGAAAAGTTCACATAACTCAACCTCATCTTGGGTGTACAGCCCAATCAAGATCATCAGTAATCACCCAAACGATGTGAAGACTTCCGGTCTTCAACTACCGTCTTCATCTTCGACTTATCGTCGAATCGGTTATTCAGAATGGGTATAAACCCGGCCTTTCTAAATAACCCACGTATATAATAAACACGTGTTACACAAACACAACTAATGCCTCATTCCAATTCAGAATATTCCTTTATTCACAAAATCACATTCTTAGGGAAAGGTTCCCATACTAACCGGCATCTACGTGAACACAAACGGTGACGTCTCCTATCCAAAGCCTCCCAGGAGGGAGCCATCGCGAAGAGAACGCGATTTTGGGAAATACTGCATGTTTCACGATATGGACGGTCATGACACAAATGACTGTAGACACTTGCGAGATCTGATTGAAGAACAGGTTAGACGTGGAGAGCTACCCGAGTATGTGAAGCAGCCTACAGCGCCTGCACCCGCGCTGCCACCACCTGCTCCCCGGAGAGGGAATGACCCTGGAACGAGCTCCCATCGGGTCATCATCAACTGATCTGGATGAGATCAGCCTGAATTTCCTGCATTTCTTAGGATTTAAGATATGTTTCTTTGCTTTCTTTAGGTTTTCCGATTGGCTATATCGGAGTACACACGTTCGGGGTTAGGATTTAGCTCCAAAACGTGCTCTGGACTCGATCACAAACCAATCAGGATTTGCTTTGGTTTTGTACTTTGAATTGAATAAGGGAGGACTTCCCGAGAATGGATTATGTTTGGCAAATTTAAGTGTCTTGTCAGGTTGTGGCAGGATTCTCAATCTTAACTAAAGTATGGCTTATACTTATCTCGAAACCCTTGGTACAGATTGTGCCTAGGGACGGACTATCTTGTCAGGCTTTGGCAAGTATAGCTCCATCTCGGTATGAGTATGGATTGTCCTCCACTACATTTCTAAGTATGGATTATACTCTGGAGTGGTCTATTGTCTTGTCAGGATTTGGCAAAGGAACTCAATAAAACTCGAGTATGGCTTATGCTCAGTTTGAACTTCCTGGTATGGCTTATGCCTAGAGGGTTAGGTCCGTTGTCAGGTTTTGGCAGAATGATTCGATCGTCCCTTGAGTATTGTTTATACTCAAACAAACGCCTAAGCATGGTTTATGCTCGAAAGTATAATTATTTTTGTCAGGATTTGACACACCTTTCTGCTCTCTTTTCTTCGCAGGTATAGATTATACTTGCAGCTGGCAGGCCCGGCGTGGCCTTGGATTATCCAGAACACATCTTCCTTCATTCAGCAAGATATGTTCTGAGGGGCAAAATGTGGACCCTCTTTTTAGTCAAAGCAGTCACACATGGAATCTCTTCTCAACAATACGCTCAAGTGTTGGGAATACCGTCAGAAGACAGCAAGCGATTTGGTTGAAGTCGCATCACAAACAAAGAATGGCCCAGAACTTCTATCAAATGACCTTTTTTGGGCCCGAAATTAGCAATTACGAAGCTAAGCTCCGTAATTCTTGTAGCTCTCTGAATCAGCTTCAGTTTGAGCTTTGGTTCAGCTCAATCGGACTTACGGTTTGAAAGTTATGCCCGTTTCCGTGAACGCATGCAGAACCGGAAACTTGGAATTTGGAAATTGGCTTGACCTCCCGGATCCGATCGGACCCGCTCCGACTCCACACTTCGAAGATGCTCAGACTTAGATTCCAGCTCACCTCGGTTCGGATCGGACCATCCGAACCCAACCCGCCTTGCACACTGCACAGAAGTGCACATCACGTCTTCGGTTCGGATGCTCCACCCCGGTTCGGTTCGGACCCGAACCGACCCGCCTGTATCATTTCCTGCACACAAGTTTAACCTATTCTCAAGGAGTAACCGTCTCCTATTAATCCGGATCGGCTTCCACCTGTCCTAGCACGATCTGAAGACCACTCCTCCACTACTTCCGAGATCACCTCGGAGCTCGCCACGTGTCCCTCCGAACCAATCCGCTCCTGAGCTCCCTAGCAGCTTTTCTCCGCCTATAAATACACCACAAGGTGGCCATTTGAAGGGATCTTTTTGGAGACTTTTTTGAACTCTAACTCTCCATGGCTTCAACTATGGTTCTTCGAAAGGCTATTGCATAACCTAGAAGTCGAATTCCACATTACAACATGAGGATTTCGTGTATAATCTTCCCTTTAATCTCCTCTTCTTCATTGTAAACACGAGAATTTCGTGTATAAACGGCAAGCAATCAACATTGTAATAGCTTCTTAGGATTTAAGAAACTATAAAGTGGACGTAGGCTTGGATTGAGCCGAACCACAATAAAAATCACATGTGTCTCCTCTTATTTTTCTGCTTTTTCTGCATTTATTCTATGATTGTGAGGTTTTCACATAGAGTTTGGGTGTTAGGCCCAGATTTCGGTCTAACATTTTGGCACGCCAGGTAGGGGGGCACACGACAACTTTAACTTCTGTTTGGATTATTTGGCTATTGGATCGATGGCGAAGCGAAAGATTTCCCGTGTTGAAGGCGAAAGCACGAGAAACGAAGCAAGCCATGAAGCTTCCTCTCATGAAAATCCATCGGCATACTTAACCAGAGAAGAGATGGATGGAGTTCTTGCTGAATTGAGAACCCAGATGGCTAGGCAAGATGATCTCCTCCGCAAACAACAGGAGATGATCGACCAATTCTTCGCTCGGATGGAAGGCAGGCCGAGTGGCAACTCACAACTCGCTGGAAATTGCACGGAAATAGCCCCAGCAGCAGCTGCAAACCGGATCGGTTCGGATTCGATCCGAACCGAGGGCCAAAACTTGAATCAAACGCAGATGGAAATGGGGGGCAATCCTCACCGGATCGGTTCGGATCCGATCCGAACCGTCACCTTACATGAGCTTGGGGGTAGCAGCCTCCCCTCTGGAAATCAAGACTTTTTTCCAGCACGACCTACCTCCGCACCGGTTCAGATCGGTAATTCCACACAGCTTCAGCCTCAAGCTCCCCGGTTCGGAACAGGCGAACCTGTTCGGATCGGCACCTCCGATCCAAACCGTGCACCTCTCCATAACCTCCCTCGCTTTTCCAAGCCGCAACAAGGGGGCACCTCCGAACCGAACCGGATGACCTGCCAAGCTCCTTATACTCTTCCACACTCTTCTGAACTCAACGCTGGGGGCACCAGCTCTGGCTTTAGCAGCCTGCAACAGCTCTTTGAAGGCGATCGGCTCGCCAACCTCATTGAACGCCTCTCGAGAGGCCACACCTATCAAAATGACATGGATGATGTCAACCACAATCCATTCACACAAGAAATTAGAAATTCACGTAATCCCCCGGATTTCAAACTTCCACAACTGGAGCCATACAACGACAGAACAGATCCTACCGTGCATCTCATGCGCTACAAACGGCATATGGAAGTTCAATAGGCGTCGGAAAACGTCATGGCAAAATGCTTCCCTCTCTTTTTGACCGATATAGCCGCTATGTGGATTCGGCAGCTGGAATCTGAATCGATCAAAAGCTGGAACATGTTGGTCGCTCGCTTTATTGAACAGTTTCGGGTCCATATCGCTCGACCCAAGAATGTAATGTCACTCACTACAATCAAGCAGAGGCCTGGAGAAACTCCGTGCTCATTTCTGGAAAGATTCAACGTTGCAGCAGCATCAGTTGATCGACCTGAGCCATCTATGTTATTGATGGCGGCAGTATCCGGTGTTCTGGACAACTCGGAGTTCAAAAAATCCTTATACCGAGACCCACCAAGGAATCTCAGCGAATTCTACGTTGAATCGGATAGGTTTCTGCGTGAAGAAGACGCAATGTCCGAAAAGAAAATTCTCGATGTTAACATGCTCAAAGACGGAGAACCGTCTGACTCGGGAAAAGGCAAGGGAAAGCTGCCGCCAAGAATGACCGCAACGCTCTGCCCTGGAGAGGGCCCAGATAAGAAAAGTACACAGAACTCAATTCGTCACTAACCGACATCTACGTGAACACTAACGGTGACGTCTCCTATCCAAAGCCTCCCAGGAGGGAGCCATCGCAAAGAGAACGCGATTCTGGGAAATACTACATGTTTCACGATATGGACGGTCATGACACAAATGACTGTAGACACTTGCGAGATCTGATTGAAGAACGGGTTAGACGTGGAGAGCTACCCGAGTATGTGAAGCAGCCTACAGCGCCTGCACCCGCGCTGCCACCACCTGCTCCCCGGAGAGGGAATGACCCTGCAACGAGCTCCGATCGGGTCATCATCAATTGATCTGGATGAGATCAGCCTGAATTTACTGCATTTCTTAGGATTTAAGATATGTTTCTTTGCTTTCTTTAGGTTTTCCGATTGGCTAAATCGGAGTACACACGTTCGGGGTTAGGATTTAGTGCCAAAACGTTCTCTAGACTCGATGACAAACCAATCAGGATTTGCTTTGGTTTTTTACTTTGAATTGAATAAGGGAGGACTTCCCAAGCATGGATTATGTTTGGCAAATTTAAGTGTCTTGTCAGGTTGTGGCAGGATTCTCAATCTTAACTAAAGTATGGCTTATACTTATCTCGAAACCCTTGGTACGGATTGTGCCTAGGGACAGACTATCTTGTCAGGCTTTGGCAAGTATAGCTCCATCTCGGTATGAGCATGGATTGTACTCCACTACATTTCTAAGTATGGATTATACTCTGGAGTGGCCTATTGTCTTGTCAGGATTTGGCAAAGGAACTCAATAAAACTCGAGTATGGCTTATGCTCAGTTTGAACTTCCTGGTATGGCTTATGCCTGGAGGGTTAGGTCCGTTGTCAGGTTTTGGCAGAATGATTCGATCATCCCTTGAGTATCGTTTATACTCAAACAAACGCCCAAGCATGGTTTATACTCGAAAGTGTAATTAGTTTTGTCAGGATTTGACACACCTTTCTGCTCTCTTTTCTTCGCAGGTATGGATTATACTTGCAGCTGGCAGGCCCGACGTGGCCTTAGATTATCCAGAACACATCTTCCTTCATTCAGCAAGATATGTTCTTAGGGGCAAAATGTTGACCCGCTTTTTAGTCAAAGCAGTCACACATGGAATCTCTTCTCAACAATACGCTCAAGTGTTGGGAATACCGTCAGAAGACAGCAAGCGATTTGGTTGAAGTCGCATCACAAACAATGAATGGCCCGGAACATCTATCAGATGACTTTTTTGGGCCCGAAATTAGCAATTACGGAGCCGAGCTCCGTAACTCTTGTAGCTCTGTGAATCAGCTTCAGTTTGAGCTTTGGTTCAGCTCAATCGGACTTACGGTTTGAAAGTTATGCCCGTTTCCGTGAACGCATGCAGAACCGGAAACTTGGAATTTGGAAATTGGCTTGACCTCCCGGATCGGATCGGACCCGCTCCGACTCCACACTTCGAAGATGCTCAGACTTGGATTCCAGCTCATCTCGGTTTGGATCGGACCATCCGAACCCGACCCGCCTTGCACACTGCACAGAAGTGCACATCACGTCTTCGGTTCGGATGCTCCACCCCAGTTCGGTTCGGACCCGAACCGACCTGCCTGTATCATTTCCTGCACACAAGTTTGACCTATTCTCAAGGAGTAACCGTCTCCTATTAATCCGGATCGGCTTCAACCTATCCTGGCATGATCTGAAGACCACTCCACCACTACTTCCGAGATCACCTCGGAGCTCGCCACGTGTCCCTCCGAACCGATCCGCTCCTGAGCTCCCTAGCAGCTTTTCTCCGCCTATAAATACACCACAAGGTGGCCATTTGAAGGGATCTTTTTGGAGACTTTTTTGAACTCTAACTCTCCATGGCTTCATCTACGGTTCTTCGCAAGGCTATTGCATAACCTAGAAATCGAATTCCACATTACAACATGAGGATTTCGTGTATAATCTTCCCTTTAATCTCCTCTTCTTCATTGTAAACACGAGAATTTCGTGTATAAACGGCAAGCAAGCAACATTGTAATAGCTTCTTAGGATTTAAGAAACTATAAAGTGGACGTAGGCTTGGATTGAGCCGAACCACAATAAAAACCATGTGTGTCTCCTCTTATTTTTCTGCTTTTTCTGCATTTATTCTGTGATTGTGAGGTTTTCACATAGAGTTTGGGTTTTAGGCCCAGATTTTGGTCTAACATTTTGGCACGCCAGGTAGGGGGGCACACGACAACTTCAACTTCTGCTTGGATTATTTGGCTATTGGATCGATGGCTAAGCGAAAGATTTCCCGTGTTGAAGGCGAAAGCACGAGAAACGAAGCAAGCCATGAAGCTTCCTCTCATGAAAATCCATCGGCATACTTAACCAGAGAAGAGATGGATGGCGTTCTTGCTGAATTGAGAACCCAGATGGCTAGGCAAGATGATCTCCTCCGCAAACAACATGAGATGATCGACCAATTCTTCGCTCGGATGGAAGGTAGGCCGAGTGGCAACTCACAACTCGCTGGAAATAGCACGGAAATAGCCCCAGCAGCAGCTGCAAACCGGATCGGTTCGGATCGGATCCGAACCGAGGGCCAAAACTTGAATCAAACGCAGATGGAAATGGGGGGCAATCCTCACCGGATTGGTTCGAATCCGATCCGAACCGTCACCTTACATGAGCTTGGGGGCAGCTGCCTCCCCTCTTGAAATCAAGACTTCGTTCCAGCACGACCTACCTCCACACCAGTTCGGATCGGTAATTCCACGCAGCTTCAGCATCAAGCTCCCCGGTTCGGAACAGGCGAACCTGTTCGGATCGGCACCTCCGATCCGAACGGTGCACCTCTCCATAACCTCCCTCGCTTTTCCGAGCTGCAGCAAGGGGGCACCTCCGAACCGAACCGGATGACCTGCCAAGCTCCTTATACTCTTCCACACTCTTCTGAACTCAACGCTGGGGGCACCAGCTCTGGCTTTAGTAGCCTGCAACATCTCTTTGAAGGCGATCGACTCGCCAACCTCATTGAACGCCTCTCGAGAGGCCGCACCTATCAAAATGACATGGATGATGTCAACCACAATCCATTCACACAAGAAATTAGAAATTCCCGTAATCCCCCGGATTTCAAACTTGCACAACTGGAGCCATACAACGGCAGAACAGATCCTACCGTGCATCTCATGCGCTACAAACGACATATGGAAGTTCAATCGGCGTCGGAAAACATCATGGCAAAGTGCTTCCCTCTCTTTTTGAACGATATAGCCGCTATGGATTCGGCAGTTGGAATCTGAATCGATCAATAGCTGGAACATGTTGGTCGCTCTCTTTATTGAACAGTTTCGGGTCCATATCGCTCGACCCAAGAATGTAATGTCACTCACTACAAACAAGCAGAGGCCCGGAGAAACTCTGCGCTCATTTCTGGAAAGATTCAACGTTGCAGCAGCATCAGTCGATCGACCTGAGCCATCTATGGTATTGATGGCGGCAGTACCCGGTGTTCTGGACAACTCGGAGTTCAAAAAATCCTTATACCGAGACCCACCAAGGAATCTCAGCGAATTCTACCTTGAATCGGATAGGTTTCTGCGTGAAGAAGATGCAATGTCCAAAAAGAAAATTCTCGATGTTAACATGCTCAAAGACGGAGAACCGTCTGACTCGGGAAAAGGCAAGGGAAAAGCTGCCGTCAAGAATGACCGCAACGCTCAGCCCTGGAGAGGGCCCAGATATGAAAAGTACACAGAACTCAATTCGTCACTAACCGACATCTACGTGAATACAAACGGTGACATCTCCTATCCAAAGCCTCCCAGGAGGGAGCCATCGCGAAGAGAACGCGATTCTGGGAAATACTGCATGTTTCACGATATGGACGGTCATGACACAAATGACTGTAGACACTTGCGAGATCTGATTGAAGAACGGGTTAGACGTGGAGAGCTACCCGAGTATGTGTAGCAGCCTACAGCGCCTGCACCCGCGCTGCCACTACCTGCTCCCCGGAGAGGGAATGGCCCTGGAACGAGCTCCCATCGGTTCATCATCAACTGATCTGGATGAGATCAGCCTGAATTTCCTGCATTTCTTAGGATTTAAGATATGTTTCTTTGCTTTCTTTAGATTTTCCGATTGGCTAAATCGGAGTACACACGTTCGAGGTTAGGATTTAGCTCCAAAACGTGCTCTGGACTCGATGACAAACCAATCAGGATTTGCTTTGGTTTTGTACTTTGAATTGAATAAGGGAGGACTTCCCGAGCATGGATTATGTTTGGAAAATTTAAGTGTCTTGTCAGGTTGTGGCAGGATTCTCAATCTTAACTAAAGTATGGCTTATACTTATCTCGAAACCCTTTGTACGTATTGTGCCTAGGGACGAACTATCTTGTCAGGCTTTGGCAAGTATAGCTCCATCTCGGTATGAGTATGGATTGTACTCCACTACATTTCTAAGTATGGATTATACTCTGGAATGGCCTATTGTCTTGTCAGGATTTGGCAAAGGAACTCAATAAAACTCGAGTATGGCTTATGCTCAGTTTGAACTTCCTGGTATGGCTTATGCCTGGAGGGTTAGGTCCGTTGTCAGGTTTTGGCAGAATGATTCGATCGTCCCTTGAGTATGGTTTATACTCAAACAAACGCCCAAGCATGGTTTATGCTCGAAAGTGTAATTAGTTTTGTCAGGATTTGACACACCTTTCTGCTCTCTTTTCTTCGCAGGTATGGATTATACTTGCAGCTGGCAGGCCCGGCGTGACCTTGGATTATCTAGAACACATCTTCCGTCATTCAGTAAGATATGTTCTGAGGGGCAAAATGTTGACTTGCTTTTTAGTCAAAGCATTCACACATGGAATCTCTTCTCAACAATATGCTCAAGTGTTGGGAATACCGTCAGAAGACAGCAAGCGATTTGGTTGAAGTCGCATCACAAACAAAGAATGGCCCGGAACTTCTATCAGATGACCTTTTTTGGGCCCGAAATCAGCAATTACGGAGCTATGCTCCGTACCACCTGTAGCTCTCTGAATCAGCTTCAGTTTGAGCTTTGGTTCAGCTCAATCAGACTTACGGTTTGAAAGTTATGCCCGTTTCTGTGAACGCATGCAGAACTGGAAACTTGGAATTTGGAAATTGGCTTGACCTCCCGGATCGGATCGGACCCGCTCCGACTCCACACTTCAAAGATGCTCAGACTTGGATTCCAGCTCATCTCGGTTCGGATCAGACCATCCGAACCCGACCCGCCTTGCACACTACACAGAAGTGCACATCACGTCTTCGGTTCGGATGCTCCACCCCGGTTCGGTTCGGACCCGAACCGACCCGCCTGTATCATTTCCTGCACACAAGTTTGACCTATTCTCAAGGAGTAACCATCTCCTATTAATCCGAATCGGCTTCCACCTGTCCTAGCATGATCTGAAGACCACTCCTCCACTACTTCCGAGATCACCTCGGAGCTCGCCACGTGTCCCTCCGAACCGATCCGCTCCTGAGCTCCCTAGCAGCTTTTCTCCGCCTATAAATACACCACAAGGTGGCCATTTGAAGGGATCTTTTTGGAGACTTTTTTGAACTATAACTCTCCATGGCTTCAGCTACGGTTCTTCGCAAGGCTATTGCATAACCTAGAAGTCGAATTCCACATTACAACATGAGGATTTCGTGTATAATCTTCCCTTTAATCTCCTCTTCTTCATTGTAAACCAAAGCTCTGATACCAAATGTGACGGCCTGGAATTTCGCTCGATCTGAATCAGTCGTTAAACCGATCTAAACCGTTCGAAACCCCTGATCGTTTGAGAACAAGATAAAACAGAACGCAGACGTGAGAACATTTCATTGCTATTACAACAATTCCATCAGATACAAGAATATACAGAGTATAATTGAATAAATTACATTCGATAAATTTCAGAGATTACAATAAATTACATAGCAGCGGAAAATAATAAAAAGCACAACTGAAGGTGATATACGGATACAGAGCTTTCCGGATATCATTCCAGCTGTAAACCAGGATCCTGTGAATATAAATCTGCAAAACCAAAACTACTAGCTGCCCGTGCGGAAAATAGGGGCACCCAGAGTTTAGGTTAAAACAATAAACTCCAGGTCAGTCATGTGACTGGTGTGAGAACTAAAACAGTTATTAAAACTTTATTTTTAAAAGAGAGTAATTCAAGGGACCACGCCGTATAACACGGAACGGGTTTCCTCCCAAGAATACCAGTGCATATAGATAAACAACGCAATGCTTTTTCGAAAAATGAAGCTATTATAAGACCCAGGTCCCATCACACAATGCAACGCAAGCCGGAGGATAGGGTTTTCCCTTATAATAGCCAAACATGCTTGGTACGTTTAAAACAAATCATTTGATACTATAATAAGTGTATAGTGTCAAAACAATTTCCATCATAAATATAAATCATAGACGGCATGGGTACCATATATCATGTCGCCATACTAGTTCTACAATTAAAACCGAATTACACGTATTGGAAATTGGATTTCCGTCATGAGTCGAGGCAAGGGGCAAGCTCCTCTCCGCGTTCGAGACACTCTAGCAAATGCCTCCGGGTTACACACTCTGGGCAACCCCGGATCCTCCAAGGCCGGTCCTCACTTACGTTAGAGGATTAATTATGCCTGAACACACGTTTCCCGGTCCTTACAGACCTATAATCGAGGCGCCTCGCATCCAACAACCACATAGGTGAAAAGTATATAAATGTCAGGGCTGGTAAGTCACTGACACCACCATAGCTAGAAAGAAACGTCATGCACTCCTTGGGTCCTTATCCCGTTTTTGACTCATACCGAGGTGTGAGGCTCGCGAATCCACGTTATACACAAAGCTGCCACGTATGCGTGCTTTGATCATCAACCACAGGACTCTGCTTTTCAACAAAAGTGTAACACCCCACACCCGCTACGGTCACTCGCTAAGGGAATGCCATAACATTGGTGGAGTATTTTAAGTGAATATAGAACAGAAAAATTACAACAAGACAGATATAAGTAATACTTGAGAATTTAAAACATCATTTCAATCCAGCGGAAAGTAAAATATGTTTGGTTACACCAAAACCATAAATAAGAGTCAAGTACATAATATCCATCCTGATAAAAACAAAAGTACATAATCCCACTACATAACCTAATAGCCATAATTTGTAAAGATAAACTGAGCTTTACATCCACGGTCCAAGCTCCAAAAGATAAATAAAGCAGTCTGATCAAAGCCCACTAGTGCTAGGCCCACTCTGAAAACCTGAGGGTTGGGAAAAAGATAAAGAAACAACGGGGTCAGACATAAGTCTGAGTGAGTCCTATAACCCTAACAATACAATCATTAAAGTAATTAGGGTATGATATAAACAAGGTACGGTACCTCTGGGGATAATGACTACACTAAGTAGCCAACTAAACACAGGATGTACTACGATAACCGAAAAGACGCATTTATCCACCCAAGGATAATTACTAGATTGCACCACCCCAGATCTACCCACCCAAGGGTAATTCCTACACTGCACCACACCAGTTCTACCCACCCAAGGGTAATCCCTACTTAAAGGTTGATCCCACTAAGTGTACTTAGTAATTTTACACAGTAGTTTCTTGTACCCCTAGCTGACTACATAGGTGCCGTCTGCCCCTATCTCCACTAGGTGTACTCAGTAAATTTTTTAATAGTAGTTCCGTGTACCCCTAGCTGACTACATAGGTGTCGTCTGCCCCTATCTCCACTAGGTGTACTCAGTAAATTTTTTAATAGTAGTTTCGTGTACCCCTAGCTGACTACATAGGTGCCGTCTGCCCCTATCTCCACTAGGTGTACTCAGTAATTTTTTTAATAGTAGTTTCGTGTACCCCTAGCTGACTACATAGGTGCCGTCTGCCCCTATCTCCACTAGGTGTACCCACTACTCCCCAAGCGATCGGCTCCCTACCGTAGATACCCGTGCTGGCCCCACAATGGGGTGTATCACTCCCCAAAGTGGCAACCCGATACAACAAGTGGTGCACGGCTTATATCTACACGATGCAACAACGTCTTACCTACCAGCCCGGGTCCACACACGCATATGAAACCCGTTGGACTCGCGTTGCCACCGCTTTCCCGTTTTGGCCTCTTATAGTCAAGCCCAATATGCGTGTCCCGTCCTCGACTTGGGTCGAGCCCACAAAGATACGTTTGGGATATTGGTTGAAATGGGCCCCAACAAGCTACTACTTAAGCTTGTCATTTTATCTAGTGCATCCCACTTAACCCCTTTTTATAATCATGCCCCCTTACATGTTAAGGTTTGGTTAAGTCATCTAATTATATTTCAATTGCCACTTAAGGCCCCCACAAGCTACTACTTAAGCTTGTCATTTAATTATATTTCAATTGCCACTTAAGGCACCCACTAGATTTCCGCATGCCACCCAAGGCACTTACTTGATTCCCACATGCCACCCAAGGCACTTACTTAACCCTTTAATCATGTTTAATTACATGTTCCACTTTGGTTAAGTATTCTAATCGTATTTTCTATTGCCACCCAAGGCAACCCACTAGTTTTCTCATGCCACCCAAGGCACCCCCACTAGTTACTACATGCCACCAAAGCACCCTCATGCCCCTCATGCCCCTCTACATGCTAATTTGGTTAAGTGTTTCTTAATTAATTAAGATCGTAACCTTTGTAAAGACCTCTCACATTAGACTGTCTTTTATGGTAGCTGGATATGCCGGTTGGTTCCGGGCAGCCTTACACCATAACAGAGTCTAACCTCGTGTCTTTACACTTTTCACGTATTTAGTTTATGACTAATACCTCTCACATTGGGCCAATCATTTGTAGCCGCTGGATTTGCCGGTCGGTTCCGGGCAGTCTTATGCTACAAAAGGGTCCAACCTCGTGTCTTAGTAGATTAATTACACCTAATTAATCACCCCCATAATTTGTATTAATTATCCCTAATTAATTACAAATGTTTAAGAATATGGGTAGACCTAACTCAATAGGTAAATTCCCAATTCCATAATATGGGTAGACCTAACTTAATAGGTAAATTCCCAATTATGTTCATCCACTTTACGGTATGTTTAATCATACCCACTTCACACAATTTTATGTGTTCATTAATTTTTTACCCCCTCGTCCCCACGTAAATACGTTAACATGACATACTTCAAAAGAGAAGATTCATCATACACACAATGGGTTCAACTTAGCATATCATTAGCATTATCATGGGTTTAAAAGGTGTCAACTTGTATATATGACCATAAACCCAACTTGCATAAATAACCAACCCAAACTTGCATGAATCACATATGTCATAAAGATGGTAACTTACTTAAATGTTCATGTCATAGACCTATCATAAAGGTGTCAACTTGTATACATGTCATAGGTCTAAAAGGGATGAACTTGCACATGTACTTATGTCATACATAGAGGCAAACTTGCATATGAACTTGCATCATAACTTGCATATGAACTTGCATCATAACTTGCATATGAACTTGCATAACATGCCATACTTAGAGGCAAACTTGCATATCATAAAAAGAGAAAAACTTGCATATGAACTTGCATCATAACTTGCATAAAACCAAACACTTAGTATGCATAAAACCAAATACTTAGCTTGCACAAAACCAAATACTTAGCATGCATAAAACCAAATACATAACATGCACAACATGTTACCTATAACTTGCATATAATCTCACATATAGTTTGCATAACATGTTACATATGCATAAATGTTCAACATAGTGTTTTGCATAGTGAGCATCATAAAACATAGCATTAAACTTGCATATAGCATAAAACTTGCAAAACACACAACATACACTATACTAAACTTGCATAAGCACATTTATCCACAAACATAGCCATATCTTATCATATCCTATCATAATCAATTTAACAATTGATTATTAGGGCTATAGAAACTCACCACTAAGCTCCAATAAGCAAACCCTTGCCACAAATCACCCAAAAACTCTAGCCTTGAACATAAAGCTTGCAACTTGATGATGAATGCAAGCTAATGATCACTCATACAACTCAAAGATGCTTGTATGGACATGAAAGCCTTCATAGAAATAGGATTTAAAGAGGATGGAGGCTAGGGATTTGAGTGGAGGCCATGATCATAGAAAATTTTGGCATAGTTTAGTTAGATGATAGGATTATGATCATTTAGAGCTAGCTTAGGGTCTTATTTATAGGATTAGGCAAGTGTTTTAGGCCATTAGATTAACCCTAGTTTAGATCTAAACCATCAAAAATCGTCATAGGCCAGCAGAACAGACCAGAGAACCAAAACAGGTGCACCAAACCAGCCAGGGTCAAGCCAGAAAGCTGTGCAGATTTCTGGCTCGACACGGGCGCACTTCCCAAGTGCGCCAGTGTATTTTTGTACTGGCGCACTTCACAAGTGCGCCAGTGCATTCTGGCTTGTTTTCGGTTTTTCTGCCTAACCTCGTTCGTCCATATCTTCTTCATACGGACTCCGATTTTCGAAAACTCGGACTCTATTTCGCGTATTTTTCCGAGAAGAACGCAATGGTGCAACCCGTTTCCCCTAATTCCCACATGTGGGATTAGTTATTCTTTAATTTGTGAATTTTAGCATTAACCGAAATTCGGGGTGTTACATTCTCCCCTCCTTAAAGGATTTCGTCCCCGAAATCTCTGAGCTAAGGAGAATGCATATCCTACCATCCAAACAACCATCTACTCAATCCATCAAACACGGGCATCCATTGTTCGAAAAACAATTTCTAATGATGTATGAGCATATGCAAAAAGTGTGTGTATATGTTCCCTATCTAATGTATGAACATATGCAAACCATGATAGTGCCATGCATCCATTATGTATGCGAGAGAACCCTATCGACACATACAATATCTACATGAGTGCACAATCATTCACCAAAATGCATCATCCATATGATAACACAATCATTATACATCCAGAAATATAGCTACCTACACACAATTATATGCAATATGCAATATGAAGTGATTGAGCCGATCTAGTGTCTAGAGTGTGTGTATATGCATCCACGAGCAACCACTGGCAACCACTTGCATCCACATGCATCCATCAAACATAACATGTCTCAAACACATGTTTCAACCATAGGTTTACCCTATCTAAAGGTCAAAGGTACTAATGAGAGGACATACTAAAGATAAGATAAGCACTAGACAAATGATAAAGGAGACGTTTAAAGGACATACCCTCAAAAAGGAATGGGTATAACGAACGCATCTTCGCTTCTGTCTCCCAAGTAGCATTGCTCTCACCTTCTCCCCTTTTCACTTTGACTAGTCGAACCTCTCTGTTTCTCAACTTCCTAATCTCTGACCCAAGGATGCAGGTAGGAGCTCGTCGAATAATCACATCACACTCTATCTTTACTTATTTAAGCAAGCTCGGCTCTACCGCCTCTGCGGTCTCATGTAGGCACTTCCTCAAATGTGACATATGGGATATGTCATGTTCCCTATGCAACCGAACTATCTCTCGAATATAAACTGAAGCTAAACATGGAACAGTCCTCTTACGGGTATGAAATGGGCACTCTTAGTAAGTCTATCTACCACAACCCAAATTCCCGTATTACCTTTCCTCGATCTCGGTAACCCGTCAATAAAATCCATCGAGACGCTATCCCACTTTCATTGCGGAACTCCCAATGGGTGAAGCAACCCACCTGGTTTCTTTTGCTTTGCTTTCTCCTGTTGGCACACCAAGCATCAAGCGACATACTTGGCCACATCTTTCTTCATACTGGCCCAAAAGAAAACTCGCTTCATGTCTTGGTACATCTTGTCCCTATCGGGATGAATGGTCATCTTCGATCGATGTACATCATCAAGTATAGCCTTCCTCAAACCCTTGTCTTGCGGTACACAAAGTCTACCGTCTCTACGCAACCACCCCTTACCATCTAGGGTGTACCTACTCAAATGGTTGGACGACTCCCCCTCCTCATGAGCTTCTCTACTAACTCAACCAATTGTGGGTCGTCCCGCTGTGCTCCGCCAATACGCCCCAAAAGAGTAGGCCTAACCTCCAAGGAGGCTAGCAAACCGGTTACAAAGTCAACGGAAGGTCTAAAGTCAAACATAGAAATAAACTCTAAGCTCCGTCGTTCAACGAGCAATGAACTCAAGGACAACCTTTTTCTACTTAAGGCATTCGTTACCACGTTACCCTTGCCATGGGTATGCTCTATTTCAAACTCATAGGATGCTAAGAATCCTATCCACTTTTGCTGTCCTAAGACTATGCGCTTGAAGAGTCTCCAACACTTCCCTAAGATGTAGGGCATGCTCTTCTCCTCTATTAGAGAAAACCAGGATATTACCCCATCCAAAAATCCTCATAACTGTCCATCTCTCACGCAGATCACCCTAGTCGAACTCGACATCCCCCAAATGCAAGCCCCAAAGGCCTAAACCAATATCAGACAAACACCCAAGGGATACCTCCTTCGAATTCAGACGACCTACGTGAGATGATACTAGTAAAAACGGCTAAATAATTAAGACCTTGTCCAACTCTGGATGTCCTCGCCAATCTCGCTCTAAAACCACCGTTTATCCCATAACTGGCTTTGCTCAACCTATTGAGCACATACGAAAACTTATTTCACTCCTAGAAAAGACCAAGATGTCAATTACAAAGACCATCACGAACTTATTTAGGTACTCCTTGAACACCCTTCTCATCAAATCAACAAAGTATGCGGGGGCGTTCATCTAACCAAATGGCATCACCATCCACTCATAAAACCATCCGGAGTCCTAAAGGCAGTCTTCTCTATACTATCCTCAGCCACTCTCAACTGACGAAACCCTGTGGCTGAGTCCAACTGCGAAAATACTGAGGCGCCAACTAACTGATCAAAGAGATCATCAATCCTCGGCAATGGGTGTCTATTCTTCTTTGTGAGTTTATTTAGTTCTCTTTAGCCTACACAAAGTCTGAGGGACCCACCCGCCTTCGTAGCAAAAACTACTGGAGTACCCCACTCCGATATACTTCGTCTTATGAACCCCTTCTCAAGCAACTCCCCTACTTGCTTATGGAGTTCCCTCCTCTTACGAGGAGCCATGTGGCGCACCGGTAAAGATACAGGTTTAGCATTGTCTACCAGATATATTCGGAAGTCAATCTCCCGCTCCGGAGGTAAGCCCTTCACCTCCTCAAACACATCCGAGTATTCCCGGACCACTCTAACAGATCGCAAACTCTCGACCGACGTGTCAAGCGATTCTAGATAACTTAGCATAACAGATTCCACGGGATTACAAGAGATCTCGAGAGTGTTACCCAAGCGGGTCACAAGCCTAACAACTCTCCCTTCAAAATCAAGAACGGCACCCCTACTGGATAACCAGTCCATGCCCAAAACTATCCCATAGCCCGTGAAGCCCAAAAAGCATCACATCTAAACTCAATGCTAAGTATAGAAACTTTCAAACCCAAACACATCATGGAGCCCCAATTGGGTTTGAAACAACTAAGGGATCATCTACCAAACTGGTGTCTAAGTGCAGTGACTCAACTAACAATGATGAGATAAACAAACTCGATGCGTCAGAATCAAATAAAGTTCAAACCGGATAATAAAGAAATCCAAATTCCAACCTAGACGGTCCTATCCCCATCTGGTACACTAGCCGCGAGGGAATACAACTACCCTCCAGGAGATTCCGTACCTTGCCCTTGCCTCTTTGGACAACCCTAGTAAGGTGTCCTATTCCTCCAAAAGGATGACTACTCGCCTTCTTCTTCCCATTCTCCACTCGTAACCTCCCACCAAAATGAGGTTTCGTCCTTCATTAAACAACAACTATTCGAGCCTTCCTCCCATCGTCTATCCAATAGATACCTACCAGTCCTCCTCCTTCTTGAACCAACTTCTAATCCGACTAATGTCTAAGTCCCTTGAAGTGGTTTTCCATTCTTATCTATCTTAGAAAGGTCATCTATACGCGGAGGGGAAACTCAAAACGAGAGAGGAAGAGATTCAAAACGGAGAATTCGAAAGATATAGATATGGCTATTGGGGATTATGCTTTTCTTTCAAAAACTTTTCTCTTAAAAGACATGTTTTTGAAAATACTCCTTTCAAAAATATTCTTAGAAAATTGTTTTTCTAAAAATTTTATCTGTTCTGGTAACCTTAAGCTCTGATACC
Source organism: Allium sativum (assembly GCA_030737875.1). Lineage (NCBI taxonomy): Eukaryota > Viridiplantae > Streptophyta > Magnoliopsida > Asparagales > Amaryllidaceae > Allium > Allium sativum. The sequence continues at coordinate 802,017,522 of CM060909.1, read as the reverse complement.
ACGTGTAACACCCCACACCCGCTACGGTCACTCACTAAGGGAATGCCATAACATTGGTGGAGTATTTTAAGTGAATATAGAACAGAAAAATTACAACAAGACAGATATAAGTAATACTTGAGAATTTAAAACATCATTTCAATCCAGCGGAAAGTAAAATATGTTTGGTTACACCAAAACCATAAATAAGAGTCAAGTACATAATATCCATCCTGATAAAAACAAAAGTACATAATCCCACTACATAACCTAATAGCCATAATTTGTAAAGATAAACTGAGCTTTACATCCACGGTCCAAGCTCCAAAAGATAAATAAAGCAGTCTGATCAAAGCCCACTAGTGCTAGGCCCACTCTGAAAACCTGAGGGTTGGGAAAAAGATAAAGAAACAACGGGGTCAGACATAAGTCTGAGTGAGTCCTATAACCCTAACAATACAATCATTAAAGTAATTAGGGTATGATATAAACAAGGTACGGTACCTCTGGGGATAATGACTACACTAAGTAGCCAACTAAACACAGGATGTACTACGATAACCGAAAAGACGCATTTATCCACCCAAGGATAATTACTAGATTGCACCACCCCAGATCTACCCACCCAAGGGTAATTCCTACACTGCACCACACAAGTTCTACCCACCCAAGGGTAATCCCTACTTAAAGGTTGATCCCACTAAGTGTACTTAGTAATTTTACACAGTAGTTTCTTGTACCCCTAGCTGACTACATAGGTGCCGTCTGCCCCTATCTCCACTAGGTGTACTCAGTAATTTTTTTAATAGTAGTTCCGTGTACCCCTAGCTGACTACATAGGAGTCGTCTGCCCCTATCTCCACTAGGTGTACTCAGTAAATTTTTTAATAGTAGTTTCGTGTACCCCTAGCTGACTACATAGGTGTCGTCTGCCCCTATCTCCACTAGGTGTACTCAGTAATTTTTTTAATAGTAGTTTCGTGTACCCCTAGCTGACTACATAGGTGCCGTCTGCCCCTATCTCCACTAGGTGTACCCACTACTCCCCAAGCGATCGGCTCCCTACCGTAGATACCCGTGCTGGCCCCACAATGGGGTGTATCACTCCCCAAAGTGGCAACCCGATACAACAAGTGGTGCACGGCTTATATCTACACGATGCAATAACGTCTTACCTACCAGCCCGGGTCCACACACGCATATGAAACCCGTTGGACTCGCGTTGCCACAGCTTTCCCGTTTTGGCCTCTTATAGTCAAGCCCAATATGCGTGTCCCGTCCTCGACTTGGGTCGAGCCCACAAAGATACGTTTGGGATATTGGTTGAAATGGGCCCCCACAAGCTACTACTTAAGCTTGTCATTTTATCTAGTGCATCCCACTTAACCCCTTTTTATAATCATGCCCCCTTACATGTTAAGGTTTGGTTAAGTCATCTAATTATATTTCAATTGCCACTTAAGGCCCCCACAAGCTACTACTTAAGCTTGTCATTTAATTATATTTCAATTGCCACTTAAGGCACCCACTAGATTTCCGCATGCCAGCCAAGGCACTTACTTGATTCCCACATGCCACCCAAGGCACTTACTTAACCCTTTAATCATGTTTAATTACATGTTCCACTTTGGTTAAGTATTCTAATCGTATTTTCTATTGCCACCCAAGGCAACCCACTAGTTTCCTCATGCCACCCAAGGCACCCCCACTAGTTACTACATGCCACCCAAGGCACCCACTTAACCCCTCATGCCCCTCTGCATGCTAATTTGGTTAAGTGTTTCTTAATTAATTAAGATCGTAACCTTTGTAAAGACCTCTCACATTAGACTGTCTTTTATGGCAGCTGGATATGCCGGTTGGTTCCGGGCAGCCTTACACCATAACAGAGTCTAACCTCGTGTCTTTACACTTGTCACGTATTTAGTTTATGACTAAGACCTCTCACATTGGGCCAATCATTTGTAGCCGCTGGATTTGCCGGTCGGTTCCGGGCAGTCTTATGCTACAAAAGGGTCCAACCTCGTGTCTTAGTAGATTAATTACACCTAATTAATCACCCCCATAATTTGTATTAATTATCCCTAATTAATTACAAATGTTTAAGAATATGGGTAGACCTAACTCAATAGGTAAATTCCCAATTCCATAATATGGGTAGACCTAACTTAATAGGTAAATTCCCAATTATGTCCATCCACTTTACGGTATGTTTAATCATACCCACTTCACACAATTTTATGTGTTCATTAATTTTTTACCCCCTCGTCCCCACGTAAATACGTTAACATGACATACTTCAAAAGAGAAGATTCATCATACACACAATGGGTTCAACTTAGCATATCATTAGCATTATCATGGGTTTAAAAGGTGTCAACTTGTATATATGACCATAAACCCAACTTGCATAAATAACCAACCCAAACTTGCATGAATCACATATGTCATAAAGATGGTAACTTGCTTAAATGTTCATGTCATAGACCTATCATAAAGGTGTCAACTTGTATACATGTCATAGGTCTAAAAGGGATGAACTTGCACATGTACTTATGTCATACATAGAGGCAAACTTGCATATGAACTTGCATCATAACTTGCATATGAACTTGCATCATAACTTGCATATGAACTTGCATAACATGCCATACTTAGAGGCAAACTTGCATATCATAAAAAGAGATAAACTTGCATATGAACTTGCATCATAACTTGCATAAAACCAAACACTTAGTATGCATAAAACCAAATACTTAGCATGCACAAAACCAAATACTTAGCATGCATAAAACCAAATACATAACATGCACAACATGTTACCTATAACTTGCATATAATCTCACATATAGTTTGCATAACATGTTACATATGCATAAATGTTCAACATAGTGTTTTGCATAGTGAGCATCATAAAACATAGCATTAAACTTGCATATAGCATAAAACTTGCAAAACACACAACATACACTATACTAAACTTGCATAAGCACATTTATCCACAAACATAGCCATATCTTATCATATCCTATCATAATCAATTTAACAATTGATTATTAGGGCTATAGAAACTCACCACTAAGCTCCAATAAGCAAACCCTTGCCACAAATCACCCAAAAACTCTAGCCTTGAACATAAAGCTTGCAACTTGATGATGAATGCAAGCTAATGATCACTCATACAACTCAAAGATGCTTGTATGGACATGAAAGCCTTCATAGAAATAGGATTTAAAGAGGATGGAGGCTAGGGATTTGAGTGGAGGCCATGATCATAGAAAATTTTGGCATAGTTTAGTTAGATGATAGGATTATGATCATTTAGGGCTAGCTTAGGGTCTTATTTATAGGATTAGGCAAGTGTTTTATGCCATTAGATTAACCCTAGTTTAGATCTAAACCATCAAAAATCGTCATAGGCCAGCAGAACAGACCAGAGAACCAAAACAGGTGCACCAAACCAGCCAGGGTCAAGCCAGAAAGCTGTGCAGATTTCTGGCTCGACACGGGCGCACTTCCCAAGTGCGCCAGTGTATTTTTGTACTGGCGCACTTCACAAGTGCGCCAGTGCATTCTGGCTTGTTTTCGGTTTTTCTGCCTAACCTCGTTCGTCCATATCTTCTTCATACGGACTCCGATTTTCGAAAACTCGGACTCTATTTCGCGTATTTTTCCGAGAAGAACGCAATGGTGCAACCCGTTTCCCCTAATTCCCACATGTGGGATTAGTTATTCTTTAATTTGTGAATTTTAGCATTAACCGAAATTCGGGGTGTTACAAAAAGCCTTGATCATTGCATCTTGGCGTGCCACACAGGCAATTCATGCCATGCGACTGATGTCAATCAATATACAACCTCTGAGCTCGTACGTCTCAGAGAAGGGCGTTAAACAAAAGAATAAATTCTCCGCCGCCAAACAGATGTATATTTAATAGAAATCAATCAACACAGAATAAAATCCAATGTCAGACACACAATCCATTTACAAGTCCGTTCTGGGTCTAAACGAAACCGGAGGCACTTTCCTCGCATATCCCTCCATCTCCAAGTACGTCTGGACGACCACCAACTATTTCCATCCTCTTGGGTGTACAGCCCAATCAGGATTGTCAGTAATTATCCAAACGATGTGAAGACTTCCGGTCTTCGACCACCGTCTTCATCTTCGACATATCGTCGGATCGGTTATTCAGAATGGGTGTAAACCCGGTCTTTCCGAACAGCCCGCGTATATTGAAAACAAATGTTACACAAACACAACATACGCCTCATTCCAATTCATTAGTCACTAACCGCAAATTAGCAAGAGAACAATTTCCCAAACATTAACCCCGAAGGCCGAAACCAACATCAGATCAATACCCAGGAAACCATTCTTCTTAGCCAACCTACAGCTAGTTTCTAAATTCCACATTCTTAGGGAAAGGTTCCCATTAATTTTATCCAAGATAAATTCTTTAAAATTTATCCTGTAATCTTCCTTTGGATGCCGTTTCAAACCAAATTATGGTTTTTCTAAACTAGTCGAGATTAGCGAACCACACCGAAGTAATTATTTATTTTATTTCCCAATCCCAACTTATTCATCCCATGAAGCAAAACTGGTAATACTCCATATCTAACACCACGGTGTTATCGGTAAAATTAATTACCATTTCACGTTCAAATCTAATTAAAGATTTAACTATCGCTTTGGAGCAAAACTGGTAATACTCCATATCTCGCTCATTTTCTAAATTTGGTAATTTAGATTACAAATTCACATTTCAATCTAATTGCAGATTCGTTAAAACTCCTTTTACTGGGTTAAAGAACTAGGTGTTATTTAAAACACAGTTCACGATAAACCCAAATCACATTCTATTTAATTCAAATCAAATATATTAGGAATTCCGATTATTTAAACCCCTTTTTAAATCTAATTTATTTATTTAAAAACAAATCGGGTTTTAAATTTAGTCAAAACTAGTTCATTTCGATAAAAACCCATTTTTACCTTTTCAAATATGGAGTTTTTCACCCCAATTTTTCTCAAATCATTTCTTATGATTTTACACAAATTATTACTATTTTTAATAATTTTATCAAGGCCCGTACAGTCGATTTCCATCAACGGCCATCGAACTGCACCTATAGCGACCTTTTTCGAATTTGATTTGGACGTATCTCCAAATCCAACCGTTAGATTTCGAATTTCAAATGTTCGTTAGAAAGCTCTTTTCGATACGAACCCAACGGTTCCGGTTTTAGGAGAATCCGACGGTCGGATCTCCCGTAATGTCCGTTTGAAATAAATGGTCGAAATTCACGAACTACCGCGGCGCGGCGCGTTCTATTCAGGCCATTATATAATATATATTTCGTCGATTTCTATTCCAAACGAATTATATAAATAGTTTTAAATTCGTTTCAAAAACAATTCCAACTTCCATTTCAATCCAAAGCAAAATTGAATTCTTCTTTATAAATTCGTTTTGAAAATTCATTTCTAATCAATTCAAGTTTCAATTCAATTTGAATTCATTTCAATTCGCTTTCAAGACAATTTGAATTCGTTTTCAATTCAATCCAATTTCAAAGTCGTTTTCTATTCGATTCAATTCAAATTGGTTTTCTATTCGAATCAAATCAAATTCGTTTTCTATTCAATCAAATTCGTTTTCTATTCAAATCAAATTCGTTATATATTCAATTGAAATCAAAATCGTTATATATTCAAATCAAATCAAATTCGTTTTCTATTCAAATCAAATTCGTTATATATTCAATTGAAATCAAAATCGTTATATATTCAAATCAAATCAAATTCGTTTTCTATTCAAATCAAATTCGTTATATATTCAATTGAAATCAAAATCGTTATATATTCAAATCAAATCAGATTCGTTTTCTATTCAAATCAAATTCGTTATATATTCAATTGAAATCAAAATCGTCATATATTCAATTCATTTCGAAATCGTTTTCAATTCAATTCATTTCGAAATCGTTTTCAATTCAATTCATTTCGAAATCGTTTTTAATTCTATTCATTTCGAAATCATTTTATATTCAATTCATCTCATAATCATTTTATATTCTATTCAAATATCTCGTTTTCAAATATTTCTATTTCAAATATCTCGTTTTCAAATATTTCTATTATTAAAATATTTCGTTCAACACATGGCTAATCTCAACGGATGAGTATAGTCAACACATGAACCTTTACTTTATATTGATAAAGATGTAAATTTTATTATTAAAATATTTCGTTCAACACATGACTAATCTCAACGGATGAGTACAGTCAACACATGAACCTTTACTTTATATTGATAAAGATGTAAATTTTATTATTAAAATATTTCGTTCAACACATGACTAATCTCAACGGATGAGTACAGTCAACACATGAACCTTTACTTTATATTGATAAAGATGTAAATTTTATTATTAAAATATTTCGTTCAACACATGACTAATCTCAACGGATGAGTACTGTCAACACATGAACCTTTGTTTTATATTGATAAAGATGTAAATTTTCTTACTAAAATACTTCGTTCAACACATGACCAATCTCAATGGATGAGTACTGTCAACACATGAACCTTTATTTTATAATGTTCTTTATTTTCTAAATTGGAATGAGGCCCAATCAATCACCATATAAAATTAATTATATGGATTTCCATACATCACACGCATATAATAGCATTGAAAAATAATCAACCATCAACCAAAGTGCACTACACTGTATAAGCATCAAATATAGATATCTAACGCTTATAACAGCCTGTCAATCAATCGATCGACATATTTAATCAATCAGGATGAGTGAACTTCAAATTTCATCCCAACACCCGTGTGGGGTTTCAAACAATCAAACATAGATTTTAGTTGTGCAGTTGGGCGATGTGTAAAATTTATCGACCCAATCAATGTCCTTCAAATAGGTGTACATAAACAAACCATCCGGTTTGTAAATGAATATTTATTTATTTACATTCACTATATTCATATTCCCGTTAAAAATTATATTTTTAACGATAAAACACTTTATTCTATCATATGAATTTCTATTCAATTCATTCTTTAAATAAAATGATATTTTTATTTTTCTAACTTATTTTAGAAAATTTCGGCGGCATAACGGCACGATACTAGAAACGGGACAAGGCCTAGCCTTATCCCCGGTCTAGTGAAGGCCCACGCCATTCACACATCAATCAAATCCATTCATTGCACCAAACAATTCAATTTCAAATCAAATCATCTAACTAATCTATGCAACCTAACAAACAAGTCCATGGTCTGTGGACGATTGTGTCGGGTGCTACTAAGCACCGTCTGCATCCTAGTATATATATATATATATATATATATATATAACTAGAAAAGAAGAGTTAGGGTGAGAAGTTCTCACCAATAGCTATTCCAACTCCACGCCACTTCATTTAGAGAAATCTTCTTCGTTCTCTCCTTTTATCACTTTCGTCGCCCGTAGTCACTACATATGTAAAAATCACATTTTTACTTCGCTATTCAATATATAAAAATCGAATTTTTACTATGTTATTCAATATATAAAAATCGAACTTTTACTATGTTATTCAATATATAAAAATCGAACATTTATTCCGCTATTCAATATATAAAAATCAAAATTTTATTTTGCTACATATATAAAGATGATATTTTTACTATCTATAAAATCTAAAAGTTATATTTTCATTTCATGTCTAAACATAAAAATCATATTTTTAATCCACTACATAAGTAAAAATCACGCCTTTCTCCATTTAAAAATATCGTCTTTCTTCCTTTAAAAATCTAATCTTTTCTATTTTTAAAAATCTAATCTTTTTAACATATGAATTTCTATTTTTACTTCAATGCCATATACAAATAAAAATCAAAATTCTTTTCTGTTAAAAATCTAAACTATATACTATATAAAATAAAAATCTAATTTCAGTTTTAAAATAACTAATTACCTAAATAGGTGAAGACAAGAAAATCGAAATAAAAGAAAAGAAAGGGGCTCACAGTTGAAATCTGGAGGAGGGGGGGTCTTCCTTGCTGACGTCGGATTGGTGGGGGGGGGGTGCGCTCGCTGAGGTGGCGCCGAAGTTTTGCGTTCGTCGGTCGGTTCAGGTGGCGATTGCGGCGGGTTAGGGCTTGGTGCGGTCTTCGTTCAAGAAGAAGAGAGAGGACAGGGAAGGGGGAGGGACCAGCGACCATCGATGGAGGCGGCGCCCCTCCGTTGGTGGCGCGATGGACTGCGAGGGGGGGGGCGACGGGATTCGAGGTCGTGTGTGTTTTTTTTTTTTCTGTTCGAAATGAAAACGAGAAGGGGGGGCAGAATATAAGGGAGGAGAGGGTTTTTTTATTTTTATTTTTTTATTATTTTAATTACCAAAATATTGACTTTTACATACGACCTCTAAATGAGGCCCACCGCCTGTCATCCATAGCGTTTTACCCCCATTCCGAACACAATGGGATATGTATCGCAAGCTGATTCGACTGTTACAATCAGTTTTTGTCGAAATTACATTTAAATCGCTATATTGAATTTTAAACGCACATTTCAAATTACCAGGGTCACATACTAACTCTAAAAATTCTCGAAAAATATTTTCTAGCTTCGTATTGACGATACGGTCCTAACAAAACTAGTTTCGTCGAATTCTGAGACCGTTGGAAAAATGGCCAATTTCCAGTCGATTAAAATCAACTGAAACCGGTCAAACACGTTTTCCTTTGCCACGCTCACATATTGATTCGAAAAATTATGAAAATTGAAATCTAGCAGTAATTTAACATCACGGATCCAACAAAAGTGGTTTCGTCGAAATCCGAGGTCATTTGCAAAATTCCCATTTTTAAGGGCCTGAATTCCATAGCGACTATTCAGAATTTTCAATTGGACATATCTTTTGATTCCCGCTATGAAAATTTGATTTTTCGGATTCGTTGGAAAGATATCATCAATTAGATCCTAATGTTTTTGGTTTCACTAAAATCCGGATTGTTTTGCACCCGGTACATTTAATTGAAGTTTGAAATCGAATTATCGAACTACCGCGCCATTTTCAATTCCTTTTATAATTATATATAATTATTTATATTCTATTGACGACGTATATAATATATACATTCTAATTATATTCAAAATAAATTTTCTCGTCGATATTATTTAAAATAATCTATTTTAAATATTCAAAATTCGCTAAAACTGCCAAAATAAAAATTTTAAACTGGCCCAGAATTTCCGGGTTATTACAATCTCCCCCACTTAAAACTTTTTGTCCCTGAAAAGGGACAAAGTCGAAAGTGGTTTGATTAATCAGCTCTACGTTCGATTTGGCTTCCATTCTCCAACTTTTCAGTTTCTGAGAATTTTCAAATTTTCAAAAATTTGGCTAACACCCTAAATTTTCGAAAAATTTCGCCATAACCTCCCCTACACCGGGAGCATCGGGGAATTTCAAATAGCTTCCCCGGTCCTTCTAATCTCAAAAAGAAAAAGAAAAAGCCAAGTGGCTAGCCAATAGGCTCATAAAATCATCATCACCCAAACAAAACAGTAAATTATGTAGTAAACATGTACCTATTTGTCAGGCAAACAAATTTTATTCTCTGCTCTAGCCTCCTTGCTATGACCTGTTCAATGTAAGTATATGTATATGCAAGCAAATGCAACTAATTTTCAATATAATTCAATATTTGATGCAATTAGGTATAATGGTTCAAAATTATCAAACAAATAAACAAACAACACAAACATCAATCAATTAGTGTATTAGAGTTTCAAATTCATAATTTTGATATATATACTGAAAATCTTGTTTTTGATGCCAATTCAAAACAATGTGTTCTAGCTATATAAATTTTGGTTCTCACACCAGTCTAATGGAAGTATATAGATATCATACCTTCGAAACACGAAAATAATTACTGGTGATGGCGCGCCATCATCAGAATCATGTCCAGGCGACTAGAATGTGATTCTATATCTATCTAATATATTAAAACTTCGAATATACGTTCATGACGCGTATATGCAAAATCTTTATATACTAGATTGTCCATATTCAAAAATAAATAAATATTCAAATACGTTTTAAAATGGTTTAAATTTCAAAACAAAATTGTTTTCATTTGAAAAATATACTCTTCACACTCGTTCTAGGATACTACTGATCCTATCTCTAACGAGTCATTCTAATTGGATATTACTAATCCAATATCTGATGAATTCTTTCGTAAGGTTCTAATGTGTCTTGTTCTCGAGCTCTGCAAACCAAAGCTCTGATACCAAATGTGACGGCCTGGAATTTCGCTCGATCTGAATCAGTCGTTAAACCGATCTAAACCGTTCGAAACCCCTGATCGTTTGAGAACAAGATAAAACAGAACGCAGACGTGAGAACATTTCATTGCTATTACAACAATTCCATCAGATACAAGAATATACAGAGTATAATTGAATAAATTACATTCGATAAATATCAGAGATTACAATAAATTACATAGCAGCGGAAAATAATAAAAAGCACAACTGAAGGTGATATACGGATACAGAGCTTTCCGGATATCATTCCAGCTGTAAACCAGGATCCTGTGAATATAAATCTGCAAAACCAAAACTACTAGCTGCCCGTGCGGAAAATAGGGGCACCCAGAGTTTAGGTTAAAACAATAAACTCCAGGCCAGTCATGTGACTGGTGTGAGAACTAAAACAGTTATTAAAACTTTATTTTTAAAAGAGAGTAATTCAAGGGACCATGCCGTATAACACGGAACGGGTTTCCTCCCAAGAATACCAGTGCATATAGATAAACAACGCAATGCTTTTTCGAAAAATGAAGCTATTATAAGACCCAGGTCCCATCACACAATGCAACGCAAGCCGGAGGATAGGGTTTTCCCTTATAATAGCCAAACATGCTTGGTACGTTTAAAACAAATCATTTGATACTATAATAAGTGTATAGTGTCAAAACAATTTCCATCATAAATATAAATCATAGACGGCATGGGTACCATATATCATGTCGCCATACTAGTTCTACAATTAAAACCGAATTACACGTATTGGAAATTGGATTTCCGTCATGAGTCGAGGCAAGGGGCAAGCTCCTCTCCGCGTTCGAGACACTCTAGCAAATGCCTCCGGGTTACACACTCTGGGCAACCCCGGATCCTCCAAGGTCGGTCCTCACTTACGTTAGAGGATTAATTATGCCTAAACACACGTTTCCCGGTCCTTACAGACCTATAATCGAGGCGCCTCGCATCCAACAACCACATAGGTGAAAAGTATATAAATGTCAGGGCTGGTAAGTCACTGACACCACCATAGCTAGAAAGAAACGTCATGCACTCCTTGGGTCCTTATCCCGTTTTTGACTCATACCGAGGTGTGAGGCTCGCGAATCCACGTTATACACAAAGCTGCCACGTAGGCGTGCTTTGATCATCAACCACAAGACTCTGCTTTTCAACAAAAGCCTTGATCATTGCATCTTGGCGTGCCACACAGGCAATTCATGCCATGCGACTGATGTCAATCAATATACAACCTCTGAGCTCGTACGTCTCAGAGAAGGGCGTTAAGCAAAAGAATAAATTCTCCGCCGCCAAACAGATGTATATTTAATAGAAATCAATCAACACAGAATAAAATCCAATGTCAGACACACAATCCATTTACAAGTCCGTTCTGGGTCTGAACGAAACCGGAGGCACTTTCCTCGCATATCCCTCCATCTCCAAGTACGTCTGGACGACCACCAACTATTTCCATCCTCTTGGGTGTACAGCCCAATCAGGATCGTCAGTAATTATCCAAACGATGTGAAGACTTCCGGTCTTCGACCACCGTCTTCATCTTCGACATATCGTCGGATCGGTTATTCAGAATGGGTGTAAACCCGGTCTTTCCGAACAACCCGCGTATATTGAAAACAAATGTTACACAAACACAACATACGCCTCATTCCAATTCATTAGTCACTAACCGCAAATTAGCAAGAGAACAATTTCCCAAACATTAACCCCGAAGGCCGAAACCAACATCAGATCAATACCCAGGAAACCATTCTTCTTAGCCAACCTACAGCTAGTTTCTAAATTCCACATTCTTAGGGAAAGGTTCCCATTAATTTTATCCAAGATAAATTCTTTAAAATTTATCCTGTAATCTTCCTTTGGATGTCGTTTCAAACCAAATTATGGTTTTTCTAAACTAGTCGAGATTAGCGAACCACACCGAAGTAATTATTTATTTTATTTCCCAATCCCAACTTATTCATCCCATGAAGCAAAACTGGTAATACTCCATATCTAACACCACGGTGTTATCGGTAAAATTAATTACCATTTCACGTTCAAATCTAATTAAAGATTTAACTATCGCTTTGGAGCAAAACTGGTAATACTCCATATCTCGCTCATTTTCTAAATTAGGTAATTTAGATTACAAATTCACATTTCAATCTAATTGCAGATTCGTTAAAACTCCTTTTACTGGGTTAAAGAACTAGGTGTTATTTAAAACATAGTTCACGATAAACCCAAATCACATTCTATTTAATTCAAATCAAATATATTAGGAATTCCGATTATTTAAAACCCCTTTTTAAATCTAATTTATTTATTTAAAAACAAATCGGGTTTTAAATTTAGTCAAAACTAGTTCATTTCGATAAAAACCCATTTTTACCTTTTCAAATATGGAGTTTTTCACCCCAATTTTTCTCAAATCATTTCTTATGATTTTACACAAATTATTACTATTTTTAATAATTTTATCAAGGCCCGTACAGTCGATTTCCATCAACGGCCATCGAACTGCACCTATAGCGACCTTTTTCGAATTTGATTTGGACGTATCTCCAAATCCAACCGTTAGATTTCGAATTTCAAATGTTCGTTAGAAAGCTCTTTACGATACGAACCCAACGGTTCCTGTTTTATCCGACGGTCGGATCTCCCGTAATGTCCGTTTGAAATAAATGGTCGAAATTCACGAACTGCCGCGGCGCGGCGCGTTCTATTCAGGCCATTATATTATATATATAATATATATTTCGTCGATTTCTATTCCAAACGAATTATATAAATAGTTTTAAATTCGTTTCAAAAACAATTCCAACTTCCATTTCAATCCAAAGCAAAATTGAATTCTTCTTTATAAATTCGTTTTAAAATTCATTTCTAATCAATTCAAGTTTCAATTCAATTTGAATTCAATTTGAATTCATTTCAATTCGCTTTCAAGACAATTTGAATTCGTTTTCAATTCAATCCAATTTCAAAGTCGTTTTCTATTCGATTCAATTCAAATTGGTTTTCTATTCGAACCAAATTCAAATTTGTTTTCTATTCGAATCAAATCAAATTAGTTTTCTATTCGAATCAAATTCAAATTCGTTTTCTATTCGAATCAAATTCGTTTTCTATTCAAATCAAATTCGTTATATATTCAATTGAAATCAAAATCGTTATATATTCAAATCAAATCAAATTCGTTTTCTATTCAAATCAAATTCGTTATATATTCAATTGAAATCAAAATCGTTATATATTCAAATCAAATCAAATTCGTTTTCTATTCAAATCAAATTCGTTATATATTCAATTGAAATCAAAATCGTTATATATTCAAATCAAATCAGATTCGTTTTCTATTCAAATCAAATTCGTTATATATTCAATTGAAATCAAAATCGTTATATATTCAATTCATTTCGAAATCGTTTTCAATTCAATTCATTTCGAAATCGTTTTCAATTCAATTCATTTCGAAATCGTTTTTAATTCTATTCATTTGGAAATCATTTTATATTCAATTCATCTCATAATCATTTTATATTCTATTCAAATATCTCATTTTCAAATATTTCTATTTCAAATATCTCGTTTTCAAATATTTCTATTATTAAAATATTTCGTTCAACACATGACTAATCTCAACGGATGAGTATAGTCAACACATGAACCTTTACTTTATATTGATAAAGATGTAAATTTTATTATTAAAATATTTCGTTCAACACATGACTAATCTCAACGGATGAGTACAGTCAACACATGAACCTTTACTTTATATTGATAAAGATGTAAATTTTATTATTAAAATATTTCGTTCAACACATGACTAATCTCAACGGATGAGTACAGTCAACACATGAACCTTTACTTTATATTGATAAAGATGTAAATTTTATTATTAAAATATTTCGTTCAACACATGACTAATCTCAACGGATGAGTACTGTCAACACATGAACCTTTGTTTTATATTGATAAAGATGTAAATTTTATTACTAAAATATTTCGTTCAACACATGACCAATCTCAGTGGATGAGTACTGTCAACACATGAATCTTTATTTTATAATGTTCTTTATTTTCTAAATTGGAATGAGGCCCAATCAATCACCATATAAAATTAATTATATGGATTTCCATACATCACACGCATATAATAGCATTGAAAAATAATCAACCATCAACCAAAGTGCACTACACTGTATAAGCATCAAATATAGATATCTAACGCTTATAACAGCCTGTCAATCAATCGATCGACATATTTAATCAATCAGGATGACTGAACTTCAAATTTCATCCCAACACCCGTGTGGGGTTTCAAACAATCAAACACAGATTTTAGTTGTGCAGTTGGGCGATGTGTAAAATTTATCGACCCAATCAATGTCCTTCAAATAGGTGTACATAAACAAACCGTCCGGTTTGTAAATGAATATTTATTTATTTACATTCACTATATTCATATTCCCGTTAAAAATTATATTTTTAACGATAAAACACTTTATTCTATCATATGAATTTCTATTCAGTTCATTCTTTAAATAAAATGATATTTTTATTTTTCTAACTTATTTTAGAAAATTTCGGCGGCATAACGGCACGATACTAGAAACGGGACAAGGCCTAGCCTTATCCCCGGTCTAGTGAAGGCCCACGCCATTCACACATCAATCAAATCCATTCATTGCACCAAACAATTCAATTTCAAATCAAATCATCTAACTAATCTATGCAACCAAACAAACAAGTCCATGGTCTGTGGACGATTGTGTCGGGTGCTACTAAGCACCGTCTGCATCCTAGTATATATATATATATATATATATATATATATATATAACTAGAAAAGAAGAGTTAGGGTGAGAAGTTCTCACCAATAGCTATTCCAACTCAACGCCACTTCATTTAGAGAAATCTTCTTCGTTCTCGCCTTTTATCACTTTCGTCGCCCGTAGTCACTACATATGTAAAAATCACATTTTTACTTCGCTATTCAATATATAAAAATCGAATTTTTACTATGTTATTCAATATATAAAAATCGAACTTTTACTATGTTATTCAATATATAAAAATCGAACTTTTATTCCGCTATTCAATATATAAAAATCAAAATTTTATTTTGCTACATATATAAAGATGATATTTTTACTATCTATAAAATCTAAAAGTTATATTTTCATTTCATGTCTAAACATAAAAATCATATTTTTAATCCACTACATAAGTAAAAATCACGCCTTTCTCCATTTAAAAATATCGTCTTTCTTCCTTTAAAAATCTAATCTTTTCTATTTTTTAAAATCTAATCTTTTTAACATATGAATTTCTATTTTTACTTCAATGCCATATACAAATAAAAATCAAAATTCTTTTCTGTTAAAAATCTAAACTATATACTATATAAAATAAAAATCTAATTTCAGTTTTAAAATAACTAATTACCTAAATAGGTGAAGACAAGAAAATCAAAATAAAAGAAAAGAAAGGGGCTCACAGTTGAAATCTGGAGGGGGGGGGTCTTCCTTGCTGACGTCGGATTGGTGGGGGGGGGGTGCGCTCGCTGAGGTGGCGCCGGAGTTTGGCGTTCGTCGGTCGGTTCAGGTGGAGATTGCGGCGGGTTAGGGCTTGGTGCGGTCTTCGTTCAAGGAGAAGAGAGAGGACAGGGAAGGGGGAGGGACCAGCGACCATCGATGGAGGCGGCGCCGCTCCGTTGGTGGCGCGATGGACTGCGAGGGGGGGGCGACGGGATTCGAGGTCGTGTGTTTTTTTTTCTGTTCGAAATGAAAACCGGAAGGGGGGGGGGGGCAGAATATAAGGGAGGAGAGGGTTTTTTTTATTTATATTTTTTTTTATTATTTTAATTACCAAAATATTGACTTTTACATACGACCTCTAAACGAGGCCCACCGCCTGTCATCCATAGCGTTTTACCCCCATTCCGAACACAATGGGATATGTATCGCAAGCTAATTCGACTGTTACAATCAGTTTTTGTCGAAATTACATTTAAATCGCTATATTGAATTTTAAACGCACATTTCAAATTACCAGGGTCACATACTAACTCTAAAAATTCTCGAAAAATATTTTCTAGCTTCGTATTGACGATACGGTCCTAACAAAACTAGTTTCGTCGAATTCTGAGACCGTTGGAAAAATGGCCAATTTCCAGTCGATTAAAATCAACTGAAACTGGTCAAACGCGTTTTCCTTTGCCACGCTCACATATTGATTCGAAAAATTATGAAAATTGAAATCTAGCAATAATTTAACATCACGGATCCAACAAAAGTGGTTTCGTCGAAATCCGAGGTCATTTGCAAAATTCCCATTTTTAAGGGCCTGAATTCCATAGCGACTATTCAGAATTTTGAACTGGACATATCTTTTGATTCCCGCTATGAAAATTTGATTTTTCGGATTCATTGGAAAGATATCATCAATTAGACCCTAATGTTTTTGGTTTCACTAAAATCCGGATTGTTTTGCACCCGGTACATTTAATTGAAGTTTGAAATCGAATTATCGAACTACCGCGCCATTTTCAATTCCTTTTATAATTATATATAATTATTTATATTCTATTGACGACGTATATAATATATACTTTCTAATTATATTCAAAATAAATTTTCTCGTCGATATTATTTAAAATAATCTATTTTAAATATTCAAAATTCGCTAAAACTGCCAAAATAAAAATTTTAAACTGGCCCAGAATTTCCGGGTTATTACACTTATACTCAGTTTGAACTTCCTGGTATGGCTTATGCCTGGAGGGTTAGGTCCGTTGTCAGGTTTTGGCAGAATGATTCGATCGTCCCTTGAGTATGGTTTATACTCAAACAAACGCCCAAGCATGGTTTATGCTCGAAAGTGTAATTAGTTTTGTCAGGATTTGACACACCTTTCTGCTCTCTTTTCTTCGCAGGTATGGATTATACTTGCAGCTGGCAGGCCCGGCGTGACCTTGGATTATCCAGAACACATCTTCCTTCATTCAGCAAGATATGTTCTGAGGGGCAAAATGTTGACCTGCTTTTTAGTCAAAGCATTCACACATGGAATCTCTTCTCAACAATATGCTCAAGTGTTGGGAATACCGTCAGAAGACAGCAAGCGATTTGGTTGAAGTCGCACCACAAACAAAGAATGGCCCGGAACTTCTATCAGATGACCTTTTTTGGGCCTGAAATCAGCAATTACGGAGCAAAGCTCCGTAACTCTTGTAGCTCTCTGAATCAGCTTCAGTTTGAGCTTTGGTTCAGCTCAATCGGACTTACGGTTTGAAAGTTATGCCCGTTTCCGTGAACGCATGCAGAACTGGAAACTTGGAATTTGGAAATTGGCTTGACCTCCCGGATCGGATTGGACCCGCTCCGACTCCACACTTCAAAGATTCTCAGACTTGGATTCCAACTCATCTCGGTTCGGATCGGACCATCCGAACCCGACCCGCCTTGCAAACTGCACAGAAGTGCACATCACGTCTTCGGTTCGGATGCTCCACCCCGGTTCGGTTCGGACCCGAACCGACCCGCCTGTATCATTTCCTGCACACAAGTTTGACCTATTCTCAAGGAGTAACTGTCTCCTATTAATCCGAATCGGCTTCCACCTGTCCTAGCACGATCTGAAGACCACTCCTCCATTACTTCCGAGATCACCTCGGAGCTCGCCACGTGTCCCTCCGAACCGATCCGCTCCTGAGCTCCCTAGCAGCTTTTCTCCGCCTATAAATACACCACAAGGTGGCCATTTGAAGGGATCTTTTTGGAGACTTTTTTGAACTCTAACTCTCCATGGCTTCAACTATGGTTCTTCGCAAGGCTATTGCATAACCTAGAAGTCGAATTCCACATTACAACATGAGGATTTCGTGTATAATCTTCCCTTTAATCTCCTCTTCTTCATTGTAAACATGAGAATTTCGTGTATAAACGGCAAGCAAGCAACATTGTAATAGCTTCTTAGGATTTAAGAAACTATAAAGTGGACGTAGGCTTGGATTGAACCGAACCACAATAAAAACCACGTGTGTCTCCTCTTATTTTTCTGCTTTTTCTGCATTTATTCTATGATTGTGATGTTTTCACATAGAGTTTGGGTGTTAGGCCCAGATTTCGGTCTAACATTTTGGCGCGCCAGGTAGGGGGGCACACGACAACTTCAACTTCTGCTTGGATTATTTGGCTATTGGATCGATGGCTAAGCGAATGATTTCCCGTGTTGAAGGCGAAAGCACGAGAAACGAAGCAAGCCATGAAGCTTCCTCTCATGAAAATCCATCGGCATACTTAACCAGAGAAGAGATGGATGGCATTCTTGCTGAATTGAGAACCCAGATGGCTAGGCAAGATGATCTCCTCCGCAAACAACAGGAGATGATCGACCAATTCTTCGCTCGAATGGAAGGTAGGCCGAGTGGCAACTCACAGCTCGCAGGAAATAGCACGGAAATAGCCCCAGCAGCAGCTGCAAACCGGATCGGTTCGGATCCGATACGAACCGAGGGCCAAAACTTGAATCAAACGCAGATGGAAATGGGGGGCAATCCTCACCGGATCGGTTCGGATCCGATCCGAACCATCACCTTACATGAGCTTGGGGGCAGCAGCCTTCCCTCTGGAAATCAAGACTTCGTTCCAGCACGACCTACCTCCGCACCGGTTCGGATCGGTAATTCCACACAGCTTCAGCATCAAGATCCCCGGTTCGGAATAGGCGAACCTGTTCGGATCGGCACCTCCGATCCGAACCGTGCACCTCTCCATAACCTCCCTCGTTTTTCCGATCCGCAACAAGGGGGCACCTCCGAACCGAACCGGATGACCTGCCAAGCTCCTTGTACTCTTCCACACTCTTCTAAACTCAACGCTGGGGGCACCAGCTCTGGCTTTAGCAGCCTGCAACAGCTCTTTGAAGGCGATCGGCTCGCCAACCTCATTGAACGCCTCTCGAGAGGCCGCACCTATCAAAATGACATGGATGATGTCAACCACAATCCATTCACACAAGAAATTAGAAATTCCCGTAATCCCCCGGATTTCAAACTTCCACAACTGGAGCCATACAACGGCAGAACAGATCCTACCGTGCATCTCATGCGCTACAAACGGCATATGGAAGTTCAATCGGCGTCGGAAAACGTCATGGAAAAGTGCTTCCCTCTCTTTTTGACCGATATAGCCGCTATGTGGATTCGGCAGCTGGAATCTGAATCGATCAACAGCTGGAACATGTTGGTCGCTCTCTTTATTGAACAGTTTCGGGTCCATATCACTCGACCCAAGAATGTAATGTCACTCACTACAATCAAGCAGAGGCCCGGAGAAACTCTGCGCTCATTTCTGGAAAGATTCAACGTTGCAGCAGCATCAGTTGATCGACCTGAGCCATCTATGGTATTGATGGCGGCAGTATCCGGTGTTCTGGACAACTCGAAGTTCAAAAAATCCTTATACCGAGACCCACCAAGGAATCTCAGCGAATTCTACCTTGAATCGGATAGGTTTCTGCATGAAGAAGACGCAATGTACAAAAAGAAAATTCTCGATGTTAACATGCTCAAAGATGGAGAACCGTCTGACTCGGGAAAAGGGAAGGGAAAAGCTGCCGTCAAGAATGACCGCAACGCTCAGCCCCGGAGAGGGCCCAGATATGAAAAGTACACAGAACTCAATTCGTCACTAACCGACATCTATGTGAACACAAACGGTGACGTCTCCTATCCAAATCCTCCCAGGAGGGAGCCATCGCGAAGAGAACGCGATTCTGGAAAATACTGCATGTTTCACGATATGGACGGTCATGACACAAATGACTGTAGACACTTGCGAGATCTGATTGAAGAACGGGTTAGACGTGGAGAGCTACCCGAGTATGTGAAGCAGCCTATAGTGCCTGCACCCGCGTTGCCACCACCTGCTCCCCGGAGAGGGAATGACCCTGGAACGAGCTCCCATCGGGTCATCATCAACTGATCTGGATGAGATCAGCCTGAATTTCCTGCATTTCTTAGGATTTAAGATATGTTTCTTTGCTTTCTTTAGGTTTTCCGATTGGCTAAATCGGAGTACACACGTTCGGGGTTAGGATTTAGCTCCAAAACGTGCTCTGGACTCGATGACAAACCAATCAGGATTTTCTTTGGTTTTGTACTTAGAATTGAATAAGGGAGGACTTCCTGAGCATGGATTATGTTTGGCAAATTTAAGTGTCTTGTCAGGTTGTGGTAGGATTCTCAATCTTAACTAAAGTATGGGTTATACTTTTCTCGAAACCCTCGGTACGGATTGTGCCTAGGGACGGACTATCTTGTCAGGCTTTGGCAAGTATAGCTCCATCTCGGTATGAGTATGGATTGTACTCCACTACATTTCTAAGTATGGATTATACTCTGGAATGGCCTATTGTCTTGTCAGGATTTGGCAAAGGAACTCAATAAAACTCGAGTATGGCTTATGCTCAGTTTGAACTTCCTGGTATGGCTTATGCCTGGAGGGTTAGGTCCGTTGTCAGGTTTGGCAGAATGATTCGATCGTCCCTTGTGTATGGTTTATACTCAAACAAACGCCCGAGCATGGTTTATGCTCGAAAGTGTAATTAGTTTTGTCAGGATTCGACACACCTTTCTGCTCTCTTTTCTTCGCAGGTATGGATTATACTTGCAGGTGGCAGGCCCGGCGTGGCCTTGGATTATCCAGAACACATCTTCCTTCATTCAGCAAGATATGTTCTAAGGGGCAAAATGTTGACCCGCTTTTTAGTAAAACCAGTCACACATGGAATCTCTTCTCAACAATACGCTCAAGTGTTGGGAATACCGTCAGAAGACAGCAAGCGATTTGGTTGAAGTCGCATCACAAACATAGAATGGCCTGGAAGTTCTATCAGATGACCTTTTTTGGGCCCGAAATTAGCAATTACGGAGGTGACCTCCGTAACTCTTGTAGCTCTCTGAATCAGCTTCAGTTTGAGCTTTGGTTCAGCTCAATCGGAATTACGGTTTGAAAGTTATGCCCGTTTCCGTGAACGCATGCAGAACCGGAAACTTGGAATTTGGAAATTGGCTTGACCTCCCGGATCGGATCGGACCCGCTCCGACTCGACACTTCGAAGATGCTCAGACTTGGATTCCAACTCATCTCGGTTCGGATCGGACCATCCGAACCTGACCCGCCTTGCACACTGCACAGAAGTGCACATCACGTCTTCGGTCGGATGCTCCACCCCGGTTCGGTTCGGACCCGAACCGACCCGCCTGTATCATTACCTGCACACAAGTTTGACCTATTCTCAAGGAGTAACCGTCTCCTATTAATCCGGATCGGCTTCCACCTGTCCTAGCACGATCTGAAGACCACTCCTCCACTACTTCCGAGATCACCTCGGAGCTCGCCACGTGTCCCTCCGAACCGATCCGCTCCTGAGCTCCCTAGCAGCTTTTATCCGCCTATAAATACACCACAAGGTGGCCATTTGAAGGGATCTTTTTGGAGACTTTTTTGAACTCTAACTCTCCATGGCTTCAACTACGGTTCTTCGCAAGGCTATTGCATAACCTAGAAGTCGAATTCCACATTACAACACGAGGATTTCATGTATAATCTTCCCTTTAATCTCCTCTTCTTCATTGTAAACACGAGAATTTCATGTATAAACGGCAAGCAAGCAACATTGTAATAGCTTCTTAGGATTTAAGAAACTATAAAGTGGACGTAGGCTTGGATTGAGCCGAACCACAATAAAAACCACGTGTGTCTCCTCTTATTTTTCTACTTTTTCTGCATTTATTCTGTGATTGTGAGGTTTTCACATAGAGTTTGGGTGTTAGGCCCAGATTTCGGTCTAACATATACTATATAAACAAAACCGCTTGGTGCTTAGGAATAATGGATTTCCAACTATGACAAGGTATGGAACCACCTTCCGATAGTGTACCTCTAGAGAGGAATACATTGGGTTCAACAAGAACGTCTTGTAACCTGACCACACATGACCGACCACTCATTTCTCTTGAGTGTATCGAATATATTATCACCTTTCAACTGCTAGCAACATAACCGTTCCCGGGAGATACAGAAGTGAAAGAAGTAACAAAATGAATATTCTCTAAATGGTGATAATACACCATAATGGGAGCGACCCACATAGCCATGCTGCCTGCCTGATTTTTTTCATTTCCCGGTTGTAAGGCTTGAGGTCAAAACTTACGTTTATATATATCACATGTTTATTCACTTTGAATGCCACATCGTCAAACTCGTCAAATAACAAATTGATTTCCCTAAAACCATGGGTATAAAGCTAAGAGAAACGAATTCCTTCGCCACCAAACATAGTTCTGAAGAGATCAACTTACGAGATCTATTAGTTATACTCTGTCAGGCATTCGACCATACAAGTTGTCCTGGGTCTGGGCAAACCGAAGGCACTATCTTGTAAACAGAACATTCCTTGCATAAACTCTGTCTTCAATGGTCTTCAACTTGATTTCAAATAAATCAACGCCTAGGTCGAAACAAAGTGGTATTTGGATTTCATTTAGAAAACTAATCTCGGTCTCTTTAAATAGATAAACGTTAATATCTTTTAGGGCCAAGTGATGTTTAAAGTAACCGGATTAATATATTTCATATGTGTTTCTATATCCTTAATTGATTATGAAGATTTATCTAAATAAGACATGTACATGATTAAATTTAAACTAACCAACAAATTGGGTCATGACATAGCATTTTAAACAATCACATTAACAAATAAATTACAACAACCGTTCTGGTCTATCACAGTTCAATAATTAAAATAACCGTCGTTCATCGTTGGTTGATCTTGGAAAATAATCATTTCCAGCTCATATTTATTAAAGGTTTAATTTCGTTTAAGAATCTCATTTATTGATCAAACAATATTGTTATCATCTATATTTCAATATATATACGACTTATAAAATTACTATTAAATTTCCTTAAATGAATAATTAATTCATTATATATATAATTAGTTTATATATTTATTTAAAATGGAAAGTAAACGTTACTTTCCTTAATCGATTATAAATTCTGAATCCCTTATCGATTCATTTCTATATCTCATTTATTTTTTAATTTCAAAAAAATCTTATCGTTATCGGTTTTACCAAAATTCTTTTACCGATATCCCTTATAACCATTCTTGTCTGCAAACAACTTGCTTCTAAAGTTATTCACCTTGGGTTGTGAATATTATTTATTTCTGGACTCATTTAATTACACAACTAGCTTTCACTAGTAAATATATATTAGTGTAAGATCACTACTGTTTACCCAATAATCCCCATATATTTCAATGTTTAGTTTAATCGTATTTGTTTTAAAATCATTTCTTGATTTAAAATATATTTATCGACCTAAGTCGATAACACTTCAATGTTTATTTCAACATATTTAAGCACAATACTACTAATGATCAATCACCATCCATAAATCACTTCACCTTGGTGATTACAGTCCATCTAATTCAACTTGAATCAATTATCGAGATTTTTGAAATAAGAAGATCCGTATTTATATTCTAATTTAATTAATTTCAAAGGAATATAAATTTAACTCTATTTATTTATTTAAAATAAAATGACTTTGTTAAATACTGGCGAAGTACAACTCTATTCACTCTGATCCTTGTTAATCATCTGTCATTATCCCCTTCAGACACTGTCATCCATACTAACACTACTTCCTTTATATTTCTTTTTACTTCGAAATATTTCTTGTATTTCTTTTTTGTTAAATAGTTATATATGTCCTAATTATAAATTTTATGCTTTTAAAAGAAACTCTTTTTAAAAAAATCCATTTCTTTTAATTTTCTCCTTTCTTTTCTAATTTCCTTTTTCATATTTCCCTTCTTTATTCTTATTTACCCTTTTTGGTTTCTATCTTTTAATTTATTTAGCTACAGCCTAATACTAAGGCCCATGCCTTTTCCCATTCCCTTATCCTTTTTATTATTTTAACTTATTCTCGGCACCAAAGCCCGACTACCCAAACCCACGAATTCTTCTTTTCTTTTCCTTTTTTTACTGCCCCGTTTTCTTCTTTCAATCACTTATATCCCTTTCCTTCCTGCATCATACTTCCCTCATCCCTTCCTTTCCTTGCATTTCTGTCTTCCACTTCCATTGTCTTCTCTACTTATCAACCTTCTTATACCACTCACGTCCTCCCAATGCCAACCCGTTTCACGTCATTCCTACATCGGTACAAAAAATAACCCGTCTCCTTTACATGTCGTGACCACGTACGAGATCCAAGCCTATTCTTGCTACTATTAATTTCTTGCCTTACTCCTTTATTTCCAGGCATAACTTATACCCCATGTTTCAAACTCAACATTATTTCCAGGTTGGTGAAAAAATGATGCAGAAATGGTTGACACAGCAACTAAAGGTCTCACACATCAGCCCCTTCTTCTTCTGGTAATTCACTTGCACACTTGTGCACTGGTGCATCCGTACAATTCCTTCCACCGACCTGCATCGGCCACAACCCCGCCCTTCAAGTATGCTTCCTTATAATGGTGATATAGTACAACCCAGGCCATCTCATTCAAGAGTTGAAACCAAGTAAATATACCTTTGAGTATTTAATAACTGTTAGTTTATAATAGTCGCATAGATTTTGTATTACATTTAATAATTAACTGTTACTTTGAAATTTCCTGTTTGTGTATTTCATCAAACGAGTTTTTTGTTTTCAGTTGACAAATTTCAGTTTGTTCTTTAACTGTTTAAATCAAAACAATGTTTGTAAAAGAACTGAACAATTTACTTGAATAAGTTCTTTGACTATTATTGGTTCCTGTCTCTGTTTTGTTAGTTTGTGTATGACCAAAAAGGCTAATGTACAACTAATATTTGATATCATGTATTAATGGTGAGGAATTCAACATCAAAGTGTTTGTACAAACCTGTTTAATATGACTGCAAAGCATTTTGATCATAATATTAGAAATTTCGCATTTTTAAGTAGTAAAAACATGAAAAAAGAATAAACAATGAGGGAGGTGATGGAGACAAATACAAGTAGTACACAATATGTACACCAAGACTGCAAGGATAATAATCGGAATAAGCGGGACAATGGACTTTAAACTCAGCATATGAATGGCGTCTGAGTGTACCAAGAGGGAAAGCAAATCAAAGTGGTAAAGAATCCTCTTCTACATGTATAGATAAATTTCAAAGTGATAATGTTCCGTAGTGGGTAACAAAGGAAAATAGTAAGCAAATTCATCATAACAAACACAGACCCCAACAAAGAGCTTGAATGCAAGACCTTACAGAAGTATGGGATGCAACAATCCAATAGGCCATAAACGTCCCAAAGCAACTCAGTGATATTCTGCTGGACAACCACTTTAGAATGATTACGAAGTGATGACACCCCTTACGATACATGATGATATGCACACACAACAATCCAAAACCTATACATGCTTTTGTTGCACTTAGTACCCAAAAACATGAATAGTCTCTTTATTTGCATTGTTTCCCTCAGCAAGATCCGTATGTGGAGGTGAATTACTCTCATTTAATATACTCAGCATATGCGTAATAGCAGCATACATATAACTACTAAAAATAGATTCAAATGGTCATAGTTTCAATAATATACTGTCAGGTTTTTATTTTAATTACACCCATCATTTAATGATATTTTAAAATCATATAATATGTTTTATAAGCATGTGTATATCCACTGATCAGTACGTACAAAAGTCTTAATTCAAAAGTGTGTATTTCAAGAGAGGTTTGTTCTCACCCATTTACTACTGTCTTTAAGTTCAGGCACCTCATTTACCACATATAAAACGATTTTTGATTATTATTCTTTACTAACACCCATGTTCGTCAATCTAAACTCATATCAGTATTCAGTAATGACATATATATTATCTTGGATTAATCCGGACCATACTTAGAAATAGCAAACACAAAAAGAGAGTTTACTCACAATCATACTTTATAACAGAAGATAAAAAGGGATTTACTCATATCTCTAAGTCCCCTGTTGTCCTCACTTTATTCTCAAGTTCAAGCAACACATATTCAGTAATTTCAGCTATTCCTCTTTAATATACTTCATATATGTAATGATCTATATATATGCAGTCATAGATTAACTGAAAACAAATAGGAAAATAAAGGAGATGTTTGCTCACATTTATTCGTGCCATTTCCAGGTTGTTCTTCCTCTCTGTTCTAAGGTTCTCTCAGCCATATTCCTCTTCTATTTTACATTATTTTAAGCTGGTTCCAGGTTATGAAATCCTACTAACATTGAAGTGTATTTATAGGTAAATGTACATGGTTTAAAGGTTTTTTCGAGGCCATTCTATAGGATGTCCTAGCCTTGATGGACTGATGCTATTGATTGATTGAAAGACCACACACTTGCACGTTTGACAGGGAAGAACAGCTAAGTTTGTGGCTTGCTTTTGCTAGCTGTTCGATGGGATAGGACATGGATGTATTGCTGTGGCACTTAGTTTGAGATTGATAAGGATCTTCTAGACAAGGCTTCTCGTCAAAAAAAAATAAAACAAAGCACGACTGATATTAGATTTTGGGGTACAACTACATGTGCATATCCATGTTCCTGTATGTGTTCTAGTGCATACTTAGCTTTTAAGTACTCCCAAAATATCCACTATTCTTATTTTCTCTTGTCACGAATTCCAATTCATTGTGTAAGAGCATGTAGGCTATACAGTCCTATGCTTTATGGCCCTACTTTATTATTGAGAAATCAATCCATTTAAAGATCTCAGTTGATCACTAGTGTACTACAAGGATTCAAAAGTGGCAACTCAAAGTATAACAATATCTTCATTAATGGTTTTGATTCTAGTCCCAGGCTATATACATGCCTAGGCGCTAGCAATTGTTCTTCACCTTTAAGCAATCAAAATTTTAATTTGATTTGATGTAAACATATAAATGCTAGTGTACTATGTGAATTAAAAATGGAAGATCAATGTATACTTAAATATATTCTTATATATTTTAATTTGATTTGCTTTCATTACATGACATGTTCTTGTCCTTAAATGATCATATCATCTTATATGTTCATATGTGAAGAGAAAATATTTACCTGAGTGTAACCAAACTTATTATCTTGCTTTACAATTATATACTTATATATTATATACATTAAGATTTAAATAAAAAGATTAACTTAAATTCTCTTAAATATTAAAATTCTAGTTTTACTTATGCAAATACCCAATTTTAAAATAAAAATGTTAAAACACCATTTATGGGTATGTACAAATCACAAGTTAAAATATACACATAGGAATTTTAAAGTAATGATTATTCAAAACTATCTAAAATCTTCAAATTAAGATTAATTAACTAAATTTAGTCATCAGTATAATCTATAGTTTATAGGTTAAAAAGTTGGTCAAAGATCCGGGACATTACAATCTACCCCCTTAAAAGAATTTCGTACCCGAAATTAAAGAGTGCCAGGAAAATTCCTGTTATAATTAAAATTATATACTTATATTAACACATGAACATGGGTCTTCCCCTATCAGCACGATAAACAAGGCATCCACATCATACAGATTAATTTCACATCAACCAAGGTGTGACGGCCCGCCCCGCACCAACCGACATTTACTCCAAAAGTGCGCTGTACACATGTCCAGTTGGCACGGAACGGGTCGTCAGAAGGGAAAAAGGAAGAAGGAAATGAACATACAAAGAACCTGTAGAATGTCTCATAGCGCATAGAACAAAATATAATAATAATATACTTGACATAAAACAGGAGAGACAGTGCATAAGCTGAAAATCAGAACTAAACATCATAGCAGCGGAAATTTAGAACACAGCTTATTACAACTTTCAAACTGTCTCAAAGCAAAGTAAGATAAGCGAGGTACACTACTAATGCCCAAGTAGCGACCATCAACGACACAGGGAGAATGTGTATATATATATCATACGTGGAAGCCTCCTGCCCGCCTCCGAATCAGCTACTCGCACATCACCAGCTAACCTGTCTCTAGTCTGCTCGTGTGAGCACCCAGAGTAATAAGAGGAGACATAAAACTCTGGGTCAGACATAAAGCCTGGTATGAGCGATGAGCATCTAAAGTGTACAATAACAGGTAGACTAAAACATACCTGAACCTGGACCTGCAACCAAAGAGTTAGCACTACATACTGTACAACACTCTAAGGTATCACATCAAACAGTGTAAAGATACGGAGGTGGGGGAGGTGTGCATGTCATAATGATGGAAAACAATCAAGCATAGCATCCAACCTCACATCTCTCACTCAGTGCATAAAGCATACGATATTCACCACTTCGATCATTGCTACGATCACTTTGCCCCATGAAGTCATAAATGGCTTCACTGCACTGATAACGTAGCCACTAATTCCTCGCTATGTCCACTTGCCCCATGGAGTTATTCACCCCATCTGCGCTGGCTCATAGCCTTACCAATCCTTACTATGTCCACTTGCCCCATGGAGTTATTCACCCCATCTGCGCTGGCTCATAGTCTTACTACGCATCACCTTGCCCCTCAGGTCATAATGACCCTACTGCACTGATAACGTAGTCTTGCTACCATCACCTTGCCCCTCAGGTCATAATGACCCTACTGCACTGATAAGTAGCCCATCATTCCTTTTAGTGGTGAATCGAAGTTATGAACGTCGACAACTCCTTAGCACACGTCCCGCAGCAAAGTCCAACCATGAAGTGAACTCGTTGGTTCCCAACTGGTTCCGGGATCCTGAGCTCTAACTTCTCCTATTGGACTACCTTTGCATCTCGGGTTATTGGTCAATACTGGGTCGGGTCGGATTCTTCCTCAGGTCATCGGTTCGGGTCGGTGTTCTTTATCCATTCGGGTCGGGTCCCCCTTCTGATGCAGTTCGGGTCGGCATTCCTCTGGGTTCGAGTCAGCTGCTTCTTCTTCTTCGGGTCGGGTCGGTGCTTCCTTTCGGGTCGGGTCGGGTCCTTCTTGGTTCGTGCTTTCGATCCGTCTTCATGCTCCCCTTCATATGCTCCTATCCGATCCGCTTTCGTGCTCCTGCTCTGATTTGCCTTTGTGTTTCCGATCCGATCCGTCCTCTTCGATCCGATCCGACTTCCTCTATCCGATCCGATCCCAGTTCAGCTAGCGTGGCCTTCCTTTTTGCCACTTTTCCCAAGTGTTGGATTCCGATCCGATCAGATCCTTTGCTCAGTTCAACATATCCGATCCGAGCCCCCTTATCCGATCCGATCCGATCCGAACTCTGCACTGTTTTCTGGGACTATTCCAGCAAGTGTTTACGCCATTCGACGACGTTTTCGACCATTCTAACTATTGAAATCAATCACAAAGCATTTCATACAGTCATAGTAACATGCATAATCAACCACAAACATCATTCACATCAATATCATAGGTTAAAATGGATCAAACATACCCAAAATCCCATATTTCCCCTTAAGCATGTTTAGGTGAAACTAATGATAGGATTAGCAAAACTTAACCAAATTAACCCAAATTCATATCAGAGGTCTAAAACATCATTTAGGAATTTATGAACATTTTTCCCCAATTTTATCATGCTTAAATTCGCTAATTAGCACTAATCACCCCTAATTAGCCATAATTAGTGTAAAACTATGCAAATCACTCACCTTAGCCACAAAATAAACTAAAATCTGAAATGATTCTCTGATTTGATGTGAATCTCAATGCCAACAGCAGCTCCTATGTTGATTTGGTGAAGATCTTCCTTGATTAGGGGTTGCTAAGCCAAATCCTTGACCAAAAGATGATTTGGAGGTGATTTAGAGGTTAGAGGCCATTTTTAGGGATCCTTGGTGATAAGTGGAGGCTAGAAAACTGAAATGGAATGATTCTCCATCTCATTTCAGCCCTCCCATAACCCTAATCCCGAAATGGGTTATGGGCCTACTCACTAATCACCCGATTTGGCCCGGTTAAGCAGTTTTTCATCCTCCAAACCTTGTTTCAGCCATATCTCCCAAACGGTAAGTCCGTTTGGCTAATGTGACCACTCTACGGAAAGAAAAACCATCAAACGAATCAAATGGAAGTGATTTCAGGTCTAAATTCCTTTCCAATCAAAAGTTATGGCCAAAACAGTACCAACTAGGGGCAAAATGGTCATTTAAAAATCGACAAAAATCATGAACATGGGAAATGACTCTAATAGATGTTTCCCAAAGTTACATGACCATACGACTTCATACGGAAAACTAAATTACGAAGTAAATCTTACCAGGCAAAGAGTTCTGGATATGCCTTCCTAATGCCCTCCTCTGTCTCCCAAGTACAATCATTCTCGTTCTCGCCCCACTGAACCTTGACTAACTTCGCCGCCTTCCTTGGAAGTTGCTTCGTATCATGCCCCACAATACGAATCGGCTTGCGGTTCCCAACCGCCTCGGGTTCTACTTCGAAATCCTCTAACTGATCAGGTGAAATAGTCACATCTGAGTCGTGAACGAACTTCCTCAGCTGGGAAACATGAAATACATTGTGAACTCCCGCCATTTTCTCTGGTAAGCCAACTCTATATGCCAAATTCCCGACTAGTTCAAGAACAGGGAATGGGCCAAAAAATCTTGGTGCCAACTTGCCTCTCATGCCAAATCGAATCACGCTCTTCAACGGAGAGATCTTGACGAACACCAAGTCACCAACGGAGAATTTCAAGTCTCTTCTCCTCTTATCGGCATAGCTTTTCTGCCTATCTTGAGCAGCTTTCATTCGTTGTTGAATGATCTTAATCTTATTTGAAGTTTCCCTCACCACATCTGGTCCGAGCACAAACTTCTCGCCAGTCTCTATCCAACATGATGGTGAGTTGCACGGTCTTCCGTACAAAGCTTCATAGGGAGCCATACCAATATTGGATTGGTAGCTATTATTATATGCAAACTCTACTAGATGCAAATGGTCTTTCCATGATCCACCAAAATCCAATATACACGCTCTCAAGAGATCTTCCAATATGCGATTCACCCTCTCCGTCTAACCGTCGGTCTAAGGATGATATGCGGTACTGAGATGTAATCTTGACCCGAGAGCCTCTTGCAAGCTCTTCCAAAACCCACTAGTGAACAACGGGTCTCGGTCACTCACAATGCTTTTGGGTACTCCATGAAATCTCACTACCCACTTCATATACAATTCTGCCAACTTGGCTGCTGTCCTGGTCGATTTGACTGGTATAAATCTTGCGCTCTTAGTCAATCGATCCACAATCACCCAAATGCTATCATATCCCGATCTAGTCCTTGGTAAGCCATCGATGAAATCCATCGAGACTTGCTCCCATTTCCATTCAGGAATTTCTAATGGCTGCAACAATCCACTAGGCTTCTTTTGCTCGGCTTTAACTTGCTGGCAATTCATGCATTTGGATATAAACTTCCCAACGTCTCTTTTCATCCCTTCCCAGTAGTAAGTCTGTCTCATGTCTCGATACATCTTATTACCACCGGGATGTATAGTCAGTTTTGAGTGATGACATTCTCTAAGCACTTCATCTCTCAAGCCATTTACGTTGGGCACAACTAGTCTTCCATTCTTCCGAAGCCATCCCTCTCGATCAAGCCCATACACATTCATCTCCTCATCGATACCCATTTCTAACTTGGAGAAGATTTCTAATAGATTAGGATCGTTCCTCTGGCTAGAACCAATCCGCTCTATCAAAGTGGGTCTGATCGTCAAACCAGCTAGCATAACTGGATCCAACTCGCACTTTGGTTTGAAATCAAACCCCGCGATATAATCCAGTTGCTTCCATTCAAGAAACATTGCCCCTAAGCTGGCATGTCTCCTACTCAAGGCATCGGCTACCGCATTACCTTTCCCAGGTGTGTATGCGATATCAAAATCATACGAAGCCAAGAACTCTAACCATCTCTGCTGACGGAGATTCAGATCTTTCTGGGAGAAGAGATACTTTAACGATTTATGATCGGTAAACAACTCGAATCTTTCTCCCAAGAGGTAATGTCTCCACATCTTCAGCGCAAATACAATCGCTGCTAATTCCAAATCATGGGTAGGATACTTCTTCTCATGCGGCTTTAACTGTCGACTAGCATAAGCTACAACCCTACCTCCTTGCATCAATACTGCACCCAGTCCGGTACCACAAGCATCTGTGTATACCGTCATCTCTTCATTCCCTTTAGGAATGACTAACACTGGTGCACGCGTCAACTTCTCCTTTAGACTCTTGAAGGCATCCTCACACACTCCGTCCCAGACGAAGGACTGATTCTTCTTGGTCAACTGAGTCAACGGTGCTGCAATCTTGGAAAAGTCCTGGATAAACTTACGATAATATCCAGCTAATCCCAAGAAACTTCTTACATCTGTAGCATTCTTGGGCGTAGGCCAATCCTGTACCGTAGCCACCTTCGCAGGGTCCACGGCAATACCACTCTCGGAAACAACATGACCCAAGAATCTTACTTCCCTTCTCCAAAAATGACACTTAGAGAATTTCGCTTTCAATTGGTGTTTCCTCAACACCTCCATCACTATCCTCAAGTGTCCCTTGTGTTCCTCCTCTGTCCTTGAGTAAACAAGGATATCATCCACGAACACCAGAACAAACTTATTCAACTGATCTCTGAATACTCGATTCATAAGATCCACAAAATAGGCTGGTGCATTGGTCAACCCAAATGGAATAACCAACCACTCATAAAATCCAGACGGCGTCCTAAAGGCCGTTTTCGGAACACTCTCATCTGCTACTCGAAGCTGATGAAATCCTGTCGCGAGGTCCAACTGGGAGAACACTCTTGCTCCTTCCAGCTGATCAAACAAATCATCTATCCGCGGTAGAGGATACTTATTCTTCCTCGTTACCTTATTCAACTCGCGGTAGTCCACACACAAACGAAGGGAACCATCTGCCTTAGTGGCAAACACAACTGGTGCTCCCCACTCGGAGACACTCCTTCTAATAAATCCCTTCTTCAAAAGATTGCTGACTTGCACCCCGAGCTCTTGCTGCTCCCTTGGTGCCATACGACGAAGTGGCATCACTATAGGTCTGGCATCTTTCACTAAATCAATACGGAACTCAATCTCTCGGTGTGGTGGAAGCCCGGTCACCTCCTCGAAGACGTCCGGATACTGGCCAATCACGGGCACATCTGACAACTCATCCTGCGGGATGTCGAGGGAATTTACAAAACTAGCCATAACCCCATCACTAGGTAGACTACCAAACACTACCCTCCGCCCATCATCCGTCCTCACTGTTACCAAAAATCCCTCACAGTCTACCACCACCCCGTATCTTTGGAGCCAATCGACCCCCAATATAATGCCGTACCCAGTAAAGCCCAAAACAAAGCAATCACATACAAACATACATCCATGACTCGATAAGACCAAATTCCTGCAAATCATACTAAGGCTAGTCGAACCACCAATCGGGTTCGTCACAACCAATGGTCTATCGACTATCTCGGGTTCCAGTCCCAACCTATCTACCAGGTCACTAGATATGAAGGAACGGGAAGCCCCAGTATCAAACAAAACTCGAACTGGTATATCATAAATAGAAAGCATACCTTGAATAACAACATTCTTTCCTTTCTCCGCCGCAGTTGGGCCATTCGACGAAGAAGGAACATCATCAATAGCATATGCTTTCACAATCTGCTTCTCCTTAAGAGGTTGCGGACACTTGTCCTTGAAATGTCCCACTTGACCACAGTTGAAGCACTTCTTATCCGCTGGCTTGGCCCGACAATCTTTAGCATAATGGCCCTTCTTTCGACAGCTGAAGCACTCAACATCCTTCTTGCTCTTTTTTCTGGCCACCCTTAGATTGGTCCTGCTTCCTCTTATTCTGAGAATTATTCTTGCCTCCACCGCCTGCTTACGGCTTTGGCCCTTCTACCGATGCAGCCTCAGTCTTTGACTTAGGGTAAAGGCTCTCTGATCTCAAAGCTTTCCCCACGATCGATTCAAAAGTCTCAACGATGTGGTTAATGAGCCTCTCCCCCAAGTACCCATCCAGACATGTAATGAACTTCTCATTCTTCTTCTCAGGAGTATCGATAAGAGACAGTCCATACTTCGACAAAGTGTCGAACTCAGCAATATAATCAGAAACTTCCCTTCCGTTCTGCTTGAGTTCCAAGAACCTCTTAAACAACACCGATTTCTGGGCAGTTGGGATAAACTTCTCGCTAAAGCGAGCCTTGAACTGATCCCAAGTAACTTGGTCCTCTGGAGTAGCTGTTCTAATGGCATTCCACCAATTCATCGCTCGCCCTTGCAGCTGACGAGACGCTAGCCTTCTCTTCATCGCATCCTCGAGACCCAAGTCATCAAAGATACGGTCATAGCTATCCATCCAGTCCTGAACATCCGTGGCCGACTCCGTTCCGTGGAACGGCTTCCCACCAAGATTAGTGTAATCTTTGCACAACTTGGCGAAATCGACCCTAGGCGCCTGCACTACTGGGCCAACACCAACTCCGGGATTGGGAATTGCCCCTTGCACTTCTCTAAGCATGTCTCTTATGAGGTTAGTAAACATTGCCCTCATGTCAGCGGCATTCCCTTGGTTGGTCCCTCTACCAGCACCTCTCGTGTCTCGGCTCATCGTTAATCTGTAAAAGGGGAAACGATTAACGACCCCATAGTGGTGCTAGTGCAGTGCGACCTCATCTTTATACTACTAATAGTATATACATACATAGCTTTTGAAAACCAAAGTAATCACAAATACGCCCTCTCATATACGTACTATCTCTCCCTGGTGTCTTTCCCTAGGTTAACTACGCAACCTAGAGCTCTGATACCAAGTGTGACGGCCCGCCCTGCACCAACCGACATTTACTCCAAAAGTGCGATGTACACATGTCCAGTTGGCACGGAACGGGTCGTCAGAAGGGAAAAAGGAAGAAGGAAATGAACATACAAAGAACCTGTAGAATGTCTCACAGCGCATAGAACAAAATATAATAATAATATACTTGACATAAAACAGGAGAGACAGTGCATAAGCTGAAAATCAGAACTAAACATCATAGCAGCGGAAATTCAGAACACAGCTTATTACAACTTTCAAACTGTCTCAAAGCAAAGTAAGATAAGCGAGGTACACTACTAATGCCCAAGTAGCGACCATCAACGACACAGGGAGAATGTGTATATATATATCATACGTGGAAGCCTCCTGCCCGCCTCCGAATCAGCTACTCGCACATCACCAGCTAACCTGTCTCTAGTCTGCTCGTGTGAGCACCCAGAGTAATAAGAGGAGACATAAAACTCTAGGTCAGACATAAAGCCTGGTATGAGCGATGAGCATCTAAAGTGAACAATAACAGGTAGACTAAAACATACCTGAACCTGGACCTGCAACCAAAGAGTTAGCACTACATACTATACAACACTCTAAGGTATCACATCAAACAGTGTAAAGATACGGAGGTGGGGGAGGTGTGCATGTCATAATGATGGAAAACAATCAAGCATAGCATCCATCCTCACATCTCTCACTCAGTGCATAAAGCATACGATATTCACCACTTCGATCACCCAACATTCCTTGCTACGATCACTTTGCCCCATGAAGTCATCAATGGCTTCACTGCACTGATAACGTAGCCACTAATTCCTCGCTATATCCACTTGCCCCCATGGAGTTATTCACCCCATCTACGCTGGTTCATAGCCTTACCAATCCTTACTATGTCCACTTGCCCCATGGAGTTATTCACCCCATTTGCGCTGGCTCATAGTCTTACTACGCATCACCTTGCCCCTCAGGTCATAATGACCCTACTGCACTGATAACGTAGTCTTGCTACCATCACCTTGCCCCTCAGGTCATAATGACCCTACTGCACTGATAAGTAGCCCATCATTCCTTTTAGTGGTGAATCAAAGTTATGAACGTCGACAACTCCTTAGCACACGTCCCGCAGCAAAGTCCAACCATGAAGTGAACTCGTTGGTTCCCAACTGGTTCCGGGATCCTGAGCTCAACTTCTCCTATTGGACTACCTTTGCATCTTGGGTTATTGGTCAATACTGGGTCGGGTCGGATTCTTCCTCAGGTCATCGGTTCGGGTCGGTGTTCTTTATCCATTCGGGTCGGGTCCCCCTTCTGATGCGGTTCGGGTCGGCATTCCTCTAGGTTCGAGTCAGCTGCTTCTTCTTCTTCGGGTCGGGTCGGTGCTTCCTTTCTGGTCGGGTCGGGTCCTTCTTGGTTCGTGCTTTCGATCCGTCTTCATGCTCCCCTTCATATTCTCCTATCCGATCCGCTTTCGTGCTCCTGCTCTGATTCGCCTTTGTGTTTCCGATCCGATCCGTCCTCTTCGATCCGATCCGTCTTCCTCTATCCGATCCTATCCCAGTTCAGCTAGCGTGGCCTTCCTTTTTGCCACTTTTCCCAAGTGTTGGGTTCCGATCCGATCAGATCCTTTGCTCAGTTCAACATATCCGATCCGAGCCCCCTTATCCGATCCGATCCGAACTCTGCACTATTTTCTGGGACTATTCCAGCAAGTGTTTACGCCATTCGACGACGTTTTCGACCATTCTAACTATTGAAATCAATCACAAATCATTTCATACAGTCATAGCAACATGCATAATCAACCACAAACATCATTCACATCAATATCATAGGTTAAAATGGATCAAACATACCCAAAATCCCATATTTCCCCTTAAGAATGTTTAGGTGAAACTAATGATAGGATTAGCAAAACTTAACCAAATTAACCCAAATTCATATCAGAGGTCTAAAACATCATTTAGGAATTTATGAACATTTTTCCCCAATTTATCATGCTTAAATTCGCTAATTAGCACTAATCACCCCTAATTAGCCATAATTAGTGTAAAACTATGCAAATCACTCACCTTAGCCACAAAATAAACTAAAATCTGAAATGATTCTCTGATTTGATGTGAATCTCAATGCCAACAGCAGCTCCTATGTTGATTTGGTGAAGATCTTCCTTGATTAGGGGTTGCTAAGCCAAATCCTTGACCAAAAGATGATTTGGAGGTGATTTAGAGGTTAGAGACCATTTTTAGGGATCCTTGGTGATAAGTGGAGGCTAGAAAACTGAAATGGAATGATTCTCCATCTCATTTCAGCCCTCTCATAACCCTAATCCCGAAATGGGTTATGGGCCTACTCACTAATCACCCGATTTGGCCCGGTTAAGCAGTTTTTCATCCTCCAAACCTTGTTTCAGCCATATCTCCCAAACGGTAAGTCCGTTTGGCTAATGTGACCACTCTACGGAAAGAGAAACCATCAAACGAATCAAATGGAAGTGGTTTCAGGTCAAAATTCCTTTCCAATCAAAAGTTATGGCCAAAACAGTACCAACTAGGGGCAAAATGGTCATTTAAAAATCGACAAAAATCATGAACATGGGAAATGACTCTAATAGATGTTTCCCAAAGTTACATTACCATACGACTTCACATGGGAAAGAAATAAATATTCTACGATCCTATGACGTGTAGAATACGGGTCATTACACAAGGTATTTAATACACATCAGCAATCAACTTTCAAACAAAACTGCGGATACTCTGTGTTCAGCCTCTCATTCGAAAACTTCTTCGTTTCCTTTCCTCATTCTTGACAAATCATTGATGGAATCCATATTTATTAAATCGAGTTATTAACCTCTTTTTATTTATCTAGTTCTCAATAAATCGATTTTTAGTTATCAAAATTTGGTGGCATCTCTCTCGCACGACTCCGTCGTACAACTCCAAAGTCCATCTCCTTATACCATCTCTAATCATCAGAGAATCCCAAAAATCAACTAGTTTTCCACATAATGTCCTTCAATCCAATTAAAACACTAACTTGGATCTTCTGTCAATGTTTAACTTTTGTCCGCATGTACTTTTATTCATAAGCATCCAAACATATTTGTCAGAATTATCTGTTATTAAAATTGGAAAACATTTCCATTCTTATTCACTCATTATCATTTTTCAACATTCATTAGCCTCTAACCGTAAATCGATAAGAAAATAATCCTCTAAGTATCAATCCCGAAGACCGAAATCAACATCAAATCCACACTCAGAAAATCATTTAACTTAACCAATCTCCAGCTAGATTGCCATTTCATTACAATTTCCAAAATCAATCTGTTCAATTCATATGAGTTCATATTCAAATAATCCTTTAATTCTGAATTTATTTGGTGAAATCCCAAATTTTTACTATTCCAAATTTCCTAAAATTTCAACAATCCATTTCTGGTTTATCTTGTCTGTATATTTTACTCTTATACAAATTTAATTTGGACTTATATAATCACCTTGCTTTTATAACCTGATTATCAGATCAAAATACCAATCAGTACCTTTATTTACAATAATTTCAGAAAATTATTTTATATCAAAATATAATTCTGAGTAAAATTATTTCATTTACTCAGCTTTTAAAACAATATTGTATCGAATTACTCTATTCAAGCGTTTAAAAAACACTTTTCGATACGGTGTCGACTCCTGTTTCGACCAGAATTCTTAAGCCATTTGATAAGCTAATCAACACAGCATAAACAGTTTTTACATCAATTAACAAATACGCACTCATATATATACGCTCAAACTCAATCTAGGGTATTACTAACCCCATCTCTATCGAGTTACGCCACAGAGCCAAAGCTATTCTCAACCTTACGCACTGATACCAACTGTAACGACCCGCAAATTCGAACTCTTTGAGTCGACTAAATACAATACAAGTCTGACCCAAATTGCACAAAAATACAAATCATTAGTATAAAGAAGTTAGAGGATGAGAAATAGAAAAGTTAGAAAATTAGAATAGAAAATTTAATATAGAAGAAAGATCTAAACAACATTGAATCTCACAATCGCAGCGGAATAAAATATAATATATATAATCTTTAGAAAAATACAAAATTGTATCTGAACTTAAATACAGTATCAAAGTATATCATACATACATCACAGAGGAAATAAACTCTATATATATCTAATGCTAAAGCCTCCTTCTCCAAACTCCTTCCAGATCATCTGTAAAATCTTGAACTACTTGACTGCCCGTACAAATTTGGGCACCCAAGAGTTTAGGGAAAACATGGGAAAATAAACTTTGGGTCAGTCATGGGACTGGTGTGAGTAAACGATTTAAACAGCTTGTTTAACTTGGAAAATTTCTTTTGAAAGAAAAGACAATCGTAAGACCCATCCACACATAAACACGGATGGTTTTTACCTTATGATAACCTAAAACATTTTGAACCCATAATTATTCTGATATTATAATAATGTCTAGGGTTTCCACAAATAAATTAGAATCTAGCGGAACGCTTGCATCTCACGCTCCACATATATAGTATACAAACAAAACTGCTTGGTGCTTAGGAATAACGGATTTCCAACTATGACATGGTATGGAACCACCTTCCGATAGTGTATCTCTAGAGAGGAATACACTGGGTTCAACAAGAACATCTTGCAACCCGGCTACACATGACTAACCACTCATTTCTCTTGAGTGCATCGAATATATTATCACCTTATGATTGCTAGCAACATAACCGTTCCCGGGAAATACAGAAGCGAAAGAAGTAACAAAATGAGTATTCTCTAGATGGTGAAAATACACCCTAATGGGAGCAACTCACATAGCCATGCTGCCTGCCCGATTTTTGTCATTTTCCAGTTGTGAGGCTTGAGGTCAAAACTTACGTTTATATATATCACATGTTTATTCACTTTGAATGCCACATCGTCAAACCCGTCAAATCCCAAATTGATTTCCCTAAAACAACGGGTATATAGCTAAGAGAAACGAATTCCTCCGCCACCAAACATAGTTTTGAAGAGATCAACTTACGCAATCGGTTAGGTATACTCTGTCACACATTCGATCATACAAGTTGTTCTGGGTCTGGACAAACCGAAGGCACTATCTTGTAAACAGAACATTCCTTGCATAAACTCTGTCTTCAATGCTCTTCAACTTGATTTCAAATAAATCAACGCCTAAGTCGAAACAAAGTGGTATTTGGATTTCATTTAGAAAACCAATCATGGTCTCTTTGAATCGATAAACGTTAATATCTTTTAGGGCCAAGTGATGTTTAAAGTAACCAGATTAAAATATTTCATATGTGTTTCTATATCCTTAATTGATCAAGAAGATTTATCTAAATAAGACATGTACATGATTAAATTTAAACTAACCAGCTAATTGGGACGTGACATAGCATTTCAAACAATCACATTAACAAATCAATTACAACAACTGTTCTGGTCTACCACAGTTCAATAATTAAAATAACCGTCGTTCATCGTTGGTTGATCTTGGAAAATAATCATTTCGAACTCATATTTATTAAAGGTTTAATTTCGTTTAAGAATCTCATTTATTGATCAAACAATATTGTTATCATCTATATTTCAATATATATATGACTTAAAAAATTACTATTAAATTTCCTTAAATGAATAATTAATTCATTATATATATAATTAGTTTATATATTTATTTACAATGGAAAGTAAACGTTACTTTCCTTATTCGATTATAAATTCTGAATCCCTTATCGATTCATTTATATATCCCATTTATTTCTGAATTTCAGAAAAATCTTATCGGTATTGGTTTTATCAAATTTCTTTTACCAGTATCCCTTATAACCATTCTTGTCTGCAAACAACTTGCTTCTCAAGTTATTCACCTTGGGTTGTGAATATTATTTCTTTTTGGACTCGTTTAATTACACAACTAGCTTTCACTAATAAATATATATTAGTGTAAGATCACTACTGTTTACCCAATAATCCCCATATATTTCAATGTTTAATTTAATCGTATTTATTTTAAAATCGTTTCTTGATTTAAAATATATTTATCGACCTAAGTCGATAACACTTCAATGTTTATTTCAACATATTCGAGCACAATACTACTAACGATCAACAACCATCCATAGATCACTTCACCTTGGTGATTACAGTCCATCTAATTCAACTTGAATCAATTATCGAGATTTTTGAAACAAGAAGATCCGTATTTATATTCTAATTTAATTAATTTGAAAGGAATATAAATTTAAATCTATTTATTTATTTAAAATAAAATGAGTTTGTTAAATACCGGCGAAGTACAACTCTATTCACTCTAATCCTTGTTAATCATCTGTCATTATCCTTTTCAGATTGTATCATCCATACTGACACTGCTTCCTTTTTATTTCTTTTTACTTCAAAATATTTCTTGTATTTCTTTTTGGTTAAATATTTATATATGTCCTAATTATAAATTTTATGCTTTTAAAAGAAACTCTTTTAAAATTTATTTCCATTTCTTTTAATTTGTTTCTTTCTTTTCTAATTTCCTTTTTCCTATTTCCCTTCTTAATTCTTATTTACCCTTTTTGGTTTCTTTCTTTTAATTTATTTAGTTGCAGCCCAATACTAAGGCCCAAGCCATTTCCCATTCCCATTCCTTTTTATTATTTTAACTTCTTCTCGGCCCCAAAGCCCGACTACCCAAACCTACGAATTCTTCTTTTCCTTTTTCTACTGCCCCGTTTTCTTCTTTCAATCCCTTATATCCCTTTCCTTCTTGCATCATACTTCCCTCGTCCCTTCCTTTCCTTTCCTTGTGTTTCTGTCTGCCACTCCTCGTGTCTTCTCTACTTCATCAACCTTCTTTGACCCCTCATGTCCTCCCAATGCCAACCCGTTTCACGTCAGTCCTACATCAGTACAAAAATAACCCGTCTCCTATACATGTCGTGACCACGTACGAGATCCAAGCCTATTCTTGCTACTGTTAATTTCTTGCCTTACTCCTTTATTTCCAGACATAAATTATACCCCATGCTTCAAACTCAACATTATTTCCAGGTTGGTGAAAAAATGATGCAGAAATGGTTGACACAGCAACTAAAGGTCTCACGCATCAGCCCCTTCTTCTTCTGGTAATTCACTTGCACACTTGTGCACTGGTGCATCTGTACAATTCCATCCATCGACCTGCATCGGCCACAACCCCGCCCTTCAAGTCTACTCCCTTATAACGGTGGTATAGTACAACCTAGGACATCTTATTCGAGAGTCGAGACCAAGTAAGTATACCCTTGAGTATATAATAACTGTTAGTTTATAATAGTCGCACAGATTTTGTATTACATTTATTAATTAACTGTTACTTTGAAATTTCTTGTTTGTGTATTTCATCAAAAGATTTTTTTGCATTCAGTTGACAAATTTCAGTTTGTTCTTTAACTGTTTAAATCAAAACAATGTTTGTAAAAGAACTGAACAATTTACATGAATAAGTTCTTTGACTATTATTGGTTCATGTCTCTGTTTTGTAAGTTTGTGTATGACCGAAAAGGCTAATGTACAACTAATATTTGATATCATGTATTAATGGTGTGAAATTCAACATCAAAGTGTTTGTACAAACCTATTTAATATGAAAACTGCAAATCATTTTGATCATAA
Organism: Allium sativum; assembly: GCA_030737875.1. Taxonomy (NCBI): domain Eukaryota; kingdom Viridiplantae; phylum Streptophyta; class Magnoliopsida; order Asparagales; family Amaryllidaceae; genus Allium; species Allium sativum. Next base: position 801,974,643 of record CM060909.1, on the reverse strand, counting down.
TATTAGAAATTTCGCATTTTCAAGTAGTAAAACCATGACAAAAGAATAAACAATGAGGGAGGCGATGGAGACAAATACAAGTAGTACACAATATGTACACCAAAACTGCAAGGATAATAATCGGAATAAGCGAGACAATGGACTTTAAACTCAGCATATGAATGGCGTCCGAATGTACCAAGAGGTAAAGCAAAACAAAGTGGTAAAGAATCCACTTCTACATGTATAGATAAATTTCAAAGTGATAATGTTCCGTAGTGGGTAACAAAGGAAAATAGAAGGCAAATTCATCATAACAAACATAGACCCCAATAAAGAGCTTGAACGCAAGACCTTACAGAAGTATGGTATGCAACAATCCAATAGGCCATAAACGTCCCTAAGCAACTCAGTGATATTCTGCTGGACAACCACTTTGGAATGATTACGAAGTGATGACACCCCTTACGATACATGATGATATGCACATCCAGCAATCCAAAACCTATACATGCTTTTGTTGCACTTAGTATCCAAAAACATGTATAGTCTCTTTATTTGCATTGTTTCCCTCAGCAAGATCCATATGTAGAGGTGAATTACCCTCATTTAATATACTCAGCATATGCGTAATAACAGCATGCATATAACTACTAAAAATAGATTCAAATGGTCATAGTTTGATTAATATACCGTCAGGTTTTTATTTTAAATACTCCCATCATTTAATGAAATTTTAAAAATCATTTAAAAATCATATAATATGTTTTGCAAGAATGTGTATATCCACTGATAAGTACATACACAAGTCTTAATTCAAAAGTTGGTATTTCAAGAGAGATTTGTTCTCACCCATTTACTATTGTCTTTAAGTTCAGGCACCTCATTTACCACATATAAAACGATTTTCGGTTATTATTCTTTACTAACACCCATGTTTGTCAATATAAACTCATATCAGTATTCAGTAATGACATATATATTATCTTGGATTAATCCGGACCATACTTAGAAACAGCAAACACAAAAAGAGAGTTTACTCACAATCATACTTTATAACATAAAATAAAAAGGGTTTACTCATATCTCTAAGTCCCCTGTTTTCTTTACTTTATTCTCAAGTTCAAGCAACACATATTCAATAATTTCAGCTATTCCTCTTTAGTACACTTCATATATGTAATGATCTATATATATGCCATCATAGATTAACTGAAAACAAATAGGAAAATAAAGGGGGTGCTTGCTCACATTTATTCATGCCATTTCCAGGTTGTTCTTCCTCTCTGTTCTAAGGTTGTCCCGGCCATATTCCTCTTTTATTTTACATTGTTTTAAGCTGGTTCCAGGTTATGAAATCCTACTAACATTGAAGTGTATTTATAGGTAAATGGTTCATGGTTTAAAGATTTTTTCAAGGCCATTCTATAGGTTGTCTTAGCCTTGATGGAGTGCTGCTATTGATTGATTGAAAGACCACACACTTTCACGTTTTACAGGGAAGAACAGCTAAGTTTGTGGCTTGCTTTTGCTAGCTGTTCGACGGGATAAGACATGGATGCATGGCTGTGGCACTTAGTTTGAGATTGATAAGGATCTTCTAGACAAGGCTTCTCATTAAAAAAATAAAACAAAGCACATCTGATATTAGATTTTGGGGTACAACTACATGTGCATATCCATGTTCCTGTATGTGTTTTTAGTGCATACTTAGCTTTTAAGTACTCCCAAAATATCCACTGTTCTTATTTTCTCTTATCACGAATTCCAATTCATTGTGTAAGAGCATGTAGGCTATACAGTCCTATGCTTTATGGCCTTACTTTATTATTGAGAAATCGATCCATTTAAAGATCTCAGTTGATCACTACCGTACTACAAGGATTCAAAAGTGGCAACTCAAAGTGCAACAATATCTTCATTAATGGTTTTGATTCTAGTCCCAGGAAATATACATGCCTAAGCGCTAGCAATTGTTCCTCACCTTTAAGCAATCAAAATGTTAATTTGATTTGATGTAAACATATATATGCTAGTGTACTATGTGCATTAAAAATGGAAGATCAATGTATACTTAAATATATTCTTATATATTTTAATTTGATTTGCTTTCATTACATGACATGTTCTTGTCCCTAAATGATCATATCATCTTATATGTTCATATGTGAAGAGAAAATATTTACATGAGTGTAACCAAACTTATTATCTTGCTTTACAAATGTAAACTTAATATTATATACATTAAGATTTAAATAAAAAGTTTAACTTAAATTCTCTTAAATATTAAAATTCTAATTTTACTTACGCAAATTCCCATTTTTAAAATAAAAATGTTAAAACACCATTTACGGGTATGTACAAATCACAAGTTAAATTATACACATAGGAATTTTAACGTAATGATTATTCAAAACTATCTAAAATCTTCAAATTAAGATTATTTAACTGAATTTAGTTATCAGTATAATCTAAAGTTTATAGGTTAAAAAGTTGGTCAAAGATCCGGGACATTACAGCACGCAAGGAGTTACAGAAGCTTGGCCATCACGGTTGCAATGCCTTGGCTGACACGGTGTATAGGATATATAGCGTTATATACACATCAGTTGGCATGTTGAAAAGGATGTATAGATAGGCATGTTTAAATAGAGTAGGTATGCAGAAATAAAATGAGAGTATCATGTGGGAAGCTCTATAAACGTGTGGGATAGTTAACTGTATCACATATGTTTATAAAAGGAATTGTGAATTTTGTTTAATGAAATAATCACCAACTGTACCCATATTAGAAGTCCATTTGGACTTGAGATCAAAACCATAAAGTTTGAAGTGCCACTACAAATTCAAACGTCATGCTATCAATATGGATCGTCCAATCATATTGGAAAATTTTGATAGTTGAGTCCGTTTTGTATAAAGCACAACTGAAACTTTAGCAGGCGGAATAGCCATAAGTTATTTTTTTTTTGAAATTTAGATATCCCAATTTCCTTTCTGAAGTTGGTACTTTCGATAGGCTAGGTCATTGAAGACTTGGATAGAAAGGAAAACAAAGGTGGACAGAGTACCTTTTAGCTTAAGTTGGGTTGGAAAAAGGGAGGGAAGCTACTGAAAAGAAAAAACAAGCTGCGGTAACCGAGATACTGCTGAAAAGAAAATACATGGGGGGTAACAACCCGGGAAGAACGAAATATGGTGTAGATAAAACGTGGGTAAGCTTACTTAGGGTGGATTTATTTTATACGGTTACCGTTATTTAATATGGACCATTAAATTCTCACCGATAAACACAATCTTCAAAAATTACGAAAATGGACATCATGGTATAATTTGACGTTATGGTGCTAATGAAACTAATTTCGTTGAAAACGAACTTCGTTTGCAAAAACTGCGTTGTTTAGTTCCCAATTTATCTATCAGTTCACTTTTAAATATTGTCTACCAATAAAACAACTCCGTTTGGCTCCAAACTGAAAATCTAGCAATAACTAACTACATGTATTCTAATAAGATTTGTTTCATCGAAAACAGGGGTCGTTTTGAAAAATAACTACTTATACGGCTCGTATGATATCGTAAAAATATAAATAAATTACAAAACAACTAAATTAAATAATAATTATTGTCGTATATATCGAAATAAAATAATATACTCTTCAAATATAATCAATATGAAATTATAATTTAATATTTACATTTCAACTTATATGATATTCAAATTCCTATTTAATTTAGTAAATAAACGTTATCATTTATTATCGAAATCCATAGCAACTATTTTAAAATTTGATTAGGACATATCTTACAATTTATAAGCTGGAATCTCGATTTTTCTCTTTCATTAGAAAATTATAATCAACCCGATCCCAATGTTTCTTGTTTCACAGAATTCCGACTTAAAATGGATTTTGTATATTCAATTGAAGTTCAAAACTAAATATTATGAACTACCACGCAATTACTAGCTCGTTTTATATTCAATATAAATTTAATCGTTCATTCGTTGTTTAATAAATGAATTCTATATTAAAAATCCATAAATATTTCCAAATGTAATATTTAAAATAAATTTAATTTTCGAAACAAATGATCGAGAAATCCAGGTCGTTACATTCTTCCCCCTTTAAAATAATTTCGTCTCGGAAATTGCTAAGTTAAGAAAAAAGCTCCAAACCCAATTATTTCAAAATAATTATTTTTGAATTAACATCAAAACAAATTCAAACTCTTTAAAATTTCGAAAATTTCGCAGCACCTCCTCTGCACGAATCGGTCAGTACAACTACAAATGCCACTTTGGGCCACAACTTCTCCAAAATAAAAACAAAAATCAATTGATTACCCAACTCAGGGGTATAAATCGACCACTCAAATTAATTTATTTAGGTTTACCTATTTGTTGGGCAATTCATTCAAATTCCGAAACAACCGACTGCTCTTCATCTTCCAGTCTGTACTTCAATCTCTATAAGCGAATCAATTCCATAGCCTTCCAGAAGCTGCACTTAATTTTCAACTTACAATGCAAATAACAATCCAGGGTTTAAATGATTTTGTTCCATTTCATAACCAAATTTATTTCCAATTCATTGTACCGGGATTTAGTTCCAATTCAACTTCTTTAGTGACCTTTTTGACGAATTTTGTTTAACTAATCTAACACCCAAATAACAAACAACCAAATCATTTGAATTATATTTGAAAATGATATTTCTGTCCTATATTCACTTTGGTTTAACACTCCTGAATATCAATTGATTAATATCCGATTGATTTTCCTTATTATCCATTTGATTTTCCCCAAATTCCAAGTTTATTCAATTCCACTTAACCAGGTTAAGTCTTATCTTCATATCCAATTCAGTTTGAATTTCAATCAAATCAAGCAAAACTACCAAACAACCAATATTACTATAATATAGAAAATTATTTCCTTTTCCTAAAAAAATATATAATTTGGGCAAGATTATTTCATTTACCCTCTTTATAAAAAAATGTTGGGTCAATTGCCAATTCAATACAGTTTCCCAACAATTGAACCGACCAATCAACACAATACAAAATGTTTTTTTTCTTATAAATTTACAAATACGTTCTCTCATATATATACATTCGAACTCAATCTAGGATATTACTAATCCCATCTCTATCGAGTTACACCACAAAGCGAAGGTTACTACTCAACCTGGCTTTGATAACATTGTAACGAACAGGTATTTTCGATCCCGGAAATCGACACAAGAACACTATGTCGAATCTCTAAGCATCGAAAAATACCAGAACATTAATAGAAAGAAATTAGAGGATGAGATAGGAAAGAAAGAAATAATAGAATAGAAGAAGAAGCAAGACCAAACATAACACAGAGTCTCACATCGCAGCGGAACAAAATATAATATAAAAATAAATCTTTATTGAGAGTTTGAAATAATACTTATACATCATAGTACATCAATACACTGAGACAATTATAATTATCTGTCCTCATATATATTACATAGCGGAATATTACTAGATAGTATCATACATCTGAACACCTTCATCTCGTCTCTGGGCTTCACAACATCCGATAACCTGAACCTGTACAACCTGGCCTAACCCGAGCATTTCAAATATTGGGTCAGTCTGGTGAACCAAAGTGATAAAAACTCGCTAAGTTTACAATATCATCCAACTTGATTTTAAAGTTCAAAATCCTTTTGAAAAAAAGATAATCATAAGACTAAATCCACACATAAATACAGACAGTTTTTACCTTACGATAACCCAAAACATTTTCGAAATCATATATCTTGTTGTGATATTATCATAGTGTCTAAATACAAATAAATAGAATCTAGTGGAACGCTTGCATCTCACGCTCCACATATATAGTATACAAACAAAACCGCGGGCGCTTATTGGAGATTGGATTCCGACTATGACAAGATATGGAACCACCTGCCAATAGTGTATCTATAGAGGTGAGTACACTGGGTTCAACAAGAACGTCTTGCAACCTGGCCTACACATGACCGACCACTCATTTCACTTGAGTGTATCGAATGTATATCACCAACGGTTGGGAGCTACCCACCGTTTTCCGAAAAAGGACAGCATCGATAGATTAAAGAACCAAAATGAATTTCTTTAGATAGGTGATTATACACCCTAATGAGTGCGACCCACATAGCCATGCTACCTCTCGGATTTTTGTTATTTCCCAATTGATGAGGGTTGAGGTTATAATCGACTTTTAGAACATCTGGCCACCATTCACATCGTCCATACACATCATCCAGGAACTGGATGAACCGAAGGCACCCTCCTACCACATCCTAGGAATCACCCTACAGATCAGTAGCGAGTAGCCCTTGCAATCCATAGATTTCAATCACAACAGAATCATTGTCAAATATATATCTCTAGGGATCAGCTAGAGAAATTCAACAATAGTTCCCCCGCTTATGAAGATTTATGGTCTTCAATTGCTCCATCTTTATCAGCATCTTCCACATTTTCGTATCCACTAGTTGGAATGGTTTTCGAATATTAATATGATCCCAGTCTTTCCGTACCAATAACATTGCGCCAGATTTTGATATTCGGTTATTTAACTATCAAAATAAACAACCATAAAAATAAAACATATCAGTTGGTTTAGTACACAACATCACTTGGCCATTTAAAAATAATATATTAGTTGTAATACCAGAAATAATATATCTGTTTCCATGTATTAATATTCTCAAATCATTTAAATACTTAGAAAATTTCTTAAAACTATATCCAATTTCCTGTTAGCTATCGTTTCAAACCAATTGCTAGAACATTACTTACTAACTTATCAATTCAACTTATCATTTGTAAAACAATAGTTGCGACATCTCCTTTGGCTTTGTTATTTGAACACCGTAATCGTCCTTACTCTTTTTAGAATAAATTCATTCTAAATCTCATTTTTTTTATTTTGGAAATATCGTTATATTTTCATAGATCTCTTTCTATTACGGAAATATCACTCCATATTCTCAAGCCAATCATTATACCCATTTATTTCGGAATTCCATTATTTATATTCCCAAATCTTTCAAATAACGTTACCCTATCATTTTCCCAAAATAATTTACGTTGACATCTTCACCATTAGGACTAATATCATTCTTCGATAATCCAAAAGTTGTTCAAGTTGGGATATTGTAATTACGTCACAGTCCTTGATCAACATCATTCTTATCTTCAAATAGATATCAATCATAATATCAAAAAGCGATATTTCATTTTCCCAATCTCATTTTAGTTACACATCGATGAACTTCATCTTCAATGTAGCAAACTTATATCACATCTAACTTAACATGCCCGGTCACCATAATTCAAACTTGGATTTTCAGTTTTGATTTCCATTTCAAGTCTTCATCAATCCCTAACCGTAAATCAGTAAGAAAATAATTTCCTAAATATCAACCCCGAAGGCTGAAACCAACATCAGATCAACATTCTGAAAATCATTAATCTCAACCGACGCGGTCAAGTTCTAATTCTTTAATTCATATCCTGGCTTATATTTCATTCAATTGCCATTTGTAATAAACCTGTTTTAATAATATATTCAGCTAAACTTGGGTTTTAACCCTCCGTCGAACTTGGATTTAATAAAAATCCAATTAAATAAAATTTCAAATAAGAGTTCACTTTAAAACTACAATTCAAACTTAACTTATATTATCATTAACATATAACTTTCTTTAAAAATATCATTTTATTATAAATAGGCCTTATCGTTTCATAAACTTCCATTATTCCTTTTAAATCCCACGATCTCCACTTTGATTATAAATAAATGATAATTAAATATGAACATTTAAAAATGTTTTAATTATCCATTAACTATTTTCACTAAATTTATAACTAATTACATAACTCAATTTCGAGTAACACAATTGCTTAGTCAACTCTACACATGATTAACTCATTAATTAAATCTCAGTTCGTCTTTCCATTTAAATTTAGTTTCAAATTAAATTAATTTAAATAATTCCATTTGATTATTATTAAATTTTAAATATAATAGTCATCTTTACAAGATCATTTAGTAATTGATATGAGGCACATGCTTCGCACACGGATAGATTTTGGTACCAAAAATGGTAATTGGTGGTTAAAATAATCAATGTACATAAGGCTGGTTTATTTACTTTTTATAAACTCAATTAAAATAATATATTTCAAAATCTATATTCAGTTATAAATAAAATTTCATTTCTATCGATTCACGTGACGGTAAATCAATCTCTATAAAACAGTTTGTATTTTGGCCATCTGCTATAAATTCCTTTAACCAATATCACTCATTGGTTAATAATAATAAAAAGTTGAAATTGGGTTTAACAATCAATAATCAATTCAATAATCCAATAATATGGGTTCAACAGTTCATATAATGATGATAAACAGTAAATTTAACTGATAAAGGTTAACTAATAACAACCATTCAAGCATCCAATTTAATTTAATACATTTATATTGTTATAAACGTAACCAACAAGGCAAGTTACCTTGTTTGGAATTCATTGTTAAAAAAATAACGATGTCATTTCATTTAAATTAAACAACCATTTAATTTAAATAATTGATATAAAAATATTTATCATGCATCCAAACAATCATCAAACAACCCATAATTAGCAGCCATAACATACAAATAATAAACCCGACTTACAATAATTATAAGTGGGAGAACTGAGTGAGTTTAACTCACCTTAGTTTTCATTCGTCGAGATAACAACTGTTTTCAGTTGCGTCCGTCCCAACTTGAAAATGTAGTGCTCCTTTATACAATCCCAAAGATTCTGGTTTAGTTCGATTCTGTGCACGTATGAACGGGTTACACATATTATATCATACGATTACATTTCAACCAATATAATTATATATATTTGTATTTCCTTTTATGTGTCCCTTTGTACTACATCTTTACATATGTTGGTTTAATCTTTTATTTGGTAAAATTTAAACATACTTACAAGTCACATCCGTTGTGAATTTAGACAAAACAAGAGACAAGTTTCATATAGGATACATAGTTTACAACTTGCATCTTTGATTAAGAATGGACTCAATGAAACTTACTACGGGTGACAGTAAACACAATTAAGGACAAAATAATGTGCAGGCTATGTCATATACTTAGGCTCATTCTTAAATATGATCCCGTTAAACCAAGCTAATATATATAAATAATCGGTCACGGTTTCATTAAGGATTGGGCATGAAAAACAATGGTTGGCTCGTTACATACCTGTTGTTCGAAAGTAGCTGTCTCCTTCCTTTTGTTTTTCGTTTTATTTTTTTTCTTTTTATTTTTTTAAACCCAAAGCCCAATAGCTTCGAAGCCCACGTCCTTAATAAAAATAGTCCTGCCCTGCCTGCTTTACCCCGTTGGAACTGACTTCTTCCTTATGAAATAATACATGCTTCAGTTAATTCTAAACCCACCATTTCCGCCCAGTAAAAGCTCCTCTACCAAACTACTCTCCCATCCACCTTCCTTATTATATCCTTCCCCGCTTTGTTTTCCTCCCCTGAAGCTTTTCATGCATCTATGGAACATTTTGCACCAGGCAAAACTAAACACCACGAGCTCCTCTCCTTTTCTGTAATCATGAACCCATTCTCTCTCTCTCTCTCTCTCCAGTTTTCACTTTCCTCCCACACAACATACCCCTTGCGTTAAATTCCCTTTCCCACTCTTTGTTTCGTTCCGCCCTCCAAAGCCGCGCAAGCTCCCTTCTTTCCCATCCCTCTCCTGATTGGTATGCAGCGTTTGTTTAGTTGTTTTTGAATTTTTTCCAAACTTTCGAACTGTAAAACTCCCCTCCCCATGCTCAAGAAACGCCACGCCTATCTTCCCTTCATCTTCGTCGCAGGTCAACCTTCCACCGTCTTCGCTGCTGTGTCCACCGGAGCACCACTTGTTGTCACATACTTCGCCGACCCTTACGCACGGTTATGTGTTTCGAGCTTCAGGAACATCATGAGTTTGGTGGAAAAAAAAGAAAACAACGTAAAACTGTGGATAAAAGAGGATTAATAGAATGTATATTTCAATTTTTTGTGATTGATTCATGCCAAAATATTTTTAAAGACCCAGTATGCCATTTTTATGGCTTTTGGTTTACATTTCTTCACTGAAAGGAAAAAAATGAAGATGCCTTTATTTGTAGCATACACAGCTTGGCACGCAAGGAGTTATAGAAGCTTGGCCCTCATGGTTGCAATGCCTGGGCAGGCACGGTGTATAGGATATGTAGCGTTATATACACATCAGTAGGCATTTTGAAAAGGATGTACAGATAGGCATTTTTATATAGAATAGGTATGCAGAAATAAAATGGGAGTAGCATGTGGGAAGCTCTGTAAATGTATGGGACAGTTAACTGTATCACATATGTTTGTAAAGGGAATTGTATATTTTGTTTAATGAAACAATCACCTACTGTACCCATATTAGAAGTCCATTTGGACTTGAGATCAAAACCATAAAGTTTGAAGTGCCACTACAAATTCAAACGTCATGCTATCTGTAACGACCCGCATTCTACGCATCGGAAGATCGTAGAATATTTATTTCTTTCTCGTAAGGAGTCGTATAGTCGTGTGACATTGGGGGACGACTATTGGGGTTATTTCCCATGTTCATGATTTTTGCTGATTTTTGAATGACCGTTTTTCCACCAACTAATCTTGTTTTGGCCATAACTTTTGATTGCTAAGGAATTTTGACCTGAAACCACTTCCATTAGATCCGGATGATGGTTTACCTTTCCGTAGAGTGGTCACATTTGCCAAACGGACTCACCGTTTGGGAGATATGCTGAAACAATGTTTAGAAGGTGAAAAACTGCTTACGTGGGTTGATTAGGGTAATTCGCAAATGAGCCCATAACCCATTTCGGGATTAGGGTTATGGGGAGACTAAAATGAGTTAGGTTTTCGTTCTATTTCAGTTATCTAACCGCCATTTACCTCTTAGGAACCCTAACAATGGCCTTCACCTTCTAAAATCGCTCTCTAATCAAGGATTAAGCTTAGCAACGTCAAATCAAGGAAGATCTTCACCAAATCAGTGTTAGAGCTGCTGTTAGACATCAGTATTCGCCTAAATCAGAGGAGTTTCAGTTCTGAAAGTTTTAATTGTGGCAAAGGTGAGTGATTTGCATAGTTCCTCACTAATTACGGTTGATTAAGGGTAATTAGTGATAATTAGTGAATATATACATGATTAAATTCTGGAAAAATATTTACAAATTTCAAAATATTGTTTTAGGCCTCTGTTAGACATTTGGGTTAATTTGGTTAAGTATTGCTAATCCTAACATTAGTTATTGTTAAACATGATTAAGGGGAAAACATGGGTTTTGGGTATGTTTGATCCGTTTAACCTTATCATATTGTTGTTTTGGTGTTTGTGGTTGATTATACATGTAATGACCCGTATTCTACGCATCGGGGGATCGTAGAATATTTATTTCTTTCCCGCATGAAGTCGTATGGTCATGTAACTTTGGGAAACATCTACTAGAGTCATTTCCCATGTCCATGATTTTTGTCGATTTTTAAGTGACCATTTTGCCCCTAGTTGGTACTGTTTTGGCCATAACTTTTGATTGGAAAGGAATTTTGACCTGAAACCACTTCCATTTGATTCGTTTGATGGTTTACCTTTCCGTAGAGTGGTTACATTTGCAAAACGGACTTACCGTTTGGGAGATATGGCTGAAACAAGGTTTGGAGGGTGAAAAACTGCTTAACCGGGCCAAATCGGGTGATTAGTGAGTAGGCCCATAAGCCATTTCGGGATTAGGGTTATGGGAGGGCTGAAATGAGATGGAGAATCATTCCATTTCAGTTTTCTAGCCTCCACTTATCACCAAGGATCCCTAAAAATGGCCTCCAACCTCTAAATCACCTCCAAATCATCTTTTGGTCAAGGATTAAGCTTAGCAACCCCTAATCAAGGAAGATCTTCACCAAAGAAACAAAGGAGCTGCTGTTTGGCATTGAGATTCACATCAAATCAGAGAATTATTTCAGATCTTAGTTTATTTTGTGGTAAGGTGAGTGATTTGCATAGTTGTACACTAATTAGGGGTAATTAGTGTTAATTAGCGAATTTAAACATGATAAAATTCTGGAAAAATGTTTATAAAATTCGGAATAATGTTTTAGACCTCTGATATGAATTTGGGTTAATTTGGTTAAGTTTTGTTAATCCTATCATTAGTTTCACCCAAATATGCTTAGGGGGAAATATGGGGTTTTGGGTATGTTTGATCCATTTTAACCTATTATGTTGATGTTTTGATGTTTGGGGTTGATTATGTATGTTGCTATGACTGCATGAAATGCTTTGTGACTGAATAGAATGGTTGGAATGGTCGAAAACGCCGTCGAGAGGCGTAAACAACTCGCTAGAACAGTTGCAGGAAGTATGCAGGGATCCGGATAGGATTGCATGCCATGTCCACGATCCGCACTCGCGCTTCGCACCCCGATCCGAACCAGATGATCACGATCCGACATGAGGAGTTGTTATGTGATCCGCCTCGTCCTTCCATGAATTGACCAGCCTCACGAACTGATGGGAAGTCACGACCCGATCCATGTAGCACGATCCGATCGTTGGAACGCGATCCGCAGGAAGTTCACGATCCGACCAGAAGAGGAGACCCGATCCGATGGAGACTGGATTCACGAAACAATGGAGGAGGGCGATCCGATCACCTGGAGGATCACGACCCGATCCGATGCAGGAGGCGCGACCCGATCCAAATGCCAAAGGCCGATCCGATCCGATGAAGGATGTGAAGGCTGATCCGATCCGATTCGATGGTGATGACCAATAACCCGAGATGCAAAGGTAGTCCAAATGGAAGTTAGAGCTCAGGATCTCGGAACCAGTTGTGAACCAATAAGTTCACTTCATGAGTTGGGCCTTGCTGCGGGACGTGTGCTAAGGAGTTGTCGACGTTCATAACTTCGATTCACCACTAAAAATGAATGATGGGCTACTTATCAGTGCAGTAGGGTCATTATGACCTGAGGGGCAAGGTGATAGTAGCAAGACTACGTTATCAGTGCAGTAGGGTCATATGACCCGAGGGGCAAGGTGATGCGTAGTAAGACTATGGGCCAGTGCAGTGGGGTTCTTGTGACTCCATGGGGTAAAGTGGACATAGCAAAGGATTTGTGGCTGCGTTATCAGTGCAGTGAAGTCATTTATGACTTCATGGGGCAGAGTGATCGTAGCAAGGTGTGTTGGGTGATCGAAGTGGTGAATATCGTATGCTTTACGCACTGAGTGAGAGATGTGAGGATGGATGTTATGCTTGTTTGTTTGCCACCATTATGACATGCACACCTCCCCCACCTCCGTATCTTTACACTGTTTGATATGGTACCTTAGAGTGTTGTACAGTATGTAGTGCTAACTCTTTGGTTGCAGGTCCAGGTTCAGGTATGTTTTAGTCTACCTGTTATTGTTCACTTTAGATGCTTATCGCTCATACCAGGATTTATGTCTGACCCAGAGTTTTATGTCTCTTCTTATTACTCTGGGTGCTCACACAAGCAGACTAGAGACAGGTTAGCTGGTGATGCGCGAGTAGCTGATTCGGAGGCGGGCAGGAGGCTTCCACGTATGATATATATATACACAATCTCCCTGTGTCGTTGGTGGTCGCTACTTGGGCATTAGTAGTGTACCTCATTTATCTTACTTTTGCTTTGAGACAGTTTGAAAGTTGTAATAAGCTGTATTCTGAATTTCCGCTGCTATGATGTTTAGTTCTGATTGTCAGCTTATGCACTGTCTCTCCTGTTTTATGTCAAGTATGTTATTGTTATATTTTGTTCAATGCGCTGTGAGACATTCTACAGGTTCTTTGTATGTTCGTTTCCTTCTTCCCTTTCCTTCTGGTGACCCGTCCCGTGCTAACTGGACATGTGTACAGCGCACTTTCGGAGTAAATGTCGGTTGGTGCGGGGCGGGCCGTCACACTTGGTATCAGAGCTCTAGGTTGCGTAGTTAACCTAGGGAAAGACACTAGTGAGAGATAGTACGTATATGAGAGCGCGTATTTGTGATTACTTTGGTTTTCAAAAACTATGTATGTATATACTATTAGTAGTATAAAGATGAAGTCGCACTGCACTAGCACCACTATGGGGTCATTAATCGTTTCCCATTTTACAGATTAACGATGAGCCGAGAGACGAGGGGTGCTGGTAGAGGGACCAACCAAGGGAATGCCGCTGACATGAGGGCTATGTTTACTAACCTCATGAGAGACATGCTTAGAGAAGGGCAAGGGGCAATTCCCAATCCCGGAGTTGGTGTTGGCCCAGTAGTGCAGGCGCCTAGGGTCGATTTCGCCAAGTTGTGCAAGGATTACACTAATCTTGGTGGGAAGCCGTTCCACGGGACAGAGTCGGCCATGGATGTTCAAGACTGGATGGATAGCTGTGACCGTATCTTCGATGACTTGGGTCTTGAGGATGCGATGAAGAGAAGGCTAGCGTCTCGTCAGCTGCAAGGACGAGCGATGAATTGGTGGAATGCCATTAGAACAGCTACTCCAGAAGACCAAGTTACTTGGGATCAGTTCAAGGCTCGCTTTAGCAAGAAGTTTATTCCAGCTGCCCAGAAGTCAGTATTGTTTAAGAGGTTCTTGGAACTCAAGCAGAATGGAAGGGCAGTTTCTGATTATATTGCTGAGTTCGACACTTTGTCGAAGTATGGACTGTCTCTCATTGACACTCCTGAAAAGAAGAATGAGAAGTTCATTACTGGTTTGGATGGATACTTAGGGGAAAGGCTTATTAACCACATCGATGAGACTTTTGAATCGATTGTGGGGAAAGTTTTGAGATCAGAGAGTCTTTACCCTAAGTCAAAGATTGAGGCTGCATCTGCAGAAGGGCCAAAGCCGCAAGCAGGCGGTGGAGGCAAGAATAACTCTCAGAATAAGAGGAAGCAGGACCAATCGAAAGGTGGCCAGAAAAAGAGCAAGAAGGATGTTGAGTGCTTCAGCTGTGGAAAGAAGGGCCATTATGCTAAGGAATGTCGGGCCAAGCCAGCGGAAAGGAAGTGCTACAACTGTGGTCAAGTGGGACATCAGAAGGATAAGTGTCCGCAACCTCTTAAGGAGAAGCAGATTGTGAAAGCATATGCTATTGATGCTATTCCTTCTTCGTCGAATGCCCCAACTGCGGCGGAGAAAGGAAAGAATGTTGTTATTCAAGGTATGCTTTCTATTTATGATATACCAGTTCGAGTTTTGTTTGATACTGGGGCTTCCCGTTCCTTCATATCTAGTGACCTGGTAGATAGGTTGGGACTGGAACCCGAGATAGTCGATAGACCATTGGTTGTGACGAACCCGATTGGTGGTTCGACTAGCCTTAGTATGATTTGCAGGAATTTGGTCTTATCAAGTCATGGATGTATGTTTGTATGTGATTGCTTTGTTTTGGGCTTTACTGAGTATGGCATTATATTGGGAGTCGATTGGCTCCAAAGATACGGGGTGGTGGTAGACTGTGAGGGCTTTTTGGTGACAGTAAGGGCGGATGATGGGCGGAGGGTAGTGTTTGGTAGCCTACCTAGTGATGGGGTTATGGCTAGTTTTGTAAATTCCCTCGACATCCCGCAGGATGAGTTGTCAGATGTGCCCGTGGTTGGCCAGTATCCGGACGTCTTCGAGGAGGTGACCGGGCTTCCACCACACCGAGAGATTGAGTTCCGTATTGATTTAGTGAAAGATGCCAGACCTATAGTGTTGCCACTTCGTCGTATGGCACCAAGGGAGCAGCGAGAGCTCGGGGTGCAAGTCAGCAATCTTTTGAAGAAGGGATTTATTAGAAGGAGTGTCTCCAAGTGGGGAGCACCAGTTGTGTTTGCCACTAAGGCAGATGGTTCCCTTCGGTTGTGTGTGGACTATCGCGAGTTGAATAAGGTGACGAGGAAGAATAAGTATCCTCTACCGCGGATAGATGATTTGTTTGATCAACTGGAAGGAGCAAGATTGTTCTCCCAGTTGGACCTCGCGACAGGATTTCATCAGCTTCGAGTAACGGATGAGAGTGTTCCGAAAACGACATTTAGGACGCCGTCTGGATTTTATGAGTGGTTGGTCATGCCGTTTGGGTTGACCAATGCACCAGCCTATTTTGTGGATCTTATGAATCGAGTATTCAGAGATCAGTTGAATAAGTTTGTTCTTGTGTTCGTGGATGATATCCTTGTTTACTCAAGGACAGAGGAGGAACACAAGGGACACTTGAGGATAGTGATGGAGGTGTTGAGGAAACACCAATTGAAAGCGAAATTCTCTAAGTGTCATTTTTGGAGAAGGGAAGTGAGATTCTTGGGTCATGTTGTTTCAGAGAGTGGTATTGCGGTGGACCCTGCGAAGGTGGCTACGGTACAGGATTGGCCTACGCCCAAGAATGCAACAGATGTAAGAAGTTTCTTGGGATTAGCTGGGTATTATCGTAAGTTTATCCAGGACTTTTCCAAGATTGCAGCACCGTTGACTCAGTTGACTAAGAAGAATCAGTCCTTTGTCTGGGACGGAGTGTGTGAGGATTCCTTCAAGAGTCTAAAAGAGAGGTTGATGCGTGCACCAGTGTTAGTCATTCCTATACGGAATGAAGAGATGACGGTATACACGGATGCTTGTGGTACCGGACTGGGTGCAGTATTGATGCAAGGAGGTAGGGTTGTAGCTTATGCTAGTCGACAGTTAAAGCCGCATGAGAAGAAGTACCCTACCCATGATTTGGAATTAGCAGCGATTGTATTTGCGCTGAAGATGTGGAGACACTATCTCTTGGGAGAAAGATTTGAGTTGTTTACCGATCATAAATCGTTGAAGTATCTCTTCCCTTAGAAAGATCTGAATCTCCGTCAGCAGAGATGGTTAGAGTTCTTGGCTTCGTATGATTTTGATATCGCATATACACCTGGGAAAGGTAATGCGGTAGCCGATGCCTTGAGTAGGAGACATGCCAGCTTAGGGGCAATGTTTCTTGAATGGAAGCAATTGGAGTATATCGCGGGGTTTGATTTCAGACCAAGGTGCGAATTGGATCCAGTTATGTTAGCTAGTTTGACGATCAGACCCACTTTGATAGAGCGGATTGGTTCTAGTCAGAGGGACGATCCTAATCTATTAGAAATCATCTCCAAGCTAGAGATGGGTATCGATGAGGAGATGAATGTGTATGGGCTTGATCGAGATGGATGGCTTCGGAAGGATGGAAGACTAGTTGTGCCCAACATGAATGGATTGAGAGATGAAGTGCTTAGAGAATGTCATCACTCAGAACTGACTATACATCCTGGTGGTAATAAGATGTATCGAGACATGAGACAGACTTACTACTGGGAAGGGATGAAAAGAGACGTTGGGAAGTTTTTATCCAAATGCATTAATTGCCAGCTAGTTAAAGCCGAGCAAAAGAAGCCTAGTGGGTTATTGCAACCATTAGAAATTCCCGAATGGAAATGGGAGCAAGTCTCGATGGATTTCATCGATGGCTTACCAAGGACTAGATCGGGATATGATAGCATTTGGGTGATTGTGGATCGATTGACTAAGAGCGCAAGAATTATACCAGTCAAATCGACCAGAACAGCAGCCAAGTTGGCAGAATTGTATATGAAATGGGTAGTGAGATTTCATGGAGTACCCAAAAGCATTGTGAGTGACCGAGACCCGTTGTTCACTAGTGGGTTTTGGAAGAGCTTACAAGAGGCTCTAGGGTCAAGGTTACATCTCAGTACCGCATATCATCCTCAGACCGACGGTCAGACGGAGAGGGTGAATCGTATATTGGAAGATCTCTTGAGAGCTTGTATATTGGATTTTGGTGGATCATGGGATGACCATTTGCATCTAGTAGAGTTTTCATATAATAATAGCTACCAATCTAGTATCGGTATGGCTCCATATGAAGCTTTGTACGGAAGACCGTGCAACTCACCATCATGTTGGATAGAGACTGGCGAGAAGTTTGTGCTTGGACCAGATGTGGTGAGGGAAACTTTAGATAAGATTAAGGTCATTCAACAACGAATGAAAGCTGCTCAAGATAGGCAGAAAAGCTATGCCGATAAGAGGAGAAGAGACTTGAAATTCTCCATTGGTGACTTGGTGTTCGTCAAAATCTCTCCGTTAAAGAGCGTGATTCGATTTGGCAGGAGAGGCAAGTTGGCACCAAGATTTGTTGGCCCATTCCCTGTTCTTGAATTAGTCGGGAATTTGGCGTATAGAGTTGGCTTACCAGAGAAGATGGCGGGAGTTCACAATGTGTTTCATGTTTCCCAACTAAGGAAGTTCGTTCACGACTCAGATGTGACTATTTCACCTGATCAGTTAGAGGACTTCGAAGTAGAACCCGAGGCGGTTGGGAACCGCAAGCCGATTCGTATTGTGGGGCATGATATGAAGCAACTTCGAAGGAAAGCGGTGAAGCTAGTCAAGGTTCAGTGGGGCGAGGACGAGAATGATTGTACTTGGGAGACAGAGGAGAGCATTAGAAAGGCATATCCAGAACTCTTTGCCTGGTAAGATTTACTTCGTAATTTAGTTTTTCCGCATGCTAGGATAGACTTGTTTTTCTTGGTTGCATGTTTGGCTGTTGTTTTATGATTGATAGGCATGCGGGAGCCTTAGTGTGTGTTTTGATTAGGGAATTTCGAGGGCGAAATTTCTTAAGGGGGGGGGGGGGGAGTGTAATGACCCGTATTCTACGCATCAGGGGATCGTAGAATATTTATTTCTTTCTCGTATGAAGTCGTATGGTCATGTAACTTTGGGAAACATCTACTAGAGTCATTTCCCATGTCCATGATTTTTGTCGATTTTTAAATGACAATTTTGCCCCTAGTTGGTACTTTTTTGGCCATAACTTTTGATTGGAAAGGAATTTTGACCTGAAACCACTTCCATTTGATTCGTTTGATGGTTTAGCTTTCCGTAGAGTGGTTACATTTGCCAAACGGACTTACCGTTTGGGAGATATGGCTGAAACAAGGTTTGGAGGGTGAAAAACTGCTTAATCGGGCCAAATCGGGTGATTAGTGAGTAGGCCCATAAGCCATTTCGGGATTAGGGTTATGGGAGGGCTGAAATGAGATGGAGAATCATTCCATTTCAGTTTTCTAGCCTCCACTTATCACCAAGGACCCCTAAAAATGGCCTCCAACCTCTAAATCACCTCCAAATCATCTTTTGGTCAAGGATTAAGCTTAGCAACCCCTAATCAAGGAAGATCTTCACCAAAGCAACAAAGGAGCTGCTGTTTGGCATTGAGATTCACATCAAATCAGAGAATTATTTCAGATCTTAGTTTATTTTGTGGCTAAGGTGAGTGATTTGCATAGTTGTACACTAATTAGGGGTAATTAGTGTTAATTAGCGAATTTAAACATGATAAAATTCTGGAAAAATGTTTATAAAATTCGGAATGATGTTTTAGACATCTGATATGAATTTGGGTTAATTTGGTTAAGTTTGGTTAATCCTATCATTAGTTTCACCCAAATATGCTTAGGGGGAAATATGGGGTTTTGGGTATGTTTGATCCATTTTAACCTATTATGTTGATGTTTTGATGTTTGGGGTTGATTATGTATGTTGCTATGACTGCATGAAATGCTTTGTGACTGAATAGAATGGTTGGAATGGTCGAAAACGCCGTCGAGAGGCGTAAACAACTCGCTGGAACAGCTGCAGGAAGTATGCAGGGATCCGGATCGGATCGCATGCCATGTCCACGATCCGCACTCGCGTTTCGCACCCCGATCCAAACCAGATGATCACGATCTGACATAAGGAGTTGTTATGCGATCCGCCTCGTCCTTCCACGAATTGACCAGCCTCACGAACTGATGGGAAGTCACGACCCGATCCATGTAGCACGATCCGATCGTTGGAACGCGATCCGCAGGAAGTTCACGATCCGACCGGAAGAGGAGACCCGATCCGATGGAGACTGGATTCACGAAACAATGGAGGAGGGCGATCCGATCACCTGGAGGATCACGACCCAATCCGATGCAGGAGGCGCGACCCGATCCGAATGCCAAAGGCCGATCTGATCCGATGAAGAATGTGAAGGCCGATCCGATCCGATTCGATGGTGATGACCAATAACCCGAGATGCAAAGGTAGTCCAAATGGAAGTTACAGCTCAGGATCCCGGAACCAGTTGGGAACCAATGAGTTCACTTCATGAGTTGGGCTTTGCTGCGGGACGTGTGCTAAGGAGTTGTCGACGTTCATAACTTCGATTCACCACTAAAAATGAATGATGGGCTACTTATCAGTGCAGTAGGGTCATTATGACCTGAGGGGCAAGGTGATAGTAGCAAGACTACGTTATCAGTGCAGTAGGGTCATATGACCCGAGGGGCAAGGTGATGCGTAGTAAGGCTATGGGCCAGTGCAGTGGGGTTCTTGTGACTCCATGGGGCAAAGTGGACATAGCAAAGGATTTGTGGCTGCGTTATCAGTGCAGTGAAGTCATTTATGACTTCATGGGGCAGAGTGATCGTAACAAGGTGTGTTGGGTGATCGAAGTGGTGAATATCGTATGCTTTACGCACTGAGTGAGAGATGTGAGGATGGATGCTATGCTTGTTTGTTTGCCACCATTATGACATGCACACCTCCCCCACCTCCGTATCTTTACACTGTTTGATATGGTACCTTAGAGTGTTATACAGTATGTAGTGCTAACTCTTTGGTTGCAGGTCCAGGTTCAGGTATGTTTTAGTCTACCTGTTATTGTTCACTTTAGATGCTTATCGCTCATACCAGGCTTTATGTCTGACCCAGAGTTTTATGTCTCTTCTTATTACTCTGGGTGCTCACACGAGCAGACTAGAGACAAGTTAGCTGGTGATGCGCGAGTAGCTGATTCGGAGGCGGGCAGGAGGCTTCCACGTATGATATATATATACACGATCTCCCTGTGTCGTTGGTGGTCGCTACTTGGGCATTAGTAGTGTACCTCATTTATCTTACTTTTGCTTTGAGACAGTTTGAAAGTTGTAATAAGTTGTATTCTGAATTTCCGCTGCTATGATGTTTAGTTCTGATTGTCAGCTTATGCACTGTCTCTCTTGTTTTATGTCAAGTATGTTATTATTATATTTTGTTCAATGCGCTGTGAGACATTCTACAGGTTCTTTGTATGTTCGTTTCCTTCTTCCCTTTCCTTCTGGCGACCCGTCCCGTGCTAACTGGACATGTGTACAGCGCACTTTCGGAGTAAATGTCGGTTGGTGCGGGGCGGGCCATCACAATACATGTTGCTATGACTGTATGATATGCTTTGTGATTGATTAGAAAAGTTAGAATGTTGGAAATGACGTCGTATGGTGTAAAACAATCATTGGAAAAGTTGTAGGAAATAGTGCAGGGATCGGATCGGATCGCCCTCCCCCCCTCGCGAAGCATGTACCACGAACCGGTGACGGAAGCTCGATTCGGACCACTGGCACCATAAGTGTACTGCGAACCCGAAACGATGAAGGCTCGACCTACGAGCCAATGGAGAAGCTCGACCCGACCTGGTGAGGATGTAACAATCCAAACCCATATGACGGGGTACCACGATCCGAACCAGTATGGCACCACAACCCCAGCCTGGAGTATCACGACCCGACCCGCTCGAGTGAAGGAGCACGATCCAACCCACCATGAGAGGGAGCTAACGACTCTACCACTCGGGTGAAGACATCACGAACCGAACCGATGATAACTGGGGTATTACGCATATTCAAACTGATCCGAAGGAGACCAAAACCCTAGACGCAAAGGTAGTCCAAATAGAAAGTTGAACTTAGGATCCAGTTGGGAACCAACGAGTTAACTTCATGATTGGGCTTTGCTGCGGGACATGTGAAAAGGGGTTATCGATATCCATAACTTTAGTTCACTACTTAGAGACAGATTAGTGGCTATGTATCAGTGCAATGGGGTCATAGTGACTCTATGGAGCAAAGTGATCGTAGCAAAGGATTGGATGATCGAGTGGTGGATATCGTATGCTTTACGCACCGAGTGAGAGATGATTGCTACGTTTGATGTTTGCTATCATTATGACATGCACACCCCCACCCCCGTATCTTATACCATGTGTTAGTGTTACCTTAGAGTATTGTACATCCTGTTGTGCTAACTCTTTGGTTGCAGGTCCAGGTTCAGGTATGATTGGATTATACCTGTTATTGTTTTGTTTTGTTGCTTATCGCTTATACCAGATTCTTGTCTAACCCAGATTTTTATGTCTCTTCTTATTACTCTAGGTGCTCTTAAACGGGCATACTAGAGGCAGGTTAGCTGGTTGTGCATGAGTAACTGTCCGGAGACGAGCAAGAGGCTTACATGTACTATTCTCTATATATTCTCCCTGTGTCGCTGATGGTCACTACTTTGGGCATTAGTAGTGTACCTTTCTTATTTTGCTTTAGAGACAGTTTTTAAAAGTTGTAATAATGATGATGTGGAACATAAGCTGTATTTTGGATTTTCCGCTGCTATGATGGTTTAGTTTTCAGCTTATGCACTATCTCATCTGTTTTATGTCAAAGTTATGTTATTATTATATTTTATCCCATGCTCTGTGAGACATTCTACAGGTTCCTTGTTAGTTCAAATTCCTTTCTTCCCCTTTCTTTGGCGACTGTCCTGTGCTAGTTGGGCATTGGCACAACGCATTTCAGGGATATGTCGGCTGGTGCGGGGCGGGCCGTCACATTTGGTATCAGAGCCAGGTTGCGTAGTTAACCTAGGGCCGATTTCGCCAAGCTTAATAAGGATTGTACTAGTCTTGGCGGGAAGCCGTTCCATGGAACGGAGTCATCTTCGAGGACTTGGGAATCGATGATGCCATGAAGAGAAACTTAGCATCGCGTCAGCTTCAAGGATGAGCTATGAATTGGTGGAATGCTATTAAAGTAGCTACTCCTGAAGATCAAGTTACTTGGAATCAGTTTATGACTCGTTTCAGCAAAAAGTTCATTCAAGCTGCTCACAAATCTGAATTGTTTGGGAAATTTTTGGAGCTTAAGCAGAATGGTAGGGCAGTCTCGGAATATATTGTTGCGTTCGATACTTTATCGAAGTACAGATTATCTCTTATCGACACAGCCGAGAAAAAGAACGAGAATTTCATAACCGGCTTAGATGAGTACTTAGGGGAAAGGCTGATAAACCACATCGACAAGACGTTCGAGTATATAGTGGGGAAAGCATCGAGATCGGAGAGTCTTTACCCTATGTCAAAGGCTGATGTTGCTATTGCATCTATAGAGGAACCAAAGCCGCAAGCATGCGGTGGAGGTAAGAAGGAGTCTCAGAATAAGAGAAAACAAGATCAGACCAAGGGTGGTAGAAAAAGAAGGACAAGAAAGATAAAGAGTGCTTTAGTTGTGGCAAGAAGGGCTACTATGCTAGAGATTGTCAGGAAAAGCCTGGGGAAAGGAAGTGCTTCAATTGCGACTAAGTGGGACATCTTAAGGATAATTGCCCGCAACCCCCTAAAGAGAAGAAGATTATTAAAGCATATGCTATCAACGCTATTCCTTCTTCGTCGAATGCCCCAACTACGGAGGAGAAGGGAAAGGGCGTCATTATTCGAGGTATGCTTCCTATTTATGATGTTTCTGTTCTAGTTTTGTTGATAGCGAGGCATCCCATTCCTTCATATCTAGTGACCTGGTAGATAAGTTGGGATTGGAACCTGAGATAGTCGATAGACCTTTAGTTGTGACGAACCCGATAGGTGGTTCGACTAGTCTTTGCATGATTTGTTGTAATGTGGTATTATCGAGTTATGGATGTATGTTTGCTTGTGATTGCTTAGTTATTTTGCTA
This sequence comes from Allium sativum, assembly GCA_030737875.1. NCBI lineage: Eukaryota > Viridiplantae > Streptophyta > Magnoliopsida > Asparagales > Amaryllidaceae > Allium > Allium sativum. The sequence goes on along the minus strand of CM060909.1, from coordinate 801,950,728 downwards.
GTATCATCTCACGTAGATTGTCTGAATTCGGAGGAGATGTTCCTTGAGTGCTTGTTTGATATTGGTTTAGGCCTTTGGGGCTTGTGCTTAGGGAATGTCGAGTTCGAGTAGGATGGTTTGTGTGAGATATAAGTATTTTTTGTGATTTCCATTGAATGATATCTCGGCTTACTCGAGGAGTGATGTGCAGCCATGACATGATAAGACTGTTCAATGGTATGGGCTGATGCGAGTTAGACTCGATAGGGTTATGAGATGACTCGAGTGGGACTCGAGAAAGATGCAAAGTAATGGATTGTTTAGGACCCTATGTTGATGTGCTTTTTGAAGGAATAGGATGTGTTCGTTGACCATGGAAGATGCAACGAAGGATTAGGACGACTCAAGTTGGACTTGGACTCATAAAAGAAAATAGGTGTTCATTGATCTTAGAGATGCAATGAATAGGGAGATGACTCACGCTGGATTAGAGTTTGTAGGTAATGGATACTCAAGACTGGATTTGAGTTTATGGGTAATAGATTGACTCGAGTTGGACTCGAGAAGGCTGCAAGGAAATGGGTTGAAACTCGGGTTGGACTCGAGAGGGCAGCAAGATAATGGATAGACTTGGGTGGGACTCGAGTGTTTTAGGCGAACTAGAAGAAGGGGTATCTGGGGATGCCCATTACCTTGGATCCGTTGGACGTGATCTAGTTATCCTTAGAGGATAAACATACGTTGGACGTATGATAGTCCTATGGAGGCAGGGCTTCCATTAGCCTTGGGATTGGTTGGACCAGTCAAGTAGGCATCGACGTATGAATGGAGGCGGGCTTCCGTTAGCCTTGGGATTGGTTGGACCAGTCAGGTAGGTATGGACGTGCGCATGGCTTTAGCAGGTGATAGATAGGACATATTTGGTGGATGTTGTGGTTGCTATGTTTGTTCCTGTTTTATTCCCTTGAGTAGACTATCACCTGTAGGATTCTAGTAATTGAGAACGAAGAGATGAAGGTATACACATATGCATGTGGTACCGGACTAGGTGTTGTACTGATGCATTGAGTAGGAGACATGCCAGTTTAGATGCTATGTTTCTTGAATGGAAGTAATTGGAGTATATCGTGGGAGATGATTTCAGACCTAAATATGGATTGGATCTAGAAATATTGGCAAGTTTGACGGTTAGACCGACTTTGATTGAGCGGATTGGTTCCAGTTAGAGGGACGATCCTAAAACCTAATAGAAATCATCTCCAAGGAAGAGATGAATACCTATGGTGAGAAAATGAACAAGTATGGACCAGATGGAGAAGGATGGCTTCGAAAGGATGATAAACTAGTTGTACCCAATGTCAATGGATGGAGAGATGAAGTTCTTAGAGAATGTCATCACTCAAGACTGACTATACATCCCGGTGGTAACAAAATGTATCGAGACATGAAGCAAACCTACTATTGGGAAGGGATGAAAAGAGACGTTGGGAAGTTTATCTCCAAGAGTATAAATTGCCAGTTAGTTAAATCTGAGCAAAGGAAGCCTAGTGGTTTGTTACAACCATTGAAAATTCACGAATGGAATTGGGAATAAGTCTTGATGGATTTCATGGATGGTTTACCGAGGATTAGATCGGGCCATGACAGTATTTGGGTGATTGTGGATCAATTAACCAAGAGTGTAAGGTTTATACCAGTCAAATCGAATAGAACGACAACTAATTTAGTAAAACTGTATATGAAGTGGGTAGTGAGATTTCATGGAGTACCCAAAGGCATTTTGAGTGAACGAGATCCATTATTTACTAGTGGGTTTTGGAAGAGCTTACAAGAGGCTTTAGGATCAGAATTACATCTCAGTACCACGTGTCATCCTCGAACCAATGGTCAAACAGAGAGGGTGAATCGAGTATAAGAAGTTCTCTTGAGAGCTTATATATTGGATTTTGGTGGATCATGGGATGACCTTTTACATCTAGTGGAGTTCACATATAATAATAGTTATCAATCCAGTATTGGTATAGCTCCATTTGAAGCTTTGTATGGAAGACCGTGCAACTCACCGTCATGTAGGTTAGAAACCGGTAAGAAGTTTATGCTTGGACCAAATGTGATAGGAGAAACCACAGAAAAGATTAAGATCATCTGACAACGAATGAAGGCTGCCCAAGATTGGCAGGAGAGTTATGCTGATAAGAGGAGAAGAGATTCAAAATTCTCCATTGGTGACTTGGTTTTTTCAAGATTTCTCCATTAAAGAGCATGATACTATTTGATAGGAAAGGCAAGTTAACACCAAGATTTGTTGGTCCATTCCCAGTTCTCGAACAAGTTGGGAATTTGGCATATAAAGTTGAATTACCAGAGAAGATGGAAGAAGTTCATAACGTATTTCATGTTTCCCAGTTAAGGAAATTCATGCACGATCCCGATATGACTATTTCGCCTGATCAATTGGATGATATCGAGGTTGAACCCGAGGCGGTTGGGAACCACAGGCCTATGCGCATTGTTGGGAATGATACGAAGCAGCTTCGAAGCAAGGCAGTGAAACTAGTCAAAGTTCAGTGGGGTGATGATGAGGAAGATTGTACTTGGGAAACAGAGGAGAACATAAAGAGGAAGTATCCAGAACTCTTTTCCTAGTAAGGTTTTTATATCGGTATAATACTCCCTTGTTAGTAAACCGCATGCTAGGATAGGCTTGTTGTGTTGTTTTGTATGCTTTATTGTTTTGTTAGTGATTGGTAGGCATGCAGGATCCTTTGTATGTTTTGGGATAAGGAATTTCGGGGATGAAATTTCTTAAGGGGGGAGAATGTAACGACCCGCATTCTACGCATCGGAGGATCGTAGAATATTTATTTCTTTTTTGTAAAGAGTCGTAACTTTTGCTGATTTTTGAATGACTGTTTTGCCCCAAGCTGATCTAGTTTTGGCCATAACTTTTGTTTGGTAAGGAATTTTGACCTGAAACCACTTCCATTAGATCTGAATAATGGTTTACCTTTTTGTAGAGTGGTCACATTAGCCAAACGGACTTACCGTTTGGGATATATGGCTGAAACAAGGTTTAGAAGGTGAAAAACTACTTAAGTGGGCTGATTAGGGTAATTAGCAAATTGGCCCATAACCAATTTCGGGATTAGGGTTATGGGGAGGCTGAAATGAGTTAGGTTTTCATTCTATTTCAGTTTTCTAGCCACCATTTACCTCTTAGGAACCCTAACAATGACCTCCACCTTCTAAAATTGCTCCAAATCGCTCTCTAATCAAGGATTAAGCTTAGCAATGTCAAATCGAGGAAGATCTTCATCAAATCAGTGTTAGAGCTGCTGTTAGACATCAGTATTCGCCCAAATTAGAGGAGTTTCAGTTCTGAAAGTTTTAATTGTGGCAAAGGTGAGTGATTTGCATAGTTTCTCACTAATTACGGTTGATTAAGGGTAATTAGTGATAATTAGCGAATATATACATGATTAAATTCTAGAAAAATATTTATAAATTTCAAAATATTATTTTAGGTCTCTGTTAGAAATTTGGGTTAATTTGGTTAAATTTTGCTAATCCTAACATTAGTTATTGTTAAACATGATTAAGGGAAAACATGGGTTTTGGGTACGTTTGATGCGTTTAACCTTATCATATTGTTGTTTTTGTGTTTGTGGTTGATTATACATGTTTCTATGAATGTATGATATGCTTTGTGATTGATTAGAAAAGTTAGAATGGTCGAAAATGTCGTCGTATAGCATAAAACAGTCGCTTGAAAAGTTGCAGGAAATAGTGCAGGGATCGGATCGCCCTCCCCCACTCCCGAAGGATGTATCACGAACCTGCGATGGAAGCTTGATCCGGACCGCTGGCACCTAAAGTATACCACTAACCGCGAACCCGAAGCGATAAGGCTCGACCCATGAGACAATGGAGAAGCTCGACTCGACCTGGTGAGGATGGCATGATCTGAACCCATATGACGGGGTACCACGATCCGAACCAGTGTGGCACCCCGACCCCAGCCTGGAGTATCACGACCCGACCTGCTCCAGTGAAGGAGCACGATCAGACCCACCATGAGAGGGAGCTAACGACTCGACCGCTCGGGTGAAGACATTTCGAACTGAACCAATGATAACTGGGGTACTACGCACATTCAAACTGATCCAAAGGAGACCAAAACCCGAGATGCAAAGGTAGTCCAAATAGGAAGTAGAACTCAGGATCCAGTTGGGAACCAATGAGTTAACTTCATGATTGGGCTTTAATGTGGGACGTGTGCAAAGGGGTTATCCATAACTTTAGTTCACCACTTAGAGACGGATTAATGGCTATGGATCAGTGCAATGGGGTCATAGTGACTCTATGGACCAAAGTGTTCGTAGCAAAGGATTGGGTGATCGAGTGGTGGATAACGTATGCTTTTACGCACTGAGTGAGAGATGTGAAGATGATTGCTATGTTTGATGTTTGCTATCATTATGACATGCACACCCTCACCCCCGTATCCTGTTGTGCTAACTCTTTGGTTGTAGGTCCAGGTTCAGTTATGATTGGATTATACCTGTTACTATTCTGTTTTGTTGCTTATCGCTCATACCAGACTTTTGTCTGACCCAGATTTTTATGTCTCTTCTTATTACTCTGGGTGCTCTTAAACGGGCAAACTAGAGACAGGTTAGCTGGATGTGCATGAGTAGTTGTCCAAAGACGAGCAGGAGGCTTACACGTACTATTCTCTATATATTCTCCCTGTGTCACTACTGGTCACTACTTTGGGCATTAGTAGTGTACCTTTCTTATTTTGCTTTAGAGACAGTTTTTAAAAGTTGTAATAATGATAATGTGGAACGTAAGCTGTATTTTGGATTTTCCGCTGCTATGATGGTTTAGTTTTCAGCTTATGCACTATCTCACCTGTTTTATGTCAAAATTTTGTTATTATTATATTTTATCCCATGCGCTGTGAGACATTCTATAGGTTCCTTGTTAGTTCAAATTCCTTTCTTTGGCGACCGTCCTATGCTAGTCGGGCATTGGCACAGCGCATTTCAGGGAAATGCTAGCTGGTGCGGGGAGGGCCATCACACTATCTATATGGATCGTCCAATCATATTGGAAAATTTTGACAGTTGAGTCTGTTTTGTATAAAGCACAACTGAAACTTTAGCAGGCAGAATAGCCATAAGTTATATTATTATTTTTCTGAAATTTAGATATCCCAATTTCCTTTTTGAAGTTGGTATTTTCAATAGGTTAGGTCGCTGGAGACTTCGATAGAAAGGGGAAAAAAGGTGGACAGAGTACCTTTTAGCTGAAATTGGGTTAGAAAAAGGGAGGGTAGCTACTGAAAAGACAAAACAAGTTGCGGTAACCGAGATACTGCTGAAAAGAAAATACGTGGGGGTAACAACCCTGGAAGAACGAAATATATTGTTGATAAAACACGGATTAGGTTACTTAGGGTAGATTTATTTTAAACGGTTACCGTTATTTAATATGGACCATTAAATTCTCATCGATAAACAATCTTTAAAAATTACGCAAATGGAGGTCATGGTATAATTTGACGTTATGGTGCTAATGAAAGTAATTTCGTTGAAAACGAGCATCGTTTGCAAAAACTGCGCTATTTAGTTCCAAATTTATCCATCGGTTCACCTTTAGATATTGTCTACCAACGAAACAACTCCGTTTGGCTCCAAACTGAAAATCTATCAATAACTAACTATACGTATTCTAATAAGATTTGTTTCGTCGCAAACGGAGGTCGTTTTGAAAAATAAATATTTATACGGCTTATATAATATCATAAAAATATAAATAAATTACAAAAAAAATAAATTAAATAATAATTATTGTCATATATATCGAAATAAAATAATATACAATTCAAATATAACCAATATGGATTATAATTTAATATTTACAATTCGACTTATATGATATTCAAATTCGTATTTAATTTAGTAAATAAACGTTATCGTTTATTATCGAAATCAATAGCGACTTTTTTAAAATTTGATTAGGACATATCTTACAATTTATAAGCTGGAATCTCAATTTTTCTCTTTCACTATAAAATTATAATCAACTCGATCCCAACGTTTCTTGTTTCACAGAATTCTGACTTAAAATGGATTCCGTATATTCAATTTAAGTTCAAAACTAAATATTACGTACTACCGCGCAGTTACGAGCTCGTTTTATATTAAATATAAATTTAATCGTTCAGTCATCGTTTAATAAACGAATTCTATATTAAAAATCCATAAATATTTCCTAATATAATATTTAAAATAAATTTAAATCTTCGAAACAAATGATCGAAAAATCCAGGTCGTTACAACAGTAATCTAATTTACATGTCGTCCAATTATGCCTATATTTTTTCGCATGTCCTTTTTAACATATGTTTAATTCTATTTTTGACATGTAAACATTCAATTGGGTAATTATTCAAATATAACAAGTTAAATATGTCATTTACTCAATAATATGCCACAAGTGAATCATATAATTATAACAACAGTAGTCATTGCCCATATTCTAACAAGTTTATTAAACATGTAATCATTCCAACACTTTAACTGATTCAACATATGAATTATTCATATTAACATCTCAATTTGTTATAACAATAATTTATAATTAATCTGGCAATTTCACAATTAATAAAAAAGGGAATGCTATGCGATAACATATTATTATCTAAAGGCTATAGCACAAACCCACTCCCCTCGTAAGCTTTCCAAATCTTGGATCTAGTCCAGATCTATCATTCCACGGTTTTCTCCCTAATTTGATTCAGAACCTAACAACCATGGATTCATAAATTTTTACTAAATGAAAGAAAGAAAAAGAAGAAAGAGAAGAGAATTAAAATCAAACTAGATCTAGGAATTACCTCACTTTGTTAAGAGATATAAACATCCATTTACAAGCATATCTTCCTCTCCTCCAGATTTAGATTCAGAATTTTACCTAAACTAATAGCCTAAATTTTCTGAATAGATTAGGGGAGGAAGAGGGAAAACAGCAGAGCTTCAACGTAGCCTTAGAAATATGAGCTTTAGGGTTAGCTCTAGGGTCATATTTATAGGTGTATCAGAGAAACTAGGACCCTTAGATCTGAATTAAAAAAATATTCAAACCAACCACGTCAGCGAGAACTTTCAAGATCCGGGGGTGGGTCGACCCCCCTGCTGGAGGGTCGACCCCTAGGTCGACCCCCAACGGTCCATTTTCCCTCTGAACTTTCCCGCTCGTGATTTTGATTTTCTGGATAATTTTTTATTTTATATATATACACATATAAGCTCTTTATATTTATACAAACTAATAACGCTCATAACTTCTTCATACGGTGTCCGATTTATGCAAACCAGGTGTCTATTTTGACCAGAATTTCGAGACGGACGCAATCTTACAGTCCGTTTACTTAATTCTGAATATATAATTGAGTTATTCTTATTTATTATCTTAAGTTAAAAATTCGGTGTGTTACATTAAACGTGTGTTTAATTATATTGAAATCAGTCGTTGTCTCGACAAATGGAGGTCAAGGTGAGTTTACTTACTCAGTTTGATCCACTTATATTTCATATAAGTCTGGTCTATAATGCGTGTGATATGGTTGCTGGCTTTTGAATGTATGTTAGTTATATATTCATATATTGAATGAATTAACGAAATAAAACATTTTTTAATTCAAGTAGAAACCAAATCGTTATTTTAACGACTGGAACCGATTGAGGTAACTTATCTTGTTGGTCACACTTACATCAATATAAATGTGTTAAATAAAATGGTTGATGATAAATTGCAGTTATTGGCTATTTATAGAAATCATCAATTTAATTCTATACTCTGATGAATGATTATATTGAGATAATTGTGTTTGCGATGCAGGGAAACTATGTTGGAGGGATCCAACTGGATTTCTTACCGGTAGTTGTTAAATTTTACGTATTATGATGTATGTTGTAATATGAATTTGTGGTGCTAGGAATGAAAGGTTAGAGGAATCCAATATGGTTCCTCACTGGTATTGATAATGCTTATCAGTGTGATTAGATATGTTTAATTAGATGTGAAATTAGTTGATATTTCATGGTTGGGTACTTTAGCAGTCATTTTCCTCTTTAGTAACGTCTTTATAAGAAAAAATATTGAAATCGATTTTCAATGGATTCTAAAACAATTTTAAAATCTTTATCTATACGAGCTAAACTTATTGTTCTAAGTGCATATAAAGGGGAAACTATTTTTATAAAGTGAATTACGAATTTTGTTTTCAAAGAAAATTCTGAAGTTTAATTTAAGTTTTCATAGTCGTTTAAATATAACTAAAGTTGATTCTGTGGTATTTTTAAATAAATGGTTAAAGTGTTATATAAATGGTTGTGCTAATAAATTTGATTGTAATGGTCGTGTTAAGGACATCAAAGTGTCGTAAATGGAATATATAAGTTTTTAAAATATTGGGGGTTAAAAAAATTATAAGTGTACATACTTGATTTTAAAGAGTTGAGAGGTGATTTTTTTTAACTAATGAACGTTTTTGCAAATGTTGTTTATAAATATATGAAATGTGATTAAATAGCATTTCGGGAATGAGATTAGTGAATCAATGGAATTGAAAGTGGAATATGGATTTGGCATGTAACTGGATTTGAGACAAATACTGAGTAAATAAGATTTCAAGTCAAAAAATTTCAAAAGTAGTTATAAATGGGAATACATATATAAACTGAGTTATACGGGGAAAGAGTTGTGAAATGGATTACCTATAATAAAGGAATTTATTAGGTAAGCATTAAATGTGGCAAATTGATTAAAGAATACGTGAAGTAAAAGTTCTCAATTGTTCGCAAAGTAATTGCAAAAATGAAGGATGTGATTATAAAAAAGGGTTGATGGTTTCGGAAATGAAATCTATAACATTTGTTATAGATGTTAGGATGAATTATTTTGGTTAATAAACATAAGATTTTGTGAAAGATTTTTATATATGATTTCAAACAATGAATGATAGTTTTTGCAAATGATTGTAAATAATATTTATAAAAGAGATACATAAAGAAATTAAAATCTGATGTATGTTTGGTTGAGTTAAGTAACTTACTAAGCGTCGATCAAATGTTGGTTTAGGTCTTCGGGATTGTATACTTAAACGATTATTCACTTACAGCCAATGTTCAGGAACCAAGAGAGGTCGAGTTGATGATAATTGATTATTTCTATAGTAAATAGAATAAAAAAAAAAATTCCTCATATAGTAAGAACTTAGAAGTTCGAATTAACATATGGTTAATTAAAGTGGCCAAATAATGCTGGGTATTGAATCAGTGAATTCATTTTCTTTTTATGGATGAACGGTTGTTTATTTGATAGTTAAATAACCGACTATCAAATCTGGACTATACGATAGTTGGTACGGAAAGACCGGGATCAAATTTATATTTAAATACCATTCCGGCCAGAAAGTAAAGAAACGTGGAAGAAATCAGATGGTGATCGAGATGGAGCAATTGAAGACCATAGATCTTCATGTGCGGAATAACTACTTGATGAATTTCTTTGGGTAGCTTCCGGAGATATTTTGGCGATGACTCTGTCGTGATTGAAATCTTCAGATTTGAAAGGACTACTCGCTACTGATCCATAGGGTTATTCCTAGGATCTGGTAGGAGAGTACCTTCGGTTTATCCTGTTCTTGGATGACTTGTATGGACGGATGTCTGGTAGAGTATTTCCAAAGGGTTCATGTAAGTTTATTACTTCAAATGTACAATACTTGATGGTGGAGAAGGCAACTTCTCTTAGATTAACACCCAGAGTATTTTTATGGAAATCAATTAGTGATTTCTAGCAGACCTGACGATGTGGCATTCAACGTGAATGGTGATTTGACATTCTAAAGGTAAGCATAACCTCAAGCCTCATCAATCGGAAAATGGCAGAAATCAGGTAGGCCATATAGCTATGTGGGTCGCACCCATTAGGGTATACTTACCTAATTTGTATAAATAAATTGCCCATGGTTGTACCTATTTGTATGCTTTCAGTTCGGTTGGCTGGCCTCCAACCATGGTAATGATGTATTCGGTACACTCAATCGGAATGAGCGTGTGGTCATGTTTAACCGGGTTGCAAGATCTTCTTGTTGAACTGGACAGTGTATTCATCCCCTGATGTACATTGTTTGGGAGGTGGTCCCATACCTTGCTATAGTTGGATTTCATTCTCCAATAAGAGCCTTGCGGTTTTTGATTATATACTAAGTATGTTAAGCGTAAGAAGTAAACGTTCTGCTAGATAGTTATTTGTTTGATATAGACACTAATATAATATTACCGGGTTTGATATCAAAGATGTTCTGGGTTATCATAAGGTAAAAACCATCCGTGTTTATGTGTGAGACTGGTCTTACGATTATCCTTTTCTTTCAAAAATATTTTAACTTTAAATCAGTTAGACGATACCTATAAATTTAGTGAATTTTCTCACGCTGGTTCACCAGACTGATCCGTGGCGTTTGCAATGCTTGAGTCAGACCGAGTTTTAAAGGTTCAGCATAGGTTGCTAGAAACTTCAAAAGACGAGCTGGAGAAGTTCATACGTATGATTTGTAACTAATGTTTTTCACTGTGTTTTGTATATGAGGACAGGTTGTTATAACCATCCAGATGTATTCAATGTCCGCTGCACTCTAATGATTGTAAGTATTATTTCAAGTTCTCTATAAAGATTTATTTATATATTATATTTTATTCCGCTACGATGTGAGACTCTGTGTATATTGGTTAGTTGGTTCTTCTTCTTTTCTTCTATTATATTCTATCTTTCTTATCTTTTCTCACCCTTTAAATTCTTTCTTTTGGCACCTGGATTTCCAGTGCACTTTGGGTTGGACTTGTGTTGTTTTGGTCAACTTAAAGGGTACCGGGAGTTTGGGTTGTCACAAAAATATTTTTGGAAACATGATGCAAACATACTAAAATATATTGGCAGTTCTATATGAAAGCAATTTTTTGTAAACCATTTTCATGCATAACACTCACACAACTACGAATAGAAGTGTGAGCAAACCATTTTGCATCTGAACCCTACCATCCAATATGTCAACGCGTCTAGTCGCTTCCCGTTAATCCCTCTTTAGTCGGGGAAAAGGAAATAAAAATGGAGAAATTCCACTTTCTTTCCGCTTATAAATGTTCTAATTCTTGTCCTATAGTGGATTTTTACCTTAATAGCCCCAAAATACGTCAAAGATTTCCACCTGTAGACCGCAAAGGAGGTTTGGCTCAAGCATGGAAATAAATCATCCAAAAATCTTCCTTACGCGTTTCATATGGTCAAAAATAGAAAGTTTCTTATCCAAACAAATTTCCGATTTAAATTTCTCATGATAAATTTTAAATTACTTTTTAATACTGCTTTACTTCCCATATTGGATTGGCCCAAAAACTAAAATTTTGGTAATGTGCGCTTTACTATATTTAAACCATCTATTTTGATACAAAACAGATGTTTAAACATACATAAACTACTGTATTCAAAACTATGCTTTTACATAAATCAAATTAGAGACATATAAAATTTGAAAGGATTCCCTTTTTTCTCAAATAGCATTTGCAAAAGTTTTGAAAATATATTTTGCAGAAACTTAAACGATTCAAGTCACATGTCGGTGTTGAAGGAAGTCGGGAAAGCAAAAGTGCGAAAAACCGACACTACACACAAAACTCAAAAATAAATTTTGCTAAAAGAGGAACAATAACAAATAATAAATATACCCATGAGGAAACAATGCAAAAACCTATCCTTTGCTAAAATTTACCCAACACAGCATTCTAAAGTTTCCACCTCTAAGACAACTGTTAGTTAGATAAGAAAATGAGATTCCATCTCAAATAGATAAGCGTGAATGACACAAAATATTTCAAACATAGAATCTCTTTAATCGTCGTATGATTTTAAAGATAATATTAATAACTACAACACATACTACAACTATAAAGATAAAATGCTGGAAATGAAAACATATGACATAATATACAAGACACACCAAATACAGGCTAATACCGCCTACAGACTACGAAATGGTCAGGCTCCATTCGATCCATTACCACGTCCACACTAGGAACGTAATATGAAAGAAATGCAGCTAATCTCGTGTGCCAGTGATGCTGCTCCCTATGGACCTTATGAAGCTCAACTTGGATACCGTTGAGGACGATGAGCTCTGGGATTTACTGGCCAGGCTGCTACTGGATTGGAGTGGGAGGTGTTGGGGGCAGAGGTGCGGGCAACTGAATGCCTATCTTGTGGAGATTGGCACGGTCGATGGCAGCCAAAGCCTTCTTGAATGATGTCTCTCTACTCAGCCTGACTCAAAAGTGTTAAAAGACACGAGTGAGAAGATGGCTATATGAAAGTGGCTCCTTGACATGCCAGCAAAAGGCTTAGAAAGATGAATCCTAAGCATGCGCGCCCAATTGACGGCTATGTCGCCAATAATAGCAAATGTGTGCGACACACAGAAGGGTAAATCTACTCCAGATTTCCCATCTTGGGAATAATGTTATGCTGGATAATACATACAAGTAGATAGGTGATTGGTCTCAGGTTCCTAGTGTCCCAAACACCAGCAGCTCTAATGAAGATGTGGGAAAGAATCCGAGGATCGTCCATCTTAGTGGCGCCCGACTGTGCTCCAACCGCTGAAATACTCAAAACCTCTGCCAAATCCTAGTCGGAAAACTCAATGATGGTGTCTTTCCCCCCAGACTGGATAACGCAGGTGTCCTCATTGATGTTGGCTTCCATCCGAGCATCGAAGAGACTAATGCAGTGCGGGAAGTACTCACACTCAAAAGTGTCGAAGCGCAAGATTGGGGCAATGCCCGTGGTAACAAAAATCTCCTAAACTGAATCTGAGCGAAATCGGTGAATTTCATCAGTCGCTCTTGGTGAAACTCGTAGCTGGCCGTTTTCGAGTAAGTCTGAATTTTCCTTTTACTTCCATCTAATCACACAACCTCCTGTGGTGTCAAAGCAGGGTGTTGCACGCGTATATTTGAGGTTTGAGAAGGGGCCGTTGGGGGAATTAGTGAAACTAACGAACGAAATTATAGATATATATTATAAAAGGGCTAGATCTGTGCTGCAAGAATTTTGGTGGTAATTAAAGGTGAAATGAAGCTAGAAGGCTTAAGTAAGGGATTTGGGAAATGATGGAAAATGGGTTTCGACTGTTGGAATAGAGGAGATAAAGGCTGGAACTATATATATATGGCTCCAGCAGGTTGGGTCGGGCTCGGTTCATGCCCAGGTGGGGGAAGCGGTCGACCTTGGCCACGAATGGTGGTTGATCACTTACCTTATTTTGGGAACGACCCGAACCTTGGCCCAACGTCCCGGTTCGATTTATGGAATAATTAAAATAAAACTACTATAAAATCGTATCGACTTCTCGATCCCATCTATAATCTCGTGTAGAAGTTATCCATCTGTCGAGTCGAGAAATAATTCTCAAATGCTATTCATTCGCCTCCAAATAGTTACAATCATCAAACAAATGTATTTTTCGAATAGAAAAACAACTAGAAGTCCGAAATAAAATTAAAGCGGATTTTCCCCATACGTAGCTGATAAATAAATCGAAAGATTTCCAAAAATCAAATACCCAAGCTAAATAGAAATATCCTTAGTCTCTTCTAAGGGAAAATTTTGAAAACTTTTCGATATCATTATTTTAGATGAGAGTCTCGTAGTATAAATATATATTTTCAAAAATAATATTTCAATTTATACTTTGGACATGAATAATCTTTCCACATTTTGGATTGTTGAGGTTTTAAATTTCTAAAAATGTTATTTATGATAATTTCTATAAATCATCCAAAATGTTTGGAAAGAGGAATATTAAAATAGATAGGTTCCTTCTGGTAAAGCCGTCTTCTTCTTGCTCCAATCTTGATTCGTCTTCTTCCTTCCTTAATTCGTCCTCTTTTCCCTCCCTTCCACCTCGTCCTCCTCCTCCTAAACCCCCAGATCCTTTGCCTGTGTCACTCTTTGATTTGAATTTCTCATTGTCTCTGATTGCTTCTGAGATCTTAGATGATATCTTGGAATCTGTCCTAATTGGAGTGGTTGATCTAGCTTCCAAGTCTCCTGTTGATATTGTTGATAGGAATGAGGTTCTCATTGATAGTATTAATGGATCTGGCATTCAGACGAACACTTTTCCCTCAAGTAATAAGGCTGGTGTAAAATCTGGTACTTGTTTGGAAAATCAAGATATTGCAATTGGATCTGTTCCTTCAGCAGCTACTCGAATCGCTGTTTCTCCGTCCAAATCAAATCCTCATAATCCTGAACTTACTTCGAGCTCTACTAAGAATCTTTCCTCCTCTGCTAAAACAGATTATCTTTCTTTGTTCAATTCCCTTCCAAGGAATGCTGGTGTTTACAAGCCTTTGAAGTTTGAAAAAATCAAAGATGGTCAGAAGAAAAATCCACTAGAAATTGTTAAAGTTGAAGCTATTAAGTACTGGAATCAATATTTGGTGGGTTTCTTCCTTGATGATTCTTTATCATATTTGTCTTTGTCAATTTTTTAAAGAATTACTGGTCTCTTCATGGTGATGTTGACATTAAATCAGATGGGATCAATTTCTATTTTAAATTTTCAAATGATTTTGATCGAGATAAAGTACTAAAAGCTGATCCAGTATTCATGCGAGGTCGTATGTTTATAATTACTAGATGGGATCCTTCAACATGTAGTGCCCAATCTCAGATTAAAAGAGTTCCTATTTGGATTCATTTACATTGCATTCCCCTATTTCTATGGACACTGATGGGTATAAATTGGCTTGCATGCCAGGTTGGTCGGCAAATTTGTTTTGATTTAAATACTAGGAGGATGCATAAGATTAGATATGCTAAAGTGTTAGTTGAGGTTGAAGCAGATTTAGAGCTACCTTAGTCAATTGAATTGGGTGAATTAGGTGATAATTGTCCACCTGTAATTGTTTCTTACGACTGGAAGCCAGCCATATGTACTCTTTGTCAAGTCTTTGGTCATGCTACTAGTAATTGTGATGTGCATAAGACTGATATTAAGGCAAATGAATACCCTGATGTGCATGGAAATGATAACAAACAAGTTCCTTATTATCAACCTGGAAGAAATTTGAGTGGTAAGGCTTTTCTGGGTCAGGAGAATAGTGGTTGGACTAAAGTAAATAGTAAAAGGAAAATGGTTTGGCAGATTAAACAAGGTGCTGATGTTAATAATGAAGTCAATAATAAACTGGATGGAGTAATTGAGAAGAGTAGGAAAGGTAATTTGGAGACTGAAAGTGATATAGATGATGTTATGAATAATAAAAGTGGTGAAAGAGTGTGCAATGAAGATAATGTCATGGTAGTGGATAAAATTGGGGTATGCACTGTTCAAAAAAAGAAAGTGTCCTTTGTTGATGGAAATTTGAATGGGAAAATTAAAGGAAAGGAAAAAGTGGTAGTGAATGATTTGCAAGAAGAAAATGATGTGCTGAATACTTTTAACCCTTTCTCCCTTCTTTCAGATCAATCCACCATGCCATCTTCATCAACTAGCAATCCTGTTTGTTCAAGTAAATTTTCCCCTCATATTAATACTCAATCTTGTCCTATTTTATCTCAATCTAACTGCAATTCTGGCAGTTCATCTCTTAATCTCAATTTTGATCCTCATTCCAAATTTAGTTCAAAAACCTTTAATTCCTCTATAAACTCTTCTTCTCCTTACTCACATTTGTCACCTCCTGCTGGAATCACCCTTCCTCCACCTCCTTGTAATATTTCATCTCCTCATTCTGCCAAGACTCCTAAAGCTTCTAAAGCTAAAGTTAGTGATTATGTGAATGCTGCTCTCAAATCATCTTCAAAACCAGCTTCTAAAGTTGTTCTGAAGTCTAAGAGAGGCAGGAAAAAGAAGGAAATATCAAAAGTTAATGATGACAAGGACATAGATGAAGGTCGTTCCTTTAGTCAAGAGGAGGTTATCCCTCTAAGTAATCATCAAAAGCTTTCAAGAAGGAGTACTAGGAGTAATTCCAACCCTGTTACTAATTTTTCTGATATTTTGTCATGATTCATAACATATCATTTTGGAATGTGCGAGGGATGAATTTTCCCTCAAAGAAAAAGGAGATTAAATACTTTATCAAAAGCCATAATATTCATATTATCTGCATTCCAGAGACTAAGCTTGATTTAGCTTCTACTGCTTTGGCTGCTAAATTCATTGCACCTAATTGGTGTTTTGATCATAATCTTGATGCTGCCTCTTTTGGTCGTCTCCTTACACTTTGGAATCCTTCTGTTTTTAAGCTTTTCAAAATGTCTTCCTCTGATCAATTTATTCACTATGCTTGTGTTTATCTTCCTTCTAATACTTCTTTCTTCTTAACCTCTGTGTATGCTCAAAATGCTACTTCCCTCAGAATCCCTTTCCTATCAAATTTGAGTAATATTCGTTGTTCTAATGAACCCTGGTTACTAGGGGGGAATTCAATTGTATGTTTTCCTCATCTCAAAAATTGGGTGGTTGTGCTCTTGCTTTTAAAGATATTTCCCCTCTAAATCAAGCACTAATCACTTCCAATCTTTATCCTATTAACTCCTTTGGCTCAGAATTTACTTGGACTAACAGGAGTCAAATTGGTAAACCTACTTTGTGCAAGCTGGATCATATGTTTGCTAGTTCTTCTTTTCCTCTTGATGGGTCTAATTCATTTTGTCATATCCTTCCTCCAACTATCTCTGATCATTGTTCCTTGCTTTTATATTGGAGTAAACCAGATGCTATTATCAAAAGGAAGTCCTCTTTTAAATTTTTTAATTTTTGGTGCTCACATAAAGATTTTTCTAATATTTTATTGCAGGCTTGGTCAAATAAAAGCGGTAAAAATCCTATGGAAATATTGTGTTTCAAATTGAGGCTTTTAAAGATACATCTCAAAGCTTGGTCTAGTCATACTTTTGGGGATGCATCTCTTCAATCTTCTTTGATTAGAGATCAGTTGATTCAGGTGCATAATTTTCAGATGAATAATCCTTATGATACACAAGTACAATCAATGGAGTTGGAATTACAAGAAAAACTTAAGCAGGCTTTGGAAATGGAACTTCAATCTTCCGGGCAGAAATCATATGCCAAAAAGGAAATGGAGGCTAACAGGAATACCAAGTACTTTCATAACTCATTAAAGGTTAACAAAATCAGGGAAAGGATTCATATGATTAAGGATGGTAATGGTAATATCTTGTCCACTCAAGATTCTATTGATAATGCCTTTATTGAGTATTTTATTTCTCAGTTAGCACCTGTTACAATACATTTGCCTTATGTTGACCCTGTATTTCATTTAGAACTTCCCTGTATCTCTAATTCCCATGCTCTTGATCTTATCAATTTTATAACTGTCGAGGAAATCAAAATTGTTGTGTTTAGCCTTGATACTTCAAGTTCTGGTGGGCCTAATGGGTATAATGCTTGTTTTCTTCAAAAAAGCAGGCCTATTATTGGTTTAGATGTCATAGAAGCTGTTCAATTCTTTTTTATGAATAATTTTCTTCCTCAAACTCTCACTGCTACCTTTATTGCTTTGGTACCCAAGAGAGATAATCCTGATAGTGTGACTGATTTCAGACCTATATCTTGTTGTAGTGTCTTTTATAAAATCATATCCAAAGTGTTGGCCAATAGAATTCAAGTTGTTCTGCCTTTGATCATCTCTGATAACCAATCTGCCTTTGTTCCTGGAAGATCTATTAGTGATAACATCTTAATTACTCAGGAATTGATTCATGGTTATGACTGTAAAAACATTTCCCCTCGTTGTATGATTAAACTTGACATCAAAAAAGCTTTTGACAGTGTCTCTTGGTTATCAATCATTGCCATCCTCTCAAGAATGAACTTTCCAAGACCTTTCCTGGCTTGGATTTACACTTGTATTTCAACTCCAATGTTTTCTATAGCAAGGAATGGTGAGCTTCATGGGTTTTTTAAGAGTAATCGTGGAGTTAGACAAGGGGATCTTGTTTCTTCCTATTTGTTTATTATTGTTATGGAGCTTTTTAATGTCTTGATTAATGAGCAAGTTCAGAAAGGGAATTTTCAACTCCATCCTAGATGTAAAAATCCAGTCATTACTCACTTGTGTTTTGTAGATGACTTAATCATTTTTACCAAGCCAACTCTGAGTAATATTCAATGTTTCTGTCCATACTTAAGTCATTTTATGAGATCACAGGATTGGAAATAAACTTGCACAAATCTCATATAAAGATTGCTGGTCTGGATACTAACAAGAAAACAGAATTGGTTGCATTATCTGGTTTTAATCAGCTTCCTGAATATTCTAGTTATCTCGGTTTGCCTTTATTCAATGGTAGAATTTCAAAGGACATTTGTATGCCACTGTATGAGAAAATAATAGATAAGATGAAACAGTGGTCCTCTTGTAGTTTGTCACAAGCAGGTCGGTTAACCATTGTTCAATCTATATTGCTGTCTATGACAATTTATTATACTAGGCACTACATTCTTCCTTTGAAGCTCATTAATATGATTGTAAGTGCTATTAACAAATTTTTATGGCATGGATATCCTTTCAAGAAGAAAATCATACCCATAGCCTTTGCCAAATTATGTGAGGATAAAAGGAATGGAGGTTTGGGTTTGATCAATTTATTTCAGTGGAATAAGGCAACAACGTCAGTGTATTTTGAAAAATTGTTTTCAGTTGATGAATGTTTATGGTCCAGATTTATAAAGAGCAATCTGATTGGTAGGAAGCATTTTTGGACTATGGATGTCCCTAATAATTGCAGCTGGAGTTGGAGACACATTCTCAATCTTAGAACTATGCTATTACCTTTAATTTGTTGTAATGCAGGCAAGATTAAAGGTTTGTCTTTTTGGCACTCTCCCTGGGCAAGTCATGGGATGATTTTGAGCAAGATAGTGGACTATAATCTGAGGACAAACAGTGGTATACCAGATAATGCTTTGGTGGAGGATTACATACATGAGGGTGTTATGATTTTACAATATAATAGTTCAGCTTTACTTCGAAGTCTTTGGGATCAGATAAGATCAAACTTCAGGATGGATGGAGTGGCAATATCATGGATGGGTAAGCATCATTCAATTAAGCATGTTTATGATCTGCTTCTTGGCGATAAACCTCTTTTCCCATGGTATAAGCACATTTGGAATATTTCGAGTAATGCAAAGCAAAATTTGTTGCTATGGAAGGTGATGGCTAATGCTCTAAATACCAAGGGTAAACTATGTAGATTGGGTATTATCTCGGAGGATCTATGTGTTTTTTGTGGGACTGAAACTGAGTGTAATACTCACATTTTCTTTGAGTGTTCATTTATATTTTAGATATGGAAAAGGATTATGTTAGCTTTCCAGTTGCACTCCCCTGTGAATTCGAGCAAAGATGAATGGTTTGTGTTGTTTAAAGCTACAAGGTGGAAGGACATCAAAGGAGTATTGCTGTTAAGAGTTTTAAAGTCTTTTGTTTATGAAATTTGGATGGAGAGAAATCGAAAGATTTTTGCATCCAACATGTCAAGTGCAGATCAGATTTATTCTGTTGTCATGAAGGTTGTCTCTAAAAGATTAAGGATGGATGATTAAATGGTGCTGCTTCTGTTAGCTGAGCATTTTGCAAAGTGTCTCTGTGTTGTAATTGGTTTTTGCATAGTATTGAATTTTTTGGTGTTTCTCTGTAATTTTTTCATAATTTTTTTCTCGATGCTATGTACAGTTATTGTATAGTTGGTTATAGGATGATATTGTAATTGGATTTGTATAATGTGAATATATTAATTTCGTTTCAAAAAAAATTACAACGAATGGATAATTATAGTTTCTTCATTTCGAGGTTTATTACTTGTCGTTTTCAAATTCCTTCTTTTTCCCATAATGAATTATTTATTTATTAAAGTTACATAAAACCCAATGATCCAAAATATGGTTAGACTTAAATTTCTAAAATTATATTTTTGTTTTACTTAAACCTTCATTCGTAAAACAATTTCTCCAAAGCCATAATTTAAATCTCTAGAAACCCTCCTTACTTTCAAAAACAATCTTAAAAACTGGCATTTATAGGAATATAGGACTAATGATTCAGATAATTAATTTTATTAAATGAATATCTTGGTTTACGACTGAATAGGTTCTGTAATTATATTTCTGAACTATAACAACATACTAACTTGAATTTCCCATTTCAAGACCAAAAATACGGTCATCGACTGGAACTCCCAATGAAATCAAAAACAAAGTATCGCGACTATCTCAGTTATAGCTAGCTTTTCGTCCAGTCATCAGGCTCAAATCTACAGGATTTACTATATGTCATCCTCATGCTCTCTAAAACAAAATTGGCAAATACACCGTGGAGTAAATCGGGGTTCGCCGAACTTAAAATACTTCTAACTGTTAGTCATTTAAACCTATCTAAATTTAAATAGGCCTACAACTATCTCATCATCAAAGTAATTTTAAAGTCGAGTAATAATTATGAAAGAAAATAGAAAATAAATTCGAATATGTTCTCTCTCTAATCCTAGTTTATTAATTCCTCTGATCGTCTAAACCTAAGCTCTAATACCAAATGTATCACCCCACACTTTTCCGAGCTTGAATTTCGGCAAAAATCAAAACTCAAACCATTCAAGAATGGAGGGTTTAAACCTAGTACCTGCAAGTAATGAGCATGAGCATAATCAAAGTAAAATAAAGCTAACATAACTCACATCGGGAATCAAATAAGAAAATATGGATCAGAGTGACTACCTTAAAACATATTGCCACATCGATATCGAGCATGAGAGAACGAGGACTGAAGAGAAAACTGAACACCCGCTAAGACCTATCTTCCCCAAGCTAAACTTGAGAGTTGTTATGAGGAGGAGGGAGGGTCAGGACAACAAGTCCTGGTGAGTAGAAAATGCATAACACTATCTATAATACACGAATGTATCCCATTTGGTCAGAACCAAAACATATGTCTAATATGGCTAGTAGTTCTAACCTAACCTTGTAAAGATTTACGCACGATGACAAAGTACCATTCCCAATGTAATTTCCCAAACACAACGATACCACAATACTGAGATAGAACATTTATGCATAATTATGAAGCCTTTAAACCACCATAAAAAATTACCAAAAACTAAGAGGTGGACTCTCAACTACTTAATATACCATAAGGAGGTTAATTATTTCTATATAGCCACTTAAGACCTCACTATCCATGATAAGTAAGGGTGGATCCTTTCAACTTAAAACCTAAGGCGGGTCGATCAGCCACTTTATACCTTACTCGGTGGTTTACTCTACACTAATCTAAATTAGAGGACACTAGCTACAAGTCCAACTAATTTAAGGCTTTTGTCATTCATGCATATACTCATACCCCGCATAAGGCGAGAGATAGTAAGCAGTCACTTAATACCAGGTTTAGGTAGCAGCAGGACACCCTTTAAGACCCTCCTAGCGGACCTCTATGTTACTATCTAGTTGACTTTATTAGATAATCCCCTAGCCATGTAATACTTCCCGCAAGATAAGTTGACCTATGCTACCTCCATAGCTGTCATTTAATACCTAATCTCAAGGAGGACCCTCAATCCATTTGCTTAATACCCAAAGGAAGCGGACCTTCGTAGGGATTACCAACCTTATACCCAACAACCATTTAATACTTAATGATTATGGGGAGATGAGCTACGCTATCACTTAATACCCTTTTTAGGGTGGACCTAACTACTTAATACCTTTATCTCGAGGTAGGCTTACGCTTTTAAATTATTTCCTTCCTAAGAATTCCTTTTTTGGGATGGCAGACGGGTCCTACAACCATTTAATACTTTACACTTGAGATAAACCTTATTTTAGGAAATAATCTTTGCTACGTAATTAACTATCGTCACAGGTTCCTAGAGTTAATGATATCTCACATCAGTTATACATGTATTTGACTACTGCAAAGTGCAGACTTCTATCGGATAAGGCAACTGACCTCGCATCATTAACCTACTAAGTCCAATCTTGATTCTTAAATATATTAATTCTAGATTAACTAGAAATAAACGAGGAAAACCTATAACTTCATATCCTGGGATGTATATTTATTAACTCCCTTATTAGGTTTAATATTTACTACGCAATCAATCCCCAATAATTCCCCTTTTTATTTCAACTATTTCTATTCTCTAGACAATATGCTATTATAACACTAATGCTTATATTTTCCTAAGGCATTTATTATCTTATTAAACACCATTTATATCGGTCCTATTTTAATTCTAATCTAAATACTATAACTCTCACTTATTACTATAATTTAATTCCATTTATTTCCTTTTTATGTATTTATATATACATATGTTCATTATTTACTAGAATCCTAAATTGGATTTATAGTGTCCATTCCTAAAATAATTCAAATTGTAACCATTAGGCAAGCTCATCCTGTTAAATTCATTTTCCCAAATCAATTATGGTTACAATGTTTATTACCTAACTTATGACCGTTTATTCATTTATTGCAAACAAGTCGTATTTATTACCATAATGGTCATATTTTTCATTTCCAATTAACATGGGTTATAATTCCATACACATATATTTCCCATAAACGGAAACTATTCAAACACATAATGATGTAAACAAACATTTTTTTTGAAAATTGGTACAGTTGCATTAATAATGAGAAAAGTACATAACAAGATTAACATACTAACCTGAATACAAATAGTACGAACAATATGAAAGAAAATACATAAATAAGAAAATAACTACACTAAAAGTGAAGTTGGACCCATGATGAGGTCGACAACTCCAATTCCTCCAAGTGTGATCTCGCTGCACTCCTAACCCATATCCGTTAACTTTGGCTTGTGCATGGCAATATCAACTATGCATCGTTGCATAAGTGGAAGAATTTACTCCGCCTTATATCTATTTCTAGAATATCGTGATCCAGTCATGACATGTTCATCAATTTGACTTCGATGTGCCAAGTGCAAAACCCATAAAACTTCCAAATATTGCATAAACGGGTACACATGTAAAACAAGAAACTGTCTGAGTTATACATGGATGCAATGGAATTATCCACTGAACCACTTTTTTGGCTCTCCATCCACTCAAGCTTCATCACCAACAATATTCCTCTATTCATTTCAGATTGTTCCCAAACTCCTTGAGTATAATTCTACGAATTTAGAGAGATTATTCATTGGTGGCTATTTTCGTTGTATTTGTAATCAATTCATCAATCCAAGAAGCATAAAGTGGATGTAGGCTTTTTAACGCCGAACCACAATAAATTTTGTGTTCTTACTGCTTTTTACTTCATTTTACTTAGAATTATTAGTCAATTGGGTGTTAGAACCACTTTTTGGTCAAACATTATTTACTACAATATAATATAATATATTTGCGTTAATTACGTAGATTTAAACGAATAAGGTTATATTTATTTACTTATTTATTCCAGTGTAGTAACCGTGTTTAGTAAGTTTTATTTATTATTGTTAAACAATTATGTTCCGGTCTAAACTAACAACCAAAACAAACCTTTTTATGTTTAATATTGTTTAAGATTCAGAATCTTACAAAAAAAGTTAATAAATGTAGTTATTGCAAATTTTTGCCCAAAATAGTTGAAAGAGGAATATGCATATTTCAAACCACAAGCAATATTATATATATATATATATATATATATATATATATGGAATGGCTATTATAACATAGAACAAATATACGTGAATAAAAGAATATAGGAGCGTTAATACATCCTCGGTATTTATGTATCTCAAATTTGAGTGTCAGAAAGATTGATTGTTAAGGAAAAATAAAGAAGATGAAAGAATATAAGAAAGAAGACGGAAGAATAAAAGAAAGAAAAGACAGAACATAATATCAAAATGGAATGAATAATCTATAATATAAACAATTCTATTTACATAACGAGGAAAATTGTAATGTACATACATCAACCAGAGTACAAAACACTGAATCAGCCTGGACAGTAATATTGACATCCCCTTTGAATTCTGATATGTACAAAAAATGCAATGGAATAAATAAAAGAATATGAGCATGTCTCAACTGAAGATCCTTTCTTGAAGCTCCGAAGTAGTCCAACCCTAGTTTGAAATATTTACTCGGTTTGACCCAAGCATTATAAGAAATTAACACCAGGATCAAGCTAGTAAACCAGCGTGAGAAACTCAATATATAAGGGGCATGTTTCAATACATTTAGAGAATGCACAGATTTATAACAGTTTTCCCCTCAAAGCATCCAATCATTAATTATCAAAATATTAATATAATAGATAATTTATATGGTACTTTGGTTATATTCGACAACATATTATGGTACACTCAGAAATGCTAAGCTCCGTTTACAAAATAGATTTTTCATTGAGATCTCTATGGTCAAGCCGGATCTGTACTCCATTCCCAACGATCAGAAATTATCTTCCGAACATCGTATATCTCTAGATAAAATATGCCATTAAGTAAACATAACTGGTCCATGCGCGAAAATACTAATGTGCACCACATGGAACCAAGTACCATCAACTCCCGCGAGCAACATTTATAAGCATACTCTAGATATGGAGTTCGCATTCACTATTGTGGGTTAGCTAAACACACCCCGTAAAATATACCCTAAGTAGACATAAGTTAATTTAATTTAAAATAAATAACAATAATTAATGATAAATTAATGGGATGAAAAATGGAATTTTGGATAATTGGGAACTGGGCCATGAAAATATTGTTGTTGCATTCGTGGCGAGATTCTGAACCGTTTTCATAATTTATTTACCGAAAAAGGAGTCCGTATGTGAAATATATTAATAAAACAAGTTATGCGTAAATATTAACACATAAGGTTTGAAGTTCAAATATATATATATATATATATATATGGAACATATTAATTATGGATTAGCATGAAGAGAATATTCTAAGTGAATTCGAAATTGTGTGTATATATTTATATTAAGAAGGGGATAAAGAAAATCAAACAAGGGAAAGAAATCAACCTAATAAATAATGTTTAATAAATGAGGCAATTAACCAGAAGATTAAATCTTTTGGACTGATCTTGACTCAAGGGCTCGACTGCTAGGGTCGACCATCAGTCATGTACCCTTCTACCAAAAGGGTGGACCGCCTTGGTTGAAGAGTGATTGTAAGGGGTTGTTTTTTTTTAGGGTTTTAATATAAATTGCATACACGGACTGCTTGGATTTAATCTAATAGATCATACGGTCTTTATTAACACTTGCAACTATATATAATCGAATAGATCATATGGTCTTTATTAACACTTGCAACTATATATACCACCCTCCTAGCCTTTCTCTAACACTATTCTTCATTTCATTTTTAAGCCTCCATTTTGTTCTTTTGTCATTGCTAATTCCAGAGATATGGTTGGATTTATTTTCTACTTCTCTAACCTCAATTCTATCCTCTCTATTCTAAGATTTATATAGGTTTAAGAATTCTAGAATTTAGTTTGTATATATATAAGATTCTGACTCATTTGCTTCTTATATGAATATATATATTAATAGAAGCAATGGAGCATGTTTACGAAGGCTAGATCCAAGTCTATTTGTGCTCATGTTCAGTTGTTCTTCATTCCCAAATCAATGTGAGTGGAAACCATTTAAGTTTTCTATTTTCTATGGTTTAATGGTCCATATTTGGATTATTGTACCTAGGAAGGTTTGGGTTTATACGAAAAGAAAACAATATCAAATACCTTAAATCTTCTATTATTTAATTAATTATAGTTGGGTTTGGGTTATTGATGTAATGGAAGAAAAGATATTTGGGTGTTGGTATGATTCTCGAATTTGGTCTAATTCACTTATTTTAAATATTTAAATTCATACGTGGATACATATTTATGTATACTTTGGTTGCAAAATCTTAAGGACTGGAATATTACAAATTGAATAGGTTTAAACATTTATTTCTAAAATTGATTATTTGAACGTATTATGTGACAGGCCGCCCCGCACCAGCCGACATTTCCCTCAAAATGCATTGTATTCATGCCTGACTAGCACGGAACGAACGTTAAAAGAAAAGGGTTGGAACAACTAATCACCAAAGAACCTGAAACACCCTACCTCCGTTAAGGTCACTCACAGAGGGAATGCGTTAACTTCAGTGGAGCATTATAGGTAAAAGATGCAGATAAATTACAAGACAGACAAATAAAGCAGCGGAAAATAAAGTCATTTTATAAACAACTTAATTCAATCAAGCTTTTACAACAATTTCCTCAATCATACTTAAATGTAATACATAGAACTTCTGTCTTGATTTAAAAACTTCCAAGAATAAAAGAAGCATAAAAACAATGATATTCCCCGATAAAGCATGAACCAGCCATAGCAGTGGAAGAGAGAGAGTCCAAAGCGATACACCAACTAATCTTCAAGCTTGGAAAGAGAAGAGGTCCAAGTTAGGCTGAGCTATTCCCTACCTGACTACCTGGGTGGGGGGGGGGGGGGGGGGGACAGAAGAAAAGAGGCGAAAAACAAACTAGGTCAGACATATGTCTGGTAAGTCCAGTGATTTTTCAGCATGCAAACAAGATAAAGGATCATGACATGAATAAACCGAAAATAAGACAATACCATAAAAACAAGGTAATTAAAGACAAGACAAGTGCAAGGTGAACTAAATGCGCTTATACTTTTTCTCTGCTTCGCTACTACTTTGTTAATCTGATTTCTATATTTATCTCTGCACCACCTAACTAGTGTCCTAAAATGATAATCGTGATCCCAACCCCCGTAATTGTGGTAGCCTTCAGGTGTACATCTATCGTGAGGATTCCACCTCAATCAGCCTAATTTCCATGAACATGTTAGATGTACCCTTACTACCCTATCGATCGGCTCCCTACTTGTATTCATGTTCCATGTGTCTATGTCAATCGGCTCTCTCTTGCATGTAGATACCCTTGCTGGTCCTACCATAAGGTGTATCAATCCTTATGATAGAGACCCGACACGATTCAAGATGCACAGTGTATAACTACTGGTACCCAGTGCCTGCTTTTTCCCACTCCGGAGTACGTGCACGCCCGTAAACCATTGGAACCTACACTGACGTACCCCTGCCGCTGCTTTGACCGCTTATAATCAGCCCAGTAATCGTGTCCCACCCTGCCTAGTTCAGGGTACCGTGATACATCCATGTGGGTTACTGCTGAAATGGGTCCCCGTTACTAGGGTTTCCTATTGGTTAAGTTTGTGGGCCTATATTAACTAATATTTCCCACCAACCCGATATGTACTTAACCCCCCCCCCCCATCGATTCAAGCATTTTTAATAAACGGTTAAGTTTTGTGGACCTATATACTAATATTACCCACCTACACGAGATGTACTTAACCCTCCCATTGATTCAAGCATGTTTATTTAATAGTTAAGTTTTGTGGGCCTATATTTACTAATATTACCCACCAACCCGATATGTACTTAACCCTTCCACTGATTCAAGCATGTTTATTTAACGGTTAAATTTTTTGGGCCTATATTTACTAATATTACCCACCAACCCGATATGTACTTAACCCTCCCGCACATTACTCCATATTAGTTAAGTATTGTCCGCTCGTGTTAACTTAACCCACTCATTCATCATGTCATGTTGGTTAAGCATTTCTTATTAACTTGACCCTCCTTACTTATCATGTTGGATCGATTAAGTGTTTCCTATTAACTTAACCCTGTTTGTTCATCAAGTTATATTGGTCAAGTGTTTCTTGTTAACTTAACCCCACGTATTCATCTTGTTGTATTGGTTAAGTGTCATCAATCAATTCAAGTTAACTTAACCCACCTACGTGTCATGTTACTTTGGTTAAGTGTTGCCTTTTTGTGTTAACTTAACCCTCCTACAAATCAAGTTATATTGGTTAAGTGTTGCCCTCTTATTTTAACTTAACCTTTCCATAAATCAAGTTAAATTGGTTAAGTGTTTCTAAATTTATTTAACCTCACCCACTTGTCTAATTAACATGTTATAACAGTTAAGTGTTCTAAATTTACTTAACCTCACCGGTTAAGTGTTTCTAAATTTACTTAACCTCACCCACTTGTCTAATTAACATGTTATAACGGTTAAGTGTTCTAAATTTACTTAACCTCACCCACTTGTCTAATTAACATGTTATAATGGTTAAGTGTTCTAAATTTACTTAACCTCACCCACTTGTCTAATTAACATGTTATAACGGTTAAGTGTTCTAAATTTACATAACCTCACCCACTTGTCTAATTAACATGTTATAACGGTTAAGTGTTCTAAATTTACTTAATCTCACCCATCAGTTTAGTTAACATGTTGAATTGGTTAAGTGTTTCCTTAATTGACTTAAACCTACCAATCTTGACTTAGCTTTTTTAAAGCACCAACCACTCACACTAGACAGGTATTGTTGTGGTCACTGGACGTGCCAGTCGGTTCCGGGCAGTTTTACACCACAACTCAGTCTAACCTCGGGTCCTTTTTGGGCTCAATGCACTAACCACCCACATTAGACAGGTATTGTTATGGTCATTCGATGTGCCGGTCGGTTCCTGGTAGTTTTACACCACAACTCAGTCTAACCTCGGGTTAGGCATATTCATCTTTTCTAAATTTATATATTTCTTATTTATGACAAATTCCATATATAAATTATTCCCAATTTAATTATGCAATAATTATGCTTATAATTAATGGTATACTAAATATACCATTTCATGAACCAATCTATGCCATGTAATTTTTCATGTTTATCTTACATATTTACATGTAAACTATAAATCAATTATTGTCATGGCCCACTTTCCTTCTAAATCACGTTCAAAATTTTAGGTATATAGATTATACCCTTTTCGTGCCACTTATCATGCTTATGTGTCAAACATGCCAATTACATGTAATTTCATGTTTTCCCCAACGTTACCCTCGTTGTACGTTCTCAAAATTACATAGAATGTTAGGCTCTATATTTTAGCCTAACTTATAAAACAAAAAGGGGAAAACAGGAACTTTGCAACATTCCAACATCATACAATAGTATGGATATAACTACACATATGTCACATGGATTTGGCATAGAACAATATACTTTTAACTATGAACTTGCAAATTTGATCTATGCAACATGAACCACAAGCATATGAATTTACATAAAACTATACAAGTTAAACTTGGCATGTAGCGGTGAACTTGTAAATTAGATATATCATAAAGGCATATGGACCTAACATATAAAGTTGTAGATCTAAACATATAAGGTCGTAGATCTAAACATGTATGTATAATGGCTCTAAACAATTAGGCATAAACGACATGACTTAGCCTAAAACTTGTATGTATCATAACATCACCAAACGTACATATGATAATTTCATTCCCAAATTCCTATACAACATCATAGGATTACTCACCAATTTCCACATAACATGACAGGTTTGATAGACCATAATAGTTCATAGGCATAAATGATAGAATAGACATGAATCAACATCACATACAACTCGATACAATTCTATTTTACAATTCATTACAAATCATGTCTTTAATTTATTCACATCTGAAAGATAACTACACTTACAATCAAAAGGAAAAACTTAATTTCAGGGAACTGTATTCTGAAACTGAATTGCATGCCTTTGATGTAGATCGTTGAATTCTCTTAGTTGAATTAGATTAGATTTAATTTGACTTAGGTTTTAGTGGCGGCTAGGTTTAGATGAGAGTGAATAATAGAATTAGGTTTTAGGGTCCTTATATAGTTGTAGAGAGTGTTTTAGGACTATTGATTAACCCTGAACCATGAGAACCAATCAGATGCCACATCAGCCTTAGAGCGAATCAGCCCACGGGTTGAAAGCCAAACACCCTGAATCAACCCCTGGTAGACCCAGCAGAGCTCGGGTCGACCTCAAAAATGGGCCGGTTCGGTTATTCCCCCTCCCGATTCGCTGCTTTGAACTTTTTTGCATATTTATTTATTTAATTCTTATATATATCTATATTTTTTTCTCATATGCATACAAACTTCAAGGCTTAATAACTTCTTCATAAGGTATCCGTTTTATGCAAATCAAATGTCTATCTTGACCAAAATTTTGAGACGAACGTAATAGCGTAACCCATTTCACTTAATTCTTCTTCTAAAAATTAAGTGTTCTTGAATTTGTTAATTTTAATATTCTCAAAAAATTCGGGGTGTTACAGAACCTATAGTATATCTCACAGTGCATGGAATAAAATATAATAATAACATAACTTGACATAAAACAGGCGAGACAGTGCATAAGCTGAAACTAAACCATCATAGCAGTGGAATCCAAAATATAGCTTATGATCCAAACCATCATTATTAAAAATTCAAAATATTGTCTCTAAAGCAAGATGGAAAAGGTACACTACTAATTTACAAAGTAGTGACCAACAACAACATAAGGAGAATATATATAAATAGTACGTGGAAGCCTCCTTCTCGTCTCCGGACAGCTACTCATGCATAACCACCTAACCTGTCTCTAGTCTACTCATTTAGAAGCACCTAGAGTAATAAGAAGAGTCATAAAACTCTGGGTCAAACAAAAGTCTGGTATGAGCGATAGCAACAAAACAAAGCAGTAACAAGTATAAATAATCATACCTGAACCTGGACCTACAATAAAAGAGTTAGCACAACAAGATGTACAATACTCTAAGGTAAACACTAACATAGAGTGTAAAATGGGAGGTGGTGTAACAACCCGAATTTTTTTGAATGGTGATAATAATGACTTAGAAATTTTGTCGTTTAAAATAAACACCAATATAGGAATTCATGTTGAAATAGACATTTATATGCATATAATTCAAATTAAATATGGGACTTAACATATCTTGAATCTTTAAAATTTAAGGTGGAATAAGTCATGTAATTTAATTTGAGGAAAAGGAAATTATATTATTCAACTTGAAATAAGAACCGTGTAATTAATCGAAGAATATGCCGAAATATTAATTGGAACGTATTTACAAATTTAATAGTGCGAATTTATTTTAAGTTTGTTGAAAGTTAAATTTGTTAAAAACAAACAGCGCTCTACTTCGTTCACCGTTCGATAAGTCGTTGAGGTTTAATCAGGCAACATTGTTGTTTTCTTGTGGTCTTGCTTAACATTTTGTTCAACCTAATCTAACATTCAAATTCAAATAATATGTGTATAGTTTGTTGTTGTAATTCATGTGCCACTTGTGTTTATTCTGCTGACAATTTAAAACACTGTCCTTGGCCATCTAGAATCGTCTACGCGTGTCTAGTTCCATTCACCGGTTTATACCCATTTCAGCGGGGAGGGGGGGGGTCTTTCTCACGGGGAACAGCTGAATTGTTTCCCTAAAATTATTTTTCTCATCGATCCTCCTCCGAAGCTTTGTCAAACCCAACTCCACCTCGTCAGTCCACCGCCGTCTATAGCTGGGAGTTCCTCCAGGTAGAGGCCTTTTTCCAAAATCAGTCGGCTTCCTCCCTTCGCTCCACCGTAGTTCACCCACCTCTTAAAGTGGAACCCTCTCTGCCTGAGGTAAGTTTCAACTTACGTTTTAGCTTATTCCAAGTCGTTGCTTCCGGCAATCACTATGTATGATGATTTGATGTTTACCTTGTTACTAGTTTTTTGAATTTGGACGATTTGCATATGACTGTGCTTGATTTCATACGTTCCATTCGGTCTTGATTACTTATTGCTTCTAGTTTGTTTAAATGAGTGGAGTTCTTTATAAAAATGATGATGTTTCTTTTGGAACCGGTTGCAGCACATTATGTAGGGAATGGGTTCTTTGAGTTGGTGTATGTAGCCAGCTAACATTTTTTTGTTGCCTGCTTTGTATTATCATGGTGCACTTTGCATTATTGGGGTGTGAGAATGTGTCCATTTATTGAATGCATGCATGGGTTTGATAACAAAGAAAACTCATGTCCTCACTTACCACACTAGAACTGTAAATATATTAGTGTAAAGTATTTATGATGTATACACTCTTTCTTAAATTTTTATATATGTTTTTTTTACAACCTTTATCTTCTGTGCCCGATGTTGTTGTCCAGTCTTAAACTTACAATATGATTCAAAGCACATAAGTTAACATATGCACTTATTATTGAGATTAGATTTGGTTTTATGGTTATCATGGGTCCTGATATTGTTTTCCTATATACGTATTTTTTAAATTAATTTAGAGATGATATGTCAATCATAGTGCAAAGCAATGAACCCTTATGCCGTAAGTATTTGAAACCTTGGATTTGGTTTTAAAGCAACTATATATGCATAAACCTTACTACATGCCACTGCTATGAGAAAACCGTAGTCTACTTGTAGTTCGTTTATTCCCAGTGTTGCCTACATCTCTTGTTGCTCTAACCCTACTGACTTATTAATATGTTTACTTGCTCACTCAAAGTCACTTGTTGTTTACTGTAACCAGAATGAATTGAGGCTAAATTGGTTTTTTTATGTTCTACATGCATGCATCTTTATCAAATAATTAGTTGCTTCTGCTAGTTTCGTTGGTCATATAGACTATTGTTCTCTAAGTAATTGGTGGCTGTTGTGAGGAACTGGAAATAATGGCTGCATGCACTTTGCTATTGTTGCTTTTTTCTTCCCAAAATCACGGACGGTTTTAATTATAGCAGGTTAAGGTATGTAGAGCAACACATGAATGGTCCCTTTTCACATAGGATCACAAAATATAATTTGAATTTTTTTTTATATATTTAATTTCCTTAGCATGTCTATTAGACAGAAATTGTGTCATATGTAAATGGAAATTCTTCAAAGTAATCAATGTGCCTTGATTCAAAATGTCCCTTGATAATTGCATGAGTAACTGCCTGTTGTCTTAATTCAGCGTTTTCCTTAAAACTGGTGCATGCATAACACATTCATTATCTTGGACCTGCATATTGTGACTCTAATATCTCATATATCTGCTCTAGCGTATTTTTATTCATTATCTTAGTTTGTTTTCCTGGACCACACGTATACCGTGCATGCATACTATTATTAACACTAATTAAAGTATGTAATCCATTATTGTATGTTTAATGCGTTATTTGCGGTGCTTTTATCCATCCTGTTTTACTGTAATATGATTTCTTACAAATAGTTTACATAATTAGCATTTAGCATTGTAAAGACTGTAACGCTTTAATAACATTATGACATGCTTCGTTTTAACTTTGTAATCTTGGATATATCGATTTGATGATGGAATGTAGGGATGGAAACAACTATAAACCTTTTTTTTAATTACTAAACCTATGATGCTACTTGATACCCCATCTATGCATCGTACACTCGTCATTTCAAGCATTTGAGGGACTTTATGTTAGTTCTATTTTTTTTTCTACATGCATGTTCAAGGAGTTTTGCTAACACTACCCAGACATTGATTTGAAATAAGTCTAATCCTGGCCCGAGTGTTTTGTGTTTTTGCATGGAACGCTTGGGTTAGGTCTCAAGTGTTATAGATGCAAAGGTTTAGCTCTTAAAGAGGAGAGGCGCGAGAAGACGCATGCGTGCAACATTTGACAAAAGCTGTAATTTTATAAAAATAATTTTATGTGTAAATTTATATATTTTTTCCACCACACAGAATATTGTGAACTCTGATTTGTATAAAATTTTATTTTGCTACTATTGTTGAGCATTGCGATTCTGTGTTAAATTCCATTTTTTTAAACCCTTTAAGCCAATAACAATCCGTCATTTTGAGCACTTCGAGTTGGTTTAATCACCGATTTGGGGAGGTCAAAATGGCAGGCTGTTACATTTGATATCAGAGCTATAGTTTTTATGAAACTTGGCTTATTGGGTTCAAAAAAAAACTCGTTAGAGATAGGGTGGAAATACCCTATAACGAGCAGAATTGACACTAGAATCGCTTATGATAGAGCGTATTTTTGGGAAGAATAAAGTATTTTAATGAGATTTTGGAAAAAATAAATAGATGTAAATTATTATTTTGAAGAAATTTTGAAGATATATATATATATATATATATTAAGGGAAACATTTTCAAAATACGTTTCCTTATTCCAATTCCCATCTGAGTGCCCTTTGAGACAAGAATTTCCAAAGTTTACCATCTAGTGAAAATATATATAAGTGATTTAAAAGGAGATTTTGGTTATATATTTATTAAGATGAGAAATAAGTATGGGGTTTTGAAAAATACTTAGAAATTTGACAAGGCGGAACTCGGGTCGGTACTTGAATTAAGTTAGAATACCCGTGAAAGATAAGAACAATCAAGAGTAAATCTGTTACTTTTGTTTAACAAGTATATAGTTTAAATTGAACATGATTTTCATCGAGTTCTATGTGAAATTCTGTATGATGATGATTTTGAGTAAATGGATTAGTAATACTAAGCGGTATGGGACTTTTGGTAATACTTTTCTGGTTACTCTCTTGACTTCTCATATGGAATATTCGGTTGTTTTGTATTCTCCACTGTGGGATTTGCAATTACCGTTTAAAAGTATACTTCAATTACCGAATTGAAGTGTTTTCCAAGTTGATATGCTTGTATGTCATATGTATGACGATACTTTTTGTTCTATATCACAACTATTGTGATTTGATTTATTTTGCCATATTGTTTTATATACGATATTTCTTATGAGTATCATATTGATTTATATATGATACTCTAGCTTTATTTATTTTATCATGTTGTTTTTATATATGATAAAATTGAATATCAGCTTTGTTTTGTTTAATTCAGGTTGTGATTATTATTTTTTCTTGCATGCGATGGTATATTTTTGTTAGATTCAAAAGTGGCTCTAACACCCAAATTATCTGAATTAGCAGAGATTTATATCTAGAAATGCAAGAAAACGCAGAAAACACACAAGATTCATAGTGGTTCGGCGTTAACGAGCCTACGTCCACTTTATATCTATGATTATACATAAGATTCAAGTACAATCAATGATTTTTCTCTCAATCTCACTTGTACAATGATGATTCACTCAATAATTTCTAGCTAAGACTGATAAGAAATTATAAGATAACAGTAAGAAACAACATTTGAAACTGCCAAAAGATCCTGAAAAATGCCAAGTGCTAGGCTATTTATAGGTGATTTCTTCAGGCGGATCGCGGTCATACACGACACAAATCCCGAGGATCTCGGACTGGTTCGAGAGAGGATGAAGAAATGGTCAAAATGGCCGTTATGGACAGATGTCATAAGATCCAAGCCTTTCGGGTCGTGGTAGACTAGTTCATTGCCTTCATTTGCGGGCGACACTGATCGGATCATGGAGCACTAGCGAGGATGGATCGGGTCTCGAAAAGCGGTCACGATCGGGGTCGTGGAAACAACATCACGATCCGTCGAAGGTAAGGTGATCACGCTCGTGTTACTAAGGGTTTTGACACATGAAACTCTATATTTTCTATGTGTGTGAACCCTGGTGGCTTGGTCAAAAAGCTAGCCAACATTTTGCCCCCTCGAAGTATGCTTTATCAACGATGGAGCATGCTTCGAAATTACTGAGCAATCTTCTCATGAAGCGATGTGAATCAAAAGTCGTGTCTGCCTGAAATGTCGTATTGCTTCAGGAAGTTGTGTTCTTTGACTGGTATGAATATCGGGCTAAATCATCAATCATTTCTTTGTTCATCGAGTGATTTTCATCTCTTGAGTTTCTGGAGATATTGCTATCAAATCGCCAGGTAAGTTTTAAAACTTTTTGTAAGAAGCAGCATTTAATAACTTTCATATTTCTGCAAATATGGAACTCTGCCTTTCCGATCCATTGGTCATGTTTGGGATCCGATCGCCACTTCGAGCCACGGGCCTTGGTGGACTATCTCACACCTTCGAGTAGAAACGTCCCATAGACCCGGGCGTTCATGGCCCAGCAGGCTCGAGGGGACATGCCAAATCACGAGTCATTGTGAACATTCACAGCCCGTGAGCCTCCCAAGACCTGTATTAGACAAAAAAGGGACACCAAGGGCCATAGTTACAACTATATAAGCTGTCCCACCATACACCTTTTCCCTTCTTCTTCTTTTCACTTTACTGCCGCTACTTCAAAAAATATTTGGTGGAACTTTAAATTTTCAACTCCTCTTTGTTTTCTCGAATTCCAATAGGTAAATTAAACACTATTTTTACTTATGGTAATTTAGAATTTACCATCGGCCCCCTCTCCCCATTCCATATTTTCTTCTTCGCCTTCTCTAATCATCAACCGCTATGGCGATGGGGGACCTCGAGTTGGTGACTTGAAACTGGGCGATGGGTTCGATTACATCAATTTGTGGGCGGAGGAGAGAAACGACGAGGGAGAAAATGTGAAGAAGTAGGTCATCTTGTTAAAAATTTTACGACTCAAGTCGTGATGATAGTGGGATGAAGGAGAGCAAGATGGAGTTGGTGTTAATCTAGGCAACAGATCGGGTCAGGGTAGTGGGCATTGGCTCATGGAGACAGAAAGCGAAACGGATCGAGGGTCCTTTCCACGAGTCGTTCCGGTAAAGAAAATTTGTTACGAACCGGATCGTTCCGCGATCCAGAGCATAGTCCACGAGTTGATGCTCCCTACTGGCGTAGCTTGTCAGCAATCCAATACCCACGATCTGATCCCTATCCCAAGCACTAGCATCTGTACTGCGACCCGATCCCTAAGACTTCAACAAACCAACTTTATTAATGATCCCATGCATATATTAACTAAAGAACACTGTGCAATGTATATCAATGGAAAATTAGGTTAGAGCCTTCAAGATGAACTTTCCGGATTGAACATAATAGTGACTTTATGGCATACTTACTATGTTTATCCAATTTACTTTGTGATTTTTCTTTTCTAGTGTTATACATGCTTACACACACTAGCACTTACGCACACACAGGGTTCACGGGTTACTACATCCTAATCTTTCATATTTACTTGCCAAAATAGCTATGTCAGATAGACGTTCCTCTAGAATATTTGAAATGAAGGCGAACCTGGAGTTGTCGAAACATCATAATCCCTATGTACTTCAAGTTGATCCAGAGGGCGGACTCTGAGTCCGAATATGAGATAGATACAGAATCGAATTCTTCTGAGTGTACTTCGCTAGAGGAGGAGGAAGAAGATGACCGAGCTCCTGATGAAATTTCCGGTGTTGAGGAGGTTGAGGAAAAGAAGCTCACTGGTTCTCTGGCTTCCAAATTAAATGACATAAAGCTTAAGAAAATATGCTTAAGACACGGGATCCCCTGGGACGATGTTAAGACTCCAGGAAGTGAGGATAGACCTCATTCTGCCCCGCCACGGTACATGACCGTCAGTAGGCTAATGTGTTGGGTAGGCGCTATTACTCCATTTCCACCAATTGTTGTTGAGACCTTAAGGCGATTGCGCATTGCACCTATGCAACTTCATCCTAACGCTTACGCGACCTTGTATACTCTATGCATTGCGTATGAGGAGATTCTACAGATTGAGCTCACTTTCAAAGAATTGAAATTCTATTATCTCTTCAAACACCGTTCCACAGTGACTCCAAACTTCTCTTTCTTTGAATCAGTGGCCAACAGGAAGGTTTTGTCGGAGGGTCACAACAACATAGGGGATCCCAAAGTTGATTGGTTTTACATAAAACAATAGGCCGGGTGTGCAAGGAAGTAGATAAAGTCAAGTAAGCCTTAATTCTCTTGATGCATGATCTAGTTGCATAATCAAAGTGCTAACATGTTTCCTTTTTCTGTGCAGATCACATTTTTCCAAAAACAGAAGGTTCAATGTATGAAGATCGACTGTCCCATCTTCTTAAAAGCACATCTGATTTCTTAAAAATCAAGAAATGTATCGCCGACGAGAATCTTCACAAACACCGTCTTTTGGACATAAGATATGGGCTTGGCTTAGGTGGTAGGCCTTACAAGTACGTGCCCCCTACTGGTGGGGAGTCTAGTAGCATACCCCCGGCTGGGGGAGAGGGGGCCACAGGAGCTGCAAAAGTGGTTGAGATCCCTAAAAGTCCTTCACCTTTAATTGACCAAGACGACGAGGATCTCAATGTGTATAAGGGAGGCGAAACTCGAATTAGCGAGCCAAGAGACAACCCTTCCTTTAAAGGACAGTCTCCCGCGAAAACTCCACCACCAATCGAACCGTCGTTGATAGATGAGCAAATACGTGAGGGTTTAGAAAAGATTCCCTTACCAGATGACCTCCAAACCTCCGGAGATTTTGATGGGGAACCATTTTTCCTTACCTCCGAGGGAGAAACTTCTCCAGTTAAAGATAAAGAAA
Organism: Allium sativum; assembly: GCA_030737875.1. Classification (NCBI taxonomy): domain Eukaryota; kingdom Viridiplantae; phylum Streptophyta; class Magnoliopsida; order Asparagales; family Amaryllidaceae; genus Allium; species Allium sativum. Next base: position 801,912,278 of record CM060909.1, on the reverse strand, counting down.
CCGTGTAGACATGCCAGAAATCGGGCCCTGGTCTGTTAGAGGGATTACACGGGCATACACACATACCACATGCACCACTTGTCACGACACCTTTACGCTAGTCACATCTGTAACTCTGATCTCCACTTGTTATTTTTTGCAGGAAGCATGCCTCGTCGTTATTCCTACTCCTACCGTGCTCTTCGAGAAAATACTCCCAGGCTTTCTTCCATGTCCAAGCATGACTGCAGCGGCAGTCGTGGGAGGGATAGCTGTCCCCGCGCGCTCGCTCTCCTTCTAAGCAAGATCCTAGGAAATCCCATAATAGCCAACCACAACATGCTGGGAGCAAAGAGATTTCTAAAGCGCCAACTCATCCGAGGGGCTTACCTCCCCATGGAAAATATTCTAAAAAGCCTCACGATCCCAAGGACAAATAAAAGGAACCGAACAAAGGCAGAGAGCAGGAGAAAACAGCCCTTGTTCCCTCGGGTCAGCAATATCTAGAGTCCTCTACTACGCAAGAAGTGGCTCTGGCTCCTAACGTTAAAGCAAAATTGGAGCGCTTGTTGAAGCAATTCCCTGAACTCTATTTTGAGAGGATGGCCTTTGTCCCAGACCTGGAGCCAGTTCCTGAGAATTGGGATGACGAAGTTGTGGGACGCGTCGCCAATGTAGCCAAGCAGTATAAGGTGATGAAAAACATGCTAAGAATCTTTTCGAGGTGATCCGTACTTTAGAGACGGATGTTGTTACGGCGAGGGTAAAGATTGATAACGACACTAGGGCTAGGAATAAAGCAATAAAGGATCTTGAGGATGACCCGGCTCTTCTTGCGATAGCTCAGCGGGATGCTAACAATCATAAGACCGAGCTAGAGAATGCCACAAAACGCTTCCACCTCGAACTTGATCCAAATAGTCAAGAGCGTGTGGCCTTGAGGAAGGAGGTGGAGGACCTAAAACTTGCTAATGCTAAACTGAAAGCTGCACAAGATCGATTTGCTACAGAAAGGGCCACTTGGGAAGAGGAGAGAACAAGCTTGAACAATAGACTTGCCCATGCCGAAGAACGGGCAACTGTTGCCGAGAGTAATGCCAATGCTGCTCTTGAGTCAGCTTCCACTGCCACTACTTGCCTTGCTGAAGCCGAGAAGGAGATTGAAGGGTTTGGGGAACTGCTTATGGAATTTTTTATCAGGTTATCCACACCCGATATATCTCCTAGATCCAAGATTATAACAAAACTCTGGTTAATGTCTGGGATATGATAGTCGATGGAGAGAAGAAGCAGTAGGGGTTAATGAGATTGACGAAAGCAAACTTATGGAGACCTTCCTTAAGGGGGGGGGAGAGCTTGAGGCCTTAGCGGAAGGTAGACGTATGATCCGAGAGCCCATGGAGAAAGAGAAAACCGATCTCAAGGGAAAAACTAAAATCGACGAGGGTTCCAGCTCAACATCGGAGCCTAATACTTCTGACGTTGAGGAATACAATCCCGACGATCCCTTGATCTCCAGAATTCCAGTCCCTCCAACTGTTGGAGCTTCCACTACGGCTTTGACTGAAGGATCAGCGGAAGGTATCTCCACATTTTCTCCACAGTTTATCAAAGCCGTTATAGCTTGTCGTCATGATACAGAGCAGTCAATTGGGATGACCATACTTTCTCCTAAACTAATAGCTATTTCTTCTTATAATGTACGTGTCAGGTCTACCGAGGAGGTTACAGAGAAGCCGACGGATGTCGAAAAGGTTGATGTGCCTCCAATCACTGAGGTCACTCCTGAAGATCCAAAGCAGCTCGAGGCTGAGATAACTAGAGAAACCATTGAAGCTTCCAACAAAGGTGCCCCAAAGGATGCTGAAATTATTGGGGCCTTGGATGATATTGATGATGGCCATGAGGATGAAGAGGAGGAAATATACATCGTGGGAGAAACAAAAGATCCTGAGAATGAGACTTTGGCCGGGATGAAAGCGAGGAGCGATAAGTAGTTGGCTTTGAAATTCGAGGAATGAGAGCCTCTAAATGTTCCTCCTATCACTGCCACTGATCCCAAAATGGGGTTAATCATAAAATTCCACTCTAAGTCGATAACTTCGCAGCTTGCAGGCCAGTCTACCAACCTTCCCGTGAATCTTCCTTCCAACAAAAAGAAGAGGAAGAAGTGTGATAAAGCCGATGTCGACAAGGAGGAGGAGACAGAGAAGAGAAAGAAGGAAAAGAGGCCAAGGTCGTCCCCAAAGCCCAAGTAGTGCTAGTTTAGTTATGCTTTTTCCTTTTTAGTATTTCCACTGGCCTTAGGATGTAGCCGCGAGTATGGCCCTCGCTTTTTGCTTAGCTTTATTTTGTAATTCCATACTTAGTAAATGAAAGTCTGCTTCTTTTATATCTTCGCATACTTGCAAATTTATAATATCTGCAAAGTTTATTATTCTAAATCACAGAACTTAAATATAATCATAAGTAGTGTTAACAATCACAACTAGCATCGAAGTCATAAATAATAATCGTTGAAAAATTCGTGTGTTAAGTAAATGTGAAGTATAAACAAATGAGAAGTGTTGTAGGAATATGCCCCCAATCAATCATCGTTATAATGCCTGGCCAGGGCTTATAGAGGATTGATTAGAGTCATACTTTAGTTGCCACCCAAATCCGGAAATGAGGGGGTCGGGCTCATCTTTCATTCTCGTTCCCGATCCTGCAGCGGGATAGGAGCCCTTATGCGGCATTTAGTTAAAACGACTTTATACTCTCCTATCGTATGCCCCAGATAAAGTTCGAACTAAGCTTTCAGTTTGTTCCCCGATCCTTCAGCGGGGTAGGAGTTCTTTTGCGGCACCGAGTCTCCAGCGCCTTTATACTCTCCCGTCGAATACCAACGGTAGAGTGTTAGTAGAGATGGTCTTTAAAATCATGGTGCAACTTCACGTCTCGCGGATAATTTGTTTCCTTGTACTATGTACTTCTTCTCAGGTCTTGAGAAGCAGGGCTTTGATGACTGTGTCGTTTACTTTATTGCCTTCTCGGTACCCTGCATGTTGTTAATAATTACATAGTTTACAATAATTCACGAGTAATAATATAGTAAATAAAGGTGCGATAAAAGTAAATGACACACGATATTTTATAGTGGTTCGGTCGAATCATGACCTACGTCCACTTTATAATCTTTTGCTCATATAACTAGACTGTTATAGGCAATTCAAGCCTTATTACATGGTCCTACAAACAAAAGAATAAGAATGACAGTTTCACGTCAAATAGTGCTGCAAATGCTGGGCATTCCACACTCTGGGGATTTCAGTTCCGTCCACGGTCGTTAGCTTGAAGGATCCATTATCAAGTCTCCGTAGGATGGCATAGGGTCCTTCCCACTTCAGCCCCAAATGCAATGGGTGTGGAAAGACACACTTTAGAACCAAGTCTCTGGGTTCAAAGGTTCGAGCTCGGACTCTTTTGTTGTAGTACTGAGCAACTTGCGGCTTGTGCCTTAAGGCACGTAGATCCGCCTCGTCTCTCTTTTCTTCTATCATATCCAGGGATTCGAGAAGCAGCTCATTATTAGTCATTGGGTCGTAATAAGTGACCCTGTGGGACGGTATTTCTAGCTCTACCGGGATGACTGCTTCCTATCCGAAAGCAAGGGAGAAAGGAGTATGCCCGGTAGCTGATTTGAAAGTTGTTCAGTAGGCCCACAGAGAGGTAGCTCATCGACCTACATGGCCTTGGCCCGCTTCAGTCACCTCTTCAAAATGGACTTGATTAATTTGTTTGCCGCTTCTACCTGCCCATTTGACTGTGGGTGTGCCACGGCCGTGAACCTCTTCTCGATATGGTATCTTCGACAAAAATCTCGGAACTCAGAGCTGTCAAATTGGGTTCCATTATCAGTTATGATAACTTTCGGGATTCCAAACTGACATATGATATTTATCACAATGAAGTTGATCACCTTCTTGTTTGAAATAGTTGTCATAGCTTCTGCTTCAACCCATTTTGTAAAGTAAACAATGGCCACTACAGCAAACTTTGCTCCACCCTTCGCTAGGGGGAGACTTCCAAGGATATCAACTCCCCACACCGCGAAAGGCCACGGAGTCAACATTTTCTTTAATTGGTTAGGAGGTGCCCTGGAAACCTTTGAGAATTTCTAGCATGTGTCGCAATGTCGAGCATACTTAGCTGCATCCTTATTTACAGTGGGCTAAAAATATCCATATCATAGTATCTTTTTTGCTAGTGTTTGTCCTTCAGTGTGGTCGCCACATTCTCCTTCGTGAACTTATTTTAATACCCTTCTATATCATCATGGGCTATACACCGGAGGAGCGGCATCAAGAACCCTTGCTGATATAGAACTTCACCTTGCATGTCATATCGCAAAGCTTTCTGAATCATGGCATGTCTACCACTCTTCTTGGTTGGGAGTGTCCCATCGACAAGGAAATTCTTCAAGGGTGTAACACCCCACCTCTGCTAGGGTCACTCACAAAGGGAATGCACTAGTTTTGGAGGGGTATTATCTAGTAAATAGGCACAGAGTTAACACAAGACAGAACATAAATTAAACAGATTATATAAAGAAGCGGATATAAATTTAACCAAATCTCATTACGTGGGAAATAGAGTCAAAACCTCTTACATCAAAATACCAAGTCATTATTTCATTACATCAAGTTCTAAAGAAGCAAAGTACTTAAAACAACATAAGTCCAATATTATTCCCCAAAAAGAGCATGAGTGCAGCCATAGCATAGCTCAAGACCAAAACGTACATGAGCTGTCAGATAGCAAGCAAAGTCCAAGCTAAGAGCTAGAGTTTCCTCCCTGAGAACCTTGTGGGGGGGGGGAACGAAAGAAAAAGAGGTGGAAGAAAACGGGTCAGTCAAAAAGACTGGTAAGCCCTAGTGACTATCAACATAAAAACTAATAAAGTTAACTGGACATGAGAAACTGAGATTAAACATAAAGATAATAACTGGACTGACATGATAATAAAAGGTAACAAGATAAGAGTGGCATTGCATATACAAGGTTTACTGCACTAACTATACTAGTGTCCAAATCCATGTCAAGTATAAATCTAGAAATGATCCCTAAACTCAATAATATGAAATAACCCAATACGGGGTCCAACAGTCCATCCTAATCGATCGGCTTTTCTCGTCGTGTGTCGGTGTTATACGGCCCAATCGCGGAATGTAGTCACATGTGCTAGGTCCACCCTAGGATGTATCAGGTCCTAGGGTGTCAATCACTGACACAAATCAAGCACGCACAATGTGGTACTATGGGTGCCCATGCCTACTTTTTCAACTCCGGACTAAGTGCACGACCCTAGTCCGCCTGAATCTACACTGGCGCACCTTACTCAGCCGTTATTCTTGGTCGCTTACAATCAGCCCAGTAATCGTGCCCCATCCTGCCTAGTCCCCAAGGTATCGTGATACTTCTAAGTGGGTTACTGCTGAAAGGGACCACGTGGCTAGGATTTCTAATGGGTTAAGTGTTGTCATTAAAAAGGTCATGACTTAACCCCTATCCAAACATGTATCAAATTGGTTAAGTGTATTCAAGTGGTCCATGACTTAACCGTACCATGTGGCATTAATTCACTTAACGCACCCCAACCTCTCACATTAGACTTGGTTACGGTTACTGGATGTGTCGGGCGGTTCCGGGCAGATTTACACCATAACCTAGTCTAACCTCGGGTTTAAAGTGCTATTTGACCAACTACTCACATTGGGTCCTATTATTTGCAATAACTGGATTTGCCGGGCGGTTCCGGGCAGATTTACGTTGCAAATTCAACCCAACCTCGAGTTGGCCATTTTCAAGTTATCTAATTGTCATGTCCCAAATTCATGTTTTCAAGCCTATTCTCTTGTCAAGTTTTTTGTCATATCATGTCAATTCCATAGACAATTTTCAAGTTTGCCTAATCTACCCAAAACGTATCCCCAACGTACGTGAATTCACATTAATACAACATGTCAAAATAGAGAATAACACAAACAGGATAGTCATAGAATGGCAAAGGTGTTCACAAGTTAAGCATGATGATTATAACATTACAGACATATGAAATAGGGTCTCAACATCAACTTGACAAGACATGGTGATAGACATGGTAAAGGATTGGCATAAGATAATACCCCAATAATAGTTTCAACATCACAGGCATGGCAAGATAAAGATCGTAAAGGGGTTTTAGATTAAACATGAATATATCCAAATCAAGTTCATACTAATATTCCACAAGTCAACATTTAAGATGAATAGATCTGGGGTGTACAAAACTAGATTCAAAATAACAGATTTCAAAGTGATAGTCATAGATCCAAGATATACAATAGTAGATCCAACTTAGTTATCATGTTTATGCATAATTTCAGTTTACATCGTGTTCAGGTTAAATTTACAGTTTAAATCCAAGAGTGACAAAGGGCTTACAGATCGTAGTCTAGAGAATGAGAAAGCAAAAAGAGTAGAAGCAGAATCTCTAGCAAATCCCCAAACCAACATAGCACTAAAAAAGTCTTGAATAGCCTCCTTGTTCTCTATCTTCTAGTCAGAACTTCAGCAGCATATGGTCGGTCAAGAATGTGATAGAAAGTCTAGGGTCAGGGGCTATTTATATAGTGTTTAGAGAGTGAATCTGGACAAGCAACGAGACCAGATACATCTGGCTCAAAAACAGGCTAGGTGACCAGGTCGACACCCAAGTCGACTGCGCAGTCGACCTGGTCCTGGGGGTGTCGACTGCCCAGTCGACTCCCCAGTCGACCTGGGTCTGGGCGGGAAATTTCCCGCCCCGTCTGTTCTGCGTTTGAAATTCGAATTTTGAATTCGAATTCGAGATGTTTTGAACTCTGAATATTTCTGAAACTTTGGGGAGCCATAACTTGGTCATACGGACTCCGATTTTCGAAAACTCGGACTCGATTTCATGTAGAATTCCGAGGCGAATGCAATGGCGCAACCCGTTTCCCTTGGTTCTTATTTTAAAATTTAATTCTGCCTAGATTTATGGTTATAACACGTTATTAAAATACGGGTTGTTACAAAGGGTGTCATCCATGATTCCCTTTCCAGCTCAGTCTCCAGCACAGGATCAATTTCCATCTGATCGATGCTTGGAGTGTGAAGTGTTTCTACCAGGATCATCTCCGTGTCCTCGGGATTATCAGAACTAGCCATTTTTGCTAGCTTATCGGCCCTCTGATTCTCCGATCGAGGGATATGTGTAATGCTATAATGTTCTAAGCTACTTAACATTTCCTTTACTTTCTTTAGACATGACACCAGTCTTGGCCCTTTAGCTTGGAATTCCCCATTGACCTGGTTCACAACCATCTTCGAATCACAGAAGATACCTAGCTTTGTTATTCCCAATTTCTTGGCAAGTCTGAGCCCAACAATCGGGGCTTCATATTCCGAATCGTTATTCGTGGCGTGGAACTCCAACCTCAGAGCATAATATATTGATCACTTCTCGGGGGTTTCCAATACAATTCCTGCACCTGATCTTCTATTATTCCTAGCTCTGTCGGTATATAGTTTCCATGCATTAGGGTCAAGGAGTTGTTTTGGGTGTCAATTTCTTCGCTCACTTCATTATCTTCAAAGTAAATTCTGCTATAAAGTCTGCCTGTACTTGCCCCCTTATCGATCTTCGGGGCTGAAAGTTCAGGTCAAACTGACTAAATTCAATATTCCATTTTAGCAGCCTTCCCGACGCCTCGGGTTTTCGCAATACTTTCAGCGGATGATCCATATATACTGTAATGGGATGAGCCTGAAAATAGTGACGAAGTTTTCGTGATGTGGTTAGCAGGCTATATGAAAGCTTTTCTATCTTTGGATAATTCCATTCTACGGTCGCTAACTTTTTGCTTACATAATATACTGGTCTCTGAATTTTATCCTCTTCTCTTACCAAGGCCGAGCTTATGGCGTGGGACGACACTGCCAAATATACAAATAAACCGTCATGATCTATTCGATTGGACAGTATCGGGGGATTTTCCAAATGATTCATTAGGTTCCGAAATGCTTCTATACAATCAGGAGTCCATTTAAAGTTGTGCTTGCCTTGCTTTATCAGCTCGAAGAATGGGATGCATTTATCTGTATCTTTGGAGATGAATCTACTCAGCGCTGCCACTTTTCCAACGAGGCTTTGCACATCTTTAATCTGCCTTGGTTCTTGAATATTTCAGATTGCTATAATTTGATCAGGGTTAATCTCAATTCCACGCGAACTGATGATAAAGCCCAAAAATTTCCAAAAGCAACCCCAAACGAACACTTCAAAGAGTTGAGCTTCATTCCATAGCGTTTGAGTATATCGAACATTTCAGCTAAATCGACAGTGTGATTCACCGACTGTCTAGACTTTACTAGCATATCGTCTATGTATACCTCCATCGTCTTCCCAATCTGGTTATAAAACATTCTGTTTACCAGCCTTTGATAGGTTGCTCCGGCGTTCTTTAGGCCAAAAGGCATCACCATGTAACAGTATAATCCCAAATCTGTGATAAAGCTGGCATGTTCTTGATCCAGAACGTGCATAGAGATTTGGTTATATCCAGAATAAGCGTCCATAAAGGAGAGGAGCTCATGACCTGCCGTGGAATCCACCAATTGGTCAATTCTAGGAAGTGGAAAGTTATCCTTCGGGCAGGCCTTGTTTAAGTCCGAGAAATCGATGCAGGTATGCCATTTTCCCTTGGCCTTTCTTACCAACACCGGATTTGAAATCCAATCCGGGTAAGTCAAGTCTCTGATAAATCCGTTGCTCCTCAATTTCTCAACTTCTTCTTTTAAGGCGGCCGACCTCTCCAGGCCTAGCATTCACCTTTTATGTTTGACAGGTGGATGCTTCGGGTTGATACTCAGTGAATGACGCATGATTGATGGAGATATACAACAAATATCAGTGTGGATCCAGGCAAACACATCCAGGTTGGCCTTCAGAAAGTCGATCAGCTCCTTTGCACGAACAGGATCCAACTGGGACCCGATCTTTAAGACCTTCACTGGGTCATTATCATCGATCAGAACGTCCTCAGTTGTTTCGTTAAGAGTCACCATTCTGCCCCCGTGTTCCTCATCCTCTCTAGGATCTATATCCTCGGGTATTTCCTTTGTTGGCTCCCTTGGAACTGCCTTTAATTGCTATGTTGTATTCTCTTTTGTAAGCGGAGCAGTATCCTTCCGATCAATATTCAATCCTTGAGTAATAATTTCAATTCTGCTATATAGCAAGCTCTTCCTGCGACTTGGTTGTCCCTAACTACTCCTACCCCCGTATTCGTTGGGAATTTTAATAATAGGTACCAGGGCGCGATACAGGCCCTGAATTCTGCTAGGGTCGGTCGGCCCAAGAAAGCGTTATAAGGCGACTCAATGTCCAAAACTATAAACGTGAGGATTTTCACTCTCTGGCGATCTCCCTCTCCCAGAGTGACTGGTAAATCTACATATCCGATTGGGGATGTTGAGGCTCCGTTGAAGCCGCGTATCCATCCATCACAGGGCTTCAAATCTTTCGCTTCCAATTGTATCTGATCGAATGCTTTTTTGAAGAGTATATTTACCGAACTTCCATTATCCACCAAAATTTATGGACTAATGCGGGGCCAATATTTGTGGTGATCACCAGAGGGTCCTCGGCAGGGGAATGAATTCCAAAATTATCTCTGTCGCGAAAGACGACATCATCGGACATAGTTTTTTGCTGTTTCACCGGGGCTCCAACTTCAGGATTACTGCACTCCCATATTTCAAGATGTTTGGCTGCATTCACATATCGATTCATTGTCCTAAAGCTGTGTCCAGCAGGATGAGGTCCTCCTACTATAGAGTTGATGACAATATTCTTTCCTTTCTGTTGAGCGGTAGGTCTGGCAGCAGGCTAATTCTGGTTCGGCGGTTATCTAGCTTGCCCCTTGTCTCTCGAAGTAACCTTATACTCATCTAAATTTCCCTCACGAAGTAACTTCTCAACAACATCCCTCAAATGTCGACATTCGTTGGTGGAGTGTCCGTGGGTTTGATGGAAGAGATAAAACTTCCCCAACTCTCGTTCTTTCTCTATAGAATCCCTAGGTGGGGGACTCTTATACTGGAGGACGTTGTAAGTATCCATATATATATTTTCTAAGGTATCATTTAAAGGCGTGAAATTCTCGAATGGCCGGTATCGAGGCCTCTTCTGCGAGTTATTTCCTTGATTACTCCTCATGTTAGCATTCCCAGGCTGACGGCCATTCCCCTAGTTTTTATTACCTACGTTCACTTCCACCTTTCCAAAGTTGTCCCCAGTTTGTTTGATAGCCACATTGCTCTATATGTCTTCCATGTCAGTGGCTTTCCACTTCCGGTTGGCGTAAATTTCTTCTTGACACAGGCGGATATTGGCTTTTTCATATAATATCTCTCTGGTCAGCGGTGGCTTGCTGGCCAAATATTTTCCAAACTCAGTATCCTTATCCACTCCGTCGAACAGAGCCATCAAAAAAGTTTGTTCATGGGGATCTCTTACTTCCGTGACTGCTAGATTAAAGTGATCTATGTAGGACCTCAAAGTTTCATCCGGACGTTGCTTAATGAGGGATAATTCGATGACATTCTTAGATCTCTAAGTATGTAGCTGGAACTGATTCACAAACTGTTCACTTAATTCCCTGAAACTGGAGATCGATCGCACTGGAAAACGAGTAAACCACATTAGCACCGTATCCTCCAGGAATATCGGGAATGCCTTACACTTTACGGCGTCGGAAGCGGTAGCTGTATTCATGTACTATGAATATCTCATTAGGTGCTGGATTGGATCCACCCTTCCTGCATAACAGTTCATAGGTGGCATGTTAAATTTCCTTGGGAATTGAACCTCCAATATGTCATCCGTGAAGGGTGTATGGATGTGGCCTATACCCCAATCTTCGTTCCTTTATCCGTGACTTTCTACCATCATTTGTCTGATCATGGCTTTGATATCTGCATGGGTCAGGGTAGATTCAGGATCAGCACTTCTTGCCCTACGGGGCCCTCCGGCATTTCTTTGACGTGCTGCTTTAAAGCCTAGGACCTGAGCAGAACTCCCTTGCCCCTATTGCTACGGTCAATCACGCGATGAGCGGGAGAAATAGGTTGATTCTGAGCAGGGTCAACGATGTCTCCATTCCTAGGTGGTAGAGCGAGCTCATTTAAGTTACGGTTATTAGTTCCTTGATTAAGCGCCTCTTCTTCTCGAGAAGGAAGTGACCCAAATCGAAGCTGCTCTATGTTCTCAACCCTTTCTAATAGGGGACATCGCCTGTTTATTCGAGGCTCTTCAATCGAGGATGTGTATTCTAGGGAAAAGGGTGAGATGGTGGTGGTGACCCTGCCTCTGTATATCATCAATTCATCTATCTAGAGCAGTAATATTCTGTCGCAGTAACAAGCTCTCTCGCCTTTGTGCAGCCAATTCATCAGTTTGTCTGTCCAATGCTTCAAGTATGCGAGATAGATCTCCTTCGGTTGCTCGAGCAGAAGCGTCTAGCTGATCATCAGCATTCTCTCTTATACGCAAAGACCCTGAACCAGGTCGTACAGAAGCACCAGCATGAGCAGAATGAGCCATAATTTCCTTCTCAAGTCGAGTAGTGGTCTGATTGTCATTTCGAATTGTGGACACCCTAGGCTGATGGCTCGTGGTACCCTCCTGGCGTCGGCTCGTAGTGGTCCCCTGGGGTCGGATCGTGGGAGCATTAGCCGGAAGGAGGGTGGAGTTATCTTGAGAACGAATCGTGATGCCTTCGGCCACTCGGGTCGTGACAACCTCTCCGGCTCCGATCGCCCCCATCTCCACGATCCGGAGAATCAACCTCGAACTGCTCCTGAACACTGTCTTCACGAGCTTCGTTGTGACTTTATCGGCCTGCGAAGCTCGTACATCCTTAGACTTCTTTCTAGCCATAATACTTTGGATATGCTGAGTTCTTCAAAAATCAAAACAGTGAAGGTTCATACTATCTTCTTCGGACTTGAGTATCCAAACGGTAGAGTGACAATCCGATATGCTGAGACTTCGTTTCACAGTGAAAGCATCAAAATGTTAGATTCAAAAGTGGCTCTAACACCCAAATTATCTGAATTAGCAGTGATTTATATCTAGAAATGCAAGACACGGAAAACACACAAGATTTATAGTGGTTCGGTGTTAACGAGCCTACGTCCAGTTTATATCTATGATCATACATAAGATTCAAGTACAATCCATGATTTTTCTCTCAATCTCACTTGTACAATGATGATTCACTCAATAATTTTGAGCTAAGACTGATAAGAAATTATAAGATAACAGTAATGGTAGAAGCAACACTTGAAACTGCCAAAAGATCCTGGAAAATGCCAAGTGCTAGGCTATTTATAGGTGATTTCTTCAGGTGGATCGCATTCATACGTGGCACACATCCCGAGGATCTTGGACTAGTTCGTGAGAGGATGAAGAAGTGGTCAAAATGGCCGTTATGGACAAATGTCATGAGATCCGAGCCTTTCGGGTTGTAACACCCCACATCCATTAGTGTCACTCATAAAGGGAATGCACTAAGTTCTGTGGAGCATTTAGGGTAAAAGATGCAAATAAATTACAAGACAGACAGAAATTAAACAGCGGAAAATAAAACTTTGCTTTATTGATAAAATAGTTTGTACAATGGTTTCTTTACAATATCAGAGTATCATCTGTCTTACAAAATAAAGAAGCATAAAAACAACATTTATATCCCCCGATTTTAGAAAGAGCCAGCCATAGCATCTGAAAAGAGAATCCAAGCAAACTTCGACAAATCTTCAAGCTGGGAAAGAGTGGCAGTCCAACTTAACCTGAGCTAAACTATTCCCTCCTTTACTACCTGGGGGGGGGGGACGGAAGAAAAGAAGACGAAAGAAAAACAGAGTCAGACATAAAGCCTGAGTAAGTTCAGTAACTTCTAGCATGTGAACATGGAAAAACAAAACGACATGAATTAACTGAATACAAGATTACACCATGACGATAGGGTCAGCAAGATTAGACAAGATAATCACAAGATATGCTAAGATAAGATAAACTGGATATGCTCTAATACTTTCGCTGCTTCGCTATTTCCTTGTTATACTGGTTTCTATATCTCTGCACCACCTAACTAGTGTTCCAACTAGTAACGATAACGTGGTCCTAATCCCTATATTTTCCCTTGCCTTCGAGCATCCATTTATTATTTATTACCTAGATCTAATCTAGGGTTTTCTATTCAGTGCTTTCTAGATTCAACTTGAGTTTTACGCTGTCTGCTGAACGCTTCTCGGATTCAGGATTTATGCCACCTAGTTCAACTAGGGATTATGCTACCTATCGAATGATGCCCCCAAGTCTAGGACACACTACCTAGAGTGGTATATGTTCCTATACTTCCCCACGCATGTATCGCGAATCATTATCGCTTGTCTAGATGCACATGTCCTGTAATGTGCGGTCCGAGTCCTGTGACAGGGAAAATCAAGGAATACAGAACTCGGTCGGGAGCTTTCAGATATCTGCCGATGCAGATGCTAAGGTCTGTTTTTATTCCAGTGGCTATGGTCCCACTTGACCCCTCCCTCAACTAATGAAAGGCACACCTTGTAAAATGAGAACTATACGCCGGTCCCCGGTGCCCCACTATCCTATGGCCATCCGCAACCATAACTAGATAGCAAGTATATGGTCTTTTGGAGTTCTCCGCCTTTCCGCTTCACGTATCTCAATTGACTCAAGATGGATGGTAGACGACGAGTTGCTATCACAGGGCTACCGTCTTCTCGCCGAATCACGCTGGTCCATCCTAGTCTTTAGGTTGCCATGTATTGCAACCAAGGCATACTCCTGGTTCTTCTACGCAGACCTTAACCATTGTGAGCCCAGGAGAATCATCTGCAGCCTCACAGAGGGATACCAAGAGTACCCTCACGTCCCCTCGAAGCCTCGGGCTTCGTAACCCAATTCGTTGGAGCCTTCTTTTTACTCAGACGGACATTCGCTCCTTCCCGTGTTATACTAAGAATTACTACTTAGTTTTACTAACTAAGATTTACCACTTAGTTTACAGAATCGTTGTTTTCTTAACTAAGGTTTACTACTTAGTTCCTTTTCCCGTCAATTTGGATTGGTTAAGTGTCATTAGTCAATTCAAGCCGACTTAACCCTCTTCATTTATCTTGTCAAACTGGTTAAGTGTTATCAGTAATTCATGTTGACTTAACCCCACCACAAACCAAGTTTTATTGGTTAAGTATTTCTTATTACTTATCCTTACCCATTCACCCTGTATTGGTTCAGTGTTCCTTTTTAACTTAACCTTACCCGTCTGTTTTAACTAACCTGTTATTAACGGTTAAGTATTATCTCTTCATGTTTTAGACTTAACCCCATTCCTTTATCACAACCTGATGGTTAAGTGCTCAGGTGTAATTAACCCTACGGTCTAGCCCAGCTAACATATCAAATTTGCTAAGTGTATTAGATTTTACTTAACCCCAACCTCTAGCCTAGTTAACATATAAATTTGGCTAAGTGTTTTCTTAGTTACTTAACCTCTACAAATCTTGTCTTGTTACCATGAGTTTGGTTAAGTGTCCCTGTTGACTTAGCCCTCCGTTCTAGCCTAACTGTGCTTAAGTTGGTTAAGTGTTCCTATGGACTTAACCCTCCCATTCTAGCTTAACTGTATGAACCTGACCCCACCTACCAGTCTTGTTATCATGTTGAGTTGGTTAAGTGTCTTAGTTAACTTAACCCTAGCATTCTTGTTCTAGCTTTAACTAAATAAATTAAAGCCACGACCACTAACATTAGACAGATATTGTTGCGATTACTGGATGTGCCGGTTGGTTCCGGGCAGGTTTACATCGCAACTCAGTCTAACCTCGGGTTAGGCCTATTCGTGTTTTCTAGTTTAAATGGTTTTGATTAATTTTCAAATCAGGTTTTGAAAGTAACCATCCCGTCCGTCGGATCAGTTAGGGATATCCAGGGAGAGCAGGAAACTTGTATTTTCCAAACTCAAGCCTAGACACTATCCTCTCTGTCACCCTAGAACTTTCTGGTTTATTATTAAAAGAGATGTCGTTAACAAACCTTTAATTTGTCTAAATTTACATTCTCTCATTTAGGACAAATTCTATAAGTAAATTATTTCTAATTTACTTATTTCCTAATTACTCTTTTAATATAAATTGTCAACATTCATTCTTATGGCCCAATTTCCCCTCTATATAATATTTATGCTTTTTGGTATGTAAACTATACCAAATTAAGTGTCACTAACTATGATTTTGTTAAACCTGACAGTTATTCCCAATTATGGCCAATTTCACATTTATGCCAATATACTTACCGTGCCAAATTAGCTAATCCAATTCCGATTCAACATTCTAATTCACGTCAAACTAAACTTATTACTCTAGCTCACTATTCATGTAAATGCTAGATTTACACGTCAATACTAGATTTACACGTCAAAACTAGATTCAAATTACACATCTTATAATTCATGTCAAATTTATCCAATTTGCATTTCTATGAATATGCCATAATACATGTTCCCAATTTATGCCAATTTCCAAGTTAAACTACGTTTTAGTAAATTTCATATTTTGCCCCAAATCGCATTCCCACCGTTCGTACAATCGTGTTTCAATCTAGATTATAAATAAATCTAGATTCGTAACAAATAGGGAATGAACCAAAGATTGCTATGAAAAGGATATATATAACAACTGGCATAAAATGGTTTTGAATAACGACGTAGGTTCAAGAACATGGGTAGACCTAACTTAATAGGTAAATTCCCAAGGTCTAAAACCAAGAATAGACAGAGTAGGTGCAAGAACATGGGTAAACCTAACTTAATAGGTAAATTCCCAAGGTCTAAAACCAAAGAAAACCAAGGACAGGCAGAATAAATAATCGGGTTTAGACCCAATCTCATAATCACAAAACTTAAGCAAAACTTTCCTAGTCATGAATCATAGGTGTTTAATCCCAGACGTCCTTGTTATGTCATAGGTAATAGTTTATGTTTTCTAATCAAAGGCATAGGTTTAGTCAAGGTAATAATCCTCATAGTCACAGTCACAGTCATAGGCAATGTTCGTAGTCATAGGCAATGTCCATAGTCATAGGCAATGTTCGTAGTCATAGGCAATGTCCGTAGTCATAGGCAATGTTCATAGTCATAGGCAATGTTCATAGTTCCAAGGCATATGGTTCCAAAGTCCATAGTTTCACAGTCACAGTCTTATTCGTCATCGAATCACAACAGTTCTTAATTAGGTCCAAAGGTACAAGCACCGATTCAAATAGAAAGATTAGGCATAGTCTTTTATCCCTTTAATTTCATGTCACGAATAAAAACAAAACATTCAAATCTAAAAATAACTGACTTGCAGAGATTTAGATAAGAAAAGAAAGATGGCGTTGCTATGATTCGTGCGACGTTGCTTGAAACCGTTGAATCAGCTTTTGATTCCCTTCTTGAAGCTTTAATCTTGATTTGAATCTCCAATTAGAAGAAGAACTATAACTTGTTTTAGTGGAGGATTAGATTTATTTTAATGGTGGAGGCTAGAGTAGAGAGAAGCAGTATGTAGATGCCTTAGAGAATTTGTGTGGAGGAACCCTTAGGTCTAGGCATTCTTTTATAGGTGTAGAGAGTGTTTTAGGGCCCTTAGATCATCATAGAAGCCATCAGAATCGCACAGGTCGAATACACATCATCCAACCACTCAAAAGGAGACATGTCAGCACAGAACACTCCAGAATTCGGTGTTGGATTAGTATGGGCGCACTTGGCAGGTGCGCCAGTGCATTTTTGTACGGGCGCACTTCACAAGTGCGCCAGTGCATTCTGGTCAGTTTCCGGTTTCTCTGCCAAACTTCGTTCGTCCATATCTCCTTCATACGTAGTCCGATTTATGCAAACTCGGACTCTATCTCAAGCAGAATTTCGAGACGAACGCGATGGCGCAACCTGTTTCCCTTAATTCTTCTTCTAAAAATTAATTATACCCTGATTTGTGAATATTAGTGTTACATAATTACAGGGTGTTACACGGGTCGTGGTAGACTAGTTCATTGCCTTCATTTGCGGGCGACACTGATCGGATCGTGGAGCACTAACAAGGATGGATCGGGTCTCGGAAGGTGGTCACGATCGGGGTTGTGGAAACAACATCACGATCCATCGAAGGGAAGGTGACCACGATCGTGTTCCTACGGGTTTTGATGTGTGAAACTCTATATTTTCTATGTGTGTGAACCCTGGTGGCTTGGTCAAAAAGCTAGCCAACAATTTTCAAAGCATACTTAAGTTTATAAAGTGTTTTAACATTATAAACACTTTGAACTTCATGGCATATATATTATAAAATAATATTCAAAAAATATTTTTGATTTTTGGGATTGGGATAGATTGGACTCTGTTGTACCAATGGACCAAAACTCCATCTTGGTCGACCTGATTCAGGATCGCTACCTGAATCGGTGGTATTAAATTTCGCCCATCTACCACCAAAGGTCAACGGTCTGCTACATTGGGCAATTTTGTTGTTTCGATCGGGCTTCCTGATTGGCGGGTCACGGACTATAATCGATGGAGACGCGGGGATCCCACATGTAGTGTAGTGAACGGGTAGCATACGACCTTCGCCTTAGACCGTCTTGGTTATCCTGGGTTGATCGCCAGGTGTGTGTTATGGCGCTTTGAGTAGATTAAGGTGCTGATGTCTCAATGCGCGCTCAAGCTCTACCACTGTGATTTTACAATATTAGCGTCTGTTTATTTGGTATGTTATGAGTCGAGTTATATTTATGCCATAATCCCCAAATATTTTATTACATTACTATAATTGATTAATTTTATATTGTCATATTGATTTATATATGATAATTGTTATGAGTATCATATTGATTTATATATGATACTCTGATTCGATTATATTATCATATTGATTTACATATGATAAATGTTGTAAGTATCGTATTGATTTATATATGATACTCTAATTTGGCTTATATTATCATATTGATATATATATATATGATAGTTATTATATTGATTTATACTCTGATTTGATTATATTATCATATTGATTTATATGTGATAATTGTTATGATTATCGTATTGATTTATATATGATACTCTGATTTGATTATATTATCATATTGATTTATATATGATAATTGTTGCGAGTATCGTATTGATTTATATATTATACTCTTATTTGGTTATATTATCATATTAATTTATATATGATAATATTAAATTGATTTAGACTCTGATTTGATTGATAAACAACAAATGCCATGAAGATTTAATTGACTTTATTAATTATCATAAGATATTTATTACAAGTATCTTACTGTTTGAATATCATATTAATTTATATATGGTACTCTGTTTTGGGTTATTTTATCATATTGTCTTTATATATGATAAATGTCATAAAGTTTTTAAGTATGATAGTCTATTATAGTTTATTTTTACCACCTTGTTGCATTTGTTATGAGTATCATTTTGATTTATAAATGATACTTTGATCTAATTCATTTTATCATATTATTTTATAAGTGATACGGGTATCATGTTGCTTTATATTTGATACTCTGATTTGATTTATTTTATCATATTGTTTTGCATATGATAAACGGCAGGAAGATTTTATTATGTAATACCCTAACTTGATTTATTTACCATCTTGGTTCATATATGACACACTAAATTTATTTATTTTGGTATATCGTTTTATATATAAGATAAATATTATGAATATCTTATTGGTTTGAAATTGATACTCCGACTCAATTTGTTACCATAATATTAGTTATGGGTATCATATTGATTTATATACGGTACTCTGACTCGAACATGTACAATATTACGAGTATCATATTGATTTATATATAATACTCTAATTTGTTTATTATCTTTACAAATGAAGATTCAATGTATGATATTCTAACTTGATCGGTTATCGTATATGATGAGTATCATATTTTTTATAAAAATATAGTGAATGATGTGTATCATATTGATTTATGTTATCCTATTGAATTGCCACAAAGATTTTATTGGCCCTCACTAATTTATTTTATCATATTGTTCTTATATATGATAAATATGAAGATTTTATTGGCTTTGGCTTAATTTATCTTCATATTATATATGATGTTTGTTATGAATATCATATTGGTTTATATATGATATCCAATCTAATTCTAACATGTTTTCTAAAATTATTATGAAAGGAATCGTATTGATTTATATTGAAAGGAGAGTGGGCGTTCCAAAATATGTATTATATCTGGGAGACCAGTTGAAATTTTTACAATTAAGTAATCAAGTTGGAAATTTTCTATTGGGGGAAGATTACAAAAGATCCAAGCTCTATTTGTTGAATAATTAAATTAAAGGGAAGAGGTTGAGATGCGACGTTGGAATTTCGTAATGTTGTACTTTAACCCGCGTAAATTGCGAGGATGCAATTTCTTTAAGGGGGAAATCTGTAACAACTTGAATTTTTTTGAAGGGTGATAATGACGACTTAGAAATTTTGTCGTTTAAAATAAACACTAGTATAGGAATTCAAGTTGAAATAGACACTTATATGTATATAATCCAAATTAAATATGGGACTTAACATATCTTGAATCTTTAAAATTTAAAGGTGGAATAAATCATGTAATTTAGTCTGAGGAAAAGGAAATTATATTATTCAACTTGAAATAAGAACGGTGTAATTAATCAAAGAACATGCCGAAATATGAATTGGAACGTATTTACAAATTTAATAGTGTGAATTTATTTTAAGTTTGTTGAATATTAAATCTGTTAAAAATAAACAGCGCTGTACTTCGTTCACCGTTCGATAAGTCGTTGAGGTTTAATCAGGCAACGCTGTTGTTTTCTTGTGTTCTTGCTTAACATTTCGTTTAACCTATTATAACTTTCAAATTCAAAGAATATGTGTATAGTTTGTTGTTGTAATTCATGTGCCACTTGTGTTTATTTTGCTGACAATTTAAAAAACCTATCCCTGGCCATCTAGAATCGTCTACGCGTGTCTAGTTCCCTTCACTGGTTTATAAAATATAAGCGTACCCATTTCAGGGGAGGGGGGAGGGTCTTTCTCATGGGAGAACTGATGAATTGTTTCCCCAAAATTATTTTTCCAAATCAAATCCATCCCCCCAAATTTGGTCCATCGCCGTTCCTCCCTCTGATCGCCGCCGCTCTGATTTTCTCCATCAATTCCATCATCGATGATGGCTTGCATCGCACTGCTCCTTCCTTCCTTAGTCAAAATTTTGTTCGTTGTTCGCTCTCTACCGCTGGTCGGGCTTCTGCACCACACGAGCCACCACTAATCCCTTGACCAACTTGTCGATCCTCTCCCGAAATCAGTCGGCTTCCTCCCTTCGCTCCACCGTATTTCACCCTCCTCTTAAAATGGGACTAGCTCTGCCTGAGGTAAGTTTCCACTTACATTTTAGCTTATTCCAAGTCGCTGCTTCCGGCAATCACTAAGTATAATGGTTTGATGTTTACCTTGTTGCTACTTTTCTGTGATTTGGATGATTTGCATATGACTATGCTTGATTTCATACATTCCATTCTATCTTGATTCCTTGTTGCTTCTAGTTTGTTTAAATGAGTGGAGTTCTTTATAAAAATGATGATATCTCTTTTGGAACCGGTTGCAGCACATTATGTAGGGAATGGGTTCTCTTGGTTGGTGTATGTAGCCGGCTAACATTTTTTTGTTTCCTGCTTTATATTATCATGGTACACTTTGCGTTTTTGGGGTGCTGAGTATGTGTCCATGCATTGAATGCATGCATGGGTTTGATAACAAAGAAGACTCATGTCTTGACTTACCACACCAGAAATGTAAATACATTAATGTAAAGTATTTATGATGTAAATGCTCCTTCTCAAATTTTTATATATGTTTTTTTTAAAACCTTTATCTTTTGTGCCCGATGTTGTTGTCCAGTCATAAACTTACAATATGATTCAAAGCACATAAGTTAACATATGCACTTATTATTGAGATTAGATCTGGTTTTATGGTTATCATAGGTTCTGATATGGTTTTCCTATATATGTATTTTTTAAATTAATTTAGGGATGATATGTCAATGACAGTGCAAAAAAATGAACCCTTATGCCGCAAGTATTTGAAACCTTGGATTTGGTTTTAAAGCAATTATATATGCATAAACCTTACTGCATGCCATTGCTATGAGAAAACTGCATTCTATTTGCAGGTCATTAATGCACAGTGGTGCCCACATCTCTTGTTGCTCTAACCTTACTGACTTATTTATATGTTACTTGCTTACTCAAAGCCACTTGGTGTTTACTGTAACCAGAATGAATTGAGGCTAAATTGATTTTTTTTATGTTCTACGTGCATGCATCCTTATCAAATAATTAGTTGCTTTTGTTAGTTTCGTTGGTCATATGGACTAGTGTTCTCTAAGTAATTGGTAGCTGTTGTGAGGAACTGGAAATAATGACTGCATGCACTTTGCTATTGTTGCTTATTTCTTCCCAAAATCACAGACAATTTTATTTATAGCAGATTAAGGTATGTAGAGCAGCACATGAATGGTCTCTTTTCACATAGGATCACAAAATATAATTTGAATTTTTTTTATCATATATTTAATTTTCTTAGCATGTCTAATAGATAGAAATTGTGTCATATGTAAATGGCAATTCTTCAAAGTAATCAATGTGCCTTGATTCAAAATATCTCTTGATAATTACATGAGTAAGTGCATGTTGTCTTAATTTGGCGTTTTCCTTAAAACTGGTGCATGCATGACACATTCATTATCTTGGACCTGCATATTATGACTCTAATATCTCATATATCTACTCTAGCGTATTTTTATTCATTATCTTAATTTGTTTTCCTGGACCACACGTATACCGTGCATGCATACTGTTATTAACACTAATTAAAGTATGTAATCCATTATTGTATGTTTAATGCGTTATTTGCGGTGCTTTTGTCCATCCTGTTTTACTGAAATATGATTTCTTACAAATTGTTTACATAATTAGCATTTAGCATTGTAAAGAATGTTACGCTTTAATAACATTATGACATGCTTCGTTTTAACTTTGTAATCTTCGATGTATCGTTCTGAAGATGGAATGTGGGGATGGAAACAACTATAAACCTTTTTTTTAATTACTAAACTTGTGATGCTAAAACTTGATACCCCATCTATGCATCGTACACTCGTTATTTCAAGCATTTGAGGGACTTTATGTTAGTTATATTTTTTTTCTTCTACATGCATGTTCAAGGAGTTTTGCCAACACTACCTAGGCATTGATTTGAAATAAGTCTAATCCTGGCCCGAGTGTTTTGTGTTTTTGCATGGAACGCTCGGGTTAGGTCTCAAGTGTTACATATGCAAAGATTTAGCTCTTAAAGAGGAGAGGCGCAAGAAGACGCACATATGCGACATTCAATAAAAGGTGTAATTTTATAAAAAGAAATTTATGTGTAAATTTATATTATTTTTTTCCGCTGTACAAAATATTGTAAACTCTGATTTGTATAAAATTTTATTTTGCTACTATTGTTGAGCATTGCGATTCTGTTTTAAATTCCATTTTTTAAACCCTGTAAGCCAATAACAATCCGTCGTTTTGAGCGCTTCGAGTTGGTTTAGTCACCGATTTGGGCGGTCAAAATGGCGGGCTGTTATAGTGTGTGTATCTTGGTGATAACAAACATCAAACATAACAATCATCCTAACATCCCTCACTCAGTGTGTGAAGCATATGATATCCACCGCTTTTCTCACCAAATCCATTTGGGGCCATGAAGGGTCCATGCCCTTCGGGGCTCTATACAACTAATTTCCATGACCATGCCCTTCTGGTCTATAGCCAATAAACCTTCCCAATCTATACATCCTCTGGATCTAGTTCGTCTACATACCCCCTCTCTCAACGATGAACCAAAGTTATGGATATTGATAACCCCTTTTGCATACGTCCCACATCAAAGTCCAACTCTAAAGGCTAACTCGTTGGTTCCCATCTGGATCCTGAGTAATAACTTCCCATTTGGACTCCCTTTGCATTTCGGGTTTTAGTCGGAGTGGTGTTGATCTTCAGAAGAGTTCGCAATCGTCGTCGTGAAGTAGAAGTTTCAATCCAGTTTGCTTCGGAGTCATCATCTTGGTTCGTGTCATGGTCATTGTCGAGGACAGGTCATCCCCCATCCCAGTCGTGATCTCTAGTCACCCCCCCCTCCCGTGCGCGCGTGCTTCGTGGTGCTCCTTTTGGTCGGTTCGTGACCCCTTTCCTAGTGGCGGTTCGTGACCCTCTCTTAGTGGCGGTTCGTGACCCTCTCTTAGTGGCGGTTCGTGACCCTCTCCTATTGGCGGTTTGTGACCCTCTCCTGATAGCGGTTCGTGACCCCTACCCCCTTTAGGAACCGAATTTCTGCAGTAATTTCCTACAAGCTAGTTTCGCCAAATGAAGGCGTTTTCAACCATTCTAACCTTCCTATGACATCACAAACCATACCAACCAGTAGTAACAACATATAGAATCAATCAAAAACATTAAAACATCAATCACATGAAATATTTTAGATCAAACACACTCAAAAAGCCTGATTTTCCCCGTAATCCTCTTAACCATGTTTTAACTATAGGATTAGCAAACTTAATTCAAATTAACCCAAAATTTTCACCAGTGACATAAAGTAATATTTTTGAATTTCTACATATTTTCTAGATTTTTATGATGCATAATTTCGTTAATTATCACTAATCACCCCTAATTAGCTGTAATTAGTGAATAAAAGTGCAAATCACTCACCTTAGCCACAAATGAAATCTTAGATCTGAAACGTTACCTTTAAGGCACGGACCTCTATGTATTGCAGCAGCTCCAGCCCTGATTTGATGCTAATTTGACTTGATTTGGTGTAGTTTTGGTCAATTAGTGGTTAAAAACGATTAGGAAGAGATTAAAATGAGATTTCGAAGTTGAAGGCCATTGCAAGGGTTCAAGGAAGGTTAGTGGCGGCTGGAAAGATGAAAGGGAATGTTTCTCTAACCCTTTCAGTCCTTCCATAACCCTAATCCCGAAATGGATTATGGGCTTAGCTGCTAATCACCCCGTTAAGCCCAATTATGTTGTTTTTCATCTTCCAAAATTATTTTAGCCGTATCTCCCAAACGGTAAGTCCGTTTGGTTAATGTGACCACTCAACGTAAAGGTAAACCATCATCTGAATCCAATGGAAGTTGTTTAAGGTCAAAACTCCTTATCAGTCAAAAGTTATAGGCGAAATAAAATTCGCTAGGGGCAAAATGGTCATTTAAAATTCAAAAAAAATCGTGAACAGGGGAAATGACCCCAATAGTCGTTTCCTAAAGTTACACGACCATATGACTTCGTATGAAAATAAGATGAATATCCTACAATCCTTTGATACGTAGAATGCGGGTCGGTACACTGCCCCCCCCCCCCCCCAAAAGAAATTTCGCCCTCGAAATTCCTTAACTAAAACGTATAATGGTGCCCCGCATGCCTATCAACCATTTACAAACAATCAAACATACATAACAACACAACAAGTCTATCCTAGCATGTAGTTTACTAACAAGGGAGTAACCATATCATGATTAAAATCTTACCAGGTGAGGAGCTCTGGATACGATTTCCTTATGTTCTCCTTTGCTTCCCAATTACAGTCGTTCTCATTATCACCCCACTGGACCTTAACCAGTTTTACTATCTTCCTCCGAAGTTGCTTCATAACTTGTCTAGTAATATGAATCAGTTTGCGGTTTCCAACTGCCTTGGTTCTATCTTGATATCGTCCAATTGATTTGGTGAAATAGTCATATTAGAATCGTGCACGAACTTCCTTAACCGGGAAACATGAAATACGTTGTGCACTCCCGCCTCCTTGTTAGGTAATCCAACTTTATACGCTAAATTCCCAATTTGCTCAAGAAATGAAAATGGACCAACAAACCTTGGTGCCCACTTACCTCTCCTACCAAACCGAATCACACTCTTTAACGGAGAAATCTTGATAAATATCAAGTCGCCAATGAAGAATTTCAAATCTCTTCGCCTTTTATTAGGATAACTCTTTTGCCTATCTTGGCCAGTCTTCATTTGTTGTTGAATAACCTTTATCTTATCTGATGTTTCTCTTATTACATCTGGCCCAAGCACAAACTTTTCATCAGTTTCCACCTAAGATGATGGTGAGTTGCATGGTATTCCGTACAAAGCTTCAAATGGAGCCATACCAATACTAGACTGATAACTATTATTATATGCGAATTCAACCAGATGCAAAGTTCATCCCATGATCCTCCAAAGTCCAATATACAAGCCCTTAAGAGATCCTCCAATACACGATTCACTCTCTCTGTTTGCCGTCGGCTTGAGGATGGTACGTGGTACTGAGATGTAATTCTGATCTTAAAGACTCTTGTAAGCTCTTCCAAAACCCATTAGTAAATAATGGATCTCGGTCACTCACAATACCTCTAGGTACTCCATGAAATCTCCCTACCCACTTCATATACAGTTTCGCTAACTTAGCTGCCTTTCTATTCGACTTGACCGATATAACCTTGCACTTTTGGTCAACTGATCCACAATCACCCAAACACTATCATGACCCAATCAGTCCTTGGTAAACCATCAATGAAATCCATTAAGACTTGTTCCCATCTCCATTTGGGAATTTCCACCGGTTGTAACAAACCACTTGGCTTCTTTTGCTCGGCTATAACTAATTGGCAATTCATGCACTTGGATATAAACTTCCCAATGTCTCTCTTCATCCATTCCCAGTAGTAGGTCTACTTCATGTCTCGATACATTTTGTTACCACCGGGATGTATAGTCAGTTTTGAGTGATGACACTCTCTAAGCACTTCATCTCTTAATCCATTAACATTGGGTACAACTAGTCTCCCATTCTTTCGAAGCCACCCTTCTCGATCAAGACCATACTTGTTCATTCTCTCGCCGTCGATATCCATCTCCATCTTGGAGATGATTTTCAATAGATTAGGATCGTCTCCTTGACTAGAACCAATCCGCTCAATCAAAATCGGTCTGATCGTCAAACTTGCTAACATCTCTAGATCCAATTTGCACTTAGGTCTGAAAAGATATCCCGCAATATACTCCAGTTGCTTCCATTCAAGAAACATAGCCCCCAAACTCGCATGTCTTCTACTTAATGCATCAGCTATCGCATCGCCCTTCTTGGATGTTTACACCAAAATTGGTCTAAATACCCAAGGTACTAAAACTGTACTTCACCAATACAGTAAGAAATTAAGTGGAACCGTGTTTAATCAGTAATCGAAAACGAAAAAATGCGAAAAAGTAAAGTAGAGACGATATTTAGAGTGGTTCAGCCGTTAACTAGGCCTACGTCCATTGTGAAGGTGATTTCCAATCTTATAATGAGGATTACAAAATACATCAATTCACTCTTTTCATACATCTCTGTATTCACTCAATATACCCTCATTTATATATTTCAATCTTGGAATTACATAAGAGAATGGTAGAATTTGAGGAGAAGAAGGATGGATGAATGATTGAGAAGGAGGATGCCTTTGTTTTCCTTGATCACAAGATTGTATTTGACGCCATGGCCGAATCAGTAGTTTAGGATAAAATTTAGCAGCACTTCATGGTTTCAAAGATTGGATCCCCTTTGGGTTGGCAGCCATGGTGTATTTATAGGTGTGCTTCCTTCGGGAAATGACTTGAAATCCGTTTATGTAGGCTACGTATCGCTCATTATGTTAATTACAATCATGCCATTGGCTAGTTGTAGCCAGCTGTCCAGAGTTGTATTCGGTTGTCCTACGCGAGCGACTCAATGAAACGAGCGTCTTGAGTAGTTATGCGGGTGACTTTGGTTGATGTCCTTCGGTTGCGGCTATTTCTGGCATTTGACGAGTAGATATCTGACTTACTTGATGGCGAAATGAAGGAACGACCGGTCATAGTTCCTTATTGTGGTTGTGTCAGATTTGAGCAAGCGAGGCAACGATCTTCATTAGTCTAGAGGCGACCGACTGAGACTTGCGACTTTGAAATGTGAATGTGCTCTTTCTAGGAGTTGGTATATGACTTACCAATAGGTTTTTGATTCGAGTGTCAAGCGGTAGGAGTTGCAATTCATGAGCAGCTGTTAAATATACGTGCGACCTTGACTCCTGTCTTGATGCGTGCGACTGAACTTTGATATTAGAACAAGCGTGCTCCGTTGTTGTGAGCAGCTTTACATGATGTACGATCCTTATGTTGATTGAGCCGCATTTCTCATAGCATATCGTGCCATCTTCTTCGGTCGTACTGGTCGATTTGATATGTCTTGGGTTTTTCTCCGTGTACTTGCATCCTATCCATCATGATCCGTTTAAGTGCCTTGGATATCATTGTGCACGACCGACCCTGATGGTGTTCGTTCCGTATCCTTTACTCAATGTGCGTATATGGATTTTTTAGGGATTAACACTTGCCCCTCGTTGTCCGTGATTACTTTTAGTAAGGAATTACTGGCTTTGACATATTTGACAACATATTACTTGGTAGATTTGTCGAGGGGTCGGTCGTACAAAAATTTGGGATTGTTTCGTTGTAGTGGACTGATATTGTCTCTCTCTGTGAGCGAGAGGCTTGATGTGTCCTTTTGGTTATTATGCGAACAGTTAAATTTCGGGATGCCAGCTGCGCATATTTAATTGGTTTTCCATGTATACCTATGTGTGCTTGCTTTGAGTGATTCCCCAATTGCCCGAATGCCAAGCCCACTAATATGAACATAGGGCTATCTTTCGTACGAGCGACCGGATGGGAATACTATTTCGGTTAGCCAATCCTCTCGTCTATCTTTTATATATTATTTTGTTATCTTCTTCTGTTCGGAAGAAAGCTTTTAATAGCAGCGCTATTCTGAGCAATTCTCTTTACTACTTGGATTCCTTTCGTAACTTCTGATTACTCTAGTTCTTCCATTATTCCGGTTTGCATTCGTGCACAACACTGTCATCAAGGCCTCCGCAATCTCGAGATCGATTTGGCTGGACCATTCGCCTAGGTTCAAGACTGTTCGCTCGCTTGTAAGTAAATTCCTCCTTTGATTTTATCTCGACCCAATTTTGAAGCATGAATTTTGATCATGTGGCTTTGGAGTTTCTAAGTATGGTTTCCCTTTTTCTATAATGTCATAATTTTAGGAAGCAATCTATGTCGGATCAAGTCGAAGGGTATGATCAAGCAGAAAGTTCTGATCAAGTTGTGTCTACACCCAGTGTTGTCTCTTCGATAGGCGCTGCTCAAGAATTCCTACAACCTCATGCACTTTCTAAAGTACCTAGTGAGAGGCACCCGACGGAGCTTTCTCTCAGCTCGTTCCATCAACTGTGTAAACAATTCGGTATTTCGGAGAAAGAAGAGGTAAAGTTACCTAGGGAAAAAGAGTTCGCAGATATCCCTCCCAAAGGATATGTTGCCGTTACTCATGGCATGTTGATAAGCGGAGTGGTTCCTCCCTTTAATCCTTATATAGAAATGATTCTCCGCAGCTTGGCGATTGCACCGTATCAGTTGCATCCCAATGGTTATGCGATTTTGATAAGCCTTTATATCCTTCTTATGAGGTAAAAACATCGGGCTCCTTCGTTTAAGGATGTATGCTCATTATATGCTTTCAGGACAAGAAACCAGCATCCCTCGTTTATCTTTGTGGAAAGCCGGGGCCCGAAAATAATTACTGGCTTAGTGGACATTGTGCGAGGATTTCCCAATCAATACTTCTTTGTCCAATGTCCCGATAATTTCTTCTTCTTTTGGATGGAAGGCAGTAAGTATTTTTATTCTTTGAATTTCATCTTGCCCCCTCTTTCTTTTTCTTAGAATCTTTTGGATATGTCGCAGCGCTTCCCGATCAAAGCATACCCTTCGACCAAGATTTATGCAACTCATTATTAGCTGTTGATGAAGGCGAGAGAAATAGGAGTTCCTGATCACCGAGGGGTTCTTGAAGCAATACAATTTGCTTTCCTCTCTGCGCTCCTTTGCTGTGGATACTTCCGATAAAAAAGAAGCTACCAGCAAATCCCCTATCAAGAAATCTTCAAAAAAGGAATGTTCTAACACTGTGGGGAGCAGTGAGGCATCTTTCAAAAGCAAAGCGACCTCTGCCAAAAAAGGTAGTATCCAAGCGTCCAAAGCACAAAGGCCCTAAAACTTCCGTGCCCTTGTGCGAAAAGGATGGGCCTCCCTTAGAGGAAGTTGTCCATGGAGATGTGAATGTGACTCCTTCGAATATCACCTCGGATCAAGCGCGGGAAGTGGAGCAGTCTGATGGTGTTGTAGTGACTTCTAAAGAAAACCCGGAAGGCGGAGAGAATTCTTCTAAGGACAACCAAGAGGAAGATGGTTTAGAGACTTTTAAAGGTCTTGATCCCCTTGATTTAGCTGAAGACCTTGTTCAAGGTAAGACCGTTATTTGAACATTTGTCTTTCAAAACCTTTTAGTCATGGGAATTTTACGAAAAACCCCTCGTTTCTAGGTCAAAGTGCTATCTTACAGAGTATGGAAATGTTTTAGTCTTGTTGTTTTCATATATTTCGTGTATTCCCTCTTCTAGCCTTCTTTCTCACCTTTCAATGATTAAGGTGCTTAGATCTTCTTTTTCCTCTTAGATCCAGGAATGGGATCATCTTTATCAGACAGTTTCTCTTGGCAATTTTCTCTCGTCAATCCACGGAATGTCTTACATTCCAGTCTTTCTCATTGCGTCAAGCGTTCCCGTCCATCTTCAGATCTTCTAACCCCAGATGCTCTTGAAGCACCATTGGCGAGTTTACTAAAGAAGAAGAAGCATGATCAACCCCAGATACCAGGAGGAGAAAACCATGATGCCGAGGTGAGAGAAGTTAATAATAAACAAGATAAGGATAGGATTAATGGGTCTTCTGAACCGGTTGAACTTTTATGGCCCAGTTCTTTGGTTTCTATAGAACCGTTGCTCAAATCCTCTATGCCTAATTCATCCGCTATCTATCAGATTCAAGTGATTCTTGACAGACCTCCCTATGGAGTTGCCCCTGATAATCCTAAATTGAAGGACAGGTTTAGATACTGGGACTTAATGGGAATGGACCTCGACTTAGACTTGTCTCCACATGATGGCCAGAGTGCCATCTGGGAGTTGAGCGCCATAAAAAATTATGTGGCCTTCTAACTTGCTACTATCATGGATCAACTCGAAGTTCAGTTAGATGGGGCCAAAAATAATTCCAGAGAGCGATTCGAGTCTTGGAACAGGTTCTGCTACGAATTTCAGAAGTTGAATACTCAACATCTTGAGCGTATCGAGCTTCTGGAGAACGATAAGACTAAATTGATCCATGTGATCGAAAGTCGGGCAGCCGAAATTGCATTCTTTAAGGATAGGAACAGCAGGATGAGTAGCTTGGAGGCCGACAATAGAAAGCTTCAGGAGGATATTGAAGCCACCAAAAAACAACTTGAGGAGGATCAAACCGGCCGCGAGTTCACTGAATCTCAATTAGCTTATGTACAAAAGGCTGTGGTTTCTTGTCGGCAGGAGAAGGTAATGCTCGAAGGTAAACTCGGTTCCCAAAGTAAGGCTCTTGAAACTTTATAAGAAGATAAAGCTAGGTTAACCAGTGATCTTGAGCAAGCCAGAAATAAATCTGATGAGACCCTGTTTCGATTTTACACCCTTAGTGTTATGACCCGCGGAAGTTTGAGTTATCTGAACAAGGACTTCCCTCGTACATAAGCTCTTGTCTGGGAGCAAGTGCTTAGCTATTTCAAAAATAAGGAAGATTGTGTTTTGCAAGAGGCCCTCCTTGAGGCAAGCCATCGTGTTGCTTTGGAAAAAGGTAGGAGAATACTGGCTGATGAACGAGCTCAATCCCTTGGAAAAGAAGTCCAGAATGTTGCTTCTGCTCATGCCCCCAGTCCTGTAGTAGATGGAGCTTCGGGATCCCAAGTTTTTCTGACGGAACCTTCTACTGCTAATGAAGGTACTTCTAAGGTTCACGTGGTCGACAACCACGCCGTTCCTGAAGGCATCGCCAAATGATGTGCTGTTATTTTGCATTTTGCAGTACCAACTTTACAACCGTGTATCTTTGTGATGAATTTGTATTTTGTTATTACTCGTTAGCGTTGATTCGCTGCAACTTATCACAATTTTTATTTGTTTTCATCATGTTACGCTTTTATGGGTTATGCAATGGTTACATTTTTACGCTGTTCATCGTCAATATCGCCGGTTTTCTTTGATTTTAGGACATCATATTTCCTCTTCTCCCCCTTCTTTGAGGGGTTTAGTTCTTATTATGCATATATTCGCATTCTTTAATGGTCTGCTAATTCAAACCTTTAAAGTTTATTTCGGATGTGCACTTTTATAAGGCACAAGTATCTTGTTGTACATTTAATCCTGTTCCTCATTGATTTGACATCCCAAGCCCTTAGGAAACTCGATTAAATGCATTTCCGTATGTACAATTTGTTTTTTTATATGTACTCAATCCCATATCCCACTAACTCAGTGACCCAAGCCCTTTGGAGACTAGTTTTGAGTACATGCCCCCATGGGAGGACTTGGATTACAAGTTTTCGACCCAATTTTAATCTTATTTGATCAGGCTATTATGATCAAATAGAGACCCAAATTGGATAACCCCTTATGGCTAGGATTTCTGATAGCCCCTTTTGGCTAGGATTTCTGATACCCCATTTCGGCTAGAATTTCTGTTTTTGCGCTGGTCTTTCCAGTATGTTTATGGGACCTTTCGATCCTATGACTGGTGTTTTCTAACCTAGGTTTTTTTTTAAAATAAAACAAAGAGTGCAGCCTCCGGATTTTGGTGTGCTCTCCACGAATTGCTTTGGAATGATTCGTTCCCTTTGAGTTTTGCAAGATGATGGGTTTGACTATCCTGCCTGGCTTGACCAATGCTCTTGGTGCGTGATGCACGAATTTCCCTAAATTAGAGACTAATTTTAGCATTAGTTTGCAAATAGTTTTTGTTTTTCAAGAGATTATAATCCGTGAGCGAACATCTTTTATCATGTAGAGTTTTTGCTTAACACAATAAAGGTGGATCACAGATCATTTCATGCAAATACAGCTGGAAAAGACAGACTATAGAAATAGAAAAATAAAGAGAATGGGGGTCACGCATTTCCAGCTTTGGATACTGGATTGCACCCAGTGGTCATTAGTCAATAATTGGCTGTAAGTCTTTGGGCGCTTGGGCTATCTCGTGCGACTGGGCCTGATCGGCAACCTTATCTTGCCTCTGACTTTCTGTTGCGTTTTGAGGACTCTTAACATATTGCTGCAGTTGATTTTTTTGGATGAGATCCTCAATTAAATTTGTCAAGTGTCGACACTCGTTCGTGTTATGCCCAGGTTAATTATGAAACTGGCAGAACTTTCCGGAATTTGCCTGCTGTTCTGTGATTCTTTGTGGTTTACCTGAGGAAACATGCCTGAGTCCTTCGTGGCAGAGTAGATTTTATCTGGAGTTTCATTCAAGGGAGTCAATTCTGTTTGCTTAAAGAATTTTGACTTCTTATGTATTTAACTGTCTATCCCATCAAAATCTCTCTTATGCCCAGAGTCATCCTTTTGAATTATCTGAGAAGATTCGTTGCTCTTCCCTTCCTTAATAGTGTTATTCTTTGTGTCCTTCTGAATATCTAGGGTATCGGTTTCCACGCTCATGTACTCTTCGGCTTTCTTGTAGAACTTCTTTAGAGTCTTTGGCTTCTTCATCTTAAGCCACTTCCCGAATTCTGATTTCTTATCGATATTTCCTTTCAGGGCTGCTAATAAGTACCAAAGCTCCGGATCTATAACCTCTGCTGCTGCAGCGTGGAAGCGTGTAAGAAAACCTTTGATGGTTTCTCCGGGCATTTGTTCCATCTCGTTGAGTGACATCATGTCCCTTGACTTGGTGGTTTGTAATTGGAATTGATATTCAAATCTCCTTGCCAGATCAGCAAATTGGTCGATACATTTAGGTAGAAGTCTGGTGAACCATAGTGAGGCCACACCCTCTAGGCACATGGGAAAGTATAAACACTTGATTTCATCAGTGGCCCTAATTCCATTCATGTGCTGGTCGTACTTGAACAGAAAAATGGTTGGATCTCCAACTTCGCTATAATGTGCTATTGTTAGGGGTATAAGTTTCTTCGGCAATTTCGTTTGATGGATTTCCTCGGTGAACAGATTTTTGTTGGGGGAAACTCCCATTCTTTCTCCTCATCTTCTCGGGTCTCCTTCTCCTTTATTATTCACTGGATCATGTCCGTGATGCGTCTCTCATCACCTGTTTGTTCATCGGGATCGACTCTGATGCCTTTCTCAGCGCGACCACGATTTGAGCTGCAGCGCCTTGCATCCTTTTTGAGGGATGTTACGTTGGTGGGACTTGCGACACCCCGAGTCGCACGTTCTTCTTTGCGCTGTGGGGATATGGCCTTAGGATCCTCAACGCCGGCCTCTCCCCTATCTCCCGCTAGGTTGTGAGGTCGTCCAGGGTCTGAGGCTGATGAGTCCTCTTTCTCGCCAGGATTAACCACAGTATTTGGTGATAACAAATTGGCTTGAACATTAGTCAGGACATCAAACCTTTCGATTATCATCTTCGTTGTACTATCCATTTTTTTCGTTCAAGCCGGTTACAACCACATTCAATTCATCTCGCTTTATAGATGGCCTAGGTGTGTCCCCTGCCCCTTGATTCAAGATCTAAGTTGTAGCTTCGTTAGCATTACCATCCTCACTGATCCTAGTAACTTTAGTAGATTTGCCGCTTTTCTTCGATCCGACCATGGTTTCAAAGGGGAAGGCGTTTTTTGGATTTTTTTTCTAGATTGCTGAACTACGAAAGGGAACTATGAACACGGCCCCATGGTGGGCGCCAAAATGTTTACACCAAAATTGGTCTAAACACCAAAGGTACTAAAACTGTACTTCACCAATACGGTAAGAAATAAGTGGAACCATGTTTATTCAGTAATTGAAAACGAAAAAACATGAAAAAGTAAAGTAGAGACGAGATTTAGAGTGGTTCAATCATTAACTAGGCCTATGTCCACTGTGAAGGTGATTTCCAATCCTATAACGAGGATTACAAAATACATCAATTCACTCTTTTCATACATCTCTATATTCACTCAATATACCCTCATTTATATATTTCAATCTTGGAATTACATAAGAGAATGGTAGAATTTGAGGAGAAGAAGGATGGATGAGTGATTGAGAACAAGGATGCCTTTGTTTTCCTTGATCACAAGATTGTATTTGAAGCCATGGCCGAATCAGTAGTTGGGGATATAATTTAGCAGCACTTCGTGGTTTCAAAGATTGGATCCCCTTTGTGTTGGCAGCCATGATGTATTTATAAGTGAGCCTCCTTCGGGAAATGACTTGAAATCCATTTATGCAGGCTACAGATCGCTCATTATGTTAATTACAATCATGTCGTTGCTAGCTGTAGCCAGTTGTCCAGAGCTATATTCGGTTGTCATGCGCGAGCGACTCATTGAAACGAGCGTCTTAAGTAGTTATGCGGGTGACTTTGGTTGATGTCCTTCGGTTGCGGCTATTTCTAGCATTTGACAAGTAGATATCTGACTTACTTGATGGCGAAATGAAGGAACGACCAATCATAGTTCCTTAATGTGGCTGTGTCTGATTTGAGCGAGCGAGGCGACGATCTTCATTAGTCTAGAGGCGACCGACTGAGACTTGCGACTTTGAAATGTGAATGTGCTCTTTCTAGGAGTTGGTATACGACTTACCAATATGCTTCTGATTCAAGTGTCAAGCGATAGGAGTTGCAATTCATGAGCAGTTGTTAAATATACGTGCGACCTTGACTCCTGTCTTGATGCGTGCGACTGAACTTTGATATTAGACCAAGCGTGCTCCGTTGTTGTGAGCAGATTTAGATGATGTACGATCCTTATGTTGATTGTGCCGCATTTCTCATAGCATATCATGCCATCTTCTTCGGTCATACTGGTCGATTTGATTTGTCTTGGCTTTTACTCCGTGCAGTTGCGTCCTATCCATCGTGAGCCGTTTAAGTGTTTAGGATATCATTGCGCACAATCGACCCGGATGGTGCTCGTTCCATATTCTTTACTCAATGTGCGTATGGATTTTTTAGAGATTAAAACCAGGTGTGCATGTGATATTGAAATCAAATGAAGCCAAGAACTTAACCATCTCTGCTGATGAAGATTTAAATCCATTTGAGAGAAAATGAATTATGATCGGTAAATAACTCGAATCTTTCTCCCAAGAGACAGTGTCTCCACATTTTCAATGCGAGCACGATCGCTGCCAATTCCAGATAATGGGTAGGATACCTTTCCTCATGCGGTTTTTGTTGCCGACTAGCATAAGCTACAACCTTGCCTACTTGCATTAGTACAGCACCTAGTCCGGTACCACAGGCATCTGTGTATATCGTCATCTCTTTGTTCCCATTAGGAATAACTAATATTGGTGTGCAAGTTAACTTTTCCTTTAGACTCTTAAATGTGTTCTCACACATTGCGTCCCAGATGAAAGCTTGACTCTTCTTGGTCAACTGAGTTAACAGTGCCGCTATCTTGGAGAAGTCTTGGATAAACTTACGATAATATCTAGCTAACCCCAAGAAACTTTTCACGTCCGTTGCATTCTTGGGCGTAGACTAATCTTGCACCATAGCTACCTTCGCATGATCCACGACAATACCATTCTCCAAAACAACATGGCCCAAGAATCTCACTTCCCTCCTCTCGAAGTGACACTTAGAAAATTTTGCTTTCAATTGGTGTTTTCTCAACACCTCCATCACTGTCCTCAAATGTTCCTTGTGTTCTTTCTCCGTCCTCGAGTAAACCAAGATATCGTCCATCATAATTTTCATATAGTCAACTCTGAATCATAATAAACTAAATATAGCAAATTGTAGCTCTATTTCTAGGCTTTTTGATTCATCAAAAATCATCCAGTTCGGATTAATAATAAAGAAGTTATGGCGAAAACAATTTCATTTTTCAACCATAGAGCTACATTGTATTACACTCAAAATAAATGTAGAAACCAAATTTTGTGCAAAAAAACATCATACTTACAGAAAAATTAATACATGAGCTTGTAGAAAATGTTTTTAGCTTTTCGAATCTAGTTTCTAACAAAAAAATTTGACCTGAATCGGATAAAAGACGTGGAAGATATGATGGCGCATTTTCAGACATACGAGCTGTCAAAACAACTCAGAAAAAGCACTACAGGATTTCACCAAAATACATCAAATTAATTTTTTTTTAGCTTACTGTAAGCATGATAACAAGAACAAACTTATTTAATTGATCCTTGAAAAACCTATTCATAAGATCCACAAAATACGCGGGTGCGTTGGTCAACCCGAATGTCATGACCAACCACTCATAGAATCCAGACAGTGTCCGAAATGTTGTTTTAGGTACACTCTTAGCTGCTACTCAGAGCTGATGAAAACCAATCGAGAGATCCAATTGAGAGAACACTCTTTCTCCATTCATTTGATCAAATAAATCATCTATCCGTGAAAGAGGATACTTATTCTTCCTAGTCACCTTGTTCAGCTCATGGTAGTCCACACATAAGCGAAGGGAACCATCAACCTTAATAGCAAATACAACTGGTGCTCCCCACTCGGAAACACTTCTTCGGATAAATCCCTTCTTCAAAAGACCACCCACTTGCTCTTTGAGCTCTCGCTGCTCCCTTGGCACCATATGACGAAGTGGCATCACTATAGGTCCGGAATCTTTCACTAAATCAATCGGAAACTCGACCTCTCGGTGTGGTGGAAGTCTAGTCACTTCCCAGAAGATGTCCGGATACTCGCCAGCAATAGGCACATCTGATAAATCATCACACAGGATGTCGAGGGAATTTAGAAAATTAGCCATCACCCCATCACTAGGCAGGCAACCCAATACCACCCTCTGCCCATAATCCACTCTAATGGTCAGCGAAGACCCCTCACAGTCTACCATCACTCCATACCTTTGAAGCCAATCGACTCCCAAAATAATGTTGGACCCAGTAAAGCCCAAAACAAAGCAATCACAAGCAAACATACATCCATGACTCAAAAGACCAATTTACGGAAAATTATACTAAGGCTAGTCGAACCACCGATCGGGTTCGTCACAACTAAAGGTCTATCAACTACCTCGAGTTCCAATTCCAACCTATCTACCAGGTCACTAGGTTCGAAGGAATAAGAAGCCCCGGTATCGAACAATACTCGAACAGGAACATCATAAATAGAAAGCTTACCTTGAATAACGACACACCCTTTCTCTTCTGCGCCATAGTTGGGGGCATTCGACGAAGAAGGAATAGCGTTGATGGAATAGGCTTACACGATCTGCTTCTCCTTAAGGGGTTGTGGACATTTATCCTTGAAATGTCTCACTTGGTCAAAGTTAATGCACTTTCATTCCGCTGGCTTTGCTTGACAATCTTTGATATAGTGGCCCTTCTTGCCGCAACCAAAGCACTGGACTTCTTTATTATTCTTCTTTTTCTGACCATCCTTGGTTTGGTCCTGTTTCCTCTTATTCTGGGAATTATTCTTGCCTCCACTACTTGCCTGCGGCTTTGGCTCCCCTGCAGATGTAATAGCAACCTCGGTCTTCGACTTAGGGTAAAGGCTCTCAGATCTCAATGCCTTCTCTATAATAGATTTGAATGTATCATCGATATGATTTATGAGTCTCTCCCATAAGTACTCATCTAGGCCAGTTATGAACATCTCATTCTTCTTCTCGACAGTATCAATAAGGGACAATCCATATTTCGATAAGGTATCGAATTCAGCAATATACTCTGAGTCTGAGGCTGCCCCACCATTCTGCCTAAGCTCTAAAACTTCCTAAACAATACTGATTTTTGAGCAGCTGGAATAAATTTATCGCCGAATCGAGTATTAAATTGATTCCAAGTAATTTAATCCTCGAAAGTAGCCGCTTTGATAGCATTCCACCAATTCATTTCTCGTCCTTGAAGTTGACGCGATGCTAGCTTTCTCTTCATCGCATCATTGATCCCCAAATCCTTGAAGATGCGCTCACAACTATCAGGCCAATCCTGAAACTCTGTACCCGACTCCGTTTTGTGGAACAACTTCCCACCAAGACTAGTATAATCCTTGCAGAGCTTGGCGAAATTGGCTCTAGGCGCGTACGCTACCGCACCACCACCATTAGCGACATTAGGAAGTGCTCCCTGAACATGCCTAAGCATCTCTCACATAAAGGTAGTAAACATCGTCCTCATATCATTTCCTATCATTAGCCCCTGAACCCGTACTCCTTGTATTTTGGCTCATCATTCAATCTATAAAAAGAAAACGATTAACCATCTCCTTAGTGGTGTCAGTGTCGTGCGACTTCATCCTTTGATATACTAATAGTATACATATATATATCTATATATATATATAGTTTTTGAAAACCAAAATATCAAAAATACGTGCTCTCATATACGTATACTATCTCTCCTTGATATCTTCCCTTAGGTTAACTATGCAACCTAGGCTCTGATACCAAATGTGAGGACCCATCCCACACTAGCCGACATTTCCCTCAAAATGCACTGTATCCATGCATGACTAGCATGGAACGGTCGTAAAAAGAAAAGGGTTGGAACAACGAATCACCAAAGAACCTGTATTATATCTCACAGCGCATGGAATAAGATATAATAATAACATAACTTAACATAAAACAGGCGAGACAGTGCATAAGCTGAAACTAAATCATAATAGCAGCGGAATCCAAAATACAGCTTATGATCTGAACCAACACTATTACAACTTTAAAATATTGTCTCTAAAGCAAGACAGAAAAGGCACACTACTAATGCCCAAAGCAGTAACCAACAACAACCCAGCGAGAATATATGTAAATAGAATGTGGAAGCCTCCTGCTCACCTCCGAACAGCTACTCGTGCATAACCACCTAACCTGTCTCTAGTCTGCTCGTTTAGGAGCACCCAGAGTAATAAGAAAAGACATAAAACTCTGGGTTAGACAAAAGTTTGGTATGAGCGATAGCAGCAAAATAAAGCAGTAACAGGTATAAATAATCATACCTGAACTTGGACCTGCAAACAAAGAGTTAGCACAACAAGATGTATAATACCCTAAGGTAAACAATAACATAGAGTGTAAAATGGGAGTGTGCGTGTCATGGTGATAACAAACATCAAACATAGCAATCATCCTCACATCTCTCACTCAGTGCATAAAGCATACGATATACACCGCTTTGCTCACCAAATCCATTTGGGGCCATGACGGGTCCATGCCCTTTTGGACTCCGTACAACTAATTTCCATGACCATGCCCTTCTGGTCTATAGCCAATAACCCTTCCTAGTCCATGCATCCTCTAAGTCTGGTTCGTCTTCATGCCCTCTCTCTCAACGGTGAACCAAAGTTATAGATATCGATAACCCCTTTTGTACACGTCCCGCAACAAAGTCCAACTCTAGAAGCTAACTCGTTGGTTCCTATCTGAATCCTGAGTAATAACTTCCCATTTGGACTCCCTTTGCATTTCGGGTTTTAGTCGGAGTGGTGTTGATCTTCAGAAGAGTTCGCAATCGTCGTTGCGAAGTTCCAATCTGGTTCGGTTTGGAGTCATCATCTCGGTTTGAGTCATGGTCATCTCGAGGATAGGTCGCCTTCCCGGTCTCCCCTCCCCTCGGCTCCTCCCCGCTCGCCCCTTCGGGTCGACCCCCTGGTCATGATCCCCTGGTCACCCCCTCTGCATCGCGGCGCTCCTTCTGGTCGGTTTGTGACCCCTTTCCTGGTGGTAGTTCGTGACCCGCTCCTGGTGGCGATTTGTGACCCTCTCCTGGTGGCGGTTCGTGACCCTTTACTAGTGGCGGTTCGTGAGCCTAGTGGCGGTTCGTGACCCCTGCCCCCTTAAGGTACCGAATTTCTACAGTTTTTTCCTATAAGCGAATTTCGCCAAATGAGGGCATTTTCAACCATTCTAACCTTCCTATGACATCATTAAACATACCAACCAGCAGTACCAACATATAGAATCAATCAAAAACATTAAAACATCAATCATATGAAATATTTCAGATCAAACATACCCAAAAAGCACGATTTTCGCCGTAATCCCCTTAACCATATTTTAACTATAGGATTAGCAAACTTAATCCAAATTAAACCAAATTTTCACCAGTGACATAAAGTAATATTTTTGAATTTCTACATATTTTTTCAGAATTTTATGATGCATAATTTTGCTAGTTATCACTAATCACCCCTAATTAGCCGTGATTAGTGAATAAAAGTGCAAATCACTCACCCTAGCCACAAATGAAATCTTAGATCTGAAACTTTATTGTTATAGCATGGATCTCTATTTATTGCAGCAGCTCCAACCCAGATTTGGTGCTAGTTTGACTTGATTTAGTGTAATTTTGGTCAATTAGTGGTTAAAAAGCGATTAGGAAGAGATTAGAATGGGATTTGGAAGATGGAGGCCATTGCTATGGTTCAAGGAAGGTTAGTGGTGGTTGGAAAAATGAAAGTGAATGTTTCTCAAAACCCTTTCATCCCTCTCATAATCCTATTCCCGAAATAGGTTATGGGCTTAGCTGTTAATCACCCCGTTAAGCCCAATTATGTTGTTTTTCATCTTCCAAATCTTATTTCAGCCATATCTCCCAAACGGTACATTCGTTTAGTTAATGTGACCACTCTACAGAAAGGTAAACCCTCATCCGAATCTCATGGAAGTGGTATCAAGTCAAAACTCCTTATCAGTCAAAAGTTATAGGCGAAACAAGATTTGCCAAGGGTAAAATGGTTATTTTAAATTTGGCAAAAATCATGAACTTGGGAAATGACCCCAATAGTCGTTTCCCAAAGTTACACGACCGTACAACTTCGTATGAAAATAAAATAAATATTCTACAATCCTTCGATATGTAGAATGCGGGTCATTACATATTACTTGCAAATTATTAGAGTATTAATGGTTTGTACATGGAAATAACATAAAAAAATGGATTAGTATCAAAAGAGCATTTTACTTAGATATTTAGAAATATTATACCTTGTCTTTATTCTATTATTAAAGTAATCATTCAAGCCTTGGTTACAAGTTATATGTTAATTCTTTTATTTTCCTTTTTATCATTCATTATGAATATGCATGTTGGACCATGTTGATTAATGGGGAAATTAGCTTATATAACTTATTAGTGTCTGTTAGGATTGGCATTTCAGACGTGGTTAGGACGTCAACATCGTTCTCATGATTAACTCCTATATTGATATGTATTAATAATTTAATAAGTGTAATATTAATGCGTATTTAGTGCGTACTAAATACGTTCAAACTATGAAATAGATTTTGAATGTCCATTTAGGAATTTGTATGTGTATGTCTGAGTTATTGGCCTTAATTATAATTAATGACACATAGATATGAGATTAACCATTACTTGTAGTAGAAGCCTGTCAAGAACCGACCAGCATATACAACATCTACAAGACTGGTTATGTGAGAGGTCTAGGTGTCATGGACCAATATAATTGGTACACTTAGATGCAAGGTTAAGCCCAACTTGTAGTAGAAGCCTGCCCGGAACCTCTCGAAAAATCCAACTTCTACAAGTGGACGACTTGATGTGAGATGTATAGTGCATATGTGTGTATGTGTGTGTGTATTTGTGTGTGAAGTAGACTTGCCTTGGGAACGGTATTAAGTGGCTGACCTGCCTCCTGTTGGTTATTAGGTGGTTATGACTAGACCCATTCCTAAGGTTCACTCCTTGGTTTTGGACCCAAGTCATGGGACCCACCCTTCAAGATTTTAGTGGTTGTCCACCTTTCTCTTATATAAGGTATTAAATGGCCTTATTAGACGATAATGTATGAGTAGGGTAGTTCTCCAAGTAAAGTTCGCTTCTTATCTATGGGCTTGGTTAGGACCGACCTAGGGATAGTTTATATAAAATAGCCTAAAGGAACCACAATCTAAGGGAAGTATTAAGTGGCTAGGAGTTCACTCGTAGGGATAGCTAGAGAGTAACAAGATGGTCCACTAGGAGGGCCTAAAATGGTGTCGCGCTCCTACCTAAACCTGGTATTAAGTGGTCGTTACTATTTCTCGACCGACAATGAGAGCATATATATATTTAATAACGTTGACATTATGATGAGGTATTAAGTGGCTAGGGGTCCGCCATAGGTATTAAGTGACTGTGTGGATGTCCGCCCTTAATAAATTAGATAATGGCCTTACGTGACTTGGTATAGCTTACCTTGTAAGGTATTAAGCGACTATAAGGATATATGCCCTTAAATTTATTTGTGGGGTATTAAGTGGCTATAGGGATGTCTACCCTTATATTTACATATAGTCCTTAAGTGACTGTGAGGATGTCTGCCTTGTATGCTTGAGTTGTATATGTTTGTTGCATAGATATAACAATAAGAGTTTACACTGCCAAATATAGGAAATAATCATTCCTAAACTTATATGTTTTTCATTCACCAGAACTTTACGCTCTGACCTCCCTCCTTATAACATAAACAGATTAGTAGGTGAGGACCCTTGGGATCAGCAATGATCAGTTATGCTTTGGAGGTGGAGCCCGACGATGTAGCATTTTAGTTAGTTATGGAAGTATTAATATATTATTGGGATAACTATTATTGATGTATCTCTTATGATTGCTTGAGGATCGTCGTAACTAACATTTATTATGGTTTCAATTTGAGGCACATCTATTTTAAGTTATTATATTTATCCCTTCCGCTGTGTGAGATGCTGATTTCGTTTAGATTGATCTATTATATTTGTTTTAGTATATCCTTATAGGAACCAACGATCCATTTAGAATGATTTTAAGTTCGACGGGCCTTTCCAGGGCTAGAATCCAGGCCCATTCTTAGTAAGTTGATACAATCAGCATTAGAGCATAGGTTACCCGATTAACTGGAAATTACACGTATAAGAGGTGTACTTGTTATTTTAAAAAAAATTAGAAGTTTTATTATATATAAGTATATATATTCACTCAAAGTATGCATATCACTAGAAATAATATCTGTAGGTCCTTTTAGGGAAAAGATGACCTTAATTTCTAAAAGAAAACCATAGAAACCATGTAGTAGTTTGGTAGCTTCCTTATCAATTTATAAGCCTATAAGCATCTAAAGGATGTAAGAACCAAAACGTTGGATAGTTGTAATAAAATGAAACTCCCTAATTTAATAGGCAGTTAATAGAAGTCAGCTGACAACTTAATTATTATTTATGGAAATGACAAGGGGAAAGTAAATAGAAG
Organism: Allium sativum; assembly: GCA_030737875.1. NCBI lineage: Eukaryota > Viridiplantae > Streptophyta > Magnoliopsida > Asparagales > Amaryllidaceae > Allium > Allium sativum. Next base: position 801,868,735 of record CM060909.1, on the reverse strand, counting down.
AATTTGGAATAGATGCCTGTTAGTATATATTAAGATTTCTGTAAAAACAAAAGAATATCTTTTGTTAAATGGAATAAACTTCCATATTAGTAAACATGGAATTTTGAAACTTCAAAAGGCATTAAATGGTCGATAAGTGAAAGAATATCAAAACGGAAAATATTAAGGATGTAAGTAAGGCCATTTATGCGAAAGTATGAATATTCGATTTTGAATTAAATGTCCATAAGAATAAGCATTATTTAATGGATAAAACACACATAAAGGACATTTATAGTGGCCACAATCATAAATGTCAAGTATTGAAAATATAGGAACACGAAAGGAAGGATTTAATAGAAGAGACAACTTTCGTAGAATAGTATGTCAGAAAGATAAGAGGTATAATATCAAGTTTGGACTGAAAATATAAAAGTGTTAATGAACATATAAGAATGATTTTTGGACATACTATTGAAATATATTGAAAAGGGAAATTTTAGCATTTCATATATCGGCTCGAGTTACAAAAAAGAAAATTTGAAAAATATTCTTGAAATAATAGATGTTTTTGTAGAAATTTGAAAGTTTTACTATTTCTTCTATCAAACAAACTATAAATATAAACTTTAGGGAAAACAGAAGGAGGATTCTTTAATTAAAGAAGAATAGTAAACATTTTCAGTTATGAGCTTTAAATAGATAAGAAAGGTAAGTGTCAAGCAATAAGCAATTGTAATGTAAGATTTATAATTGTCATGGCCTTGATATAACAAGCTTTTAATATTTAAATGAATTTGAAAAGACCCCTTTCTTTAAAATGTTGTACAAATTATGACAATAAAAATTGACATTTAATTAGAAATAAAAGGAGAAAGAAAAAGTAGACATATAAAAGTTTGGTAGGATAAACGTCGTAAATATACCAAGAGTGAACAGTAAATTTATTTACTAAAATTTGGGTGGAATTGAAATAGTAAAATTCCAATATTTAATTTGGTAATTTATAATAAATTACAACCATTAAATTATATTTATGTAGCACCCTTATTGCGCAAATAAATGAATAGTCATGTTTTTAATTAAAACGTGTATGTATAGTCAAGGAAATGCTATTATACATTAATGTGAATATTTAGTAAAAGTATATGTGTATGACAGTAAAAGTTTTAAACTATGCTGCTAAAATGAATGCAGTCCCGGAAATTGAGATTAAAGAAATTAAGGTGTTAAAAGGCTTAATTGCTGCTTAATTTATTATTGAATTATTAAAGACTTGTTTTCAAATAAAAATAAGCATTTATCTTAGAACATCTGTCATTTTGAAAAGCATTAAAGGTTGACATTCTGAATACAAATAAAAGATAAGCAAGGTTATTTTTCTCTTAATTTAAGAGTTTATGAACATTTAATAAATGTTATAATTTTTAAAATGGGACATTTATTTGAGTGTTTTGAGAAACATAAAGGTTGTCAAAAAGTACATGAACCTTGAGTAATGCCTCAAAAGTGCTATTATACGAAGTAGTAAGGTATTTTAAAAATTTAGCAATAAATTTCACTAGACATTTTAGGGGACTTAATTTCCATGTAATTCAATCTTCGATATTAATTAATATTCTATTTTCTAAAACAAAATAAGCATTTGGTTTATTAGCCATTAAATAGTTTTACTGATCGTTTTGGAAAGTGTTAATGGCTAACATTCAATTAGTTAATAAAAATAAGTGTTTAAAAAGAAAAGTATTTATGTTCATGTTTTAAATGTTTAGCTAACATATGAAAAGAGACACAGAAATCTTTTTTGTAACATATTGAAATAAATTCTTGATAAAAGTTGCTTAAACAAAACACGTATTGGCATTTACCTCTGTAAGCACTAAAACTTTACAAAAACTTAACATCAGGTTTTAATGAGGTATTAAAAACCTAATTTTAAATTTGTTCATGTTAAGGAATAATAAGGATATAATGGTATTCTGAAGAAAAAATATATTTGTATAACCAATAAAATTTCACCTTATAAAAATAATTAAATTTGGAATAATAAAGGTAGCTAATTAGGTAGATTAGAGTTGGGTACTATGACTAATTAAGGATTAATTGCACAACCTAACCTAGAAATTTTAGCCTCTGTCCTAGAAGTTTCTATTTAAAAAGATGGTGATGTATAGTATTTCCAGAATCAAGGGTTGGCTGTGAATTAAAACGCCCAAGATAGTTTAGGAAGTAGATTTCAGCCTCTGTCCTAGAAGTTTCTATTTAAAAAGTTGGTGAGGTATAATATTTTCAGAATCCAAGGGTTGGTTGTTAATTAAAACGCCCAAGATAGTTTAGGAAGTAGAACGTTTACAACCGTATTTAGCACTTAGCAATATATTTATATAAATAGAATAACGTATCTTATCCTAATTCTTCATTTCAGTAATTAGGATTCATGTAAATTAATTGCAAATTTAGTGGGAAATAAATTCTTAATTAATGAGACTAAAATACAATTAGTTTTGGGGGACTGCTTTAAAAGAGAAATTTAATTGGAAAAAAATGGATATTTCCAAGCTTGAAAGAGCTTGAAGGAATTAAGTAAGGATTCATGGAAGGTCCGGTTTTGATGATAGATGGGCCACTTTATGAGAAGGATGAAGATGGAATATTTAAGGAAGGGGTTGGCATCTAAGGAATTGGAACAAAATACTAAGACCTCAACACCATTCAGACCACTTAGTTGTAAGGGAAAATTGCCAAAAGAATTTTGTTTAGGTTGTGATCGCTAGTGATTCCCGATATTGATTAGGTAAGAGTATAAGTAACAAATCCCTTTTTTTATGGGTGTGTTTGGGATTTGAGACAACCTTATCAAATTTTTTAGTTATTTGAGTAAGAGAGTAAATTTCATGGGGACACTTAACTTAGTGATTTACCATATATGGAATTTTGAAGTCAATGATTTGCAGCCTACAAGGAAGAAGCATACTCGTATCAACATTTTGGAATATTTAGTATAGAAGAAGTTTAGCCTTAGAGAATGTCATCCTCAAGAATAAGAACCTAAAGCATGAGATTAGGGGACATGCCTAAGTATTGATTTGCGTAAAATAACCTTTATAGTTGGATATGATCGTGTTTTGGTTTACTTATGGATATTTGTTTAATTTTTATAAATTTCCCTTTTTGTCGTTTTTCACAAAAATACTATACTTGAAATTATAAGAAATATACATAGAACATAAAATGTATAATGTGTAATTTTGGTGTTCGCACGTAGATTATACTATCCATTTAAAATAAGACAATACCCATTCCTTGTAATTTTAAATATGTCAATATTATTGTTTGGGCAAATTTATGGAAATTATAGAAAAAGATCTTTTATTGGGATTTAATTTCCAGCAAATTGGAGCGTCGGAAAATATTCTAGACACTAAGTAATTAGAATTAGAAATTTCAACTTAGGAATTTTTTGAATTTTCAGATCATAACTCAATTGAAGACCAGAGGAAAAACTGAAGATAGGTAGAGCTTTGGGATGAGAGGAGAAGCTACATCTTGCATCTCTTAGAAATAGGAGTAATATTTATCCTTATTGGAGTAGCATGATTCTCTTTTTGTTAATTAGTGGGCGCTCTTAAAAAATTTCTTCGAGGCCACCTAAGACACCACAGTGTTGATGGGACAACCACTGATGAATTTCTGCTCAAACCAATTTGTGATTAGACTATGGAAAATGTCTAATTTGATTAGGCAACTTATGAAGGATTGAGAATCGGTATTATATTATGGTATTTCCCAAAGTTAGGGGATAAATGATATTATAGATGATAGGTGCCTATAATGTTTTTTACTTGGTAAGGTATCTTCACAATACAGCAAATTTTTGGTAGGGACTAATCAAGAAATGGGCACAAAGATGGAACCTTGGAAGTTTCGTGCCACCACAAATGTTTTTGAGCAAGAGATTTCAAGACTCCGCAATAATTAGTTACATTGGTTCGAGTAGCACATTAAGGAGAAAATTCGAGGAGAAATCATATTAAAGGCATGGGAATTTTAAATTTGTAGCCTTTCTTGAAAATCTAGGATTCTATGGTTGCATTGTGGTTGCTGGATTGCATGGTAGGAATTGTTTGCAACACAAATGCACCGAGCACTCATTTAGAAATTATATGCAAGTTAAGGTGTTTTGCATACATTCAGCATCACTTATTACACGTACACGCTAGGACTAAGCTAACTTTAGCAAGTTTGCAGTACATAATCACTATGAGTTATGAATGTTTATAGATGCTTATAAAATAACATGGGTGTACAACATGGTTTTTTCGATATGAGTTGTCTTTTTGCCTCTTTAGAAAGATTTCGGGACATAATCTCTTTAAGGGGGGAGAATACAACAGCCCATAAAATATTCCCTAAGTAGACATAAGATAATTTAATATAAAATTAGTAATAATAAATTAATGGGCTAAAAAATGGAAGTTTGGATAATTAGGAATTGGGCCTTGGAAGAATTTCTATTAAGTTCGCAGCGAGATTTTGATTCGTTCTCATATTTTATTTATTGAAAACGGAGTCTGTATGTGATAGGTATTAATAAAACAAGTTATGAATAAATATTAACATACGAGGTTTAAAATTATTATATATATATTTGGAATATAATAGTTATGGATTAGCATGAAAAGGATACTCCAAGAAAAATTGAAATTAGGTGTATATATTTATATACGAAAAGGGACAAAGACAATCAAACAAAGGAAAAAAATCAATCTAATAAATAACGTTCAATAAATGAGGCAATTAACTAGGAGATTAAATCTCTAGACGGATCTCAACCCAAAGGGTCGAGTGCTAGGGGTCGACCTCCCTTCTACCATATGGGTCGACTGCCTTGGTTGAAGAGTGGTGGTGCGTGCTTGTATTTTTTGAGGGTTTTATATAAATTACATATACGGACTACTTGGATATAATCTAATGGATCCTCCAATCTTAATTAGTACTTCCAAATATATATACCACTCTCCTAGCCCCTGCCTAACCATATTCTTCATTTCACCTTACGCCTCCATTTGGTCCTTCTTCCATTCCTAATTCCATAGATAAGGTTAGATTTCTCTTCTGCTTCTCTTCCTCAATTCTACCCTCCCTATTCTAAGATTTATATAGATTTAAGAATACTAGAATTTATTTTGTATATATATAAGATTCTAATTCATTGGATTTATATATATATATATATATTGAAACTGGGTTTAATTTTATTCCTGGGCATTAACGGGCCAAACGAAAATAACATAGGCCCAAGGCCTTGTTACATACTTCAGTCCAGATTCTTCTCACAATTGAAAATACTTTACTTTTCAAGTGTAAGTCGGGGATAAACTAAAAGCAAATACAAACCAGATCTAACTTCACACTTTTTCGAAACCCTCTTCGTCTTGAATTCATGGAGGCTAGAAACCGTAAAAGCTCGTGCTTATTTCTGGATGCTGAGCCAATGGCTGCTACTGACCCTCGTCTTGCCTTCCGATTGCTGCAGGTTCCCTTTCTGTGGTAACCGTCTTCCTCTTCCTTAACAATGCAATTTTTAGATCTTGTACAATAAATTTACTAAATCTATTGTCTTCTCCTTGTGCTTGAATATGAGGTTGTCCCTCTCCTTCCATACGCTCCATGCAGTAGTTATAAGAGAGATAGCGTTCACTTCGGGTACCTTACCTATGCATTGCCGGATGACTTCAAGGTTAGTGAAAATTTCATGTATTTGAGTCTCTGTCGTAGTGTAGTTGACGGATTTCCTACAATTATCCCAAAATTTCTTTGAAAAAGGGCAACTGAAAAAGAGTTGTTCATGATTTTCCTGACTGTTATTGCATAAGACACATGTATCATCTACTATTAGACCTCATTTGAAAAGGCAATCCCTTGTTGGCAGTCTGCCCAACATTGCTTTGTAGGCGTAACATGCCATTTTAGGGATGTTTCTCTTACACCAGTTATTCTTGCTCCAGTTTTTAATTGAATTTTTGGGTCTAATGGCCTCCCAAACCCACTTGATATGAAAATCATTACCCGTCCAAGTCCATAGGTCATATCTGTGAGCTCCATGAAGTTGCATTCCTTCAATGATGCTTTTATGAGCTTGATTGCATGTAAAATTTAAGTTCCATCATTTATCTTGTATTATTTCATTCACTTGAACATTTGGGAAGCCAAATGCTGAGTAAGTATCCCACCCAAGCATGTCAATGAATGATTTACCCTCAATCCATGGGTCTTTTCACAAGTTTGTTCTGTTACCATTAGCTATCTCTCTTCTGAAGTGTTTAGCTAGTACATTTCGAACCCTTAATATTTCCTTCCATGTCGAAGAGGCGTTATTGTCCTCTTTCACAGTTCAGAAATTGTCTCAACCATATCTGTAACACCCCGTAATTTGAAAATATTAAAATTAACAGATTAAAGAATACTTAATTTTTAGAAGAAGAATTAAGGGAAACGGGTTGCGCCATTATGTTCGTCCCGGAATTTTGGCAAATCTGGGCAGAATTCGTTCTATGTACCTGGACTTGATTCTAGGTCTGATTCATTGGTTCTAAGCTATAAATATGGTCCCCTATTCTCCTATTTTCTTCATTGGATATCATGGGAGCCATATGATGTTGGGTTGCAAACTGAAGCAAAATCAAGTCCTACGACAACGGTTTAGCTGATCAAATTCAAAATTCAGAATTTAGAATTCAGATCTATTCTCTCTCAATTCTCTAAACTTAACGCTGTGAGTTTCTAGTCGCTTTTAGGTTTAAATAGATAAATGTGAATTATGAAAGACTGTGAATTTGGTACATGTTGTAAATCATGAACCTATGCAAGTTTATTATGTCATTTTCCCCAGATCTAATATGATTATGGACCTTTTACTATATTGCCTATGTGGATCTTGACTTGCAACTGTATTGTGGTAAATGCAAAATTGTTAATTTAGATCTAATCCTTTATGTAAACCGCCTTTCACCTGTCATGTTGTAGTTAATAATGATATGTTGTAAACTTGACATGTGAAGTAACCTTTAGACTAAATATACTACCCTATCATGATAGATCTATTTCTTTAGATCCAATTCGGTTGTGAGTATTCTACTATGTTATTTTTGGGATCTTAATTTGTATTATGCTAGATCTGAATTGCTGGACATCTAAAAGAATAGTTTAGATCTCATTTTGTCCACTTTGACATCATAGAAATTATCACAGGTTCATATGACAACCCTATGACTATGTTAATCTATGTTATGCCAAATCATATTCAATGATCACTTGTTTTACATCACTATTAGCTATCCTTTTCATCGCATATGGCTAGGCTAATTATTTAGCCTAGGCATGCAGTCAATTTTGTGAGGACATTAGTTAAAAACAGGGGAAAAGTAAATATTGGCATAATTGGGAAATAAACATTTTTGGACTAGTAATTCAAATTTTCGATAAATGGGTAATAACACCCAAAAAGATAAGATTAATTAATTGGTAAATTAATTAATAAATGGAATGTTTAGCAATTATAATTAGGAGTTATATTAACACTTATGACACGAGGTTAGGTTACATTAGTGGCGGAAGTCTGCCCGGACCCGACCGACATATCCAGCAACCACTAATGTTGAACCTAGTGTGAGATGTCTAAGTGTGTAAATATGACTCGGGCTAAGACATGAGGTTGGTCCCAACTGTGGAATAAGACTGCCCGGACCTGACCAGCATATCCAGCATCCACATGTTGTAGGCTTAATGTGGGAGGTCTAGCCCAATATAACCATAATTGGACATGGTAATGAGAAAGGACTACTTAACCTAATTTAATCCATGAGAACTGTATGATTATGAACATAAGTTAGTGTAAAGTAAAATGGATTCGGTAGTGGGTGGGTTGAGTATAACTAATGGGGGTTGATATATATATATATATATATAGGCCCACAAACTTAACCCGGTAAAGCTATGTAATTAAAGATCACCCTTTAGGGTATACATAGTTAGTGGAAAACCTAGTAACCCAGTAAAGTTATGTAATTAAAGATCACCCTTTTAGGGTAAGCATAAATGATACATGGCTATGTAATAAAAGATCATCCTTTGAGGGTATACATAGTTAGTGGAAAACCTAGTGGGGATACAAGACAAAAGGGAAAGGCTTGTATCATATTGTGTGAGACCCATTTCAGTCAGTAACCAATATTCAGTATCAGAGTAGTGAACTTCGTAATAGGAGGAGAAGGGGCATGCTTATTGATTGATTATAAGAGATACGAAACGTGACGGGTGGTGTACACGGCGCAAACCAATCGGGGACATGTGCGTGCATGGGCCGGGCAGAGGGGGACAAGACGACCGTGACATTAGTAGATATGACTGTGCACCTCTTGGGTTGCCACTTTAGGGAAGTGATACCCCCTACTACGGGACCAGCACAGGGTATCTACAGAGTAGGGAGCCGATCAATTAGGGTAGTGGTTAGGGTACACTCAGACGTGTGCCCTAATTCTACCACTTATAGTGGAAGGGATCATATCATTTTAAATTATACTAGTAATAGTGTAGAGTAGTTATCAATGAAGCATGTATACACCTTACCTTATCTGCCTTGTCACACCTGTCATTTGTATAGTGATCTCTCTTATCCACTTTATGCCTGTCATAATTACCTTTATTTATTTACTGGCTAAAAGTTACTAGACACGGCATACATTATGTCTGACCCCTATCGTTTTTCCTTCTCTCTTCCATTCCCCTCCCCCCAGTTTCTCAGGGAGGAAACACTCAGGTTTGACCGTGATTTTGCTTGATTGCTGGAGCTGCTGATATGTATGGATCAAACTCCTATTCTCGTTGCAAGGCTATTTTGTTATTGGGGAATTTTCTTTCTTTTATTTACTCTAATATTTCTAAAGTACAAGACAGTGGTTTTTATGTTGTAATGGGTTTCTATATTTCAGACAAATGATGCTTTGGACCACGGTATTTTGATGATTAATAAAGTTGTTTATTTCCGCTGCAATTTTTTTATATCTGTCTTGTAATATTCTCTGTATGTTTACCTAAACACTTCACGAAACTTAATGCATTCCCTTTGTTAGTGACATTAACGGACGTGGGGTGTCATACTAGGTATCAGAGCTGAAGGTTACTAGATTAGATAAGAGTTTTTGAAAAATATTTCCAAAATGAGTTTTAAAGGAAAGTATTTTCAAAAAGAAAAGTCTGTTTTGAAAAACATTCCGCAAAAAGTCATATGTAATATCCTTCGGTCCTTTATCGAAATTTCTTCCTTTTCCTTTTTTTAGCATGTTTGGGGAATAAAACATCCCTAATATCCCAGAGGGCTTCACTATACCCAGATGGTTCCGTAGGTATTTGGAGGCCACAGCACATGCCGAAGGCCAAAGAGACGTTCCTCCCCTAGCTTCACCAGTCATTCCTCCTCCTCCCCCTCTAAAAGCAGATAACTTTGCCAAGATCTGCAAGGACTTCCGTACTATGGGAGGGAAGCCATTCCATGGGAACGAGACATCCATAGAAGCTCGGAATTGGCTCAAGGAGACCAAGGACTCATTCATAATCTTTGAAGAGGAGGACCGAAGGAAAATTCAATTAGCTGCTTGGCTGTTAAAGGACGAAGCCTCATTTTGGTGGGAAGTCACCCAAGATGGACGTCCGGTAGAGACTTGGGAAGACTTTAGACAAAGGTTCGAAATGAAATTTCTTTCCAAAGCGGAGCAAAACATACAGATGGAGAGGTTCTTAGCACTCAAACAAGTAAATACGACGGTAAAGGAATATGTGAACAAGTTCAACCAGCTAGCAAGGTTTGGGCTAGAGTTGTTAGATACACCATGCAAAAAGGCCTTGCGGTTTGTTAAAGGGATGAATGAGCCTTTACATGGTTTAGCTATGTCCCATCTTCCAATGGGGGCCACATTTGAAAAGCCTGTTGGTATGGCCCTAATGCATGAGGAGGACAAGGGAGAAAAGAAGGAAGTGAAAACTGAGGAGTCATCGCAGAATAAGAAGATGTGGCCCAAGAAGGGGCAACAGCAGCATCAACGACAATGACAATAACAACAACAGAAGAAGAAGAAAGGAGGGAAGAATGACAAAGGCAAAGATAAGAGAAAATGTCACCATTGTGGGAAGGAAGATCACTTGGTTAAAAATTGTAAGAAAAGAAAGATCAGTTGCTTTAATTGTGGAGAGCTTGAACACTACTCTAAAGAGTGCCCAAAGAAACAGGGACCGCAGGGACAAAGTCAAAGAGCTGGAACTTATAGAGGGCAGGTGCATGCTCTCGCGATCATTGCTCCTGAAAGTGGTAGAAATATTTCCGTAGAAAGTTTAGTTTCTCTTTCAAATCATCCAGTTAGAAAATTTTTTGATTCTGGGGCTTCACACTCGTTTATATCTACATCTGTAATTGAATCTCTGCACTTAATTACTAGTATCGTAGTAGATCCCGTAGTTATTTCAAACCCCATTGGTAGTTCGGCTCATTTATCGATGATTTGTCGGGGTTTGACATTATCTGTGTTAGGCGTCGAATTTGAATGTGACGCTTATGTACTCGGGTTTATGGGCTATGGGTTGATTCTAGGAATGGACTGGCTTACTATGTATGGATCCATTCTGGATTGTGAGAGGAGGGTTGTTAGGCTCCTGATTTGTCATGGGAGGACCCTCTAAGTTTCTTGTGACCCACAAGGGTCTGTTGTGCTTAGTTTCTTAGAATCTCTTGATGCATCTACAAAGGATTTGCAATCTATCCCAGTAGTCCGAGATTTTTCTAATGCTTTTGATGAATTATGGGGTTTACCTCCGAGGCGCGAGATCGATTTTCGCATATATCTGGTGGAAAATGCAAAACCAGTTGCATTACCTGTGCGCCACATGGCTCCAAGGGAAAGGGGGGAGCTGAATAAGCAAGTAAAGGAGCTGCTTGAGAAAGGGTTTATCAAACGAAGCATATCCGAATAGGGTGCTCCAGTAGTATTTGCAACTAAGGTAGATGGTTCGCTTCATTTGTATGTTGACTATAGAAAGTTGAATAAACTCACCAAGGCCGAGGCTATATGGGTTTAGGCCTATCCAAATGATGTTCGGCGGTCTCTACTCAAGTAGCTGTGGCCCATGATCCAAAGGAACCGCAACCAGTCAATCATGCTATCCTTACCTTTCAACCAACGAGTTTTTTGGCTTTCTTTCCAAGCGATACTAAAACTACGGCAGGATATTTACTCGTGGAATCTATTCCTCTCTTTCTTCTGGGAGAAAGAACTAAATCTGAGTCAAGTCAAAGAAAATAGACTATAAGAGAGAAAGCCAACCAAAGCGCAACCAGAGTTCGGGGTGGAGCGCTAAGAAAGAGAAAGTGTTATCGCTATACGAAATGAAGTAGCGGCTAGCACGCTAAGATAAACAACTTTTTAAATCAATCATGATGATAAAAAGATACGCCGATAAGGGGTCGCCTTGCCGAATACCCTGCTTACTTTTAAAGAAACCAACTGGAGAACCATTCAGCAATATCGAAAACATGGGGGTAGAGATACACGAGTAGATCCAAGTAATGAATGTAGTTGGAAAATTCACCCGATTCTAGGCATTTCTTTGACAGAAATAAAGAAATTGATTCCCTGACATTTCATAGATTGGAGAAGAATAGACACCCGCTTCCAAGAATTGATGATTTTTTTGATCATCTTGTTGGTGCCTTAGTGTTTTCTCGGTTAGATTTGGCTAAGGTGGCTGAAGACAGCATAGATGAAACAGCTTTTAGAACTCCGGACGGTTTCTTTGAACGGCTAGTGATGCCTTTTGGGCTGACAAATGCACCCGCCTTTTTGTTGATTTAATGAGTAGGGCATTTCGGGAATTCCTAAACAAATTTGCCGTAGTCTTCATTGATGATATTTTGATCTTCTCCAAGAATGAAGAAGAGCATACCCAACATCTGAGAGAAGTCTTGAAAAATCTCCGTGACCATCAGCTTAAAGCAAAGTTTTCCAAATGCCACTTTTGGAGAAAGGAAGTGAGATTCTTGGGGCATGTAGTCTCCAAAGACGGGATAGCTGTGGATCCCGCGAAGGTGGTTGCGGTACAAGATTGGAAAATTCCTAGAAACGCAACCGAGGTGAGAAGCTTCCTTGGATTGGCAGGTTACTATAGGAAGTTCATTAAGGACTCCACGAAGATATCAACCCCTCTCACCAGGCTGACAAAGAAGAATTTGTTGTTTTCATGGGATATAGACTGTGATGTTGCTTTCCAACAACTGAAGTGGGCTATGACAACGACCCCAGTCTTAGCTTTACCCGATGGAAGTAAAGTAGCTACCATTTACACTGATGCGTGTGGTACAGGGCTTGGTGTGGTTCTAATGCAAGAGGGGAAGGTAATATGTTATGGGGGTAGGCAGTTGCGAGTTCATGAAAAGAACTATCCAACCCATGATTTAGAGCTAGCTGCCATAGTATTCGCGTTAAAGATATGGCGTCATTATTTGCTTAGAGAAAGGTTCGAGCTATACACCGACCATAAATCCCTCAAGTATCTATTCTCGCGGAAGGATCTCAACTTAAGGCAGCAGCGGTGGATGGAGTTCTTAGCTTCATATGATTTTGAGATTGCTTATACCCCCGACACGGGTAATGTGGTGGCAGACGCACTAAGTAGGCACATGGTGGCCCTGAGTCCTCTGTTTGTGGAAAGAAAGAACTTGGAGTTCATATCGGCTTTTGATTTTAGACCCTCCATCGAAGTTCTTCCTGATTTATTTGCATCCTTGGAGATACGACCGACTCTTGTGGAGGAGATAGGAGCTTCGCAACAAGGTGACCCATAGATTCTAGACACCATGTATAATCTCAGAAGAGGGGAGACTTCTAGTCACCTCAGTAGGTATGCCATAGATGAAAGGGGGTGGTTGCGACGAGATGGAAGACTTTGTGTTCTTCAAACTGGAAGCTTGATAAAGGCGGTCTAAAAGAAACCTACCATTCTAAGATGACTATAGATCCAGGTGGTGGCAAGATGTATAGAGACATGAAGAGGGTTTTCTTTTGGATTGGGATGAAGAGGGACGTGGCCGAATTTGTTTCTCAATGTTTAGTTTTCCAGCAAGTCAAGGCTGAGCAAAAGATGCCCGGTGGATTACTTCATCCGTTGGAGGTCACACAGTGGAAATAGGAGAGTGTCTCTATGGATTTCATAGATGGTTTTCCTAGATCGAAGAAAGGTAATACCAGCATTTAGGTGATAGTGGACAGACTCACTAAGAGTGCTCACTTTATTCCAGTTAAAAGTAAAAGGATAGCACCATGGTTGACAACAATTTATGTTCGTGAGATGGTTCGTCTCCATGAAGTTCCTTCCAGCATCATGACTGATCGTGGCCCCATCTTTACCAGCGAATTTTGGAGGAGTTTGCAAGAAACATTGGATACATAGTTGTGTTTGAGCACCGCTTATCATCCTCAGACCGATGGCCAGACGGGGAGGGTGAACAGAATTCTAGAAGATCTTCTGAGCCTGTGCATTCCAGACTTCGGAGGGACTTGGGAATAGCATCTTCCCTTAGTAGAGTTTTCCTATAATAATAGTTATCAAGCATTGTATGGGCGACCCTGTAGGTCTCCAACTTGTTGGTGGGAATCTACAAAAAGATTGTTACTTGGGCCTGATATGGTTAGGGAGACGTCTGAGAAGATTGACCTTATTCGACGGCGAATGAAAACAGCTCAAGATAGGCAGAAGTCCTATGCAGACAAGAGGAGAACCGACATCGAGTTTGAATTGGGAAACTTAGTTTTCATCAAAGTATCACCTCTGAGAAATGTGGTCCGCTTCGGTTCAGTAGGGAAGTTGGCACCTAGGTTTGTGGGACCCTTTTCAATAACCGAGAGAATTGGCCAAATGGCCTATAAAGTAAAACTCCCAGAGAATTTGTTTGGCATTCATAATTTTTTTCGCGTTTCTCATCTGCAAAAGTGCTTGCATGACACCGCAAAAGTCGTTGAGCCAAGTATGTTGGATGAAGTGGAGGTGGAATGGGAGGTGACAGTCAGACGAGTCCCTACCCGTATTTTTCGATCGAAAGTTAAGAAGCTGCACAACAAAGAAATGAAGTTGGTAAAGGTTCAATGGGGAGACAACCCAGAAAATGCAACTTTAGAATTCGTGCTTCGTACCCATTCCTTTTTGAGGGTATGTTCTTAACTCCTTTTTTCCAAAGCTTTACCTATGCCTATTTTTGTCAATCGAGCATATCTTATCTGTGTTTTCGACCTTTAGATAGGAGTCCTATGGATGAAAACATGTGTTTGAAACATGTTATGTTTGATGGATGCTAGTGGATGCAAGTGTTTGCTAGTGGTTGCCTGTGGACGCATATATACACACATTAGGCACTAGATCGGCTCAATCACTCTCTCATACTGCTTATGGATGTGTGTGCATTTTATTTTCTTTTATGGAGGAAAATGGATGAGTTAGCATATGGATGTTGCACTTGGACGAATGGATGTGCACGCATATAGAACTTACATGTTATAATAGGATTATTTGCATACATACTGGATTCATGGCACTAATCATACATCACATTAGGCAGGTCAACTGGATTAGTAGACCGCCTGATTTTTGCATTGGTATTGGAACATATACACACACCTCTGCATATACTCATATAAGCATTATAATTCTTTTAAGGACAATGGATGCTTATGGATGATGGATGAGTAGATGGATGATGGATGGTAGGATACGTTCTTCTTAACTTAAAGATTTCGGGGACGAAATCCTTTAAGGAGGGGAGAATGTAACACCCTATAATTTGAAAATATTAAAATTAACAGATTAAAGAATACTTAATTTTTAGAAGAAGAATTAAGGGAAACGGGCTGTGCCATTGCATTTGTCTCGGAATTCTGCTTGGGATAATGTCCGGGTTTGCATGAATCGGATATCGTATAGAGAAGTTATAAGCCATAGAAGTTTTTGTACACACATAAGGAAGAACATATATATATACACCTTCAAAACAGTTCAAAAATCAAAATCCAAACAAAGCGGGCTCAGCGGGAAAATTCTCGCTCGTGAGTGTCGACCCCCACCAGCGGGTGTCGACCCCCTGGGTGTCGACCCCCCCGCAGATCTGGGCAGAATTCGTTCTATGTACCTGGACTTGATTCTGGGTCTGATTCATTGGTTCTAGGCTATAAATATAGTCCCCTATTCTCCTTCATTGGAGATCATGGAAGCCATATGCTGTCGGGTTGCAACTTCAAACAGAATCAAGTCCTACGACAATGGTTTAGCTAATCAAATTCAGAATTCAGATCTATTCTCTCTTAATTATCTAAACCTAACGCTGTGAGTTTCTAGTCACTTTTAGGTTTAAATAGATAAATGTGAATTATGAAAGACTGTGAATTGGGTATAGGTTGTAAATCATGAACTTATGCAAGTATATTATGTCATTTTCCCTAGATATAATATGATTATGGACATTCTACTATATTGCCTATGTGGATCTTGACTTGCAACTATACTGTGGTAAATATGAACTTGTTAATTTAGATCTAATCCTTTATGTAAACCAACTTTCGTCTGTCATGCTGTAGCTAATTATGATATGTTGTAAACTTGACATGTGAAGTCACCTTTTAGATCTAAATATGCTACCCTGTCATGATAGATCTATTTCTTTAGATCCAATTCAACTATGATTATTCTACTATGTCATGATGGATCTATTTCTTTAGATCCAATTCAGTTGTGAGTATTCTGCTATGTTATTATTTGGGATCTTAATTTGTATTATGCTAGATCTGAATTGCTGGACATCTAAAAGATTACTTTAGATCTCATTTTGTTCACTTTGACATCATAGAAATTGTCACAAGTTCAAATGACAACCCTATGATTGTGTTAAGCTATGTTATGCCAAATCATATTCAATGATCACTTGTGTTACATCCCCATTATCTTTCCTTTTCATCGCTTATGGCTAGGCTAATTATTTAGCCTAGGCATGCGGTCAGTTTTGTGAGGACGTTAGTTAGAAACGGGGGAAAAAGTAAATATTGGCATAACTGGGAAATAAACATTTTTGGACTAGTATTTCAAATTGTTGATAAATGGGCAATAACACCCAAAAAGATAAGATTAATTAATTGGTAGATTAGTTAATAAATGGAATGTTTAGTAATTATAATTAGGAATTATATTAACACTTATGACACGAGGTTAGGTTACATTAGTGGCGGAAGTCTGCCCGGACCCGACCTCCATATCCAGTAGCCACTAATGTTGAACCTAATGTGAGAGGTCTAAGTGTGTAAATACGACTCGGGCTAAGACACGAGGTTAGGACCAACTGTTGAATAAAACTGCCCGGACCCGACCGTCATATCTAGCATCCACACGTTGTAGGCCTAATGTGGGAGGTCTAGCCCAATATAACCATAATTGGACATGGTAATGAGAAAGGACTACTTAACCTAATTTAATCCATAAGAACTGTATGATTATGAACATAATTTAGGGTTAAGTAAAATGGATTGGGTAGTGGAAAACCTAGTAAACCGGTAAAGTTATGTAATTAAAGATCACACTTTTGGGGTAAGCATAACTGGTATAGGGCTATGTAATTAAAGATCACCCTTTGAGGGTATACATAGTCAGTGGAAAACCTAGTGGGGATACAAGACAAAAGGGAAGGTCTTGTGTCATATTGTGTGGGACCCATTTCAGTCAGTAACCCATATTTGGTATCAGAGTAGTGAACTCCGTACTAGGCGGAGAAAGGGCACGCTTACTGATTGATTATAAGAGATCCAAAACATGACGGGTTGTGTAGACGGCGCAAACTGCCTAGGGACATGTGTGTGCATGGGTCGGGCAGAGGGGGACAAGACGACCGTGACACCATTAGATATGACTTTGCACCTCTTGGGTTGCCACTTTAGGGAAGTGATACCCCCTACTGTGGGACCAGCACAGGGTATCTACAGAGTAGGGAGCCGATCAATTATGGTAGTGGTTAGGGTACACTTGGATGTATGCCCTAAATCTACCAACTTATAGTGGAAGGGATCATCTAATTTTAAATTATATTAGTAATAGTGCAAAGTAGTTATTAGTGAAGCATGTATACACCTTACCTTATCTGCCTTGTCACACCGCCATTTGTATTGTGATCTCTCTTATCCACTTTATGCCTGTCATGATTACCTTTATTTATTTACTGGTTAAAGTTACTAGACTCGCCAGACTTTATGTCTGGCCCCTTTTGTTTTTCATTCTCTCTTCTATTCCTTTTCCGCCCCCCCCCCCCCCAAGTTTCTCAGGGAGGAAACACTCAGGCTTGACCGTGATTTTGCTTGATTGCTGGAGCTGCTGATATGTATGGATCAGGCTCCTATTCTCGTTGCAATGGCTATATTTTGTTATTGGGGAATTTTCTTTCTTTTATGTACTCTGATATTTCTAAAGTACAAGACAGTGGTTTTATGCTGTAATGGGTTTCTATATTTTAGACAAATGATGCTTTGGACCACGGTATTTTGATGATTAATAAAGTTGCTATTTCCGCTGCAATTTTTTTTATATCTGACTTGTAATATTCTTTGTCTGTTTACAAAAACGCTTCACGAAACTTAATGCATTCCCTTTGTGAGGACGTGGGTTGTCACACTATCTCCCATTCATCCATCTCGCCCACGGTCCTTCTTTGTTTATGACCTTCCTAGCTTGCTTCAAATTGACAGCCTATCGCATAACTTTAATATTTCTAAGTCCTACTCCACCTTCCTCTTTGGGTTTGCATTGGTCTTTGAGCTTAATCTTGTGTAAACCCCCTTTCCATATGATGTCAGCACATATTTTCTCTATTTTTTTAATAGATGCATTAGGCAATTGAAATTTTTGCAGCCAAAAGTTGATCTTGGTGTGTATGGCAGCGTGAACAAGTTCAATACACAAAACAAACAATAACAATCTTTAACTCCATCCATATAAAATTATCTCTTATACTGCTAATAAGCCTAGTGCATTCCCTATCTGTAATTTTATTGGATGATAAAGGCACTCCCAAGCATTTCACTGGAAGTTCACCCTCCCACACATGCAATACATCTAAAATTATGGATTTAGTTCTACATGTCTTATTAAAGTAGCATTTGGTCTTTAATTCATTGACTTTTAGCCTACCAAAGGATTCCATGTTACCAAAAATCTCCTTAACCTTACAAGCTGCTTCACAGTTTGCCTTAATGCATATCATCAAGTCATCAGCATACAACAAGTGGCTGATACTTGGTTGAAAGTTATGTATGGTTTGCACCCATTTCTTATGACATGCAATTTTCATTTGCAGCGTGAAAAACTCCATAGCTACAACAAAATGATAAGGTGAGAGAGGATCACCTTGTCTTATCCCCCTATTGCTGGCGATGAAGCCTTTAGGAACCCCATTTATAAGAGTAGAGTATATGGGAGTTGTGATACATTCACTGATGAGCTTAATAGTTTTGTTTGGTAGTCCCATGCATTTGAGCATATGTAAAATAAAATGTCTGTTGATCTTATCATATGCTTTGTGTAAGACAACTTTCAATCACATTCGATCAGCTCCTTTTTTATTAAATTCCTGATTAACTCGTGGGAAAGTAGTGAATTTTCTGAGATGCTTCAACCCTTAATAAATTCACTTTGGCATTCAACAATTAAATCAAGGAAAATCATCTTCAATCTGTTGCAAAGTACTTTACTAATGATTTTGTAGATGACATTACAACATGTTGTAGGTCTGTAATCAGCAATACCAACAGGTTTCTTGCATTTGGGTATAAGACGTATGAAAGTGTGATTAATTTCTTTAAGTATCAATCCAGAATTGAAAGTCTCTTTTATTTCTAACGTAATTTTCTCCTTTAGGTCATCCCAATGGATTTTGAAGAACTCAGAGCCAAGCCCGTCGGGTCCCCAAGAAGAATCAACATGGATGGTTCCAAGTGCAGACCAAACTTCACTCTCAGTAACACTTCTCAACATCAGTTGTCTGCCACTGGCATTAACCAACCTCCTAGTTATGGATACTTATATATATATATATATATATTAGTAGAAGGATTGGAGCACGTTTGCAAAGGTTAGATCCAAGTCTATTTCTGACTAATATTCAGTTGTTCTTCATTCCCAAATCACTGTGAGTGGAAACCATTTAAGTTCTCTATTTTCTATGATTTGATAATCTAAATTTGGATTATTGTGCTTATAAAGATTTGGGTTTATATGAAAAGAAAACGGTATCAAATCCCTAAAATCTTCCATTATTTATATGTTTACATAGAAAGGATCAATCAATTACAGTTGGGATTGGTTTATCTTATGTAATGGAAGAAAAGATAGTTAAGTGTTGGTATGATTCTCGAATTTGGTCTAACTCTATTACTGTAAATATGTAAATTCATATATATGTATGTTTTGGTTGCAAAAGCTTAAGGACTTGAACATTGCAATATGAATAGGCTTAAACATATATTTCTGAAATAGAATGTTTGAACGTATTACTTGCAAATTAGTAAAGTATTGAGGTTTTGTACATAGAAATAACGTAAAAAGTGGATTAGTACCAAAAAGAGGTTTTTACTTGTATATTTAGGAATATTACAGCTTATCTGTATTTTGTTATCGAAGTAATCATTCAAGCCTTGGTTACAAGTTATAAGTTGATGTTGTTATTTCCCTTTTCATCATTTATTATGAATGTGCATGTTGGACCAAGTTAATTAATAGGGAAATTAACTTGTATACCATAATAGTGATTGCTAGGATTGACATTTCAAACGTGGTTAGGACATCAATATCGTTTCACGTCTATATTTATATATTAATAGTGTAATAAACGTAATATTAATGCATATTAAGTGTGTACTAAATGCATTTAAACTAGTAATTTAAATTTGAATGTCCCCATAGGAATTTGTATGCATATGTGTGAGTTAATGGCTTTAATTATATTTAATGACACATAAACATGAGGTTAACCATTACTTGCAGTAGAAGCCTTCTCGGAACCGACCGACATAACCAACATCTACAAGTAAGACTAGTTAATGTGAGAGGTCAAGGTGTCATGGGTCATTATAGTATACTTAGATGCAAGGTTAAGCACAGCGTGTAGTAAAAACCTGCCCAGAATCGCTTGGTAAATAAAACATCTACAAGTGGATGACTTAATGTGAGATGTCTAGTGTGTGTGTGTGTATATATGTATATTTGTGTGAAGTAGACTTGCTGCAAAACCCAAAATTTTGGAAACAATTTAAAATTTATTTTTAACAAATTTTACAAGGATTTGTAGTCGATTTTAAAGTTCGATGATTTAACACTATTTCAATAGCTTACAAAGGAACATTTTTCAATTGATCTAGGAATTCGATGAAACAAATTTTAATAGATCCGGAACATTAAAAAATGATAAGGTTCCAAATTTCGTAATTTTTCGAGTTAATATCTGAGCATTTGAAAATTAAAATTGTATCGGGTCAATCGACCAAAATTAAGAGAAAACATGATAAAAAATAAAAATGAGGGTCAAATGAACTCCAAACTCGTCGAGACCTATTCCAATGGATCCAGAATTACGCATGCTAGGGTTCAATTTTTTGTGTAAAACGAAATTGTCGTTTGATCATACGATCAGAAGACGTGGAGCTAACAAAAACGCGTCAGCACTTGAAATAAGAACCTAACTCTAAAAGCACCAAATGAGGTGTCGAGCATAGAGAGCCTTAAAGTATGTTTCTTCTCCCGCTCCTTCCTTGCAAAACCTTAGCGATCCGTGAGGTTGTAAATTTATCAAAAAAACCCTCCTTTCTTCTTCCCTTTCCTTTCTTCTCATTTTTCATTTAACCCCTCTTCCTCCTCTTCCTTGTAACAATGGCCGCACCTCCTTCCTTCTGCACCACCTGACTACCTGCGCCTCCTTGCCACACACCCACTGACCTGACCCATCCCCTACTTCACCATCCTCCTTGCCAAACCCATTTTCTCAACTTAATTTCACCAAAAATCCACTTTTTAACGCTATTTTGAACAAAAGCCCCCTCAGAGGTCTCAATTTTCCACCTCCTACCTCCTCTACACCCCTAGATCTACACCAACGCCTTACAACCCATAACACCCAAAAACGTGGGTACCTTACCTTTGTCGAACCTCCCGGACCCTCTAAACCCCTTCCGTTCATCTTAAAACTCCAGATCTGCTAGTTTGTGTGAACCGGTAAGGCGTAGGAACCATATAGCCTTTGATTTAAGTCACATGAGGTTTTCAAGCATTTTGTAAGCACTGTACGAGTGTTAGAGACATGTGTGTGTGTTTGGAGTCCTTCCATAAAGATTTGGCGGAGTGAAAACCAAAGGTGATAAATTGTTAACGGTTAAGGGCTAAGGGCTAATTTATAATTAACTATTCCAGTTAGTTAGTTTAAGTTGTGTGGTAGATACTGGTTGCTAATACAAATTCATTATGATGTTAAATAATGATTAACATGTCAAAAATATCAGTTTTTAATTGATATATGTGAAATTGTTTGAGTATGTGAGAAACCACAAGTTAAAAAGGGCTAGATTATGAATAACTACTTGTAAGTTAATTAGTTAAGTTTAATGATGATTATTTTTTGATCATATAAGTTTAATATGATGTTAATTGTTAAGTAGTGTGACAAAAATATCATTTTTATCTGATATATGTGAAATCCCTTGAGTATACGACACTTAAAATATAAACAGTGTTGATTAGAATGTTGATTGAACCTTAAATTGTTTTGGTTGAGTAATTTATTAATGTTTATTGGATTAGTAGCGAACCCCACATGGGTATTAAGATAATAATTAACCCACACATCTCCCAAGTGTGTAGATAAGTTCACATGGAATGTGATGTAAACCCCATATGGGTATTGGGATGATAATTTCACACATCTCCCAAGTTTGTAGATAATAATCACTTACTTGTGAATGTGATGAAAACCCCACACAAGTATTGAGATAATAATTAATTTACATATCTCCCAATTGTTTTGGTTTGTGTTGTAATCTACTGATTGATGAGGGCCCTGAGAGGCAAGTTGAAGTTATATCGATCAACCCGTACATAGGAGCTTATGGCAAAAAATTTCAAAAATATATGGCATTAACCAAATAGTTAAAAAAAACTATTATGGAAGTGACTAGTTTCAATATTTAATTATAAACGTCAAATTTGGTTGAATAGAACTGATCGCACAACAATAGTTCGTGAATGTCGACCGTTAACTTCTAACGGATGTGCCAGGAGATCCGACCATCAGATTCTCCTGAAACTGAAAGTGTTGGGTTTGTATCGAAATGATCTTTCAAATTATAATAAGAGCTTTGAAATCCAATGGATATATTTTGAGAAATGTTCAATCAAATTTGAATAAAAACGGTGCCAAAACCAATAACGACCTATAATAGAAAATTATGCAAATGGACTATTTTTATGTAAATAAAAATAGAGAAAAATTATTATAAACTATTATAATGATTGGGAATAGATTTAAAACAAATATATATGGTTTTAAATGATAAAAGTTGTTAACTGGAATTTGGCTGTTTTCTGATAGGGTTTAAATATAAGTAAATTTTTCCAATGTATGAATATTCAATTTGCATGGAAATAATCTTCGGATATTTCGATATTGGATTCTGTGATCATACAGATACTGTTTTTAGGAATTTGGAAGATATAGATATCATTATTCCCTATACGGTATTTGCTGGTTTCAGAATTTGATATTGAATATAAGTCAAGATAATTTCTATTCAAAACCTTATATTTGATATCAAATTGTATTTTGGGTTTTTCGTGAAGGATGTATTGAATAACGTCTAGTCTTTAACCCAGTTAAAGACGGGATTAATTTCTAAGATCAATTAGTCATTGAATAATGGTGTTTGAAGAGTAAAACTAAGTTTGGGTTTTAATAAATCTTTGACTAGTTTTGAAATGTAAGAAGGTAATTAAGTTTAGCAAAGCACGAGAGGTGTTAAAACCAAATATACTTAGTTGTTGACATTGAATAATGGTGTTTGAAAATTAAAACTAAGTCTAGGTTCCAATAAATCGTTAACTAGATTTGAAATGTAAGAAGGTAATTAAGTTTAGCAAAACATGAGAGGTGTAGAACTAAATATACTTGGTTGTTTATATTTGTTGTTGATTGATTATTTGGATTGTGCTCGACCAGTTTATGAACAAATATGCTTGTATACTTAGCATTGGGTTGGGTAGAAATATTTGTATGCTAACACCTTGTGATTTATTTCATGATGACAACGAAGTGTTCTTTTGTTTCTGTCCGATGTTGTTGTACGCCCAAAGTTAACAAGCCGAGGATTTTTGTCATTTTGGATCTGACCTGTATGGTTTAAGGTTGATTCGAATGCAGGGATTTTCGGGTCATTACAAATGGTATCAGAGCTTTGGTTAAATTCAAAAGAATTAGGGTACAACTTGTTAAAATAGAATGAAAGAACTCATCAGAGCTAGGATTAGTAGTATCCTAGAAGAGTAACTCATTAGAGATGGCGTTAGTAATGCCCTAGAATGAGTTGAGAGTATTACGTATACCAGAGAGCGTATTCGTAATTAGAAATAGATTTTCAAATTCATTGTTGAAAGGTTATATTTTATATGAAATACTTGCTTACGTCTTCCTTCCTTTTTGGGGATGAAATTTTTTTAACTAGAAGAGATTGTAACAACCCAAAATTTTGGAACTAATTTAAAATTTATTTTTAATAAATTTTACAAGGATTCGTAGTCGATTTTAAAAATTCGACGATTTAACACTATTTCAATAGCTTACAAAGGAACATTTTTCTAATGATCTCAAAATTCGAAAAAACCAAATTTATTAGACCTGGAATGTCGATAAATGGTAAGGTTCCAAATTTCATAATTTTTCGAGTTAATATGTGAGCGTGCGAACATTAAATGCATACCGGGTCAATCAGTCAAAATTAAGTGAAAACGCGATAAAAAAATAAAATGGAGGGGCAAACGAACTCCAAACTCGATGAGACCTGATCCGTTGGATCTAGAATTATGTTTTATACTGAATTTCAAACTTTCATGTAAAACAAAATTGTCATTTGATCACACTAGCAGAAGACGTGGAGATGAAAAAAAAAACACATCAACGCTTGAAATAAGAACCTAACTCTAAAAGCACCAATCGAGGTGTCGAGCATCGAGAGCCTTGAAGTGTTTTAATTCTCCCACATCCTTGTGACACCTCAGCGATCCATGAGTTTGTAAATTTATCAAAAAAACCCTCCTTCTTTCTTCTTCCCTTTCCTTTCTTCTCATATTTCATTTAACCCCTCTACCTTCTCTTCCTTGCGACAATGGTTGCTCCTCCTTCCACCTCCACCACTTGACCACATGCGCATCCTCACCACACTCCCACTGACCTACTCCATCCCCCACTTCCCCATCCTCCTTGTCTAACACCCTCTCTCCTATTAATTTCACCAAAAGTCCGCTTCTTAACATTATTTTGCACAAAAGCTCATCAAAGATCTCAACTTTCCACCTCCTACCTCCTCTACACCCCACGCAACAACCCCATATAACTTCACCAATGACTTACAGCCCTAGACCACCCAAAAAACGTGGGTCCCCCACCTTTGCTGAACCCCCTGGACCCTCTAATCTCCCTCCGTTCGTCTTAAAACTCCTGATCTACTAGTTTGTGTGCACCTGTATGGCATATGAACCATATAGTCTTCGATTTAAGTCGCAAAAGATTTCGGAAAATTTTGTACGCACCGTACGAGTGTTAGAGACGTGTGCTTGAGTCCGGAGTCCTTCTGTGAAAATTTGGCAAAGTGGAAACCGAAGATGAGAAACTGTTAACGATTAAAGGCTAGTTTATAATTAACTATTCCAGTTAGTTAGTTTAGGTTGTGTGATAGATATTGGTTGCTAATTGTAACGACCCACAAATTCGTACCATTTAAGTTGACTGAA
This sequence comes from Allium sativum, assembly GCA_030737875.1. Lineage (NCBI taxonomy): Eukaryota > Viridiplantae > Streptophyta > Magnoliopsida > Asparagales > Amaryllidaceae > Allium > Allium sativum. The sequence continues at coordinate 801,843,643 of CM060909.1, read as the reverse complement.
TATAACCAATGTCCAACCCAAATTGCAAAAAATACGAATCATTAATAGAAAGAAGTTAGAGGATGAGAAATATAATGATAGAAAATTAGAATAGAAGAAAAGAAGAACGTACAACATAATCAAACTAACACGAATCTCACAACGGAATGAATATAATCACTTTTGAAATACAAACTGGATTTAAACTTACATACATCATTAGAGTACAACGCATATACATCACAGCGGGAAATAAACTCTATATATCTAACATTGAAGCCTCCTGCTCCAAGCTCTCCCAGGAAAATTTGTAAAATCCTAACTACATGACTGCTCGTACAAATTTGGGCACCCAAGAGTTTAGGGGAAAACAAAGAAAATAAACTCTGGGTTAGTCATGGGACGTGTGAGTAAACGATTTAAAACATCTTGATTTTAACTATCAAAAACCTTTTGAAAGGAAAGATAATCGTAGTACCAATCCAAACATAAATACAGATGGTTTTTACCTTACGATAACCAAAGCAAACCTTTAAAATAATAATATTATTCTGATATTATAATAGTTCTAAATACAAATGAATAGTAATATAGCGGAATGCTTGCATCTCACGTTCCACATACATAGTATACAAACAAAACCACAGGCGCTTATTAGAAATTGGATTCCAACTATGGCAAGGTATGAGACCACCTTCCGACAATGTACCTCTAGAGATGAATACATTGGGGTTCAACAAGAACATCTTGTAAACCGACTAAACATGACCGGCCCCTCATTTTGCTTGAGAGTATCGAATATATCATTACCGCGGTTGGGGGCCAGCCAACCAAACTGATAGCATATAAAATAAAAGGGATAGCCGAAGACATTTGATTTCTCCAAATCAGGTAATGATATACCCTTTTAATGGGTGCGACCCAAATAGCCATGCCACCTACCCGATTTTATACCATTTCCCAGTTGGCGAGGCTTGAGGTCTGAACATACCTTTAGACAGTTCACATCTTCATTCACTTTGAATGTCATATTATCAAACCCGTCAAATCACAAATTGATTTCCCCAATTCCATGAGTATAAAGCTAAGAGAAACGAATTCCTCTGCCACCAAACATAGTTTATAGAGACCAATCGTATGATTCGTTAGGAATACTCTATCAGACATTCGTCCATACAATTGTCCTTGGACTGGACAAACCGAAGGCACTATCCTGTAAATCCATCTTAGGAAATTTCTACCAAGGATTAACAGAATAACCCTTGCATAAATCCGTCTTCATTAATCTATGACTTGAATCTTATAAATCGAATTAAAGTGGAATTAAATTCCCCACTCTTCGAAATGACAAGTAAAAGGTAAAGATTTGATAGTCATTGATTTAACTATCAAAAATAAAATAAAAATGAGTAGATTTATTTCCATTGGATCTGCTAAGCCTTATTTAAATAATTCTTATTTACATAATCTTCTATTATTTAAATTCAAATACTAACTTTGTTTATATTTATCAGAAAACATAAGTATCCCTTTTAACTTAGAAATTTTTTATTTAAAATCTTACGTGATAATCTCACTCATTACTATACGTTTCATAGTTGAACGCGATATTCAAAGCTAACACTCATTTCGAACACAACTAATACTTTCTATCGGATAATGGTAAAATCGTTCAAGTTTGGGTATTTTAAATACCTCTCAGACCTTGAGTCAAAATCATTCTTATCATCAAGATTCGTAGAAGTTCGATATCCAAATATTCTACAAACCAGAATTTTAAATTCAATTAAATTTCAAATCTTAAGCCATTTCAAAACAACGTCGTTGATTGAGCATATTTATCAAGTTAATTTGATTAACTTAAATGTTTAAAACCAAGGAATTTAAATCAAACGGATTGACTTAATTAAATTTAAATTGAAGGATTAATTAAGTTAAAACATCACTTTGGATAATTTATCAAATTTTAACTTCTCTATTTAATGGCACAATTAGCTTACAAAAAATTGTTGGTTAAAATTATTAATTAGCTTTAAAATATTTCTATGTTTTAACAATTACTTGTCAAAAACTATTTCCATAATTAATTGTAAACCAAATAATTGTTATAGTCAATTTCTAATTAAAGGTTGATGTAAATCAACCTATAACAATATGATTAACACGTTACAGTAAATCTTTTCTTTTTAAATTAATTAGTAATATAATTAATTTAAAATAATCACCTTTAATTATCTCTCAAAACAATTATTCAAAACTATTAACAACCTAAGTAAATTTCTGATTTATTTTACAGAAAATATCACTTAGCAGTCCCAATGGCATATAGCAGATTTTTTCTAATAGATGGCACTCAAGACATTAAAACAATTTACACAATAGTCGTATAAATACAATTTAATATTATCAACTGATAATATCACAACAACATATTTTAACTGATAAAATATGTTAAACTAATATAATAGCAGAATGCTATTTATTTCTGCTAATCGGGGGACCAAACCTTTTTGTCAATATGGTTTATAATGGAATAGTGTTCATTTCTACTAAAGGATAATATAATTGCTCTTAATGTATTTTGACACAACTCAAATAATTCAGAATTTACTGAATACTACTGATCATTTTTTAACGCATTAATTTAATCTACTGCTAAATTTCTGCTTGATTAACTTAAATGACATTTCGTATTAACCCATTTTTAATTGCTTAATAAATCAATTATTTTTAAATCTAATTGTATAAAATTTTATAGCAACATCATCAATCAACTCAGCTATATGTAGTAAAATAAATATGATCACTTGTATGTGTGTATATATATATAACTCTGTTTAATGCGTATATATATATATACCTGTGCATATATATAAATATATTTTTGCTATTTTAAAATTTATGATTTTTAAATTAAAATCTTTTGTTTCCCTTTTCCTTTATACTCTCTTCTTTATTTTATTATATATTTTCTTTTCTTTAATTTATTATATATGGTAATGGGCTAAGCCCAATCTACTAGCCCATCATACGCCTAGGTTCCTTTTTCTTATTTATCCCATTTCTTCCTTTATTTTTTTCCTTGGCCCAAATCGGGCCCAAAATTCTTGGCCCACATTTCCCATTCACGTATTCAACCTAGATCGAACCCAAGCCGAAACAATCGACCCACTACCTTCCCTCCTCTTTTTTTGTTTCTCCTCCTTCTGCTTATAGCTTCTGCCATTTACATACATAGTGTGCACTGTGTACGTGCACACCCCTCACTATGACCATCTTACCTACGAACCCATCACCACACACCAAACTTTGACCCCCGAAACCATCACCACCGCCCATAAACATTGCCAATCCCTGTAGCAAATTCTAATGGTGTCAACCTGCACCTACGACTTCACTTCAATCGGAGAAACCACCTCGTTTTGCCACCCTACTTCACCGATCAACATCAAAATTTGACTGGAGACGTGCGACGACCCCAAGCATCTATTCCCCCTAGTGCAGTTCCATCTAGTGAATCCATGATGGCGCAGTTCATCGCCAACCTCCATGTTCCAAAAACATACGAAAAACCTTAAATTAACATCGAACCCAAAATTCACTAAATTGAAAAATCATTTACTATTTTTCTTTGACTCCTTAACCCTCCATGCTGCTCCACGATCAATTTCATGGCCTCTGATCATCTTGGTTGATCGAAAAAGCCTTATGACCGGAATACGGTTATCCCCATATTTCTACCGGTTTACACCACTAAAAGTCACCATTTTTCTTCTAAAAATCATTATTTTACCATCTTAACAGCTCAGTAATCACGAATAAATAAATTAACACAATTGATTTATGACTAAAAATATTTCCCATTCTTTGTTAATTTCTAACTGCTCTTTGCATATAGGGTCATAGGAGTTGAAGTAAATTTTAATTTAAACTAGATTACATTTGGAATCCCTGTTGTGATTACACCATTATTTTAAACATACTAGAATGGGGGCAATTGATTTTTGATGGTGAGGGATTCATGGTTTTTGTCTCTGTCATTATTCCAGAGGACTTGTATCTACTGAACAAACATCATACTGTTGTATATATCGTAGCTGTAGACACAATTATATGATTTTTGTTTGATGATAACAACCAAATAAATATTATTTTAAATGTGTTTGTTACTGTACTGTTCTATATATACATCACAGATAGGAATATAATATTTATATTTAAATAGAATACGACTGTATAGACATTCAGATATTTACACAATATTTTATTTAAATATAAATTTTTTATTTCAAATATTCAAACAGTATATTTGACGACCCCAAACCCCGTTCTGACGGTGGAAAGGGTAATCTTTGGAATATAACACATAAACAGATAATAACAGAACAAAATTAAATAAATACACCAGATAATGTACAATAGAATACACTGGATAAATATAATCATTAGAGTTACACAGTATACAGGATCATACTAAGTACAAACACAGTTCAGCTATACATAAATGTCTACAGCGGAAAACATATATAATATGTACAATAGGAGCTAAACAACATAAAAAGAGATAAATGATAGAATCCATCTTCAGCTCCAGCTATCCAGAAAGAGCCCGCTAAAACCTGAACACAAGGCTGCCCATGTAGAAAAAGGGGCACCCGAGTTTGCAAGTGAAACAAACTACGAGTCAGTCATGGGGCTGGTATGCGAAATCTACTTAACACATTTTATAATATGGCCAATCACAGGAACACACCACTTTCGTGGAACGGGTTTACTCCATTGGATTGCCAGTGCTTAAAACAAGTAATTCTTTTAAACACCGCAATGCTTTTTACATAAATGAAGCCATTATAAGACTCAGTTCCCATCACACAATGCAACGCAAACCGAAGGATAGAGTTTTTACCTTATAATGGCTAAAATATGCTTGATACGAATAAAACAAAAGCATTTGGTATTATTACTAGTGTTTATTTATTTCAAAAACAATTTCAAATCATAAGTATCAATCATAGACGACATTAATTCCCAATACCACTATGTCGCCATATATAGGTATACAATCAAAACCGCACAGTCACGTATTTGGAAATTGGGTTTCCGTCATGAACCAAGGCAAAAGATAGTCCTAACCGACTTCGAGACTCTCTAGCCCGAGCCTCAGGGTCAGAGCGCATCGACCCTTGGATCGTCAGGGCCGGTCCACCGATATGGATTAAAATGCCTGAACACTACGTTTCCCCACCCTTTGAGGCGTAAATGAGCTAACGAATGACTCCATCGGCTTCACATAGTCACCGATATATCCGAGGCGCCTCTCAACAGCAACAACCACACAGGTGAAAATAATATATATGTCAGCCAGTTTAAGAACTGACACCTCTAGCTAGAAGGAAATGCATGCCCTCCCTGAGGTCCTCTCCCGTTTCTGGTTCATACCGGGGTGTGAGGCTCGCGAATTCATGTTATACACAAAGCTATGCCACACAAGCCGTGCTTTGATCATCAACCACAAGACTTTGCTTTTCAACAGAAGCCATGATCACTGCATCTTAGCATGCCACACAGGCAATTCACACCATGCAACTGATGGATATCAATCACACAGAATGAATTCCAATGTCAGACACATAGTCCATTTACAAGTTCGTTCTGGGTCTAAACGAAACCGGAGGCACTACATACCTCGCATATCCATTGATCTCCACGTTCGTCTGGACGATCACCACTTATTATCTATATTTCGGGATGCCTCCCAATCAAGACATCAGTTACCATCCAACCGAGGTGGAGATCTCCGGTCTTCAACCACCGTCTTAATCATCGACTTCTTATCGTCGATTCAGTTATTCAGAATGGGATAAACCCGTTCTTTCTGAGCAAATCGCGTATATAATAAACAAGTGCTACACAAACACAACATACGCCTCATTCCAATTCATCATTCATTAACCGTAAATTAGTAAGAGAACGATTTCCCAAGTATTTACCCCGAAGGCCGAAACCAACATCAGATCAAAACCCAGGAAACCATCCGACTTAGCTAACCTTCAGTTAGTTTATAAATTTCAGATTCAACCATCAAATATCCAATAAATCGGGTAAATTCGGTTTATTTCCATTCCATATCGTTTATAATATTTTATAATGATTTATCGCTATTTTTATTTATTTAATAATAGCCAATTTATTCAAATGATGCTTCAGGCCATAACGCGGCCATGGCGCTGTTTTCCTTCAGATTTGATTTACACATATCTGAAAATCTATCCGTTGGATCTTCACAAATTTTATATCATTAGAAATATCTTTTCAAAACGAATCCAATGGTTTCAGTTTTGGGAAAACCCGACGGTTGGACCTCCTAGTACACTCGTTTGAAGTTTCAATTTCAAAATACGGACTGCAGCATCGTTATTCGATTTAATTTAATTATATATATATATATTTATATATATATATATATATATATATAATCGATTCTGGTGCTGTTTTTCTTTAGATTTGAATTAAACATTCCAGACAATCCAACCGTTGGATCTTCACAAAGTTAGTGTCGTTGGAAAGATATTTCTAAAACGAACCCAACGGTTTCGGTTTCGGGAAAATCCGATGGTCGAATAGCCCGCACTAATCGTTTGAAATCACGGTTTCAAAACACGAAATGCAGCTTCGTTATTCAGTATATTTTAATTATATATATATATATATATATATATATATATTCGATTCTTCGATTTCAAAACCATATTCTTTTCATACATTTGATAAAAATGATATTTTTATCCAACATACATTTATTTCGACACTTCACTTTTTTTAACAATTCATGCATATAATAAAAATGTGATTTTTATTGTAAAACAATTTATTTCAAAACACGACTATTTTATATATTTCATATAAATGATAAAAATATGATTTTTATTATAAAACAATTTATTTCAAAACGTGACTATTTTATATAGTTCATATAGATGATAAAAATATGATTTTTATTATAAAACAATTTATTTCAAAACATGAATGTCGTTCAACACATAAATTCCTATTCAACACATGAATTTCTGTTCAACACATGAATTTTCTATTCAACACACGAATATAGTTTCAACACATGAAAATAATTCTAACACTTGAATATTATTGAAACTTTCGGTAGCATAACGGCAGGGTAGTTAAAACCGGGGCCACCCCTAGTACGGCTTCTGGCTTTACCTTAAAGCCTCGCAGCTTTTGACAATGGGGATTTCATGCATCTAGTTCGCACGCAGGCGGCATGTTTATTTTTTTCTTTTCGACAAACTAATCCTATGTGGTTTCAACCAAATAATTCTCCACCATAAATGGGTATTTTTTTAACCATAATCAATCAATTTCAACCACAAACAATTCTAATCAACCATTCGCTATCAACTAATTTTCACACCAATCAAAACCAATAAATATCGTCCATGGTTTGTGGACAAGGGGCATATATATATATATATACACACACACATATATATATATTTATAAGTATATTTCACTTCTATTTCAACACATATATAATTTTTACAACGCATATATAACTTGTACATCGAACATACAACTTATACAATGCCTATATATGAGGTGTACAATGCTTATATAACTCATACTTCGAATATATAATTTATACATCGTCATTTCCATATCGTTTATAATTCAGAAATCCCACATTGCGTTCCACTCCACCAAAAATAACAGGAGGCTCAGAAAAATAAGCGGTCTCTTCTAGAATGTATAAGACGTCCACACGAGTCCACTGTCTCTTGTTTCACTGAGTTTCGTCAACAAACGAGAAAGATATGATTTTTATAGTGAAATCAAAAACCGTAGCGCTTTAAAGTGCTATAGAATAGTTTAAAATAATTTCAGTCGTACCTCTCTGAAGTTTTTCAAAACTAAGTATTGATTTTTCACGAAATCCGTGAAGGGGTAGGACGATTGGGCTACGCAGCGTCGAAGGGGGACGGAGGGCGCACCTGCGTGCGGCGGAGGGGGCCCACTCGGTGGTCGGAATTTGCCTCGGCGGCGGTCGAAAGCCACCAACTTCCCGAGCTCGATTCGAGCTCTACAGGTCACGAAAAAAACCGAAACTTCGTATGGATGTGAAGATCGTGAGGAGTACTACAGAATTATCCAAAGGGCCCTGGGTTTTTATTGAGTGGATTTGAAGAAAAAGAGGAGAGAAGGTTTGAATGAATTCCGCCGTCGCCTGGAGGGTTTATCAGGGGGAGAGAATCTGCGTCGACCAATAGGATTATTTATTTATTTATTTATATATTTTTAAAAGCCCAAAAATACCCCTTCTCTCATACGAACACCAATCCAAACCCAACTACTGCCGTCGCTAGCCAAATACCCCCATTCCGAACACAATGGGATATGTTTCGTAGGCCCATTCGATTGTTTCGGTCAGTTTCTCTTCAAATTAAAATATAAAACAGTCAATATTCGATTTGAACTTACATTTCAATTTGCCGGGGCCACATACTGACTCTAAAAATTCCCAAAAAATAAATCCAGCAATGTTTTGACGATACGGTCCCAAAAAAACTAGTTTCATCGAATTCTGAGACCGTTTGAAAAATGACCCTTTTCTGGTCGATCCAATTTAATAGAAATCGACCAAACACATTTTCCTTTGCCACGCTCACATACCAGCCTCAAAAATTATGAAATTTGAAACCTAGCAATAATTTGACATCCCGGATCCAACAAAAGTGGTTTCGTCGAATTCTGAGGTCGTTTGCAAAATGGTCATTTTCATGGGCTATATAAACTCTATAGCGACCTTTTTGAAAATTCATTTGGCCATAACTTTTGCTTCCTGCTACGAAACTTCGATTTTTCAGATTCGTTAGAAAAGTATTCATAAACGGTTTTAAATATTTTAGGTTTCACTAAAATCTGTTTTGTTTTGCACCCGGTACAGTCAGTCAAAGTTTGAATTTAATTTTTGAAACTGCCGCGCCATTTCAGGCCTTGTTTATAATTAGAAATAATTATATTCATTTTCAAGCGTCGATTCAAACACCATTTTCGTCGTTATTATTTAAAATATTTATTTTAAATATTTAAAATCCACTAAAATAGCCAATTTAAAATTTTTAAATTGGTTCAGATTTTACGGGTTGTTACAATCTCCCCCACTTAAAACTTTTCGTCCCCGAAAAGGAACAAAGTCGAAAGTGGTTTGATTAATCAACCCCACTTTCAATCTGGCTTCCAATCTTCAACTTTTCAGTTTCTAATAATTTTCAAATTCTTCAAAAATTTGGCTAACACCCTAAATTTTCGAAAAATTTCGCCATAACCTCCTTTGTATGGGGAGGGGCTTGGAAATTTATTGGGCCATATTAGGTGCCCAATAAATCCTAATAAGCATGCACATATTTATAGTGATATATTCCGGTGTCCACATGAAACACCCCACCTCCGTTAGGGTCACTCTTAAGGGGAATGCCCTAATTTTGGTGGAGGTTTATAAGTATAAGTCACAGATATACAAGACAGATATAAGAACACATATTTGTAAACAGCGGAAAACACAACTTTTATTTCATAAAGCAAATACGTGCTACAACAATATCACCATAATTGTCTTACATCTTTTCCAAAAACATAACATAACACTTTCATAAACTGTCTTGATTACATTATTTAAAGAAGCATAAATAAAACATAGATAAACTGCAAAAGCCCCATAGTGGATTGTCCAAAGCCATAGTTCAAAACGAAAGAGTCCAAGCAATACATTTCTCTTCTTCAAGCTGGATGTTAAGGCTGGTCAAGCTGCTGTGTTCCCTCCCTGTGGACCTGGGGGGGGGGGAACGGAAGAAAAGAAGACGAAAGAAAAGTAGAGTCAGACATAAAGCCTGAGTAAGTCTAGTACTATTCTGTCTATGAATAAAGAACTGGGTATGATAAGTATAAACAAGAAGTGGGCAAGCATTATAACTTGGTTAAGTTGTCTAGGGTCGAATATACTATCGTACCCCATGTTAATCTCTGAACCCATATAAACTAGTTTCCAGCTGGCACCCCATAATCAGGGTGATGTGATCCATTCTATGATGATCGGCTCCTACTCGCATAGTTACATGTGCCTTACGGCCCCCAATGTTGTAGTTACCTATGCTGGTCCCACCATGGGGTGTATCAAGTCCCGTGGTGGCGGCCCGACACAACCTTAGAATGCACAGGTATGCTACTGGTGCCCAGTGCTTTATTTTTCTGCGCCGGAGTGTGTGCACGCCCGCACCCCGTTAGAACCTACACCGCTACACCACCGCCGTCGATTTGACCTCTTACAATCAGCCCAGTAATCGTGCCCCACCCTGCCTAGTTTCAGGGTATCCTGATACACCTTCTAGGGTTACTGCTGAAAAGGGTCCCCCGTTACTAGGTTTTCTATCTCTAGCCAACATGCTAAGTTGGTTAAGTGTTTTCTAACCTAACCCCCACCAGTCCGTTTCGTTTAGCATGTTCCATTTTGATTAAGTCTTTAGTTCACTTAATCCTAACAATCCTGACTCAGCCTTAATTGTCTTATTAAAGCCTTGACCTCTCACATTAGACAGGTATTGTTGTGGCTGCCTGTTGCCGGTTGGTTCCGGGCAGTCTTACGCCACAACTCAGTCTAACCTCGGGTCCTTATTGGGCTCCATGTTTAACCTCCCACATTGGATAGGTATTGTTGTGACTACTGGACAGCCGGGCGGTTCCGGGCAGGTTTACATCACAACTCAATCCAACCTCGGGTTAAACACATCGTATGTTCTACATTTACATATTTTGTCTTTCTTCTTTATTTTCTTATATGTAAATATTTGCGGCCCATTATTAAGTCAATGGTGTAAAGGTTACACCAATCATGGGCCCAACCAATACTTGAATTTGGGCCCTTCTACTTTATATTTTCATTCATTAGTAATTTTAACCCAACGTTATTTTCCCCCGTTTTACACGTCCGTTTATTATATATATGTTGGGCTTAGCCTTTTAAAGCCCAACTTAGCCATGCGACAAGGGGAGGCTTAAAGCGTGATTACATACACAAAGAGGGGAATGTGAGCGCATGAACTTGCAATATGACGTTGGAAATACAAAATAGAAACTGGTGTACTTGCATAGTAATGACATATACTTTGTTCATAAAGCATAAGTGACATGAATCAAACCATGTAAACTTGTAGTTAAGTTAAGAATATCACTATCGACGCATAGGCTTAACATAAACCTATATTTTTATTTAGGCATAATGTCAAACATAAGAAAATCATGTTCATAAGACTACTACATGTTTACAAAGGTGCCTACTTTTGTGACTAATACAAAAGTATAGTTAAATTTGTTCACATAACCATGGCATAAATATTTCTAACATGAAATCATGATTTTTACTTTAGTCATGCAAACTTTGCAAAAAGGGATTTTGAATCTAACCTAGCTATGTACCACATATGTCATCATATAATTCTTGTAAACAATATAGACTTAACATGGATTTCAATTATGCCAAATATCAATCATAGCCTAGCCATATTCATAAGTTTGCAAATAGGTTTTCTAGTACAAAAGCATGGCTTAATACATGATGCCCAAGTTTCAACATAATTTCATATGGATTATGATAACCCAAACTTATTCCAATTACTCCACAAAAATGATGTTTGTATAAAAATACACATTATGATGGCATAGTAGCAAAGCCCCAAACTTGCATGAATTTCAATCAACTACATACATGTAACTTCAACATGATTACATAATTTGCGAATATTCCAAACGTATACTTGCATAAAACTACAGCATGTAGTTTTTCATAATTGAATAACACAATTCGAGAATATCATAGTAACGTACAAATATGAATTACTTTATCGCCACAAATCAAGTATACAAACCAACACAATTATTTGTTCATACCAAAATAATACTCTACTTACAATGGTGTGGCGAATTCTCCAATTTAGGGATTTGGAGATACGATTCCTTTGTTGAATTGATTTGATTAGGTTGCCTTATGCTTTAGGATTTGCCTCCTAATTCTCTCTCCAATTGGTGGCTACTCTTAGTCGTTCCTCAGCAACATGGCGGCTTTGTTCTTATTTTTGAATGAATAGATTAGGGTTAGTCTAGGGTTGTTTTTATAGAGGTTATGAACTGATTAGGACCATTGATGTTGCCTGGATTGATCGTAGCCATTCATTCGGAAGAGAGACCAATTAGAGCCTGCCACCTAGCCCTAATGACAAAGCAGACCACAGAAAATCGACCAACATAGCATAGGCCAACCAGGTTGGACTGGGTTCGACCTGGGTCTGGACCAGGTCGACATGCCTGTCGACAGCCCTGTCGACAGCCCTGTCGACCTGGCTAGACCAGGTCGACAGCCCAGTCGACCTAGGTGCGTTAGGCGGGCGTTTTTCCGCCCTGGCCCATTGGGCCCCATTTTCGAATTTTAAACTTACTTTAGAAACTTCCGAAGGCCATATCTTCTTCATACGTACTCCGTTTTTCGAAAACTCGGATTCTATTTCGCGTATTTTTCCGAGACGAACGCAATGGCGTATCCCGTTTCCCTTGGTTCTTTGATTTGAAATTAATTATACTTTAATTTGTGAATTTCGTAGTTATAGAATTCGCGGGGTGTTACATTCTCCCCCACTTAAAAGGATTTCGTCCCCGAAATCTTCAAGTTAGGAGGAATGTATATCCTAACATCCAATCATCCATCTACTCATCCATCAAACACGAGCATCCATTGTCCTTAAAAGACTTCTAATGCTTCATGATCATATGCGAAGTGTGTGTGTGTACATGTGCTTATCTAATGCAAAATCAGGCGGTCTACTGATTCAATTGACCTCCTTAATGCAAATTATGAAAGTGCCATGAATCCATTATGTATGCAAATTTTCCTATTCATGATTCTACATTATTGCACAATCATTCATTACAAATGCAACATCCATATGACAACACATTAAAGTTCAACCATATACGAATGCAAACATATATGCATATGCAATATGAAGTGACTGAGCCGATCTAAAACCTAGATTGTGTGTGTATATGCAACCACGAGCAACCACTAGCAATCACTTGCAACCACTTGCAACCATCATCCATAACATGTTTCAATTACATGTTTCCATCCAAAAGGTTTCTACCCTAAAGATAAGGTCGAGGAAATATACCTAAAAAGATAGATAAAAGTGCAACTTAAGGAAAAAGAAAGATCAAGGATGTACCCTCGAACAGAAAAGGGTAGGCAGTGCGTATTCTAGCTTCACTTTCCCAAGTCGCGTCTCCCTCGGCGTCGCTCCACTGAACTTTGACGAGCTTGACTTCACGGTTGCGTAGCTTCTTCACTTCCGTTCCTAATATGCGGGTTGGAACTTTTCTTATGGTTGCTTCGCGTTCCACTTCAGCCTCTTCGAGGATATTTGGCTCTACCACTTCAGCAGACTCATGTAGACATTTTCGTAGATGTGAAACGTGAAAAACGTTGTGGACTCCAGCCAACTTCTCGGGTAGCTCTAATCTATAGGCCATTTTCCCAATTTTCTCGATGATAGGGAATGGCCCTACGAACCTTGGTGCCAGTTTTCCTGTGGTTCCAAAACGAACAACGTTCCTTAGTGGTGATACCTTGAGAAAAACTCTGTCTCCAACCTCAAATTCAAGGTCGGTCCTTCTCTTGTCGGCATAGGACTTTTGTCTGTCTTGGGTCGTCTTCATCCTTCTTCGTATTAAGTCTACTTTCTCTGAAGTCTCTCGGATCATATCTGGTCCAAGTATGAGCTTATCAGTAGACTCCCACCAACAAGTGGGCGATCGGCACGGTCTTCCATATAAAGCTTCGAAGGGCGCCATTCCGATGGTTGCTTGATAGCTGTTGTTGTAGGCAAATTCCACCAAAGGAAGGTGGTCTTCCCATGTCCCTCCGAAGTCAAGGACGCATAGCCTTAAAAGGCCTTCCAAAACTCTGTTCACTCTCTCTGTTTGGCCGTCGGTTTGGGGATGATAGGCCGTGCTTAAGCATAACTGCATTCCTACTGCTTCTTGCAGACTCCGCCAAAACTCGCTGGTGAAGATGGGGTCTCGGTCACTAACAATGCTAGATGGTATTCCATGGAGTCGAACGATTTCCTTGAGGTAAAGTGATGCTAGGGATGAGGCAGTTCTCTTACTTTTGACAGGTAAAAAGTGGGCGCTTTTAGTAAGCCTATCCACTATTACCCAAATGCTAGTGTTGCCTCTCCTAGACCTAGGCAGCCCATCGATAAAATCCATTGAGATGCTATCCCACTTCCACTGCGGGACCTCCAGAGGATGTAGTAGTCCGCCAGGCTTTTTCTGTTCCGCCTTAACCTGTTGGCACACCATACACTTAGAAACGAATTCTGCCACGTCCTTTTTCATGCCGTTCTAGAAGAAAGTCCTTTTTATGTCTTTGTACATTTTATCTCCGCCTGGATGTATCGTCATCTTGGAGTGATGTGCTTCCTCGAGAACCTTCTTTACTAAATCTTTTGTTTGTGGGACGCATAGTCTTCCGTCTCGCCTTAGCAAACCCTTATCGTCGATGCAGTATCTATTGAGGTGACTTGAAGTCTCACCCCTAATTAGCCTATCAATCATTTCCACAAGCTGAGGGTCTTCACGTTGTGCTGCCCCTACCGAATCCACTAAAATTGGGCGCACTTCGAGAGATGCTAGCAAGCCTGGTATGAAATCGGAGGAAGGCCTAAAGTCGAAGCTGGCTATAAACTCTAGGCTTTGTCTTTCAACAAACAACGGGCTTAGGGTCAATTTCTTTCGGCTCAACGCGTCTGCCACTACGTTGCCTTTGCCCGGAGTGTAGGAGATTTCGAAATCGTACGAGGCAAGAAACTCCATCCATCTTTGTTGCCTCAAGTTAAGATCTTTCTGCGAGAAAAGATATTTCAACGATTTATGGTCAGTGTAAAGTTCGAACTTCTCACCTAAGAGATAGTGTCGCCAAGACTTGAGTGCAAAGACGATGGCGGCTATCTCAAGATTGTGGGTTGGGTAGTTCTTTTCGTGCACTTTCAACTACCTTCCGCCATAAGCTACTACCCTTCCTTCTTGCATTAAGACGGCGCCTAGCCCTGTCCCACATGCATCCGTATAAACAGTGAACATCTTGCTCCCATCTGGCAGCGTCAAAACTGGGGCTGTTGTAAGAGCCCTTTTCAGTCGTTGGAAAGCAAACTCGCAATCCAAATCCCAATTGAACACTAGATTCTTCTTAGTCAATTTCATGAGCGGAGCTGAGATTTTCCCAAAATCCCTTATAAACTTTCGATAGAACCCTGCTAGTCCTAGAAAACTTCGGACCTCAGTCGCATTCCTAGGTGTCTTCCAATCCTGTACTGCCACTACCTTAGCGGGGTCCACTGCTAACCCTTGTTTGGATACTATGTGCCCAAGGAACCTCACCTCTTCTCTCCAAAAGTGGCATTTGGAGAATTTGGCTTTTAGTTGATGGACTCGCAAAGTTTCCATGATTGCCCTTAAGTGCCGAGCATGTTCCTCTTCACTCTTTGAGAAGATAAGGATATCATCTACGAAGACCACTACGAATTTGTTGTGGAAATCTCTAAATACCCTACTCATTAGGTCCACGAAATAAGCAGGTGCATTTGTCAAGCCGAAAGGCATGACAAGCCATTCAAAGAAACCGTCTGGGGTTCTGAATGCCGTTTTGTCGATGCTATCTTCAGCCACCCTTAGCTGATGAAAACCGGTTGCTAAATCGAGTTGGGAGAAAACAGACGCTCCTACTAGTTGGTCAAACAAATCGTCAATTCTAGGGAGAGGGTGCCTATTCTTTTTCGTTAGCTTGTTGAGCTCCCTATAGTCAACACATAGACGGAGTGAACCATCCGCCTTTGTAGCGAACACTACTGGAGCGCCCCATTCTGAAATGCTCCTCCTAATGAACCCCTTTTCTAGAAGCTCTTTAATCTGTTTACTGAGCTCTTTCCTTTCTCGCGGAGCCATGTGTCTAACGGGCAACGCAACGGGCTTTGCATTATCTACAAGATATATGCGGAAGTCTATTTCCCGCTTCGGAGGCAAGCCCTTCACCTCTTCGAAGACATCCGGATATTCCCGGACCACTCTAACTGATTGCAAATTTTCAACAGAGGCATCTAGCGATTCAAGATAACTAAGCATAACCGCATGCGAGGGATTACAAGAAATTTCCAAAGTATTACCGAGCTGGGTTAGGAGCCTAACAACCCTTTTTTCATAGTCAAGGATGGCCCCATTACTGGATAGCCAATCCATACCCAAAATCAAACCATAACCCGAAAAGCCCAAAACAAAGGCACTACATTGAAATTCTACACTTAGAATAGAAATTTTCAATCCCAAACAGATCATAGACAAATGAGCTGGGCCCCCAATTGGGTTTGAAACAATTAAGGGGTCCTCTACCATACTAGTTTTTAGGTCCAGAGATTCTACTAAAGCAGATGAGATAAAGGAGTGTGATGCGCCAGAATCAAATAAAGTGCGAACGGGGTAATCACAAAGATAAACTACACTTTCTACAGAAGTATTTATACCTCGCTGTTGCAGAGGTGGCGCTTCTAGCACATGAACCTGTGCCCCTGGGGTGGATCCAGCCCTCTGCCCCTATCCTCGTTTCTTTGGGCAGTCCTTAGCCCTGTGGCCTGTCTCACTGCAAGAAAAGCACCCACCATTCTCCTTGGCCTTCTTTTTCCGGCAGTCCTTAACTAAGTGCCCCACTTTGCCACAGAAATTGCACTTCCTCTTCTCTTTGTTGCCTTTCCCGCCCTTCTTAAAGTCGGTCTTCTTAGGCTGCAAACCCTCTTTCTTCCCTTGAGAGCTTTCCGCCTTTGTCTCCTTCTTGCCCTTATCCTCTTCATTCAGCAATGCCATTTGCACCAATCTTTCATACGTGGCTCCCATGGGTATATGGGTCATGGCCAAACTGTGTAATGGCTCATTTAACCCTTTGACGAAACGGAGAGCCTTCTTGTGCGGGGTGTTGACTAGGTCAAGCCCAAACCTAGCCAGCTCATCGAACTGATTCACATACTCTCTGACTGTCTTGTCCCCTTGCTTAAGAAATAAGAATTTTTCCAACTGCAAACTTCTTTCCGCATCTGAGAGAAATTTAGTCTCAACCTTGCCCTAAAGTCCTCCCATGTCTCCACTGGTCTTTCAGCATTAGTGACTTCCCACCAGTAGGAAGCCTCGCCCTTCAATAGCCACACCGCCAATTGTACTTTTTGTCTATCCTCTACCTCAAAGATGATGAATAGGTCCTCCGTTTCTTTCAGCCAATTTCTAGCTGCCACGAAGGACTCAGTTCCATGGAAATCCTTTCCTCCCATAGCTTTAAAATCTTTACATATCTTAGCAAAAGTGTTTCCCCGTGGAGGAGGTGGAGGAAAAGGTGCCGCTGCAGCTGGATGATTTCCTGCAGCTGGGGGAGGAGGAACGGTAGGACCTGGCTGAGTGGCCCAAGCTTCTAAGAACCGTCTAAACCAACCAGGTATTGGCACCCCTTCTGGTAAGTTAAGATCTTCGGACATGCTGAAACAAAAAGGATAGATTCAAAACGAAGGATAAGAGATAGTACCTATGGCTTTGGGGAGTGGACTTTGCCTTTTTAAAATAAAATAATATTTTTCTTTTAAAAATGCTTCTTTAAATTTCCTTTTTGAAAATAAATTTTCAAATCTTTTTATCTTATCTGGTAAACCTATGCTCTGATACCAAGTGAAACACCCCACCTCCGTTAGGGTCACTCTTAAGGGGAATGCCCTAATTTTGGTGGAGGTTTATAAGTATAAGTCACAGATATACAAGACAGATATAAGAACACATATTTGTAAACAGCGGAAAACACAACTTTTATTTCATAAAGCAAATACGTGCTACAACAATATCACCATAATTGTCTTACATCTTTTCCAAAAACATAACATAACACTTTCATAATCTGTCTTGATTACATTATTTAAAGAAGCATAAATAAAACATAGATAAACTGCAAAAGCCCCATAGTGGATTGTCCAAAGCCATAGTTCAAAACGAAAGAGTCCAAGCAATACATTTCTCTTCTTCAAGCTGGATGTTAAGGCTGGTCAAGCTGCTGTGTTCCCTCCCTGTGGACCTAGGGGGGGGGGGAAACGGAAGAAAAGAAGACGAAAGAAAAGTAGAGTCAGACATAAAGCCTGAGTAAGTCTAGTACTATTCTGTCTATGAATAAAGAACTGGGTATGATAAGTATAAACAAGAAGTGGGCAAGCATTATAACTTGGTTAAGTTGTCTAGGGTCGAATATACTATCGTACCCCATGTTAATCTCTGAACCCATATAAACTAGTTTCCAGCTGGCACCCCATAATCAGGGTGATGTGATCCATTCTATGATGATCGGCTCCTACTCGCATAGTTACATGTGTCTTACGGCCCCCGATGTTGTAGTTACCTATGCTGGTCCCACCATGGGGTGTATCAAGTCCCGTGGTGGCGGCCCGACACAACCTTAGAATGCACAGGTATGCTACTGGTGCCCAGTGCTTTATTTTTCTGCGCCGGAGTGTGTGCACGCCCGCACCCCGTTAGAACCTACACTGCTACACCACCGCCGTCGATTTGACCTCTTACAATCAGCCCAGTAATCGTGCCCCACCCTGCCTAGTTTCAGGGTATCCTGATACACCTTCTAGGGTTACTGCTGAAAAGGGTCCCCCGTTACTAGGTTTTCTATCTCTAGCCAACATGCTAAGTTGGTTAAGTGTTTTCTAACCTAACCCCCACCAGTCCGTTTAGTTTAGCATGTTCCATTTTGATTAAGTCTTTAGTTCACTTAATCCTAACAATCCTGACTCAGCCTTAATTGTCTTATTAAAGCCTTGACCTCTCACATTAGACAGGTATTGTTGTGGCTGCCTGTTGCCGGTTGGTTCCGGGCAGTCTTACGCCACAACTCAGTCTAACCTCGGGTCCTTATTGGGCTCCATGTTTAACCTCCCACATTGGATAGGTATTGTTGCGACTACTGGACAGCCGGGCGGTTCCGGGCAGGTTTACATCACAACTCAATCCAACCTCGGGTTAAACACATCGTATGTTCTACATTTACATATTTTGTCTTTCTTCTTTATTTTCTTATATGTAAATATTTGCGGCCCATTATTAAGTCAATGGTGTAAAGGTTACACCAATCATGGGCCCAACCAATACTTGAATTTGGGCCCTTCTACTTTATATTTTCATTCATTAGTAATTTTAACCCAACGTTATTTTCCCCCATTTTACACGTCCGTTTATTATATATATGTTGGGCTTAGCCTTTTAAAGCCCAACTTAGCCATGCGACAAGGGGAGGCTTAAAGCGTGATTACATACACAAAGAGGGGAATGTGAGCGCATGAACTTGCAATATGACGTTGGAAATACAAAATAGAAACTGGTGTACTTGCATAGTAATGACATATACTTTGTTCATAAAGCATAAGTGACATGAATCAAACCATGTAAACTTGTAGTTAAGTTAAGAATATCACTATCGACGCATAGGCTTAACATAAACCTATATTTTTATTTAGGCATAATGTCAAACATAAGCAAATCATGTTCATAAGACTGCTACATGTTTACAAAGGTGCCTACTTTTGTGACTAATACAAAAGTATAGTTAAATTTGTTCACATAACCATGGCATAAATATTTCTAACATGAAATCATGATTTTTACTTTAGTCATGCAAACTTTGCAAAAAGGGA
This sequence comes from Allium sativum, assembly GCA_030737875.1. Classification (NCBI taxonomy): domain Eukaryota; kingdom Viridiplantae; phylum Streptophyta; class Magnoliopsida; order Asparagales; family Amaryllidaceae; genus Allium; species Allium sativum. Next base: position 801,823,832 of record CM060909.1, on the reverse strand, counting down.
TTTTGAATCTAACCTAGCTATGTACCACATATGTCATCATATAATTCTTGTAAACAATATAGACTTAACATGGATTTCAATTATGCCAAATATCAATCATAGCCTAGCCATATTCATAAGTTTGCAAATAGGTTTTCTAGTACAAAAGCATGGCTTAATACATGATGCCCAAGTTTCAACATAATTTCATATGGATTATGATAACCCAAACTTATTCCAATTACTCCACAAAAATGATGTTTGTATAAAAATACACATTATGATGGCATAGTAGCAAAGCCCCAAACTTGCATGAATTTCAATCAACTACATACATGTAACTTCAACATGATTACATAATTTGCGAATATTCCAAACGTATACTTGCATAAAACTACCGCATGTAGTTTTTCATAATTGAATAACACAATTCGAGAATATCATAGTAACGTACAAATATGAATTACTTTATCGCCACAAATCAAGTATACAAACCAACACAATTATTTGTTCATACCAAAATAATACTCTACTTACAATGGTGTGGCGAATTCTCCAATTTAGGGATTTGGAGATACGATTCCTTTGTTGAATTGATTTGATTAGGTTGCCTTATGCTTTAGGATTTGCCTCCTAATTCTCTCTCCAATTGGTGGCTACTCTTAGTCGTTCCTCAGCAACATGGCGGCTTTGTTCTTATTTTTGAATGAATAGATTAGGGTTAGTCTAGGGTTGTTTTTATAGAGGTTATGAACTGATTAGGACCATTGATGTTGCCTGGATTGATCGTAGCCACTCATTCGGAAGAGAGACCAATTAGAGCCTGCCACCTAGCCCTAATGACAAAGCAGACCACAGAAAATCGACCAACATTGCATAGGCCAGCCAGGTTGGACTGGGTTCGACCTGGGTCTGGACCAGGTCGACATGCCTGTCGACAGCCCTGTCGACCTGGCTAGACCAGGTCGACAGCCCAGTCGACCTGGGTGCGTTAGGCGGGTGTTTTTCCGCTCTGGCCCATTGGGCCCCATTTTCGAATTTTAAACTTACTTTAGAAACTTCCGAAGGCCATATCTTCTTCATACGGACTCCGTTTTTCGAAAAGTCGGATTCTATTTCGCGTATTTTTCCGAGACGAACGCAATGGCGTATCCCGTTTCCCTTGGTTCTTTGATTTGAAATTAATTATACTTTAATTTGTGAATTTCGTAGTTATAGAATTCGCGGGGTGTTACACCACAGGGGAGTGTGTATAGATAATAACTCCAGAGAATAAATTCTCGTCACCCTATAAATGGTTTTTGTGCCTTAATGACCAGAGAGACGTGTTTATTGTCATCTCCGGACCCGTGTGGGGTTTTTATTAATCTGGAAATTTACCGTTACATTTTATATGGTCCATATCAGTCATCAGTTCAACTTGTAATATATAGTCATCGCCATACAATCCTCTCGCTCGTATGGTAAATCTTCAACCTCGTCACACAAGCCCCAAATGCTTATGTGGTATATGATGAAGTATGCCTATCGTCAAGAACTATGCCATGTAGTGTAGTTCAAAATTAATTATTACTATCCTATGGCGGCATTTATTATTACACACAGAACAACCAACACTCTGCATCCAATGGCATTCACAGGAGTTGATATAATAATAAAATTGCGCATCCAACTCATTAAGGTTTACCTATTTGTCGGGCACACAAATAAATTCTTTACTCAACAGCTAATCCATTTACATGTTCAAACATATATAATGCACGTGTATATATATCTATCTATTCTCTAATCAGTTCGATGTGTGATTTAATCGAATAAATTCCACCATTCGTTCTCCTATTGATTAATTTAACTATCGTTCTAATAATCTAATTAATCAAATCCACTATCACACAGCACAAACAATAATCAATTTTATTTTTAACTTTTCAAAAATATACTAATTAATTTATACACTCTTTTGAAAACATTCAGGTTATATAATTAAAAAGTTTACATCAATGCAAAGAAAAAAATAGCAAAGTAAAGAACAGAATGGAAATGCAAAATATGGTAGATGTACCTTGCACCAGAGTCAATCGGAGATATCCACCCTGCACTTAGGATAGGCTTTCTTAATGCTTTCCTCTATTTCCCAAGTACAATCTCGCGGATCTCCACTCCACTGCACTTTGACTAAGTGAACCTTCTTGTTCCTCAGCTCTTTGGTTTCTTTGCCAATAATCTTTAGCGGCTCTCTTCTCACAGCCAATTCTGGAGTAATTTCTATATCTTGTTATGCGGCTTCTTCCACAACCAAATCTGGGTCATGAACATGCTTTCGAAGTTGAGATACGTGAAATACATCATGCACTCCAGGCAACCAATCAGGCAATTGAACTCTATATGCGAGGGTTCCAATACGTTCAAGTATAGGGAATGGACCAATAAATCTGGAAGCCAACTTCCCAGTTTTGCCAAATCGAATCACTCCTCTCATCGGAGAAACCCTTAGATACACATAATCACCAACAGAAAAAGCCAAATCTCTTCTTCTCGAATCAGCATAGCTCTTCTGTCGGCTTTGAGCGGCGAGTAATTGTTTCTTAACAAATTCGACTTTGTCTGCAGCTTCACGGATCATATCAGGTCCCAATACAAGTCTATTACCAGGTTCGACCCAACAAGCAGGAGATTGGCATGGTCTACCATACAATGCTTCGAATGGTGACATTGTTAGGCTCGCTTGGTAGCTGTTGTTATATGAGAACTTAGCCAAACGTAAATGGTCTTACCCATGATCCACCAAAATCAAGTACACAAGCCCGCAATAGATCTTATAAAATACGATTCACCCTCTCAGTATGACCATCTGTCTGGGGATGATAAGCGGTGCTCAAGTTCAGCTTCGTTCCCAGTTCTACTTGAAATGCCTCCCAGAATTTGCTAGTGAATATTGGATCTCTATCACTAACTATACTGACTGAAACTCCGTGTAGCCTAACAATTTCCTTGAAATAAATCTGCGCCAGACTCTGAGCAGTTCTGTTAGACCTGACAGGTATGAAATGGGCGGTCTTCGTGAAGCGATCTATGATCACCCAAATACTATCATTTCCTTTCCTGGTTCTGGGAAAACCATCTATGAAGTCCATGGAAATATGTTCCCACTTCCAACTTGGAACGTCCAGCAATTGCAACAATCCAGCAAGTTTCTGTTGGTCGCTTTTGACTAGTTGGCAAGTAGAGCACCTGCTAACATATATTGAAACGTCCCTTTTCATAGCTTTCCACCAGAATGTTCACTTGAGATTGTTATACATTTTGGTCACACCTGGATGGATACTCAGCTTGGACTTGTGACACTCGTCTAACACTTCCCTTTTAACTCGGGGATGTCAGGAACACAAATCCTTCGTCTCAATCTCAGGGTCCCATCGTTATCTATTTGAAAACACGAGGGTTCGCCTTTCTGAATCCTTCTGATCATATCCTTAATAAAATTATCATCCTTCTGAAGAATAGATATTTTGTCAATCAAGGAAGTCATAATAATAAAGCTGGTGATTATTGCATTCTTCCGACTTACCGCATCGGCCATGACATTGGCTTTCCCTGGAGTGTACAGAATCTCAAAATCGTATGCTGCAAGGAACTCTAGCCAACATTGTTGCCTCAGATTCAAGTCTTCCTAGGTGAACAGATACTTTAGCGACTGGTGATCTGTAAACAGTTCGACTTTCTCACCCAGAAGATAGTGTCTCCAGATTTTCAAGGCAAATACAATAACCAACAACTCAAGATCATGAGTAACGTAATTCTTTCATGTGGCTTCAGCTGACGGCTAGCATAAGCAACAACTTGGCCTCTTTGCATTAACACCGCACCAAGGCCTTCTCTAGAGGCATCTGTCTAGACTTTCAAGTCTTGATTGCCATCGATTATCGTTAACACTGGAGCCATTGTTAATCTTAACTTTAGCTTCTCAAAAGCCTCCTCACATTCTGGAGTCGACTTGAATTTTGTGTGCTTCTTTGTAAGCTTTGTTAAGTGACTAGATATCTTCGAAAAATCTTGAACGAAATTCCGGTAATAACTAGCCAATCCAAGAAAACTTTGGACTTCTGTGGGAGTACTAGGCTGTTTCCAATTTTGAATAGCGGTGATTTTACTTGGATCCACAGCAATTCCCTCTTTTGATATGACGTGGCCAAGAAACTTTACTTCATCTTGCCATAATATACATTTGGAAAGTTTAGCTTTCAATACATTCCTTCTCAGAATTTCTAGAACTTGTTCCAAATATTTTTCATGTTCGGCTTTTGACTTAGAGAAGATTAGAATATCATCAATAAAAACCAAAACAAACTTATTCAGGACCCCTCGGAACACTCTATTCATTAAATCGACGAAGTAAGCCGGAGCGTTACATAAGCCGAACGACATTACTAACCACTCATAGAATAAGTATGGGCCTCTGGGGAACACACTCTTCGGTAATACGAAGCTGATGGAAACCTGTAGCTAAGTCCATCCTTGAAAATACTTGTGCTCCATTCAGACGATCCAATAAATCATTGATTCGTGGCAATGGATATTTATTCTTTATTTTCTGCTTATTCAAGTCACGATAATCCACACATAGTCGTAGAGTACCGTCAGACTTTGGGACAAACACCACTGCTACTCCTCAATCAGAGAAACAAGGCCTGATCAGACCCTTCCATACAAGCTGTCGAGTTGATTGTCTAGTTCTTCTTTCTCCTTTAGAGACATTCTCCAAATAGCGTGCACTACTGGCCTTGCGTTTGGAATTAAAGCGATCTTGAAATCAATTTCTCTCTGCGGCAGTAAGCTAACAACTTCTTCGAACACATCCGCATAATTCTTGACGACCGGAATATCTTTTATGAGGTCGGGAATATTCACTGTGACTACAGGGATATTTTCTATTTGAGCAGGAGAAACATCCAAAGTTTCCCAGAAGTCTTTTCTATCTGAATTCTGATCTTCACAGGGAATGGTTATATAATCACCTGATTTAATCTTCGCCTTAATGACTTTGTCGACGCATTTAACCTCAGCTTCATATTTGGTCAACCAGTCAAACCCCAAGATAAGATCAAATTCTGTAAAATTCATGACGACCGCGATGGTAGGGAACCGATAACGAGAAAAAGAAACCGGCACCCCACAAACCCAACTGAGATCGAGGGAACCCCCAACCGGATTATGGACAGTCAATGGTTCCTTGAGCTTCTTCAAATTCAAATCCAGTTTCTTACCCGCATTCTTTGCAACAAAGCTTCGCGACGCGCCGATGTCAAACAGTACTTTAACTGGAATATCTTTGACAGTTAGTGTGCCTTCTAAAACATCTGGCCTTTCCTGACTAGCTGAGGGTATTGAAGTTTCTGCCACTTCGTTTACCCGTATTATTCCAGGCTTCTCTAAGAGCTTGCAATCCTTTACAAGATGACCGGTCTTATGGCATTGTTTGCACTCCCTATTCTCTTGAAACTTCTCATTAGGTCTAGATCTCTTCTTCTTTTGCTTTCGATTGGCTCTATATCCATCCTTTCTTTGTTTCTTTAAAGCTCTGCAATTTACCGACAAATGTCCCTGCTTATGGCAGTTATTGCATATGGCAGTCATTACTGGTTCTTTCTCAGATCTGGCCCTTTTCCGATTGACTCTGGGCTTCTCACTGACCTCAGACATCGTACTGGCCTCAGGATTATCAGTTTCAGACTCCCCGTTATTACTAGAACTGACTTCCTCTTCGCAGCGTAACATACCTTTCTTGTCGAGATCCTCATACTGGTAAGCCATGTATATCATTTCTGTAAAAGGAAGTTTCACATGCCCCATAACACTACTCTGGTATTTTCTTTGCAGGCCATGAATAAACCTCAGATTCTTCCTCTTCGGATTTTGAATTAGATGAGGGGAAAAGTGAGAAACTTCGTTGAATTTCTTATGATATTCTGGGATATTCATATCTTCTTGTATCAGGTAACTAAATTCATCACATAGCCGCTCAGTTGCTTCGGGAGGAATAATTCTTTCACTGAAAACCTCTTTGAATCTATCCCAGGTGATATCACCTTCTGGATTAGCCTTAGTGACTGTTTCCCACCAGATTAAAGCTTCATCTTTGAGCGCCCAAGATGCCACTAATATTTTCTGATCATCTCTCAACTGGAAAAGCTCAAAAATTCTTTCCGCAGAGCTCATCCAAGCTTGAGTTTGAATAATCGATTCATTGCCCGAGAATTGTGCTCCACCCAGATTTCGATATCTCTTAAATAGAGCCTCTAGATCTAGTTCTGCATTCCTTCTGTTTTGACACTCATTTTGTAGTACTTCTGCAAATGGAAGACAAAGTGTCAGGTCAACAGAAAAGATATTTTAAAGCATAGAGACATATACTTGAATGTAAATGCATCTATTGGGGTGCATTTCATTCTGCTTTACCCATACTAGGATATTGCTGATCCTATCTGTAATGAGTTACTCGTCCGAGAACACTACTGGTTATATTTCTGACGAGTTCGTTAATATGTTATAAGCTTAATCAAAGCTTTGATACCACGTGGTGACGACCCCAAACCCCGTTCTGACGGTGGCAACGGTAATCTTTGGAATATAACACATAAACAGATAATAGCATAACATAATTAAATAAATACACCAGATAATGTACAATAGAATACACTGGATAAATATAATCATCAGAGTTACACAGTATACAGGATCATACTTAGTACAAACACAGTTCAGCTATACATAAATGTCTACGGCGGAAAACAAACATAATATGTACGATAGGAGCTGAACAACATAAAAAGAGATAAATGATAGAATCCATCTTCAGCTCCAGCTATCTAGAAAGAGCCTGCTAAAACCTAAACACAAGGCTGCCCGTGTAGAAAAAGGGGCACCCGAGTTTGCAAGTGAAACAAACTACGAGTAAGTCATGGGACTGGTATGAGAAATCTACTTAACACATTTTATAATATGGCCAATCACAGGACCACGCCACTTTCGCGGAACGGGTTTACTCCATTGGATTTCCAGTGCTTAAAACAAGTAATTCTTTTAAACATCGCAATGTTTTTTCGAAAATGAAGCCATTATAAGAATCAGTTCCCATCACACAATGCAACGCAAACCGGAGGATAGAGTTTTTACCTTATAATGGTCAAAATATGCTTGATACGAATAAAACAAAAGCATTTGGTATTATTACTAGTGTTTATTTATTTCACAAAAATTTTCAAATCATAAGTATCAATCATAGACGGCATTAATGCCCCATACCACTATGTCTCCATATATAGGTATACAATCAAAACCGCACAGTCGCGTATTTGGAAATTGGATTTCCGTCATGAACCAAGGCAAAAGATAGTCCTTACCGACTTCGAGACTCTCTAGCCCGAGCCTCAGGGTCAGAGCGCATCGACTCTTGGATCGTCAGGGCCGTTCCACCGATGTGGATTAAAATGCCTGAACACTACGTTTCCCCGCCCTTTTGGGGCGTAAATGAGCCAACGAATGACTCCATCGGCTTCACAGAGTCACTGATATATCTGAGGCTCCTCGCAACAGCAACAACCACATAGGTGAAAATAATATATATGTCAGCCAGTTTAAGCACTGACACCACCTCTAGCTAGAAGGTAACGCATGCCCTCCCTGAGGTCCTCTCCCGTTTCTGATTCATACCGGGGTGTGAGGCTCGCGAATTCACGTTATACACAAAGCTATGCCACACAGGCCGTGTTTTGATCATCAACCACAAGACTTTGCTTTTCAACAGAAGCCCTTATCACTGCATCCTAGCAAGCCACACAGGAAATTCACACCATGCAACTGATGGCTATCAATCACACAGAATGAATTCCAATGTCAGACACACAGTCCATTTACAAGTCCGCTCTAGGTCTAAACGAAACCGGAGGCACTACATACCTCACATATCCATCGATCTCCACGTACGTCTGGATGATCACCACTTATTATCTATATTTCGGGATGCCTCCCAATCAAGACATCAGTTACCATCCAACCGAGGTGAAGATCTCCGGTCTTCAACCACCGTCTTCATCATCGACTTCTTATCGTCGATTCAGTTATTCAGAATGGGATAAACCCAGTCTTTCTGAGCAACTCGCGTATATAATAAACAAATGCTACACAAACAAAACATACGCCTCATTCCAATTCATCATTCACTAACCGTAAATTAATAAGAGAACGATTTCCCAAGTATTAACCCCAAAGGCCGAAACCAACATCAGATCAAAACCCAGGAAACCATCTGACTTAGCTAACCTTCGGTTAGTTTATAAATTTCATATTCAACCATCAAATATCCAATAAATCGGGTAAATTCGGTTTATTTCTATTCCATATCGTTTATAATATTTTATAACGATTTATCGCTATTTTTATTTATTTAATAATAGCTAATTTATTCAAACGACGCTTCAGGCCATAACACGGTCGTGGCGCTGTTTTCAATCAGATTTGATTTACACATATCTGAAAATCTAACCCTTGGATCTTCAAAATTTTTATATCATTAGAAAGATCTTTTCAGAACGAATCCAATGGTTTCAGTTTTGGAAAATCCGACGGTCGGATCTCCCGGTACACTCGTTTGAAGTTTCGATTTCAAAATATGAACTGCAGCGTCGTTATTCGATTTAATTTAATTATATTTATATATGTATATATAAATATAATCGATTCTGGTGCTGTTTTTCTTCAGATTTGAATTAAACATTCTAGATAATCCAACCGTTGGATCTTCACAAAGTTGGCATCGTTGGAAAGATATTTCCAAAACGAACCCAATGGTTTCGGTTTCGGGAAAATCGGATGGTCGAATCTCCCGCACTAAGCGTTTGAAATCACGGTTTCAAAACATGAACTGCAGCTTCGTTATTCGATATATTTTAATTATATATATATATATAAATATAATCGATTCTTCGATTTCAAAACCATATTCTTTTCATACATTTGATAAAAATGATATTTTTATCCAACATACATTTATTTCGACACTTCACTATTTTAAAAATTCGTGTATATAATAAAAATGTGATTTTTATTGTAAAACAATTTATTTCAAAACATGACTATTTTATATAGTTCATATAGATGATAAAAATATGATTTTTATTATAAAACAATTTATTTCAAAACATGACTATTTTATATAGTTCATATAGATGATAAAAATATGATTTTTATTATAAAACAATTTATTTCAAAACGTGAATGTCGTTCAACACATGAATTCCTATTCAACACATGAATTTCTATTCAACATATGAATTTCTATTTAACACACGAATATAGTTTCAACACATGAAAATAATTCTAGCACATGAATATTATTGAAAATTTCGGCAGCATAACGGCAGGGTAGTTAAAACCGGGGCCGTCCTTAGTACGCCTCCTTGCTCTACCTTAAAGCCTCGCAGCTTTTGACAATGGGAATTTCATGCATCTAGTTCGCACGCAGGCGGCATGTTTAAGTTTTCCTTTTCCACAAACTAATCCTATGTGGTTTCAAAACAAATAATTCTCAACTACAAATGGGTATTTTTAAACCACAATCAATCAATTTCAACCACAAACAATTCTAATCAACCATTCGCTATCAACCAATTTTCACACCAATCACAACCAATAAATATCGTCCATGGTTTGTGGATGAGGGGCGTATATATATATACATATTTATATAAGTATATTTCACTTCTATTTCAACACATATATAATTTTTACAACGCATTTATAACTTATACATCGAACGTACAACTTATACAACGCTTATACATGAGGTGTACAATGCTTATATAACTCATACTTCGAATATATAATTTGTATATCGTCATTTCCATATCGTTTATAATTTAGAAATCTCACATTGGGTTTCACTCCACCAAAAATAGCTGGAGGCTCAGAAAAATATGCGGTCTCTTCTAGAATGTAGAAGACGTCCACACGAGTCCACTATCTCTTGTTTCACTGAATTTCATCAACAAACGAAAAAGATATGATTTTTTACAGTGTAATCAAAAACCGTAGCGCTTTAAAGTGCTATAGAATAGTTTAAAATAATTTCAGTCATACCTCTCTGAAGTTGTTCAAAGCTAGGTATTAATTTTTCGCGAAATCCGTGAAGGGGTAGGACGATCAGGCTACGCAGCGTCGAAGGGGGACGGAGGGCGCACCTGCGCGCGGTGGAGGGGGCCCGCTCGGTGGTCGGAATTTGCCTCGGCGGTAGTCGAAGGCCACCAACTTCCCGAGCTCGATTCGAGCTCTACAGGTCACGAAAAAAATCCAAACTTCATATGGATGTGAAGATCGTGAGGAGTACTACAGAATTCTCCAAAGGGCCCTGGGTTTTTACTAAGTGGATTTGAAAAAAAATAGGAGAGAAGGTTTGAATGAATTCTGCCGTCGCCTGGAGGGTTTATCGGGGAGAGAGAATCTGCGTCGGCCAATAGGATTTTTTATTTATTTATATATTTTTAAAAACCCAAAAATACCCCTTCTCTCATACGAACACCAATCCAAACCCAACGACTGCCGTCCCCAGCCAAATACCCCCATTCTGAACACAATGGGATATGTTTCGTAGGCTCATTTGATTGTTTCAGTCGGTTTCTCTTCAAATTAAAATATAAAACATTCAATATTCGATTTGAACGTACATTTCAATTTGCCGGTGCCACATACTAACTCTAAAAATTCCTGAAAAATAAATCCAGCTATGTTTTGACGATACGGTCCTAACAAAACTAGTTTCATCGAATTCTGAGATCGTTTGAAAAATGCCGTTTTCTGGTCGATCCAATTTAATAGAAATCGACCAAATACATTTTCCTTTGCCGCGCTCACATACCAGCCTCAAAAATTATAAAATTTGAAACCTAGCAATAATTTGACATCCCGGATCCAACAAAAATGGTTTCGTCGAATTCTGAGGTCGTTTTCAAAATGGCCATTTTCGTGGGCTATATAAACTCTATAGCGACCTTTCTGAAAATTCATTTGGCCATAACTTTTGCTTCCTGCTACGAAACTTCGATTTTTCAGATTCGTTAGAAAGATATTCATAAACAGATTTAAATATTTTTGGTTTCACTAAAATCTGTTTTGTTTTGCACCCGGTACAGTCAGTCAAAGTCTGAATTCAATTTTTGAAACTGCCGCACCATTTCAGGCCTTGTTTATAATTAGAAATAATTATATTCATTTTCAAGCATCGATTCAAACAACATTTTCGTCGTTATTATTTAAAATATTTATTTTAAATATTTAAAATCCACCAAAATAGCCAATTTAAATTTTTTAAATTGGTTCATATTTAATGGGTTGTTACAGTATAAATATTTATAACTCCACTATTTGAATACATCACATTTCATATACATTCACAGAAGATTGTACTTGTAAATAAACTGAATACGAAAGACAAGATTGTTTGACAACAATAAAATGATATTTTATTTCAAACAAATTTGTTTATTACAAATACCAGTACAATTCTCTCATTATACATTCATACACTGCTCCTCACTATAACACTGTCACTCAGTTACATAATTTTATGTACATTCTTTACATTTCATATACACTTATACACTCTTTCACTGTCTTCTGTCATCTTCAGTTGTCTGTCTTTACAGCTCAGTCTAGTCATCATCTTCATACCTATCATATACAGAAACACACACATAGTATATGGAATAGAAATAATTTTTCAAAATACATGTAAATTTAAATTTTATTTGCCTCAGATTTCTGGTGTGTTTCTCATCATTTTTCATGACTTGATATGATTCATCTATGTCCAGTCAGCACAGGGACAAGAAATTTTATCTGATGGCTGCATATACACACGTGTATTGATATACACGTGTGCAATGCCTCGCCAATCAGTGTGCAATTGAGGAGTAGCCACGTGGACCATCTCGACTCAGTGCACAATCAACAGAGGAACAATGCAAGCCAAAGTGGCCGACACAATACAAAGTGCAACACAGCTCATGTGTCGAGTCATGCAAATTCATATCAAACTAGTAAGGAAATGGATCAAGCCAAATGACTACATGGTCGAGACATGTATGAAAACAATTCAAGCAAACATGATAAATGGTACATGACTATTCATTGTGTATGTCAACAAGTCAACATCGTTCAAAATGAGATGTCACACTGATATATATATATATATATATATAAAGGTTTAGCACAAAATCTATTCAGTAAAAATGAAACCAGTGAAGCCATAAACAAGCATGGTCGAGACAAGTGAATGTAAAACAAGATTCAACACATCATGGTGTTTGATGCACAATCAAATCTGTGCATGTGCAAATAATGGCTTAACAAGGTAGATCAACTCTACTGTATGAGACAAATGCACATGGGTTCAACATGTTCAAGTTTCTCAAAATGGTCAAGCTTTCAGCAATATAAAGGATAAGTGAGCACATATATGAAGCAGCCCAAACCAATCAGCCTAGTCATATATATATGAACATGGTAGGGAGCACAAGTCAAGGCAGTTGTATAGTAGCAAGTTCAACAATAATACATGCAGCCATGTTCATGAAACAAATAGTGTAAGGCGTCTTTACATGAAGGGTGAGTCAAGACATGGTTGAGCTACGTATGGAACATGTGTGTACAGTCTTAAATTCGACAAAGTCAAGCATCAGTTCATATATGATCAAAGTAAGCAGCATTGTGGAGTAATATGAGTGCAGATTGCACAAATGCCAAGGATCAGCTTAATGAACGCAGCAAACTCAAAATGAACCAAGTAAATGGTACAGACCAGACATATATACATGTGCAACATGAAACATAACAAGAAACAAGAAGGATCAAGTGCAACTAAACAGAACTGGATGCAAACAGATGAAACAACAATTCTAAAAGTACACAGTCAGCAAGAAACAGTGATGCAACAATTAAGGTGATACAAGGAAATGTACATCTAGATTTATATGGCAAGTGCAAATCACTCTATGGCAAATCATGTGAAATTTTGGCAAGCACAAAATCAGTGAATGTCTGCAAGTGTTCTCAGAAATCGTCTCATAAGTTTTTGGCAAAACTTTTAAAATCTTTCCTATTTTGAGTCAATCAGGGATTTTATTCAAAGCAACATTTCATTTCAAATCCAAGGAAAATCGCAGAGGAAATCAAAAGAGGAAACACACAATTATCAGACAAGTCATCGGGCCTAATTCATGTTTGAATACAAAGCCAACATTCATGCAAGATTTTCAATACCAAGAAATTAAATTTAAATTGAGCCAGTTAAAAGAGGGACAATTTCAAATTAAAAAGAGGCAAGGTTATTTTTCCAATTTTATCAATTCAATCTCGCCAAGCAAAAGAGGAAATTCTCATTCATCAAGGCAATCTACAGAGGATTTTAAAACTGCCATTTCAAAAGTGGAAACCAAAAATTTAGATTAATTCATTCACGTGAAATTAGAGTGTAGGATTTCTATTTTTTACCCTATATAACGTTACCAATTCATCACAGGCATTGGACATCGAAAACTAACAACAAAAATTCTAAAGCAAAATCAAATACCAAATTGATATTACTCACAGTTTAGATCACAAGTTATTCCAAGCCAAATCAATTGAAGAACAGGAATAACAAAGCATTTGAGCCTTCCGAGACCGACATCCAGAGCCTTTTATCACATCATCAATCTGATTTGGGGAGGAATTTAGAGAAACACTAGAACCTTTTTCCAGCCGCTATTTTACAAGAGAAAAAGAACGGGCTCAATCATTTAGAGAGTGACCGACCTAATTTTGGAGTGTTAAAAGGGGATGACCCCTTGTATTTAACTCCTAGGGTTTTTCTTTTTGAATTTTTTTTTGTATTTTCTATTTTGTTTTTAAGCCATCTCAAACAGTTTTTAGAATTCTGTAAAATCTAGGGGGAATCAGTCAGGGTGTTGACTGACAGTTGACAGAGTCTGTAAAATCCGGGTTACTAGTTACGGGGTCTTAATCAGGGGAAATCTGATCAAGTGGATGTTGGTCAGTCTAGGGTTTTGAGCGTAGGATTAGAATAGGAGTGAGGGGTTCGCGAGTGTACATGGTCTTGTATGCGGGGTTTGTTCTTTTACCTAGTAGAAACCTTAGGAATGCAGTAGTAGGCAGAGTCTTGCCGAAGCTGGGTATATCTATGTGATTTATTTTCTGCACTTTTATTTTTGCTGCATTCTGTGGTCTGTTTATTATTTTAATATCCTATCAGTTTTTTTAATTCAGTGAAAACTATGATAAACCCTATTCACCCCTCCCCTCTAGGGTTAATCTAGATCCAACAATTGGTACCAGAGCATGGTTTTCTTTAACCCTAGAATCATGGATCCTAGTTGCCAGTCTTCTGAGAGTCAGTCTAGTCGTATTCCATCTATTTTCAATGGTACAGATTTTTTAAATTGGAAATCATAAATGAAACTATATTTAAAATCTGTTGATATTAAATGTTGGGATACTAATATTAATGGTTATGATATGGTCAGTAGGAATGATATTGGATTTAATTCTCGTGCTATTCACATTTTATATTCTTTTATTGATGATGTTTAATATAACCTTATCTCTCATTGCTTGACTGCGCAGGAAATATGGAATACTCTCGATACGATGTATGGAAAGATTGACAACAATAGCTCAAAACCCAAAATGGTTAACTCAGACTCAGATCTATGCTTAGGAGAAGAAACAAATGAAAATTCAAGTAGACCAAACGATGGAGACTCAACAGACAACGAGACTACAAGCTTCTCATATGAAGAGTTTGTTTATATGTGTACTGATTTACCAAAAATCATTGATAAACTCCATCATAAAAACAAATCTTTAAAATCTAAAAATCAAGAGTTGAATAGAAAAATTAACTGTTTGGAATCAAAATTTACAAATGCCACAAAATTAGAAAATTCTGATTGTGAAAGTTGTTTGAAATTGAAAACTGACCACATTCATCTCAATAAAAATATTCAAAGGCTTAAAGAGGAAATTCTGATTTTAAAAGAAAACGAGGTTGAGCTAAAAGATTCAAACAACTCTTTGCAAAAAGAATTTAATAATTTTAAAGCCATCAAAAATTCCAAACATGAAATTGCTGAAAAAGAAAGCTTGTTGAAAAGTGATTTAATTTTAAACGATCTTGAAAAAGAGATTGAAAATATCAAGAAACTTGAATTTAAAAAATAATAATTAAATTTGAATCTGAAATCTTTGAATCCAAGACCAAAATCAAACTTCTTGAAAACAAAAATTTGTTTTTCAAACAAAATGATACTGAAAGGAGAAAGATCGGCATTAATCATTGTTCAAATCTGATAAAAGAAAATTCCGATCTTAAATCCAAAATTCAACGATTAGAATCAACTTTGGAAAAAAATTCTAATGGGGAAAATCGTTGAATATGCTATTACAAAACCAATTTTCGGTTGGTCATAAATGAGGTCTTGGTTTTGGGAAAACAAGTGGTTTTGAAAAAGTGAATTCTTGTTATTTTAAAAATCCTTCAAACTACTTTGAAAATAATCGTTTTGAAAATTTAAACTCTGATAATTTCAAAGGATTTCTAAATCAAGAACGAAATAAGATTTTGTTTGATAACAATCTGTTTAATCCTTTTTGGACCCCAAAAAGAAATAAAGTGATTTCTCCTAAAGTCAAACAGATTTGGGTTCCTAAAGGTACGAAAATAGATTCGAATGGATTATTATACAAACAGGATTGGGTACCAAAACGTACGAATATAACTATGAGTGGTTTTACTACTTTTGTTAGACCACTCAATCCTATTTACAGTTAGGAACCGAAGGAGGCTAAGGAACTGCATAGCTAAAATTGGATTCAAACTGCTACATATCACAGAATCATTCACAGTTCCTTAGCCACATCTGTTGAGTTAGAGATTCATTTGCTTACATCGATTTCAGGTATAATCTCTAAACTCGTCTTTGTAAATATTCTCAGTTTTTATTTTCTTCTTTTATTCCTCTTTCTACCCCCTCTGTCTATTTACTTTATCTCTTCTGTTTTGATTTGACACCGCCATATATTTTTGTTTTTTTTCTTCTCGAAGCTTCATTAAATTCAAATTGCAAAATTCATATTTTTCTGGAAATTCACTTTAGAACTCTGATGTTTTAATCTTTTCCAGATCTTGAATTTAAATTTGTAAAAATCTGCAATTGTTTTTGAAGTTCATTTTCTGTTTTCTGAATTCCTAACAGTGTTGATGTATTCTTATTATATCTTGAACACTGTTAATATGAATTCTAAATTTTTTTAAGATCTGAAAGTTTAATGGGATTTCACACAACACTGTTGTTTTGAGTTTTCTTGTAACACCCCACCTCTGCTAGGGTCACTCACAAAGGGGATGCACTAGCTTTGGTGGAGTATTATCTAGGTAAACAGACGTAGAAATATTACAAGATAGAACATAAATAAAACAGCGGAAGGAAAACCCAAATTTCATTGCTTTAAAATCTAGCAAGGTCTAAAGCCTTTTACATCAAAATGCTATTAAGTCAATTACATCGAAATCTGTCTTGCAATAGTAAAGAAGCATAAAACCATAGTTATAAATCATTCCCCAATAAAGCAAAGCAAACCATAGCCAAGAGAAATCCAAGCCGTACATGAAAGAGCTTTGGAGCTTGGTAAGATCTGAACTAAGCTGTATTCCCACCCTGCGAACCTGGGGAGGGGGGAACGGAAGAAAAAGAGGCGAAACAAAACGGGTCAGTCATAAAGACTGAGTAAGTCCTAGTGACTTTCAGCATAAAAACAGGTAAAGATAACATGGCATGAATAAACTGAAAGTAAACATAAGCATGATGACAAGATAAGCTACAGGAAAGATAACTAAGAATAACCTTATATGGTTTTTGTCAAGTATAACATCGCCAGGTTTCCATTCAAGATAAACTAAGTATAATTTCGCAAGATTTCTATCAAGCATCGCAAGATTTCTCTGCTTTACCATTAAAATATTTCTATGATATCTATTTTCTCTGCACCAACCGTACTAGTATCCCAACCCGTGTCATGTTTTGACTATAAAATGATCCCTTGCACAATGTCATGAAATGATCCATTACTTCGTCTCACGAAATGATCTATTAATCGATCGGCTCCCTACAAGTCCTATCTCGTTCATGTGTCTGTGTCATACGACCCTATCATGAATGTAGTCACCTGTGCTAGGTCCACCATAGGGTGTATCAAGCACTAGGGTGCCAACCACCGACACGAATCAAGCATGCACAGTGTAAACCTACTGGTGCCCAATGCCTGCTTTTTCAACTCCGGACTACGTGCACGACCGTAGTCCGCCTGAACCTACAATGGCGCACCAACTCAGTTGTCGTTCTGGTCGCTTACAATCAGCCCAGTAATCGTGCCCCACCCTGCCTAGTTCCAGGGTACCATGATACATCTAGTGGGTTACTGCTGAAAAGGACCGCGTAACTAGGGTTTCCATCTAGCAGGTTAAGTGTTGTCATTTAAATTCGAGACTTAACCCCATCAGTCTAGCATGTCAAGTTGGTTAAGTGTGGTCATTCAAGTTCGTGAGTTAACCCATCTACGTGTCATGTCAAATTGGCTAAGTGTTGTCGTTTAAGTTCATGACTTAGCCCTACGAATCATGTGTCAAGTTGGTTAAGTATGTTCAAGCGGTTCATAACTTAACCCTACCAAATCATCGTGTCAAATTGGTTAAGTATATTCAAGCGGTTCATGACTTAACCCTACCAAATCATCGTGCCAAATTGGTTAAGTATATTCAAGTGATTCATGACTTAACCCTATCAAATCATCGTGTCAAATTGGTTAAGTATATTCTTTTAGATTCATGACTTAACCCTGTCAGTCTAGCATGTCAAGTTTGGTTAAGTATGGTCGTTCAAGTTCGTGACTTAACCCACCTACTTATCATGTTGTGTCGGTTAAGTGTTATCCTCTGTTGTTACTTAACCTTACACCGCATACCGTTAGATTAGTTAAGTGCATGTTAACTTAACCCCATCCACTAGTCATATTAAAATGGTTAAGTGTTACTAGTCCAGTCATATTACTTAACCCACCCATTCATGTCATATCGGTTAAGTGTTATTAGTCTAATCATATTACTTAACCTTATCATGTGACATTAATTTACTTAATGCACCCCAACCTCTCACATTAGACTTGGTTGTGGTTACTGGTTACACCGGGCGGGTCCGGGCAGGTTTATACCACAACCTAGTCTAACCTCGGGTTTTAAGCGCGGTATGACCAACTACTCACATTGGGTCCTATTGTTTGCAGTTACTGGATTTGTAACAACCCATATTCTACGCATCTAGGATCGTAGAATATTTATTTCTTTTTCTAGGTAAGTCGTATGGTCGTGTACTTTTGGGAAACGACTAGTGGGGTCATTTCCCATGTTCATGATTTTTGCCAATTTTTAAATGACCGTTTTGCCCCTAGTTGATCTTGTTTCGTCCATAACTTTTGACTGGAAAGGAATTTTGACCTGAAACCACTTCCATTAGCTCCGGATGATGGTTTCTCTTTCCGTAGAGTGGTCATAATAGCCAAACGGACTTGCCGTTTGGGAGATATGACTAAATTAAGGTTTAAAGGGTTATTTTCAGCTAATTGGGCTTAACCGGGTAATTAGCAGCTAGGCCCAAAGTGGGATTTCGGGATTAGTGGTACTTAGGGGCTGCTAGGGTTATGATTTCGGTTTTTGCTTCATTTTCCAGCCGCCTAAGACATTTCTTCAAGTATAGCCATGGCCTCCACCTTCTAATTTCACTCCAAATCGCCTCTAATCACTTTCTAATCAAAGATTAAGCAAAACTACATCAAACCAAAGGGGATTAGCACCAAATCAGAGAGAGAGTTGCTGGAACACATAGAGATTGGATCTATATCAGAGGAGTTTCAGTTCTGAAAGTTTAATTGTGCCAAAGGTGAGTGATTTGCATTGTTTTTCACTAATGACGGCTAATTAGGGTAATTAGCGAAGATTAGCGAAATTATGGCTCAGAAAAATCTAGAAAAATTCCTAAAATTCTAAAATAATAATTTACGGCTCTGATAAAAATTTGGGTTAATTTGGACATGTTTTGCTAATAGTATGGTTAGACCATGCTTTAGGGGATTAAGGGGTGATTAGTGTTAATTAGCGAAATTAAGCGTGACAAAATTCTGGAAAAATATTCAGAAATTCATAAACATTGCTTTAGACCTCTGTTAGAAAATTTGGCTAATTTGGTTAAGTTTTACTAATCCTATCAATAGTTGTTCTTAAACATGCTTAAGGGGAAAATATGGATTTTTGGGTATGTTTGATCCGTTTTAACCTATCATATTGTTGTTTTGGTGTTTGTGGTTGATTATGCATGTTGCTATGACTGTATGAAATGCTTTGTGATTGATTTCAATAGTTAGAATGGTCGAAAACGTCGTCGAATGGCGTAAACACTCGCTGGAAAAAGTTGCAGAAAGCTGTGCAGAGCTTCGGATCGGATCGGATGGGGGGGCTCGGATCGGACATGTGAACTGGGCAAGGTAATCCGAACCGAACTGGAGTTTGGCACATAAGAGACTTGGCAAAAAGGAAGGCCGTTTACTTAGAGTTGGAGTGGACAGGGGGATCGGATCGGAACTATGGAGCAGGATCGGATCGGAGTAGGAGAGAGCGGATCGGATCGGAAGCATAATAGAGGCCAGACCGGATCGACTCACGAATGGGAGGCTACGACTGGAGCAAGACGAAGGGATCGGATCGGATCGGAGTAGATGGGAAACGAGGAAGCTGATCGAAGGAGGAGCGTGAACTCGAAGGAGGACACCCGACCCGGAGGAGGAGGACCCCGACCCGACCCGGAGTGAAGCACCCGACCCGAATCGAATGGAAGATGGCAAGGATGGAGGACCGACCCGAACCGACGCTACCGAACCGAACCGAGTTCTAGGACTGTTACTGTGCGACAATTTTTCTGAAGACCCACTCCAATTCGACCAAACCCGAGATGCAAAGGAAGTCCAAGTGAGAAGTTAAAGCTCAGGATTCGGATGGGAACCAATGAGTTCACTTCATGGTTGGGCTTTGCTGCGGGACGTGTGCTAAGGAGTTGTCAGTATTCATAACTTTGGTTCACCACTAAGAGATGGATAGTGGGCTTGTAGTGATAGTTACACGGGATCGGATTCCGCCATGGCCCAAAGTGTTAGGTGACCAAAGTAGTGGATATCGTATGCTTTACGCACAGAGTGAGAGAAGTGAGAATGGTTGTTATGCTTGATTGTTTGACATCACTATGACATACACACCCCCACCCCCGTATTCCTTACACCATATGTTAGCGGTACCTTAGCGTATTGTACGGTATGTAGTGCTAACTCTTTGGTTGCAGGTCCAGGTTCAGGTATGATTGGATTATACCTGTTATTGTTCTGTTTTGTTTAGCTGCTTATCGCTCACACCAGGCTTTATGTCTGACCCAGAGTTTTATGTCTCTTCTTATTACTCTGGGTGCTCACACGAGCAGACTAGAGACAGGTTAGCTGGTGATGCACGGGTAGATGATCCGAAGACGAGCAGGAGGCTTCCACGTGATATATATATATTTAGTATTCTCCCTGTGTTGTTGAAGATCACTGCTTGGGCATTGTTGGTGTATCTTCTACTTCAGCTTTCTTTTGTTTAGAGACAGTAAATTTGGAAAATTGTAATAAGCTGTATTTGGATTTCCGCTGCTTTGATGATTGATGTTGATTTTAGTTATCAGCTTATGCACTGTCTCGCCTGTTTTGTGTCAAGTATGTTATTATTATATTTTATTCCATGCGCTGTGAGACATTCTGCAGGTTTCTTTGATTAGCTCATTCCCTTCTTTCCTTTCTTATGACGACCGTCTTGTGCTAGTCGGGCATGTGTACAGTGTACTTTTGGAGGAAACGCAGGCTGGTGCGAGGCGGGCCGTCACATTTGGTATCAGAGCTCTAGGTTGCGTAGTTAACCTAGGGAAGTTATCAGGGAGGGATATTATACGTATACGAGAGAGCGTATTTGTGATTACTTTGGTTTTTAAAAGCTATATATATATATATACTATTAGTAGCATAAGGATGAAGTCGTACTGCACTAGCACCACTATGGAGTCGTTAATCGTTTCCTTTTTCAGATTGACGATGAGCCGAGATACTAGAGGTGCTGGTAGGGGAGCCAATAATGGGATTGCTGCTGACATGAGGACGATGTTTACTGACCTCATGAGAGAGATGCTTAGAGATGTGCAGAGGGCAGCTCCCAATGGTGGAAATGGTGGTGGTCCAATGGTGCAGGCGCCAAGAGTCGACTTCGCCAAGCTGAATAAGGATTATACTAGCCTTGGTGGGAAGCCGTTCCACGGAACGGAGTCGGCTACGGATGTTCAGGATTGGGTGGATAGTTGCGAACGTATCTTCGAGGATTTGGGTATCGAAGATGCCATGAAGAGGAAGCTAGCATCCCGTCAGCTTCAAGGACGAGCAATGAATTGGTGGAATGCTATTAAGGCAGCAACTCCAGAGGATCAGATTACATGGGATCAGTTTAAGGCTCGTTTTTGCGATAAGTTTATACCAGCTGCTCAGAAGTCAGAATTGTTTAGAAAGTTTCTGGAGCTTAAGCAGAACGGAAGGGCAGTTTCAGAGTATGTTGCTGGGTTCGATACTTTATCGAAATATGGGTTATCTCTTATCGACACTGCCGAGAAGAAGAACGAGAAGTTCATAACTGGTTTAGATGGGTACTTGGGGGAAAGGCTTATAAACCACATCGATGAGACGTTTGAATCGATTGTAGGAAAGGCATTAAGGTCAGAAAGTCTTTACCCTAAGCCTAAGACTGAGGTCACTACTGCATCTACAATGGAGCCAAAGCCGCAAGCAGGCGGCGGAGGCAAGAATAATTCCCAAACTAAGAGGAAACAAGACCAAACCATGGATGGCCAAAGTAAGAAGAATAAGAAAGATGGCGAGTGCTTTAGCTGTGGCAAGAAGGGCCACTATGCCAGAGATTGTCGAGAAAAGCCTGGGGAAAGGAAGTGCTTTAATTGCGGCCAAGCAGGACATCACAAGAATGAATGTCCACAATCTCCTAGGGAGAAGCAAATCATGAAAGCATATGCTATCAACGCTATTCCTTCTTCGTCGAATGCCCCAACTGCGGCGCAGAAGGAAAAAGGTGTCGTTATTCGAGGTATGCTTTCTATTTAAGATGTTTCTGTTCGAGTTTTGTTTAATAACAAGGTTTCCCATTCCTTCGTACCTAGTGACCTGGTAGATAGGTTGGAATTGGAACCCAAGATAGTCGATAGACCTTTAGTAGTGACAAACCCGATAGGTGGTTTGACTAGCCTTTGTTGGATTTGTCGTAATTTGGTCTTATCGAGTCATGGATGTATGTTTGTTGTGATTGCATTATTTCGAGCTTTACTAGGTTTGGCTTGATTTTTAGGAGCCGATCAACTCCAAAGGTATAGAGCGATAGTAGGTTGCGAAGAGTCTTTGACGACCGTTAGAGTGGATGATGGACGAAAGGTGGTATTGGATCGCCTACTTTATGATGAAGATGATAACGGGAGTTAGAGAAGCAAATGTACATTGGATGTACAGTAGTTTGTTCAGGACTTGGTCATGCGATCGACGATAGTTTCAAGCAAGATTGGCGAGGATAGCCAAAGTCAGTTATGGATGCTTGAGTGTTCGGATGTTTTGCTCATATCATCTCACGTAGATTGTCCGAACTCGGAGGAGATGTTCCTTGGGTGCTTGTCTGATATTGGTTTAGGCCTTTGGGGCTTGTGCTTGGGGAATGTCGAGGTCGACTAGGATGGTTTGCGTGAGAGATAAGTGATTGTTGTGATTCTCATTGGATGATATCTTGGTGCACTCGGGGAGTGATGTGCAGCTCATAACATGGTAGGAATGTTCGATGGTATAGATTTCCCGAGTTAGACTCAATAAGGGTATGTGATGACTCGAGTGGGACTCGAGAAAGGTGCAAAGTAATGGATTGTTTAGGACCCTATGTTGATGTTCTTTTTGAAAGAATAGGATGTGTTCATTGGTCAAGGAATATGCAACGAAGGTTAGGACGATTCAAGTTGGACTTGAACTCGTAAAAGAAAATAGATGTTCGATTGATCTTAGAGATGCAACGAATAGGGAGACGACTCACGTTGGACTAGAGTTTGTAGGTAATGGATACTCAAGACTGGGTCTTAGTATGGATGTGTAATAGATTGACTCGAGTTAGACTCGAGGAGGCTGCGAGGAATTGGATTGGCTCGAGTTGGACTCGAGAGGGCAGCAAGATAATGGATAGACTTGGGTGGGACTCGAGTGTTTCAGGCGGACTAAAAGCAGGGGTATCTGGGGACGCCCGTTACCTTGGATCCGTTGGACGTGATCTAGTTATCCTTGGAGGATAAACGTGCGTTGGACGTACGGTAGTCCGTTTGGAGGCTGGGCTTCCATTAGTTATTGATGTTGGTTGGACCAGACATATAGGTGTTGATGTATTCATGGCTTTTAGCAGGTGATAGATAGGACTTGTTTGATGGATGCTATGGTTGTTATGTTTGTTCCTACCTTTCTTCTCTTGAGTAGACTATCACCTGTAGGATTCTGTTGAATGGAAATGGGACGAGTTCGTTAGTCATGGTGATATAACGGATACGAAGATACTTTACGTTAGACTTGAAGTATGTTTGGGAATTGTGGAGCGTCCGTTGGTCTTGGAGATTCAGTGGATATAGGAGTTTCAAGTGGGACTTGGACTCATAGGTAAGGTACCTAGATTCATTGGATGAGTCTAGTTCACCTTTGGAAGGTGAATGTACGTTGGACGTACAGTACAGATATAGGTGGAGTACCTGGATTCATTGGATGGGTCTAGTTCACCTTTGGAAGGTGAATGTACGTTGGACGTACAGTACAGATATGGATGTAGTGCCTAGGGTCATTGGATGGATCCAGTTTGCCTCTAGGAGGTGAATATACGTTGGACATGCAGTATGGATGTAGGCAAGATTCGGGTTAGACTTGAAAGGACATTTGGAATGTAATTGGTAATTTGATGGATAGGGTTGGGTTACCTAAAAAGATGCCAGGAGTACATGACATATTTCATGTTTCTCAGTTAAGGAAGTTTACGCATGATTTTGATTTAGCTATTTCGCCAAACCGGTTGGACGATATCGAAATATAACCCATGGCGGTTGGGAACCGCGAGACCGATTCGCATTGTTGAGGACGATACGAAGAAATTACGAAGGGAGACGGCGAAATTAGTGAAAGTCCAAGGGGCGATGGTTCTTCCCTTGTTAGTAAACCGCATGCTACGATATGCTTGTTGTGCTATCATGTATGTTTGATTGTTTGAAATTGGTTGATAGGCATGCGAGGCCCATTGTTTGTTTCTTAGTTAAGGAATTTCGGGGGCGAAATTTCTTAAGGGGGGGAGAATGTAACAACCCATATTCTACGCATCTAGGATCGTAGAATATTTATTTCTTTTTCTAGGTAAGTCGTATGGTCGTGTACTTTTGGGAAACGACTAGTGGGGTCATTTCCCATGTTCATGATTTTTGCCAATTTTTAAATGACCGTTTTGCCCCTAGTTGATCTTGTTTCGTCCATAACTTTTGACTGGAAAGGAATTTTGACCTGAAACCACTTCCATTAGCTCCGGATGATGGTTTCTCTTTCCGTAGAGTGGTCATAATAGCCAAACGGACTTGCCGTTTGGGAGATATGACTAAATTAAGGTTTAAAGGGTTATTTTCAGCTAATTGGGCTTAACCGGGTAATTAGCAGCTAGGCCCAAAGTGGGATTTCGGGATTAGTGGTACTTAGGGGCTGCTAGGGTTATGATTTCGGTTTTTGCTTCATT
Organism: Allium sativum; assembly: GCA_030737875.1. Taxonomy (NCBI): domain Eukaryota; kingdom Viridiplantae; phylum Streptophyta; class Magnoliopsida; order Asparagales; family Amaryllidaceae; genus Allium; species Allium sativum. Next base: position 801,798,838 of record CM060909.1, on the reverse strand, counting down.
TTCCAGCCGCCTAAGACATTTCTTCAAGTATAGCCATGGCCTCCACCTTCTAATTTCACTCCAAATCGCCTCTAATCACTTTCTAATCAAAGATTAAGCAAAACTACATCAAACCAAAGGGGATTAGCACCAAATCAGAGAGAGAGTTGCTGGAACACATAGAGATTGGATCTATATCAGAGGAGTTTCAGTTCTGAAAGTTTAATTGTGCCAAAGGTGAGTGATTTGCATTGTTTTTCACTAATGACGGCTAATTAGGGTAATTAGCGAAGATTAGCGAAATTATGGCTCAGAAAAATCTAGAAAAATTCCTAAAATTCTAAAATAATAATTTACGGCTCTGATAAAAATTTGGGTTAATTTGGACATGTTTTGCTAATAGTATGGTTAGACCATGCTTTAGGGGATTAAGGGGTGATTAGTGTTAATTAGCGAAATTAAGCGTGACAAAATTCTGGAAAAATATTCAGAAATTCATAAACATTGCTTTAGACCTCTGTTAGAAAATTTGGCTAATTTGGTTAAGTTTTACTAATCCTATCAATAGTTGTTCTTAAACATGCTTAAGGGGAAAATATGGATTTTTGGGTATGTTTGATCCGTTTTAACCTATCATATTGTTGTTTTGGTGTTTGTGGTTGATTATGCATGTTGCTATGACTGTATGAAATGCTTTGTGATTGATTTCAATAGTTAGAATGGTCGAAAACGTCGTCGAATGGCGTAAACACTCGCTGGAAAAAGTTGCAGAAAGCTGTGCAGAGCTTCGGATCGGATCGGATGGGGGGGCTCGGATCGGACATGTGAACTGGGCAAGGTAATCCGAACCGAACTGGAGTTTGGCACATAAGAGACTTGGCAAAAAGGAAGGCCGTTTACTTAGAGTTGGAGTGGACAGGGGGATCGGATCGGAACTATGGAGCAGGATCGGATCGGAGTAGGAGAGAGCGGATCGGATCGGAAGCATAATAGAGGCCAGACCGGATCGACTCACGAATGGGAGGCTACGACTGGAGCAAGACGAAGGGATCGGATCGGATCGGAGTAGATGGGAAACGAGGAAGCTGATCGAAGGAGGAGCGTGAACTCGAAGGAGGACACCCGACCCGGAGGAGGAGGACCCCGACCCGACCCGGAGTGAAGCACCCGACCCGAATCGAATGGAAGATGGCAAGGATGGAGGACCGACCCGAACCGACGCTACCGAACCGAACCGAGTTCTAGGACTGTTACTGTGCGACAATTTTTCTGAAGACCCACTCCAATTCGACCAAACCCGAGATGCAAAGGAAGTCCAAGTGAGAAGTTAAAGCTCAGGATTCGGATGGGAACCAATGAGTTCACTTCATGGTTGGGCTTTGCTGCGGGACGTGTGCTAAGGAGTTGTCAGTATTCATAACTTTGGTTCACCACTAAGAGATGGATAGTGGGCTTGTAGTGATAGTTACACGGGATCGGATTCCGCCATGGCCCAAAGTGTTAGGTGACCAAAGTAGTGGATATCGTATGCTTTACGCACAGAGTGAGAGAAGTGAGAATGGTTGTTATGCTTGATTGTTTGACATCACTATGACATACACACCCCCACCCCCGTATTCCTTACACCATATGTTAGCGGCACCTTAGCGTATTGTACGGTATGTAGTGCTAACTCTTTGGTTGCAGGTCCAGGTTCAGGTATGATTGGATTATACCTGTTATTGTTCTGTTTTGTTTAGCTGCTTATCGCTCACACCAGGCTTTATGTCTGACCCAGAGTTTTATGTCTCTTCTTATTACTCTGGGTGCTCACACGAGCAGACTAGAGACAGGTTAGCTGGTGATGCACGGGTAGATGATCCGAAGACGAGCAGGAGGCTTCCACGTGATATATATATATTTAGTATTCTCCCTGTGTTGTTGAAGATCACTGCTTGGGCATTGTTGGTGTATCTTCTACTTCAGCTTTCTTTTGTTTAGAGACAGTAAATTTGGAAAATTGTAATAAGCTGTATTTGGATTTCCGCTGCTTTGATGATTGATGTTGATTTTAGTTATCAGCTTATGCACTGTCTCGCCTGTTTTGTGTCAAGTATGTTATTATTATATTTTATTCCATGCGCTGTGAGACATTCTGCAGGTTTCTTTGATTAGCTCATTCCCTTCTTTCCTTTCTTATGACGACCGTCTTGTGCTAGTCGGGCATGTGTACAGTGTACTTTTGGAGGAAACGCAGGCTGGTGCGAGGCGGGCCGTCACAGGATTCGCCGGGCGGTTCCGGGCAGGTTTATACTGCAAACTCAACCCAACCTCGAGTTGGCCACTTTCAAGTTATCTAAGTGTCATGTCCATGTTCAAGTTATAACAATGTTCAAATTTCTAAGCAAGTTTCATGTCAAGTTTCTAGTTTTCAACTTATGCCTATTATCAAGTTCATAACTCACGTTTTTGCCCCAAAACATGTTCCCAAAGTATTACTAAAATTTGCTATAAAGTTATGCCAAGTTATAGCCTTTTTATTTACAATACAAGCCAACTACCCAAAACCCAACTTTACATATTAATATGTATGCCCAAGTTCTAACTTTTCATGTCGATATATATATGCCCAATTCTAGCCAATTTACATATGTTCAAGTTCCAAATCAAACTACATGTATTCCATGTTTACACCAATTTACCTATAACAAGTTCTAGCTTTTTACATATGTCACGATCCACGTCAAAATTACATATATCAATTTATATGTGTCCAATCCTAGCCAATTCAGATATATACCAAGTTTCATGCCTTTTTACATAGATCCTATTAATGCCAAATTCCATGTATATATTATTTATGCAAATTTCCCCATAACAAGATTATACCAAAATTTACAGATCAAGCCCCAAACTTGCAGATACAGTGATAATTTCCAATTTCATGTTGCCAATAATTCCAACATATTCATACAGGCAATAATCCCATAATTCCCCCGTATACATCTCGTATGCAAATCGCAATTTTAGGCCAAGGTCCGAAATTGACCAAGGTTCATCAAAAGAAAATAAATAGGGGAAAGGTAGAATTCGTAGTAAAAGCAAGATCAGAGGGAAAAACATCATCACAGGCATGAAGATTACAATTTGATAATAATATTAACGTGAATCGAGAAAACTAATTTACAACAGGCTGAATAGATTATGAACTTGTCATGAGAATAAAGATAGACAAGTCAAAAACTCAAGATTCAAGAAACAACAGAAATAGATCTGGATCGATAAACATACTTAGATCCAATTTCACTTTAATTCAATGCCATATTATAATCAAATATTTAGATCGAAAAATAACTAGAACTTACAGAGCATGGCTAGCGAATTAAGAAGTGAATTTGTCGTAGAAAGTTGCAGTGTCATTGATCTATTCTCTTTAATTTGTTGTAGAAGCATTGATCTTTGATTTGAATCAAGTTTGGACGCTTAAGCTTTAATTTGGAGGCGGCGGCCATGGCTCAAGAGGGATTTTAGCAGCATAACGGTGTAAGAATGATTTGTGTGAGTTAGGCTAGGTCTTAGGGTGCTTTTATAGTTGTAGCAACTAGTTTAGGCCATAGAATTAACCCTAGAATCAATCCGGACCATCAAAACTCATCCCGGGCCTCAAAAATGGGTTCTGAGCCACACCAGGCCGACCAGCTCGACCTGTACAGGGGGGAGGTCGAGACTACAGTCGACCTGGGGGGGGGGGGGGGGGCAGGTCGACTATGCAGTCGACACTACAGTCGACCTGCGGTCAGTCTGCCCGAATGTCTGCTGAATCTTGTTTAGGCCATATCTTGGTCATACAGACTCCGATTTTTGAAAACTTGGACTCTATTTCATGTAGAATTCCGAGACGAACGCAATGGTGCAACCCGTTTTCCCTGATTCTTATTTTAAAATTTAATTCTGCCTTGATTTCTTGTTTTAACGTGTTATTAAAATTCGGGTTGTTACATTTCTTCTAATTCATTTTAGAAAAACTTAAAATGTTATACTCATTACAGCGCACTGCTATTTATCAGTTGTGATAATTTCATTGATTTTCAAATTGGCTTGGAAATTTTAATCTATCCTAAATCTCAGTGATACATCTTGAAAATCATCGTTATTCATGATCATTATGGCTAGAATTTATTTGTTTGAAATCATCTGAAATAATTGATATTTTGAATAATCAAACACCTCCTAAATTTTAAATTATCAACCTTGTGTGACTGATTCATTATATTCCAAAACTTGACATTGATTCAAGTGATTTCAAATAAATTATTTTGGATCAAGAATATCTGTCAAACCTGATGTAAATGATCTGAAATTTCTTGAGTACTTGTCAGAAAATTCTTGTGAAAATACTTTGAAAATCTGGTCCTGAAATTCTCTGCTTTTTCATGATTATTTGACTTAAATATTGGTTTGTTTAAAATCATTTGAATTTATTGATTTATTGAATCACACACATATCTTGGATCTGAAATTTATAATCTGGTGTGATTGATTCACTGAATCTGAGATTTTCATATTTCTCAAATGATTTCAAATAAAATGTATTTTAATCTTGGATCATAAACCATTTTTGACTATCTGAATCATCTTATGTGACCGTCACCTTGACAAGTCTGACTTGATGTTTTTTGTGCTGCTCTGATACTGTTTTGAGAATGCTTTAAAATGACTGCTTATTTTGAGAAGAACTGTTTGTTGCTCTGATACTGCTTTTGAAAATGATCTTAGATAACTACTTGTTTCGATCAAAATTGACTGTTGTTGAAATAACTTTACTTGTCTTGTCTGCTTGGACCTTATGATTGAATTTCTATTTGTCTGTGATATCCTGATTTGTCTCTGGTGTCTTGTTACAATCCTCATTAATAGGGAAACCAAGTGGTATCAGAAGTGCCTTATATTTTTCTCACTCATTTGTACTTAGATTCTAATCTTCACCTTGTATAGATCTACACACTCTTTTTGTCTTGTACAAATTTATCCCTCTTGGCATGTATAGATCTTCGTATTCTTCTTGTAATTGATTTTCAATTTTAAAATTATTTATTGATTATTCATTCAGAAATTGAAATCAATATCCAAATTAAACTGTATCTATATTCATCAAAATTATTATCAGATTTTGAAATTGTGATGAATCGTGACTGTAGTATATTTCACAACAAGAGGAGATTTTATTTATATTTTCATGATGGTTGAACATTTGTTATAATATCTTTGAATTGGCAATTATTTCACGACCATCTCCTTTATCTACCATCATTCTACCATCCATGATAATTTTATATAAATGTGGAGAGTTAAATATTTTTTAAAAAATCATCTTGAATAAACAGTGAAAATATTTGTGATGGAATTGTGGTTATGTTATTATTCAGAATTAGTGATAATTGAAAATTTTCAATAATCCCAGTACAATCGAGCATATTTCATAATATAATTAATTTAGAAATTTATTTCACAGTCCATTTTTGTACCTACCACATTTCTATCATTAATATTGGTTGTATATACCGAGGAGTTTTTCTACTTAAAGCTGAAAATGATAAAATATATAATTAATTCATAAGTGAGTCTCTAACCTCATTTAAAAATCCAAGCTCTGGTTATGCATGGTTATGAGACAACTTATAATTTAAGCTGCGACTGACCTCGTTTAAAAATCCAAGCTCTGGTTATGCATGGTCAGTGTGCTCTTAAATAAAATAAAAAGAAAAAGGAAAAATGTGCTATAAATAGAAATTAATTTGAAATTCTTCTTGGTATGTGAAAACCAGCCTATCAATCCATGTTCTAATATGTGAAATGTGTGGAAATCTTATGGCGTATTATGATTTGTTGATTGATGGGTATTGGGGTTTGAGATTGTCCGATTTTGTCACTTAAGTTGAATTTATAATTATAGTCCAAATCCGTCACTGTTTTTTTTTTTTTTTTGAACTTCATTTTTAATATATTTTTTTAGAATAATTGAAAATCATTTTTTTAACTCTCCCCATTTGTATAAATTTCATCGTAAATCCGTCATTCTCTAAAATGTGAAATATGCCACTAGTTCTTAGAATATTATGATTTTTGTTTGAAAGATTGAAATTTATGATGACCGTTCTTCCTTTTAAGATGATATTATATTTTTAGTCATTATTCATCTGTATTTCAAATTCTGAATCCTTTTGATGATAACAAAAGGGGGAGAATGGGTTGAGATTTTGATTTATGAGTGAATATTTTATAAATATTTTTAATTTTGAAAATTCATTATTATTCATTCATTTCACTCATGCAGTTATAGAGGGAGTTATCTGTTGTAGGGGGAGCTAATAAATAAGGGGAGTTCAATATTCACTATCAAACACATTTATTATGCTCAAAATCTTTTATTTGTTTGTCATCATCAAAAGGGAGAGATTGTTGTATATAACGTAGTTGTATACACAATTATATGAATTTTTTTTAAGATAACAACCAGATAAATATTATTTTAAATGTGTTTGTTACTGTACTGTTATATATACATCACAGATAGGAATATAATATTTATGTTTAAATAGAATACGACTGTATAGACATTCAGATATTTACACAGTATTTTATTTAAATATAAATTTTTTATTTCAAATATTCAAATAGTACAGCTATATATAACTCCACTATTTGAACACATCACATTTCATATACGTTCACATAAGATTGTACTTGTAAATAAACTGAATACGATAGACAAGGTTGTTTTACAACAATAAAATGATATTTTATTTCAAACAAATTTGTTTATTACAAATACTAGTACAATTCTCTCATTATACATTCGTACACTGCTCCTCACTATAACACTGTCACTCAGTTAGACAATTTTATGTACATTCTTTACATTTTATATACACTTATACACTCTTTCACTGTCTTCTGTCATCTTCAGTTGTCTGTCTTCACAGCTCAGTCTAGTACATTCTTTACATTTCATATACACTTATACACTCTTTCACCATCTTCTGTCATCTTCAGTTGTCTGTCTTTACAGCTCAGTCTAGTCATCATCTTCATACCTGTCATATACAGAAACACACACATAGTATATGGAACAGATTTTTTTTTTCAAAATACATGTGAATATAAATTTTATTTTTAAAATTTTATTTGCCTCAGATTTCTGGTGTGTTTCTCATCATTTTTCATGACTTTATCTGATTCTCTGTGTCCAGTCAGCACAGGGATAGGAAATTTTATCTGATGGCAGCATATACACACGTGTATAGATATACATGTGTGCACTGCCTCACCAATCAGTGTGCAACTGAGGAGTAGCAAAGTGGACCAACTTGACTCAGTGCACAATCAACAGAGGAACAATGCAAGCCAAAGTAGCCGATACAATACAAAGTGCAACACAACTCATGTGTCGAGCCATGCAAATTCATATCAAACCAGCAAGGAAATGGATCAAGCCAAATGACTACATGGTCGAGCCATGTATGAAAACAATTCAAGCAAACATGATAAATGGTGCATGACTATTCATGGTGTATGTCAACAAGTCAGCATAGTTCAAAATGAGATGTCACACTGATATATATATATATATATATATATATATATATATATGTATTTATATATAAAGGTTCAACACAAAATCTATTTAGTAAACATGAAACCAGTGAAGCCATAAACAAACATGGCCGAGACAAGTGAAAGTAAAACAAGATTCAGCACATCATGGTGTTTGATGCACAACCAAATCTGTGCATGTGCAAATAATGGATTAAAAAGGCAGATCAACTCTACTGCATGGGACAAATGCACATGGGTTCAACATGTTCAAGATTCTCAAAATGGTCAAGCTTGTAGCAATATAAAGGATAAGTGAGCACATATATGAAGCATCCCAAACCAATCAGCCTAGTCATATATATATGAACATGGTAGGGAGCACAAGTCAAGGCAGTTGTATAATAGCAAGTTCAAAAACAATACATGCAGCTATGTTCATGAAATAAATAGTGTAAGGCATCTTTACATGGAGGGTGAGTCAAGACATGGTTGACCTACATATGGAACATGTGTGTATAGTCTTAAATTCGACAAAGTCAAGCATCAGTTCATATATGATCAATGTAAGCAGCATTGTGGAGTAATATGAGTGCAGATTGCAGAAATGCCAAGGATCAGCTTAATGAACGCAGCAAACTCAAAGTGAACCAAGTAAATGGTACAGACCAAACATATATACATGTGCAACATGAAACATGGCAAGAAACAAGAAGGATCAAGTGCAACTAAACAGAACTGGATGCAAACAGATGAAACAACATTTTTGAAAGTACACAGTCAGCATGAAACAGTAATGCAACAATTATGGTGATACAAGGAAATGTACATCTAGATTTATATGGCAAGTGCAAATCACTCTATGGAAAATCATGTGAAATTTTGGCCAAACTTTTAAAATCTTTCCTATTTTGAGTCAATGAGGGATTTTATTCAAAGCAACATTTCATTTCAAATCCAAGGAAAATCGCAGAGGAAATCAAAAGAAGAAACACACAATTATCAGAAAAGTCATCAGGCCTAATTCATGTTTGAATACAAAGCCAACATTCACACAAGATTTTCAATACCAAGAAATCAAATTTAAATCAAGCCAGTTAAAAGAGGGACAATTTCAAATTAAAAAGGGGCAAGGTTATTTTTCCAGTTTTATCAATTCAATCTCGACAAGCAAAAGAGGAAATTCTCATTCATCAAGGCAAACTACAGAGGATTTTAAAACCACCATTTCAAAAGAGGAAACCAAAAATTCAGATCAATTCATTCACGTGAAACCAGAGTGTATTGTTTCTATTTTTTACCTTATATAACATTAACAATTCATCACAGGCATTGGACATTGAAAACCAACAACAAAAATTCTAAATAAAAATCGAATACTAAATTGATATTACTCACAGTTCTGATCGCAAGTTATTCCATGCCTAATCAATCGAAGAACGGGAACAACAAAGCATTCGAGCCTTCCGAGGCCGACATCGAGAGCCTTTTATCACATCATCGATCTGATTTGGGGAGGATTTCAGAGAAACCCTAGAACCTTTTTCCAGCCGCCATTGTACAAGAGAAAAAGAACGGGCTCAATCATTTAGAGAGTGGCCGACCTAATTTTGAAGTGTTAAAAGGGGATGACCCCTTGTATTTAACTCCTAGGGTTTTTCTTTTCTAATTTTTTTTTTGTATTTTCTATTTTGTTTTTAAACCGTCTCAAATAGTTTCTAGAATTCTGTAAAATCTAGGGGGAATCAGTCAGGGTGTTGACTGACAGCTGACAGAGTCTGTAAAATCTGGGTTACTAGATACGGGGTCATAATCAGGGAAAATCTGATCGAGTGGATGTCGGTCAGTCTAGGATTTTGAGCGTAGAATTAGAATAGGAGCGAGGGGTTCACGAGTGTACATGGTCTTGTATGCGGGATCTGTTCTTTTACCTAGTAGAAACCTTAGGAATGCAGCAGTTGGTAGAGTCTTGTCGGAGCTGGGTATATCTGTGTGTGATTTATTTTCTGCACTTTTATTTTTGCTGCATTCTGTGATCTATTTATTATTTTAATATCCTATCAGTTTTTTTAATTCAGCAAAAACTGTGATAAACCCTATTCATCCCTCCCCTCTAGGGTTAATCAAGATCCAACACATACGAGCAATACTATTGAACTAACATGATTTGTAATGAAGTTTTAATCTATCGTCCTGCAATCACTCACTAGTTTGAATTCAAAATTTTTGGGATTATTCACTTCTGGTTCACAGTTTCTAGGTCTCTGTTTCTGTTTTTTTTCAGACTTGAGATGAAAGTTAAATTGGCTAAATACAAACCATATATGCATTATATACAATCAGTAAGAGTTAAATGGGAAAAAGGGAGTTGTACTCACAGTTTGTTCACTATTTTGGTTCCCTATTCACTGGTTACAATCTCGCCATGATCTTTTAGTTTGAGTTCACTGATTTTAGCCATTGTTTTTAGTTTGTTTCTTCTTTTGTATTTATTCTTCCAGTTTTGCTTATCCCATATTTAGGGCTTTTCTTTAGATTGGTTTTTGCGTGATTGTGGGATGGTACACCAGTGTGTATATATTGGCAAAAACAAGTATAAAATATAGCTAAATATTATCCAAATGGTAGGTAAATATAGGAGCAGTGTAGGTTACTGCATTTTGTTGGAAATGAAAGTGTTTGGTCATTTCTAATGTTCACATCTTCCAGCTATATTTCGGCTATGTATGTTCTAGGATTTGGGTAGTGTAGAGTATAGGTTGTCTGCTCCATTTAATTCTCTTCAGTTCATTTTATTTGCACATGGACATGTAGGATTCAAGGTACACAAATGTGCAAACCGTTTTCCTGACTTGACTCTTAAGAAATTTGTGGTTGTCCTTTTTCCTTTGTGTGTATATGGTTTCTTAGCTACTACTATTGTTTGAATGGAATGACATGTGTTAAGGCCATGTCATAATGAAGTACATGTAGTTATGTCCCTATCTTGCTTCTAAATGCTTCTTAGAAAAGAGAATGCATGGCCAAGATAAAATGAGGTACACATATATGTGCACATCTTTTATACAGCAAGTGTAAAAGAGCTTTTCCATAAAGCTAACTTCATTTTGCAGCCTTGTCACATTTATTTGTGATATTCTCTTATTGTTTTAAAAAGCAATTCATGTGTACATTCATGAACAATGCAATACTCTTTTTTAAGGTGTTGTGACTCATTAAGATATAATGTTAAATCTTTATAATTGTAGTGTTTCTTACCTATGAAGTAATCTATGTTTTTACTTTATTATTTATATTTGGTTTTACTTAAGTGATCTTTGATTTTAAATTACATAAGTTTCAAACCAAACTTAAAAATACAAAACAAATTAGGGAAACATTTCTTGCTTGTTTTACATTGATTAAAGTAACTAAAACCATTTAAATGTATTATCTTGAAAATTTATTATTCACAAATTATTATTCTAAATTAATTACTGAGTAATCCATCATAAAATGTATCATAAATTCAGTGAAAAACTGGGACATTACAATTTACACCCTTTAAAATAATTTCGTCCCTGAAATTAAAGAATATCTAGGAAATTTCAGTTGTATATCAAGTCATAGACTTGAAACAAAACACATCCATGGGACATCCCCTAACAATCACAACAAATAAGGCATCCAAAACACACATGTTACTTACCAAAACGTTTCACAGTAATCAAAACCTACCATTTAGTCATTCATCAGTCCCTGACCGTAAATCGGTAAGAAATAATCTTTTATGTATCAACCCCGAAGAACAAAATCAACATCGGATCAACAATCATAAATTCATTTATCTCAACCATACTCCAGTTAGGTTCTAATTTCTTAACTTATCTTAATATCCTTATTAACACATATAACTCCATTTTCTATTTTTAAGAAAATATTCCTGATTAATTTGGAAAATAGATTACAAAAATTATTTTCTTTATTAATTTGAATCAAACCTACTCTAACATATTTATCTGCTTCAATTTCTAAGTTTAATTCCCAATCAGATTTAACTTACTCCAGTTAAAATTTCAAACTCCAGAATCCAAAATTTTCAGTTTTCATTCCAAAGAAGTTTGTAATCATATATCTCAATTTTATTGTAAATTCAAAACCTTTGAATCTTCTAAAACAATTTGCTTAACTCAAACAATTCCTAGTTTGTCTTATTTGTATACTCTATTCTTATACGATCTAATTTGGTTATATAACCTTTTCAATTTTTATAATCCTATTTGATTATAAAAATGACCACCGACACATCCATATATAATAATTTCAGAAAATTATTCTTTTTATATCAAAATATAATTTCTGAGTAAAATTATTTCGTTTACCTACTTTTAAAATGATACTATGTCGAATTACTCTGTTCAAGAATTTAGAAACACCTATCGATACAGTTGTGCTTACTGTATCGACCAGAATTCATAAACCGCTCAACAAACCAATCAAAGCAATATAAAACAGTTTTTATATCAATTTACAAATACGCGCTCATATATATACACACAAACTCAATATAGGGTATTATTAACCCCATCTTTTCTGAGTCACGCCACAGAGCCAAGGCTACTACTCAACCTTCAGCTCTGATACCAAGTGTAACGACCCACAAATCCGTACCATTTAAGTTGACTGAATACAACCCACGTCCAACCCAAATTGGATAAAAATACAAATCATTAGTAAAAAGAAGTTAGAGGATGAGAAATAGAAAGATAGAAAATTAGAATAAAAGAAAATACAACAGAATCAGAGTAACATGAATCTCACAGTAGAATGAATAAAATATAATAGATATATAATCACTTTTGAAATACAAACTGGATTTAGACTTACATACATTATTAGAGTACAACATATAGACATCACAGCAAAAAAAAAAAACTCTATATATCTAACGTTAAAGCCTCATGCTCCAAGCTCCTTCAGAAAAATCTGTAAAATCCTAACTACTTGACTTCCCATACAAATTTGGGCACCCAAGAGTTTAGAGAAAACATAGAAAAATAAACTCTAGGTCGGTTATGGGACTGGTGTGAGTAAACGACTTAAAAGCTTGATTTTAAATTTCAAAAACCCTTTGAAAGGAAAGATAATAGTAAGACTAATCCACACATAAATACAGATGGTTTTTACCTTACAATAACAGAAGAAAATCTTGAAAAAAAGTATTATTATGATATTATAATAGTGTCTAAATACAAATAAATAGTAATATAGCGGAACGCTTGCATCTCACGTTCCACATATATAGTATACAAACAAAAGCGCGGGCGCTTATTGGAGATTAGATTCCAACTATGGCAAGGTATGGGACCACCTTCCGACAATGTACTTCCAGAGATGAATACATTGGGGTTCAACAAGAACATCTTGCAACCCGACTAAACATGACCGACCCTTCATTTCGCTTGAGAGTACCGAATATATCATCACCACAGTTGGGTGCCAACAAACCGAACCGATTGTATACAAAATAAAAGGGATAATCGAAGGCATTTGATTTCTCCAGATCAGGTAATAATATACCCTTTTAATGGGTGCGACCCACATAGCCATGCGACGACCCACATAGCCATGCGACCTACCCATTTTTATACATATTTCCCGGTTGGTGAGGCTTGAGGTTTGAAAATACCTTTAGACAAATCACATCTTCATTTGCTTTGAATGCCACATTATCAAACCCATCAAATCACAAATTGATTTCCCCAATACAACGAGTATAAAGCTAAGAGAAACGAATTCGTCCTCCTCCAAACATAGTTTGCAGAGATCAATCACATGATTCGTTAGGAATACTCTGTCGTACATTCATCCATACAAGTTGTCCTGGGACTAGAAAAATCGAAGGCACTATCCTGTAAATCCATCTTAGGCAATTTCTACCTAGGATTAACAGAATAGCCCTTGCATAAATTTCGTCTACAATAATCTCTGATTTGAAATGTATAAATCGAATCGAAGTGGAATTAAATTCCGGACTCTTTGAAATGGCAATGTAAAAGGTAAAGATTTGATAGTCTGTGATTTAACTATCAAATATAAAATAAAATGAATACATTTATTTCCATTGGATCTTCTAAGAATTATTTAAATAATTTTTATTTACATAATCTTCAATTATTTGAATTCAAAAACTTACTTTGTTGATATTTATCAGAAAACATAAGTATCCCTTTTAACTTCAGAATTCATATTTAAGATCTTATGTGATAATCTCACGCTTTACTATATTTCAAATATTTCTGAATTGGAATCAGACACAGTCAATTACCATATAATGCTATTTATATAGATTTCACGCAACACATGTATACAAAAACAGTGATAAACAATCATCTATCACCCAAAGTGCAATTTACAATGTTATAAGCGTTAAAAATAAATAATTAACGCGTATCACAGCCTATCAATCCATCGATTGACATACCACTAATTATTGGGATTAGTGTATGTCAAATATCATCCTAATACCCATGTGGGGTTTCAAACAACAAATACTGATTATTATTCGTACAGTTGGGCGATGTGTAAAATTTATCATCCCAATCTATATCAGATAAATGGGTGTACATAAACAAATCGTCTGATTTGTTTACAAATATTTATTTCAACACATGGATATTTATATAGTTCATATATACAATAAAAATGTGATTTTTATTGTTCAAATATTTTATTCAACATATGAATATTTTATTTGGTTCATATCACAATCACTATCAATTTTCACACAATACAATGCAATCGAACAAGTCATCCATGGTATGTGGATGACGGGGTGCTGTTCATATATGCAGTTATACAATAAATAACTATATAAGAAATTTTTAGTGAGAAGATCTCACATTGGTTTTCCACTCCGTCGGTTTAATTTCTGAATTTATGTTTTGTTTGGTTTTGAATTTGCCTAAAATTCCCATGGGCTCTGTTTTGGTTTTGGTCCTGTTTCACGCGATTTCGACACCGTATCAAAAAGATATGATCATTCAAAGATTTGATTACATTAATTAATTATAATAATAATTAAAATTAATTAAGGCCCTAATTAACCTTAATCATGTTCTTAGCCGTAAGTTGCTTCTTCCCGTTTCTTATATCAGAAACCATGAACCCAAAATCGCAAGCCTTAGGGCTTCATTGCGCTTACACCACAGAGGACCGGGACCAGATCTGAGCTGGCCACGCTGACCGCCGGAATCCCCTCTCCCCGATGCTCCCCATGTTGGCCAACTCGAGCTTGGCCCGATGTCAAAAACCCCCCACCAACACAGCAAATTTGAGCGCAAGATCCATTCAGTCCATACAATAAAAATCCATCACTGCCGTTGAATTTATACATCTCGATCCATTCTACCATTTTGCCTTCGGATGCCCCTTGTTTTGTGTCGTGGATTGGAAGAGAATTTGGGGGCAAAGATTGTAGAAATCGGCCGTTTATTTTGGGTGGAGCGGCGGCGCATTATCTGAACGGGATAAGGGTTATGGATGGAGAAAGGGATATTTATAATATTTATTTAATTAATATTTAATTCAAAAATTATCTTGATATGTTAACGAACACCAAACAAACCCCAATGACTGTCATCCCTAGCTAAATACCCCCATTCCGAATAAAATGGGATATTTTTCGTAACCTAATTCGACCGTTACGATCAGTTTCCATTTAAATTAAATTTTAAATCTATATATTCAATTTTAAACATACATTTCAATTTACCGGGGCCACATACTGACTCTAAAAATTCCAGAAAAATAAATCTAGCTTCGTATTGATGATACGGTCCTAACTAAACTAATTTCTTCAAATTTTAAGACCCTTTGAAAAATAGCCATTTTCTGGTCGATCCAAATTGACTAAAACTGGCAAAACACATTTTCTTTTGCCACGCTCGCATATTAATCCCAAAAATTATGGAAATTGGAATCTAGCAATATTTTGACATCCCGGATCCAACGAAAGTGGTTTTGTCGAAAATGGAGGTCGTTTGCAAAATCGCCATTTTTAAGGTTATATTTCCATAGCGACTATTCTGAATTTTCAACTAGGCATAGCTTTTTATTCCCGCTATGAAATTTCAATTTTTCGGATTTTTTGAAAAAATATTTTCAAATAGATTCTAATATTTTTGGTTTTGCTAAAATCCGGTTTATTTTGAATCCTGTATAATCATTTGAAATATGAAATTGAATTTTCAAACTACCGCGCCATTTCCAATTCCTTTTATAGTTAAAATAAATATTTATATTTTAACTTCGATTCAAATAAATATATATGTTCTAATTCTATTCTAAATAAATTTCTAGTCATTGTTATTCAAAATAAATCATTTTAAATATTCAAAATTCATTAAAATTGCCAAAATAAAAATTTTAAATTGATTCTGATTTTCCGGGTTGTTACAATCTCCCCCACTTAAAATCTTTTTGCCCTCGAAAAGGAACGGAGCTGAAAGTTGTTTAACTAACCAACTTAACTTTCATTCTTCAACTTTTCAGTTTCTAAGAATTTTCAAATTTTTCAAAAATTTGGCTAACACCCTAAATTTTTGAAAAATTTCACCATAACCTCCTTTGTACGGGGAGCACCGGAAAATCCCCAAACCACCACATAGGCCCTCTCATTTCAAAAAGAAAAAGCCAAGCGGCTAGCCAATCGGCTCATAAAATCATCCAAACCCAATAAATTAGTAAACATGTACCTATTTACCGGGCATACAATTTTATTCCACTTCTCTAGCCTCCTTGCATTGACCTGTCCAATATATATGCATGTATATGCATGCATTTCCAAACAATTTTCAACTCAATTTCAGACTTGATATAATTTGGCTAATTTTTACCTTTCGTTTTCATATTGGTTTAATTTCTTATCATTCCAATAATTTTATTAGTTACACTAATAATCAAACAACATAACCAACAATCAGTTTGTCAATTAGCTTTTCAAACATATATCTTTAATACATATAGTCAAAAATCATATTTTTGATGTTAATTCACAACAATAAACCCTATCTAGTTTTGGTTCTCACACCAGCCAATTGGAAACATATAGACATCCCACTTTCGAAACATGAACATAAACTCTAATGATGATATATCAATCATCAGAATCATCTCTGGGCGACTAGAATGTGATTCTATATCTATCCAGTATATTTGAGGCTTCGAATACACGTTAATTACACGTATATTCAAAATCTTCATATACACGATTGTCCAAAATAAATATAAAAATAATTTTCAAATAAGTATAATAGATTTTAAATTTTCAAAACATTTTTTTTCATCTTTATTTGAAAACAACACTCTTCCGACTCATTCTAGGATACAACTGATCCAATCTCGAACGAGTCATTCACATTGGATATTACTAATCTAATCTCTGATGAATTCTTTCATTTGGTTCAAATGTGCCTTGTTCTCGATCTCTACAAACCAAAGATCTGATACCAAATGAAGCAACTCAAACATCCTCGTGAAGGAAAACCCGGATTGAGTTGAGAACAAGACGAATCAGAGCACAAACAGAAGAACATTTCATTGCTTATTACAACAATTTACATCAGAGTACAAGAATATGCAGAGTATGAACAAATACTATACATTTGATAAATATCAGAGATTACAATACATTACATAGCAGCGGAAAATAATACAAAACACAACTGAAAGAGATAAATGGATACAGAGCTTTCCGAATTTCATTCCAGCTGTAAACCAGGATCCTATGAATATAAATCTGCAAAACCAAAACTACTAGCTTCCCGTGTGAAAAATAAGGGCACCAGAATTTAGGTTAAAACAATAAACTCCAGGTTAGTCATGTGACTAGTATGATAACTAAAACAGTTATTTAAAACTTTACTTTAAAATAAAGTAAATCAAGGGATCACGCCGTATAACATGGAGCGGGTTTCCTCCCAAGAATACCAGTGCATATAACAAAACAGCGCAATGGTTTTTGGAAAAACAAAGTTATTATAAGACCCAGGTCCCATCACACAATGCAACACAAGCCGGAGGATAAGGTTTTACATTATAATAGCCAAACATGCTTGGTACATTAAAACAAATCATTTGATACTATTATAAGTGCATAGTGTGTAAAACAACTTCAAATATAAAAGTATCAATCCTAGATGGCATGGATACCATATATCATGTCACCAATACTAGGCTCTACAATCAAAACCGCAATTGCCACGTATTGGAAGTTGGATTTCCATCTATGAACCAAGGTGTGACGGCAAGGAATTTCGCTCGGTCCGAACCAGTCGCTAAACCGACCCAGACCGTTCGAAACGCCCTATCGTTTGAGAACACGACAAAACAGAACGCATACAGAAGAACATTTCATTGTATATTACAACAATGCATCAGATTACAAGAATATACAGAGTATAAATGAATAATACACAGAAATATCAGAGATTTAAATTACATTTAAATACATAGCAGCGGAAAATAATACAATACACAACTAGAAGAAGATATACGGATACAAAGCTTTCCGGATATCGTTCCAGCTGTAAACCAGGATCCTGTGAATATAAATCTGCAAAACCAAAACTACTAGCTGCCCGTGTCAAAATAAGGGCACCCAGAGTTTAGGTTAAAACAATAAACTCCAGGTCAGTCATGGGACTGGTGTGAGAACTAAAACAGTTATTTATCTTTATTTTTAAAGTTAGGTAAATCAAGGGACCACGCCGTATAACACGGAACGGGTTTCCTCCCAAGAATACCAGTGCACGAAACAACAGCGCAATGCTAAATAAAGAAAGATGAAGCTGTTATAAGACCCAGGTCCTATCACACAATGCAACGCAAGCCGGGGGATAGGGTTTTCTCTTATAACAGCCAAAGAATGCTTGATACGTTTAAAACAAATCATTTGATACTATTATAAGTGCATAGTGTATAAAACAACTTCAAATCATAAGTATCAATCATAGGCGGCATAAATGCCCCATACCACTATGTCGCCATATATAGGTTTACAAATAAAACCGCAAAGTCACGTATTTGGAAATTGGATTTCCATCTATGAACCGAGGCAAAAGATAGTCCTCAACCGATTCGAGACGCTCTAGTCCGTGTCTCAGGACCCAGACACAGGTGGGCCCTTGGATCGTCAGGGCCGGTCCACCGATGTGGATTAAACTTAAACCCTGAACATGCATTTCCCCGCCCTATGGGGCGTAAACGAGCCAACTAAATGACTCCATCGGTTCGAGAACGACCGATCAATCCGAGGCGCCTCGCAACAGCAACAACCACATAAGTCAAACTCGTCAGGGCGTGTAAAACCACTGACGCCACTTCTAACTAGAAAGAAACGCATGCCCTCCCTGAGGTCCTTCTCCCGTTTTTGGTTCATACCGGGTGTGAAACTCGCGAAGCAAACGTTACACAAAGCTACGCCACAAAGGCCGTGCTTTGATCATCACCACAAGACTTTGCTTTTCAACAGAAGCCTCGATCAATTGCCACTTAGGCATGCCACACAGGCAATTCACTCCATGCGTTTGATATCCATCAATATATAACCCCTGAGCTCGTACGTCTCAGAGAAGGGTGTTAAGCAAGAGAATAAATTCTCCGCCGCCAAACAGATATATATTTAATAGAGATCAATCACACGGACTAAAATCCAATGTCAGACACACAGTCCATTTGGGGCTGAACGAAACCGGAGGCACCTAGTACCCCGCATATCCATCGATCTCCAAGTACGTCTGGACGATCACCAACTGTTTCCATCTTCTTGGGTGTACAGCCCAATCAAGATCATCAGTTATCACCCAAACGACGTGAAGACCTCCGGTCTTCGACCATCGTCTTCATCTTCGACTTATCGTCGTATCAGTTATTCAGAATGGGATAAACCCGGTCTTCCCGAATAACTCGCGTATATTTTAAATAAGTGTTACACAAACACAACATACGCCTCATTCCAATTCATTAGTCACTAACCGTAAATTAATCAAGAGAATAATTCCCCAAATATTAACCCCGAAGGCCGAAACCAACATCAGATCAATATCCAGAAAACCATCCTGCTTGGCTAACCGACAGTTAGTTTCTGAACTTCACATTCATAGGGAAAGATTCCCATTAATTTTTATCAAAGATAAATTCTTGAATTTATGCTTTAATCTACTTTTGAATATCAATTCAAACTAGTCGGGATTAGCGAACCTTACCGAAGTAATCATTTGTTTTAATTTCCCAATCCCAACCTATTCATCCCATGAAGTAAAACTGGTAGTACTTCATATCTAACACCACAGTGTTATCGGTAAATTCAATTACCATTTCACGTTCAAATCTAATCAAAGATTTAACTATCGCCTGGAGCAAAACTGGTGATACTCCATTTCGATTATTTCAATCTAATTAAAGATTCATTAAAACTCCACTTAGTTTTAATCTTTAACTGGGTTAAAGAATCAGTGTCATTTAAAACACAGTTCACGATAAACCCAAAATCACATTCATTAATTATCGGGTTAAAGAACGAGTGTTATTTAAAACACTGTCCACGATAAACCCAAAAATCAATATCAATTCAATTCCGATTAAATATTATTTAATTGGTACACTTCATTAAATCTAAATAAAAAGATTTAATCTTTTCTCAACTGGGTTCAAGAACAGTGTTAGTGAAGACACCATTCACGACAAACCCCAAATCACATTTGATATTCAATACAAGGCTCTGAATAGAAAATATATCGGCTTATATTCAATATCAAATTCTACGACTAACAAATGTCGTATTGGAAATAACGATATAAATATATCTTTCAAATTTCCATAACAACACCTGTATAATCACGAATTCCAACATCGAAATATTCCGAGGACAATTTCGATTCAAATCCACTCCAATGCAATCATTGGAAATTTCGGTTATTTTCAAAACCCTTTTTCAAATTCAATTTATTTATTTAAAAATAAATATAATTATAATTCTAGTTCAAAACTAGTTCATTTCGATAAAAAAAACTATTTTTATCTTTTCAAATATGGAGTTTTTCATCCCAATTCTTTCTAAATCATTTCTTATGATTTTACACAAATTATTACTATTTTTAATAATTTTATCAAGGCCCGTACAGTCGATTTCCATCAATGGCCATCGAACTGCACTTATAGCGACCTTTTTCGAATTTGATTTGGACATAATTCCAAATCCAACCGTTAGATTTCAAATTTCTAATATTCGTTAGAAAGCTCTTTTCGATACGAACCCAACGGTTCCGGTTTTAGGAGAATCCGACGGTCGGATCTCCCGTAATGTCCGTTTGAAATAAATGGTCGAAATTCGCGAACTACCGCGGCGCGGCGCGTTCTATTCAGGCCATTATATTATATATATATAATATATATTTCATCGATTTCTATTTAAAACGAATTATATAAATAGTTTTAAATTCGTTTCAAAAGCAATTTCAACTTCCGTTTCAATTCAAATCAAAATTGAATTCTTCTCTATAAATTCGTTTTAAAATTCATTTCTATTCAATTCAAATTTCAATTCAATTTGAATTCATTTTTCAATTCATTTCGAAATCGTTTTCAATTCAATTCATTTCGAAATCGTTTTCAATTCAATTCATTTCGAAATCGTTTTCAATTCAATTCATTTCGAAATCGTTTTCAATTCAATTCATTTCGAAATCGTTTTCAATTCAATTCATTTCGAAATCGTTTTCAATTCAATTCATTTCGAAATCGTTTTCAATTCAATTCATTTCGAAATCGTTTTCAATTCAATTTATTTCGAAATCGTTTTCAATTCAATTTATTTCGAAATCGTTTTCAATTCAATTTATTTCGAAATCGTTTTCAATTCAATTCATTTCGAAATCGTTTTCAATTCAATTCTTTTCGAAATCGTTTTCAATTCAATTTATTTTGAAATCGTTTTCAATTCAATTTATTTTGAAATCGTTTTCAATTCAATTTATTTCGAAATCGTTTTCAATTCAATTTATTTCGAAATCGTTTTCAATTCAATTCATTTCGAAATCGTTTTCAATTCAATTCATTTCAAAATATTCGATTTCGAAATCACTTTTCAATATTCATTTTAAAATGAATAAAATCGATATAAATATCGTTCACGTCAAAATGGCGTCAATTTAATCAACACGGCTTCATAAATTTCTATTTTCAAATATTCTATTTCAAATATTTCCTTTTCAAAATAGTTGTTATTATCAAAATATTCTGTTCAACACATGACCAATCTCAATGAATGAGTACTGTCAACACATGAACTTTTATTTTATAATATCGATAAAGGTGTAAATTTTATTACTAAAATATTTCGTTCAACACATGACCAATCTCAATGAATGAGTACTGTCAACACATGAACTTTTATTTTATATCGATAAAGGTGTAAATTTTATTACTAAAATATTTCGTTCAACACATGACCAATCTCAATGAATGAGTACTGTCAACACATGAACTTTTATTTTATAATATTCTTTATTTTCTAAATTGGAATGAGGCCCAATCAATTACCATATAAAGTTAATTATATGGATTTTCATACAACACATGTATATAATAACATTGAAAATAATCAACCATCAACCAAAGTGCACTACACTGTAAAAGCATCAAATATAGATATTCAACGCTTATAACAGCCTGTCAATCAATCGATCGACATATTTAATCAATCAGGATGAGTGAACTTCAAATTTCATCCCAACACCCGTGTGGGGTTTCAAACAATCAAACAAATATTTTATTTGTGCTGTTGGGCGATGTGTAAAATTTATCGTCCCAATCAATGTCATTCAAATAGGTGTACATAAACAAACCGTCTGGTTTGTAAATGAATATTCTATTTTATTCACTTCACGTTAAAAATTATATTTTTAACGATAAAACATTTTATTTCAACCTATGAATTCCTATTCAATTCATTCTTTAAATAAAATGATATTTTTTATTTTTCTAACTTATTTTAGAAAATTTCGGCGGCATAACGGCACGATACTAGAAACGGGACGAGGCCTAGCCTTATCCCCGGTCTAGTGAAGGCCCACGCCATTCACACATCAATCAAAATCATCAAACAACCAAATTCAAATCAAATCATATAACTAATCTATGCAACCAAACAAACAAGTCCATGGTCTGTGGACGATTGTGTCGGGTGCTACTAAGCACCGTCTGCATCCTAGTATATATATATAAATAGAAATGAAATTGAAAGGTGAGAAATTCTCACATATAGCTATCCTAGCTCCACGGCACTTCATCGATAGAAATCTTCATCGCTATCGCATCTTCGTCAACTCCTTTGCCCGTAGCCACTACATATATAAAAAATCACATTTTTATATTTTGATGTCTTTAAAATAAAAATCACATTTTTATTTATTCACTTTCAATTTAAAAATCATATTTTTATAATCACTTCATATATTTAAAAATCGAATTTTTACTTCGCTATTCAATATATAAAAATCATATTTTTCTATCGAAGTTCAATATATAAAAATCATATTTTTCTATCGAAGTTCAATATATAAAAATCATATTTTTCTATCGAAGTTCAATATATAAAAATCATATTTTTATTTCGAATGCTATTTTCTATTCTCAATCCACGTATTTTTCTATTCTTATTTTCATGTATATTTCCACTCTTATTTTCGTAACAAAGTATATTTTTATTTTCAAATTCAAAGTATATTTTTATTTTCAAATTCAAACTTTTTATTCATTCAAAAATAAAACTTTTTATTCATTCAAAAATCAAACTTTTTATTTATTCAAAAATCAAACTTTTTATTCATTCAAAAATCAAACTTTTTATTTATTCAAAAATCAAACTTTTTATTCATTCAAAAATCAAACTTTTTATTCATTCAAAAATCAAACTTTTTATTCATTCAAAAATCAAACTTTTTAAATCCTTTTCAAATCAGTTCAGTTTTTAATCCTTAAAAAAAACTGTTTTTAATCCTTTTTCAAAATCAGTTTTAAAATCTTCTTAAAAAAAACAGTTTTTAAATCCCTTAAAATCAGAATCTAAAAACATAAAAATCAGTTTTTAAAAATCATTTTAAATAAAATAGCAAAATGAAGAAAACTTACAGGGGGGGGGGTTTCGTAGATCGTCGGAGGGCCTCGCGTCCGCTGGAGGAGGATGGTGGTGAAGGGGGGGCAAGTGCGGTGGCTCCGGGTCAGATTCGGCTGTGGTGTCTCGGGTTGGGCGGGTTTTCTTCGTGGGTTTGCGGGTTCGAAGGAGGAGGTCGGGGAAGGAGGAGGGCTCGCCTGCAAACGGCGGCGGCAGCGGCGCTCCTCGCGCTGGAGACGAGGTCGAGGGGCATCGGGGAAGGGGCTTCGCGTTTTTTTTCTTTTTTTTTCTACTGAATTCAATCGGGGGGGGGGGGGGGGGCAGAAGATAAGAGAAAAAGGGGTTTTTTTTTATTTATTTTATTATTTTAATCGGAAAAAGTTGACTTTCACAAACGACCTCGAAACGAGGCCCACCGCCTGTCGCCCATAGCGTTCTACCCCCATTCCGAGCACAATGGGATATGTGTCGTAGGCTGATTCGACTATTTGAATCAGTTTCCGTTAAATTTACATTTACATCACTATATTGAATTTTAAACATACATTTCAAATTACCGGGGCCTCATACTAACTCTAAAAATTCCCGAAAAATATTTTCTAGCTTCGTATTGACGATACGGTCCTAACAAAACTAGTTTCGTCGAATTCTGAGACCGTTTGAAGAATGGCCAACTTCCAGTCGATTAAAAACAACTGAAACTGGTCGAACGCGTTTTCCTTTGCCACGCTTACATATTGATTCGAGAAATTATGAAATTTAAAACCTAGCAATAACTTCACATGCCGGACCCAACAAAACTGGTTTCGTCGAAATCCGAGGTCGTTTGCAAAATGTCCATTTTTAAGGGCCTGAATTCCATAGCGACTATTCAGAATTTTCAACTGGACATATCTTTTGATTCCTGATATGAAATCTTGATTTTTCGGATTCGTTGGAAAGATATTCACTATTAGATTCCATTATTTTTGGTTTCACTAAAACCCGGATTGTTTTGCACCCGGTACATTCAATTGAAGTTTGAAATCGAATTATCGAACTACCGCGCAATTTTCAGTTCTATTTATAATTATAAATAAATATTTATATTCTAACGACGACGCGTATAATATATACGTTCGAATTATATTCAAAATAAATTTCTCGTCGATTATATTTAAAATAATCTATTTTAAATATTCAAAATTCGCTAAAATTGCCAAAATAAAAATTTTAAACTGGCCCAGATTTTGCGGGTTATTACAATCTCCCCCACTTAAAACTTTTCGTCCTCGAAAAGGAACAAAGTCGAAAGTGGTTTGATTATTCAGCTCTACATTCGATCTGGCTTTCATTCTCCAACTTTTCAGTTTCTGAGAATTTCCAAAATTTCAAAAATTTGGCTAACACCCTAAATTTTCGAAAAATTTCGCCATAACCTCCCCTGCACCGAGAGCATCGGGGAATTTCAAATAGCTTCCCCGGTCCTTCAGATCTCAAAAAGAAAAAGAAAAAGCCAAGCGGCTAGCCAATAGGCTCACAAAATCATCATCACCCAAACAAAACAGGAAATTATGTAGTAAACATGTACCTATTTATCGGGCAAACAAATTTTATTCTCTGCTCTAGCCTCCTTGCTATGACCTATTCAATGTAAGTATATGTATATGCAAGCAAACGCAACCAATTTTCAATACAATTCAATATGTGATTCAATTAGGCTAAATGGCTAAAAATTAGCAAACAAATAAACAAACTACACAAACATCAATCAATTAGTGAATTAGAGTTTCAAATTCATAATTTTGATACATATACTAAAAATCATGTTTTTGATGCTAGTTCACAACAATGGGTTCTAACTATATTAGTTTTGGTTCTCACACCAGTCCAATGGAAATATATAGAAAATCACACCTTCGAAACACGAACATAAATACTGATGATGCACGTGCTATCATCAGTACCTTCTCCGGGCGACTAGAGTGTGATTCTATATCTATCCAATATATTAAAACTTCGAATACACGCGGATCAGACGTATACGCAAAATCTATATATACTGGATTGTCCACATCAATATAAATAAATAATCAAATACGAATAATTGATTTAAATTTTCAAAACAAAATTTGTTTTCATTTGAAAAATATACTCTTCACACTCGTTCTAGGATACTACTGATCCCATCTCTAACGAGTCATTCCAATCGGATTTTACTAACCCAATATCTGACGAATTCTTTCGTACGGTTCTAATGTGCCTTGTTCTCTGCTTTGTAAACCAAAACTCTGATACCAACTGTGACGGCAAGGAATTTCGCTCGGTCCGAACCAGTCGCTAAACCGACCCAGACCGTTCGAAACGCCCTATCGTTTGAGAACACGACAAAACAGAACGCATACAGAAGAACATTTCATTGTATATTACAACAATGCATCAGATTACAAGAATATACAGAGTATAAATGAATAATACACAGAAATATCAGAGATTTAAATTACATTTAAATACATAGCAGCGGAAAATAATACAATACACAACTAGAAGAAGATATACGGATACAAAGCTTTCCGGATATCGTTCCAGCTGTAAACCAGGATCCTGTGAATATAAATCTGCAAAACCAAAACTACTAGCTGCCCGTGTCAAAATAAGGGCACCCAGAGTTTAGGTTAAAACAATAAACTCCAGGTCAGTCATGGGACTGGTGTGAGAACTAAAACAGTTATTTATCTTTATTTTTAAAGTTAGGTAAATCAAGGGACCACGCCGTATAACACGGAACGGGTTTCCTCCCAAGAATACCAGTGCACGAAACAACAGCGCAATGCTAAATAAAGAAAGATGAAGCTGTTATAAGACCCAGGTCCTATCACACAATGCAACGCAAGCCGGGGGATAGGGTTTTCTCTTATAACAGCCAAAGAATGCTTGATACGTTTAAAACAAATCATTTGATACTATTATAAGTGCATAGTGTATAAAACAACTTCAAATCATAAGTATCAATCATAGGCGGCATGAATGCCCCATACCACTATGTCGCCATATATAGGTTTACAAATAAAACCGCAAAGTCACGTATTTGGAAATTGGATTTCCATCTATGAACCGAGGCAAAAGATAGTCCTCAACCGATTCGAGACGCTCTAGTCCGTGTCTCAGGACCCAGACACAGGTGGGCCCTTGGATCGTCAGGGTCGGTCCACCGATGTGGATTAAACTTAAACCCTGAACATGCATTTCCCCGCCCTATGGGGCGTAAACGAGCCAACTAAATGACTCCATCGGTTCGAGAACGACCGATCAATCCGAGGCGCCTCGCAACAGCAACAACCACATAAGTCAAACTCGTCAGGGCGTGTAAAACCACTGACGCCACTTCTAACTAGAAAGAAACGCATGCCCTCCCTGAGGTCCTTCTCCCGTTTTTGGTTCATACCGGGTGTGAAACTCGCGAAGCAAACGTTACACAAAGCTACGCCACAAAGGCCGTGCTTTGATCATCACCACAAGACTTTGCTTTTCAACAGAAGCCTCGATCAATTGCCACTTAGGCATGCCACACAGGCAATTCACTCCATGCGTTTGATATCCATCAATATATAACCCCTGAGCTCGTACGTCTCAGAGAAGGGTGTTAAGCAAGAGAATAAATTCTCCGCCGCCAAACAGATATATATTTAATAGAGATCAATCACACGGACTAAAATCCAATGTCAGACACACAGTCCATTTGGGGCTGAACGAAACCGGAGGCACCTAGTACCCCGCATATCCATCGATCTCCAAGTACGTCTGGACGATCACCAACTGTTTCCATCTTCTTGGGTGTACAGCCCAATCAAGATCATCAGTTATCACCCAAACGACGTGAAGACCTCCGGTCTTCGACCATCGTCTTCATCTTCGACTTATCGTCGTATCAGTTATTCAGAATGGGATAAACCCGGTCTTCCCGAATAACTCGCGTATATTTTAAATAAGTGTTACACAAACACAACATACGCCTCATTCCAATTCATTAGTCACTAACCGTAAATTAATCAAGAGAATAATTCCCCAAATATTAACCCCGAAGGCCGAAACCAACATCAGATCAATATCCAGAAAACCATCCTGCTTGGCTAACCGACAGTTAGTTTCTGAACTTCACATTCATAGGGAAAGATTCCCATTAATTTTTATCAAAGATAAATTCTTGAATTTATGCTTTAATCTACTTTTGAATATCAATTCAAACTAGTCGGGATTAGCGAACCTTACCGAAGTAATCATTTGTTTTAATTTCCCAATCCCAACCTATTCATCCCATGAAGTAAAACTGGTAGTACTTCATATCTAACACCACAGTGTTATCGGTAAATTCAATTACCATTTCACGTTCAAATCTAATCAAAGATTTAACTATCGCCTGGAGCAAAACTGGTGATACTCCATTTCGATTATTTCAATCTAATTAAAGATTCATTAAAACTCCACTTAGTTTTAATCTTTAACTGGGTTAAAGAATCAGTGTCATTTAAAACACAGTTCACGATAAACCCAAAATCACATTCATTAATTATCGGGTTAAAGAACGAGTGTTATTTAAAACACTGTCCACGATAAACCCAAAAATCAATATCAATTCAATTCCGATTAAATATTATTTAATTGGTACACTTCATTAAATCTAAATAAAAAGATTTAATCTTTTCTCAACTGGGTTCAAGAACAGTGTTAGTGAAGACACCATTCACGACAAACCCCAAATCACATTTGATATTCAATACAAGGCTCTGAATAGAAAATATATCGGCTTATATTCAATATCAAATTCTACGACTAACAAATGTCGTATTGGAAATAACGATATAAATATATCTTTCAAATTTCCATAACAACACCTGTATAATCACGAATTCCAACATCGAAATATTCCGAGGACAATTTCGATTCAAATCCACTCCAATGCAATCATTGGAAATTTCGGTTATTTTCAAAACCCTTTTTCAAATTCAATTTATTTATTTAAAAATAAATATAATTATAATTCTAGTTCAAAACTAGTTCATTTCGATAAAAAAAACTATTTTTATCTTTTCAAATATGGAGTTTTTCATCCCAATTCTTTCTAAATCATTTCTTATGATTTTACACAAATTATTACTATTTTTAATAATTTTATCAAGGCCCGTACAGTCGATTTCCATCAATGGCCATCGAACTGCACTTATAGCGACCTTTTTCGAATTTGATTTGGACATAATTCCAAATCCAACCGTTAGATTTCAAATTTCTAATATTCGTTAGAAAGCTCTTTTCGATACGAACCCAACGGTTCCGGTTTTAGGAGAATCCGACGGTCGGATCTCCCGTAATGTCCGTTTGAAATAAATGGTCGAAATTCGCGAACTACCGCGGCGCGGCGCGTTCTATTCAGGCCATTATATTATATATATATAATATATATTTCATCGATTTCTATTTAAAACGAATTATATAAATAGTTTTAAATTCGTTTCAAAAGCAATTTCAACTTCCGTTTCAATTCAAATCAAAATTGAATTCTTCTCTATAAATTCGTTTTAAAATTCATTTCTATTCAATTCAAATTTCAATTCAATTTGAATTCATTTTTCAATTCATTTCGAAATCGTTTTCAATTCAATTCATTTCGAAATCGTTTTCAATTCAATTCATTTCGAAATCGTTTTCAATTCAATTCATTTCGAAATCGTTTTCAATTCAATTCATTTCGAAATCGTTTTCAATTCAATTCATTTCGAAATCGTTTTCAATTCAATTCATTTCGAAATCGTTTTCAATTCAATTCATTTCGAAATCGTTTTCAATTCAATTTATTTCGAAATCGTTTTCAATTCAATTTATTTCGAAATCGTTTTCAATTCAATTTATTTCGAAATCGTTTTCAATTCAATTCATTTCGAAATCGTTTTCAATTCAATTCTTTTCGAAATCGTTTTCAATTCAATTTATTTTGAAATCGTTTTCAATTCAATTTATTTTGAAATCGTTTTCAATTCAATTTATTTCGAAATCGTTTTCAATTCAATTTATTTCGAAATCGTTTTCAATTCAATTCATTTCGAAATCGTTTTCAATTCAATTCATTTCAAAATATTCGATTTCGAAATCACTTTTCAATATTCATTTTAAAATGAATAAAATCGATATAAATATCGTTCACGTCAAAATGGCGTCAATTTAATCAACACGGCTTCATAAATTTCTATTTTCAAATATTCTATTTCAAATATTTCCTTTTCAAAATAGTTGTTATTATCAAAATATTCCGTTCAACACATGACCAATCTCAATGAATGAGTACTGTCAACACATGAACTTTTATTTTATAATATCGATAAAGGTGTAAATTTTATTACTAAAATATTTCGTTCAACACATGACCAATCTCAATGAATGAGTACTGTCAACACATGAACTTTTATTTTATATCGATAAAGGTGTAAATTTTATTACTAAAATATTTCGTTCAACACATGACCAATCTCAATGAATGAGTACTGTCAACACATGAACTTTTATTTTATAATATTCTTTATTTTCTAAATTGGAATGAGGCCCAATCAATTACCATATAAAGTTAATTATATGGATTTTCATACAACACATGTATATAATAACATTGAAAATAATCAACCATCAACCAAAGTGCACTACACTGTAAAAGCATCAAATATAGATATTCAACGCTTATAACAGCCTGTCAATCAATCGATCGACATATTTAATCAATCAGGATGAGTGAACTTCAAATTTCATCCTAACACCCGTGTGGGGTTTCAAACAATCAAACAAATATTTTATTTGTGCTGTTGGGCGATGTGTAAAATTTATCGTCCCAATCAATGTCATTCAAATAGGTGTACATAAACAAACCGTCTGGTTTGTAAATGAATATTCTATTTTATTCACTTCACGTTAAAAATTATATTTTTAACGATAAAACATTTTATTTCAACCTATGAATTCCTATTCAATTCATTCTTTAAATAAAATGATATTTTTTATTTTTCTAACTTATTTTAGAAAATTTCGGCGGCATAACGGCACGATACTAGAAACGGGACGAGGCCTAGCCTTATCCCCGGTCTAGTGAAGGCCCACGCCATTCACACATCAATCAAAATCATCAAACAACCAAATTCAAATCAAATCATATAACTAATCTATGCAACCAAACAAACAAGTCCATGGTCTGTGGACGATTGTGTCGGGTGCTACTAAGCACCGTCTGCATCCTAGTATATATATATAAATAGAAATGAAATTGAAAGGTGATAAATTCTCACATATAGCTATCCTAGCTCCACGGCACTTCATCGATAGAAATCTTCATCGCTATCGCATCTTCGTCAACTCCTTTGCCCGTAGCCACTACATATATAAAAAATCACATTTTTATATTTTGATGTCTTTAAAATAAAAATCACATTTTTATTTATTCACTTTCAATTTAAAAATCATATTTTTATAATCACTTCATATATTTAAAAATCGAATTTTTACTTCGCTATTCAATATATAAAAATTATATTTTTCTATCGAAGTTCAATATATAAAAATCATATTTTTCTATCGAAGTTCAATATATAAAAATCATATTTTTCTATCGAAGTTCAATATATAAAAATCATATTTTTATTTCGAATGCTATTTTCTATTCTCAATCCACGTATTTTTCTATTCTTATTTTCATGTATATTTCCACTCTTATTTTCGTAACAAAGTATATTTTTATTTTCAAATTCAAAGTATATTTTGATTTTCAAATTCAAACTTTTTATTCATTCAAAAATCAAACTTTTTATTCATTCAAAAATCAAACTTTTTATTTATTCAAAAATCAAACTTTTTATTCATTCAAAAATCAAACTTTTTATTTATTCAAAAATCAAACTTTTTATTCATTCAAAAATCAAACTTTTTATTCATTCAAAAATCAAACTTTTTATTCATTCAAAAATCAAACTTTTTAAATCCTTTTCAAATCAGTTCAGTTTTTAATCCTTAAAAAAAAACTGTTTTTAATCCTTTTTCAAAATCAGTTTTAAAATCTTCTTAAAAAAAACAGTTTTTAAATCCCTTAAAATCAGAATCTAAAAACATAAAAATCAGTTTTTAAAAATCATTTTAAATAAAATAGCAAAACGAAGAAAACTTACAGGGGGGGTTTCGTAGATCGTCGGAGGGCCTCGCGTCCGCTGGAGGAGGATGGTGGCGAAGGGGGGGGGGCAGGTGCGGTGGCTCCGGGTCAGATTCGGCTGTGGTGTCTCGGGTTGGGCGGGTTTTCTTCGTGGGTTTGCGGGTTCGAAGGAGGAGGTCAGGGAAGGAGGAGGGCTCGCCTGCAAACGGCGGCGGCAGCGGCGCTCCTCGCGCTGGAGACGAGGTCGAGGGGCATCGGGGAAGGGGCTTCGCGTTTTTTTTCTTTTTTTTTTCTACTGAATTCAATCGGGGGGGGGCAGAAGATAAGAGAAAAAGGGTTTTTTTTTTATTTTATTATTTTAATCGGAAAAAGTTGACTTTCACAAACGACCTCGAAACGAGGCCCACCGCCTGTCGCCCATAGCGTTCTACCCCCATTCCGAGCACAATGGGATATGTGTCGTAGGCTGATTCGACTATTTGAATCGGTTTCCGTTAAATTTACATTTAAATCACTATATTGAATTTTAAACGTACATTTCAAATTACCGGGGCCTCATACTAACTCTAAAAATTCCCGAAAAATATTTTCTAGCTTCGTATTGACGATACGGTCCTAACAAAACTAGTTTCGTCGAATTCTGAGACCGTTTGAAGAATGGCCAACTTCCAGTCGATTAAAAACAACTGAAACTGGTCGAACACGTTTTCCTTTGCCACGCTTACATATTGATTCGAGAAATTATGAAATTTAAAACCTAGCAATAACTTCACATGCCGGACCCAACAAAACTGGTTTCGTCGAAATCCGAGGTCGTTTGCAAAATGTCCATTTTTAAGGGCCTGAATTCCATAGCGACTATTCAGAATTACATATCTTTTGATTCCTGATATGAAATCTTGATTTTTCGGATTCGTTGGAAAGATATTCACTATTAGATTCCATTATTTTTGGTTTCACTAAAACCCGGATTGTTTTGCACCCGGTACATTCAATTGAAGTTTGAAATCGAATTATCGAACTACCGCGCAATTTTCAGTTCTATTTATAATTATAAATAAATATTTATATTCTAACGACGACGCGTATAATATATACGTTCGAATTATATTCAAAATAAATTTCTCGTCGATTATATTTAAAATAATCTATTTTAAATATTCAAAATTCGCTAAAATTGCCAAAATAAAAATTTTAAACTGGCCCAGATTTTGCGGGTTATTACACAAGGCAAGGGATCGTTCTTACCGCTTCGAGACGCTCTAGCCCGCCCCTTAGTATCAGAGCTCGAGTGACCTTTGGATCATTAGGGCCGGTCCATAAGGAGTCGATTAAAATGCCTGAACACTGCGTTTCCCCGCCCTATGGGGCGTCAATCTGGTGTGTATAAAGACCATACCATCCATCGGCTCCGTAGAGACCGATATAACCGAGGCGCCTCGCTATCCATCATCCACATAAGTAAAACATCTGGGCATGCAAAACCCAGACACCACTCCTAGCTAGAAAGAAATGCATGTCTTCCCTGACATCCTCTCCCGTTTCTGGTTCCCACTGGGGTGCGAGGCTCGCAAATTAACACTACACAAAGCTATGCTATATTAAAGCCGGGCTTTGATCATCAACCACAAGACTCTGCTTTTCAACAGGAACCTTGTCATTTGCATCTCAGCATGCCACACAGGCAATTCATGCTATGCAACCGATATCTATCAGTCACACAGAATGAAATCCGATGTCAGACACACTTCCATTTACAAGTTCGTTTTGGGTCTGAACGAAACCATAGACACCTTATTCCTCGTCCCATATGTCCAATATATGAGAAAGGCCCTCGCATATCCGGTCGATCTCCAAGTACGTCTGGACGATCACCACTTATATTACCTTGTCTTGGGTGTACAGCCCAATCAAGACATCAGTAATCATCCAAACGAGGTGAAGACCTCTGGTCTTCAACCACCGTCTTCATCGTCGACTCATCGCCGATTCAGTTATTCAGAATGGGATAAACCCGGTCATTCCAAATAACTCACGTATATAATAAACAAGTGCTATAAAAACACAACATGCACCTCATTCCAATTCAGATTATTCTTTCATTCAAATATTCTTATACTTTGGGAAAGGTTCCCATTAATTTTATCAAAGACAAATTCTTTAAATTTATTCTTTAATCTTTCTTTGGATATCAATTCAAACCAAATTATGGTTTAACCAAACTAGTCGGGATTAGCGAACCTTACCGAAGTAATCATTTGTTTAATTTCCCAATCCCAACCTATTCATCCCATGAAGCCAAACTGGTAGTACTTCATATCTAACACCATGGTGTTATCAGTAAATTAAATACCATTTCACGTTCAAATCTAATTAAAGATTTAGCTATCGCCTGGAGTAAAACTGGTGGCACTCCATTCTCAATCATTTCTTGGATTTGATAATTTTAGTTATCAAATTCACCTTTCAATTTATTTAAAGATTCATTAAAACTCTAATTCATTTTTAATTTCCAACAATCATTACTTAATGATTATTCAAAGTTAAGAAATAAACCTTATCTTCAACTAGGTTAAAGAACTAATGTCATTTAAAACACAGCTTACGACAAACCCAAAATCACATTCCATTAACAATGGAATCTTTACGGAAAACGGATCAATATATATATATATATATAATCGATATGAACTTCCATATCCAACCGATAACATAAATGGAATAACGGTAAAGCCTTTTAAATTCCATATATACTAACAACCTTCCTCCACAGAAGCTTACTTCGATTATTACCAAATCGAATTTCATTCAATTCCAATTTAATATGTTAAATTGGAAAACTTTACTTCGGAAAATCTCCTTTAAATCTTAACAAAAGATTTATAAATTACAAATCACATTTCACTGTAGATCGAGTTAAAAAACGAATGTCGTTAAAAACACAGTTCACAATAAACCCACTTCCCATTCCATTTTATTCCAATTATTAAATATAACTAGAAACTCTAACAATCTTAATTAAAAGATTTATTCTCTGCACATGGGTTGCAAGAACAGTGTTACGGAAGACACTGTTCACGACAAACCCAAAATCCCATTTGATATTAAATACAAGACTCTGAATAGAAAATATATCAGCTTATATTCAATATCAAATACTACAACCAACAAATATCATATTGGAAATAACGATATAAATATATCTTTCAAATTTCCATAATAATATCTGTATAATCACGAAACCCAATATTGAAATATTCCGAAGACAATTTCGATTCAAATCCATTCCAATTCATATATTGGAAATTTTGGTTATTTTTAAAACCATTTCAAATCCAATTTATTTATTTTAAAAATAATTGGATTATAATTCTAGTTCATAACTAGTTCATTTCGATAAAAATCTATTTTTATCTTTTCAAATGTGGAATTTTTCATCCTAATTCTTTCTGAATCATTTATTATGATTTTACACTAATTATTGATATTTCTAATAATTTTATCAAGGCCCGTACAATCGATTTCCATAAACGGTCATCGAACTGCACTTACAGCGACCTTTTCCAAATTTGATTTGGACATAATTCCAAATCCAACCATTAGATTTCAAATCTCTAATATTCGTTAGAAAGCTCTTTTGATACGAACCCAATGGTTCTGGTTTTAGGAGAATTCGACGGTCAGATCTCCCGTAATGTCCATTCGAAGTCAATGGTCGAAATTCGCGAACTGCCGTAGCGCGGCGCATTCTATTCAGGCCATTATATTATATATAATATATTTCGTCGATTTGGTTTTCAAAATGATTTCAGTTTCAAATTAAAATTGAACATTCCATATCATCGATATATAAATGATAATATTTTCAAACTTTAGATTTTGAAATCAATTCCTTTTCGATATTCATTATAAAAATGAATAAAATCGATATAAATATCATTCACGTCAAAATGGCGTTAATCTAATCAACACGGCTTTATATAATTAAATATATTCGTGTCCATCCCAAATCGGACATCTAAATCAGATTTTGATCTTTTATGAATATTATTTTAAATTATTCGTTATTTTAAAATATTTCTATTTTCAAATATTTCTATTTCAAATATTTCTATTACAAATATTTCTATTTTCAAATATTTCTATTTCAAATATTTCTACTTCAAATATTTATGTTTCAAATATTTCATAATTTTCAAATATTTCTGAATTGGAATCAGACATAGTCAATTACTATATAATGCTATTTATATGGATTTCACGCAACACTTGTATACAACAAGAGTGATAAACAATCATCCATCATCCAAAGTGCAATATACAATTGTGTAAGCGTTAAAAATAAATAATTAACGCTCATCACAGCCTGTCAACCCATCGATTGACATACCACTAATTATTGGGATCAGTGTATGTCAAATATCATCCCAATACCAGTGTGGGGTTTCAACAACAAATACTGATTATTATTCGTGAAGTTGGGCGATGTGTAAAATTTATTGTCCTAATCTATATCAGATAAATGGGTGTACATAAACAAACCGTCCGATTTGTTTATAAATATTTATTTCAACACATGGATATTTTATATAATTCATATATACAATTAAAATGTGATTTTTATTGTTCAAATATTTTATTCAACACATGAATATTTTATTCAGTTCATATCACAATCACTATCAATTTTCATACAATACAATGCAATCAAATAAGTCGTCCATGGTCTGTGGACTACGGGGAGCAGTTCATATATGCAGTTATACAATAAATAACTATACAAGAAATTTTTAGTGAGAAGTTCTCACATTGGTTTTCCACTCCGTCGGTTTAATTTCTGAATTTATGTTCCATTTGGTTTTGAATTTACCTAAAATTCCCATGGGTTCCGTTTTGGTTTTAGTCTTATTTCACGCGATTTCGATAATGTATCAAAAAGATATGATCATTTAGATTTGATTACATTAATTAATTATAATAATAATTAAGGCCCGAATTAACCTTAATCATGCTCTTAGCCGTAAGCTGCTTCTTCCCATTTCTTATATCAGAAACCATGAACCCAAAATCGCAAGCCTTAGGGCTTTATTGCGCTCACATAGATGGTTTTCACCTTATGATAACCCAAATCATTTTGAAATCATATATATCTTCTGATATTTAATAGTATCTGAATGCAAATAAATAGCAATCTAGTGGAACGCTTGCATCTCACGCTCCACATATATAGTATACAATCAAAACCATGGGTGCTTATTGGAGATTGGATTCCGACTATGACAAGGTATCGAGCCACCTTCCGATAGTGTATCTCTAGAGGGGAATACACTGGGTTCAACAAGAACGTCTTGTAACCCGGCCCACACATGACCAACCATCATTTCTCTTCAGTGTATCGAATATATTTTCAACGTACGGCTGTGCAGCTACCGTTTTCCCAGGAGATACAGAAATGAAAAGAAGCAACAAAATGAATATTCTCCATATGGTGACAATACACCCTAATGGGAGCGACCCACATAGCCATGCTGCCTACCCGATTTTTTTTTAATTTTCCGATTGTGAGCCTTGAGGTTCAAAACTTACTGTTCGTAACAACACATCTTTATTTACTTTGAATCCCACATCGTCAAACTTGTCAAATCACAAATTGATTTCCTTAAAACCACAAGTAAAAAGCTAACAGAAACGAATTCCTCCACCACTAAACATAGTTTTGAAGAGATCAACTTACGTGACCTATTAGGTATACTTTGTCAGACATTCGTCCATACAAGTTGTCCTGGGACTGGACAAACTGAAGAAACTATTCAGTAAAC
The DNA here is from genome assembly GCA_030737875.1 of Allium sativum. Taxonomy (NCBI): domain Eukaryota; kingdom Viridiplantae; phylum Streptophyta; class Magnoliopsida; order Asparagales; family Amaryllidaceae; genus Allium; species Allium sativum. The sequence continues at coordinate 801,761,160 of CM060909.1, read as the reverse complement.
AGAATAGCCCTTGCATAAAGTCCATCTTTAATAATCTCTGACTTGAAACGTATAAATTGAATCAAAGTGGAATTAAATTCCGGACTCTTCGAAACGACAACGTAAAAGGGTCAAGATTTGATAGTCGGTGATTCAACTATCAAATATAAAATAAAATGAATAGATTTATTCCATTAGATCTGCAAAGCCTTGTTTAAATAATCTTTTAAAAACTCAAATTTTAACTTTGTTTATACTTATCTGAAACATAAATATTTCTTTTAATTTCAGAAACTCTTAATATAAATTTTGCGTGATAATCTCACTCTTGAATATATGTTCCATAGTTGAAACGATATTCAACTCTAACACTCATTTTAAACACAAACTAATATGATCTGTCCAATAACGGTGAAATCGATCAAGTTGGGGTATTTTAATTACCTTTCAGACCTTGAGCCGAAACCATCCCTATCGTCAAGATTTGTAGAAGTTTGATATCCAAAATATTAGACAAATTAGCATTCGTAATACCAATTTGAACTATTTCAACAACATTGTTGTTTGAACCATTCATCAATTTAACTTGATAATAAATCAGGGGGATTTTAGTCCAAACATTTGGCTTGGTTTCCTTATCTTCTAATAATTAAATTATCATCAAGATTTGCGGAAGTTTGATATCCAAATATTCGACAAATCAACATTCGTAAAACCAATTTAAACTATTTTAACAACGTTGTTGTTTGAATCATTCATCAACTTAACTTGATAATAAATCAGGGGGATTTTAGTCCAAACATGTGGCTTGGTTTCCTTGTCTTCTAATAATTAAATTATCTTTAAACTTAACTTAATTAAAGGATTTATTAAGTTAAAAACATTATCTTATTCCATTTTAACTTCTCTATTTAACTGCAACATTATCCTAGCCAACCTGTTAAAAACATTATCAAGTCCTTAAACAATCATTTATTAAAATTACTTCTATTAAATTAATTAAAACCAATTAATTAAATAATCAATTTCCCATTTAAACGGTTGATTTACATCAAACAAATTGATTAACTGATTACAATTAATCTTTCCTTTCTAATTTAATAATTTAATTAATTTAAAATAATCCATTTAATTATTTTTCTAAAAATAATAATAATTTATATCCAATTATTAAAACTCACGTTTAGTTGCTTTACAGAAAATGGCTTAGCAACTCCAACGGTATATACAATTCAGATGACATTCAAGTCATTATCCCATTTTCACAAATAATCATATAAATTCAATATTATTAATGGATAATACCTTAACAAGATATATTGATTGGTGAAACATGTCAAACCGGTATAATAGCAGAATGGTGTTCATTTCTGCTAACTGGGTATTCAAACAATTCAGTCAATCAAATATATTGTGGAATGATATTTGTTTCCACTACTAGGTGTCAATATATAATATAAAATTTCGATTTACGTAACTATAACAACCCAGTTTGTCATTCAATTAGCTAAACATTTAATTCGCTATATACTATATTTATAGATTATTATTGGTCAGTAGTTTACACGTTAGTTTAGTTCAGTGACAAATTTTACATTGATAAATTTTAAACCCCCTTTAATAAATTAAATTAAAACTCAATAATAACGTCGAGTTACCTATATATACCATTGATCTAATTCAACTACACATATATGAACCAAAACTCATTTGATCATATATTCTTAAACTTTATCGATAGCAATGTCCATATCATAATCTATTTGTATTATAGTTTTGTTTTAAAACACCTTTTATTTTATTTTGAATTTCAATGGGCCGAGCCCAAATTTAGAACAGCCTTGTATATTTACTAATATGTATACATTTATATTTGTTTAACTTGATTAAAAATTTAACTATACCTTATAACTTATTATTTTATTTTAATTTTTAAACCTGGGCCCAAGTCTAAAAGCCTACACCCACACAACCATGCCAAAAACCCAAATACTATTTCCAAAACTGATGGTCACCCTCCATCTACTTTGCCAAATTATGTACGAGTATGCATTTGTATTATTCAAAGATTTCAGCAAAACAACCCTACCATTGTGACCCAACATTCCTGATTCACACAAAAAACCTGATGCGCCCAACCCATCTTCCGTCTCGACCAACTTCCTCTTCTTTCTTCAGCTTTTGTTATCTTCTCCTAGTGTATAACGTGCACGGTGTGCACATGCCCCAATGTCGAACATACCATTTCCTCGGTTGGTCCGTCGCCACAAATGTGAACTCCTCGTCTGAAACTATTCCCACCATCAACAACTTAGTTCTTCCCCTGTACGAAAGTTCTTGTTTTCAGCAGTAGCCCAAAAATAAACAACCTCACTAAAAGGCCTCTTGTAGCCGCCGTACGCCTCCGGTTGCCACCGGACTTCGGCTAGAGGTCGACGACGACCTTCTCTAGCATTTCCCCCTGGTCTGATCATCTAAAAGCACCAACATCGATATAGTTTGTTGCTAACCTAAGCTTTAAAATCTAATCCAATCTTCCTATTTCAACTTCTTTCTCGAAATCTATCACACTATAATTTTAGTTGGCATTTTTCTCTGATTTACTGATGCTCCACGCATGTTCTAACCAAATTCCCAGCCTAACCATCGAACCAATCGCCTGAATTTGGTCAAAACCCAGTTTCTAGTCATCCTATAAATTCTCTTCATTTCCTTAACTAAAAATCATGAGACAACTCCTAAAATTCCTGATTTTGAATAACTAACATGATTATATATCTGAACTTCAAAATCTTTATGGTCGAAAATTTCTGTATTAAAACCCTTTTGTTGTGTATAAATTAATATCTGGGAATATGGTTCCTTGTTTAAGTTGAAATTATTTTTGGAGCACACTTTATACATAAATACACAATTCTCATGTTGAAATCAAATTCCAAAAGAAACTAGCATTTCAGTTATGAATTTTATTCCCTTAGGTATCTGTTTGTCATACAAACAGAACCTTGTTTATAGGCTCTGATATATAAATAGTTTTTAGATCCATCCAAGTTATTCTTATTCCAGATGAAGTTGAACTTAACACAGACATATACATATCATTATATAGACATATATGTATTGGTGATTCATGAAAAGAGTTTATACACTGGTTTTAGCTCGATCATTGTTTTAACATTTTTTTTTCTAGTTCAGGCTTATTTAAAGGATCACACAGTTTCCAGTTTTATTAACACAATTATATAAAGATCAAATAGTTAACCCCCAACACCTTAAGATACACACCATCATTTTATATGTATCAATCTAAAATAGATTTAAATGGAAATAATGTTTACTCACAGACAAATGCTTTTTTTCTTCTGTTTGACCATTATGTCCCTTTCTAAGTTTGTTTCTTTTGTTTTGTTCATTGATCTTCAAATTTCCATTTTCCAGTCTAAGGCTGCTGCCATATTTGGTCCCTAGCTCCAATTTTAATCTAGTTTGCTACAGTTTTTGTGGAGTGCACATGAGAGGGTATGTATAGATATTTATAGATGGAAAATTCCTAGAATATTGTTTATGCTTAAGCCTTAGGTAGAGGGCCATATGTTGTTTGATGTGGATGTTCTAGGCTGTCTCATAGTCTAAATAAAAAAGCACGGGAAATGAATATACACAGCAGATGGGATGCAATAGTTGTTGTGGCTATGATTGATGGGAAAAAGATGTAGCTATGCTTGATTTTGCATGGTGTGATTTGAATAGGAGCAGATGTGTATAGCTATGCCAATGTGTGGTGATTGGAAAAATGAAGCTAAATGGCTATGTCTTAGCTTTTTTGAAAAGAAGATAAATGTTTTCTATCTGTCAATTCAGATGACAATGCAAAAAACAAAACAAAAATCCCTGAGTAAAATTTGAAGCTGCTTATAATCTGATTGAGAAGATGGTTGCTTAAGTGTAGTCTCACCAACTCTAATAAACTATATGAGTACCTAACTATGAACATGCTTAATTGCCGAGTAGTTAGATCATTAGTTGGTTGATTGAATGAACTACCCTAGTTTAGATGTGCAGGCACGAAAAGGAGCTACGACCATATACTTAAGGTACACATGTATATTGCACAGCTCATGTAAGAATGGTTATTTAATGGATACTTTGCTTTCTAAGCTTACAAAAATATGAAATGTTCTAGTACCTTATTTGTTTGAGGCACATGTGTGCATAAATCAAAATACTCCAATCCATAACTCTAGTTGTTAGGCGTTGTACCTCTCATGTCATTTATTCCTTAGGCCTGAAGTATAGTAATTATTTTACTGAATAAATTCGCATTCTTACATAGGTTAAAACCAATGAGAACAAAGGATAAACAATTAATTACCCTTATCTTATATATCTACATTGGTATTTAAATTAAAAGATAGAATTTATTTTTTCTCAAGTATTAAATCTAATTTCATTAATTTAAGTTAGTTATTGATGTAATCAATATTTTATTGTTAAACAACATTAGTTAAAAACCAGGACGTTACAATCTACCCCCATTAAAAAAGTTTCGTCCCCGAAATTAAAGAGTAATGAGGAGATTCCAGTTATATCTATAGATTTATACACAAACACATACATGGGTCACCCCTAAACAATCACAACAAACACGGTACCCAAAAATACACAAGTTAACCACCAAACTAAATTTTTGCAACCAAAACATTTAATACATCAGCAATTTTCCATCTATCACGCTCATCTTCATAACTAGGAATATATGTTATCACGGTTGGAAAACATTTCCATTTCTTATTCTTCAATATTCATTGGTTCCTGACAGTAAATCGGTAAGGAAAATAATCCTCTAAGTATCAACCTCGAAGACCAAAATCAACATTAGATCAAAACCTAGAAAATCATTTAACTTGACCAATTTTCAGTTAAGTTCTAATTTCTTAACTGCATTTAAAATTTCAAATTCCAGAATCCCAATTTTAGTGTTTATCCCAAACCAGTTTGAAATCACATATCTTAATTTCATTTTAAATTCAAAACCCTTGAATTTTCCCTAAAACATTTTGTTTTCCCAAAAAATTCTCCATTTTGTCTTATTTGTATATTATATTCTTTATACGAACTCAATTTTATTATATAAATAACCATTTCAATGTTTATAATCTTGATTGATTATAATAACAACCATCGACACATCCATATATAATAGTAATTTTAAAAAACTATTTTATAACCAAATATAATTTTGGGAAAAATTATTTCATTTACCCATCTTTTAAAACATCATTTTGTCAAATCACTTTGTTCAAGTGTTCATAAATATTTTCCGATACAGTGTGCACCCTGCATTGACCAGAATTTTTAAACCACTCGGCAAACCAATCAATACAATATAAAAATAGTTTTTATATCAATTATCAAATACGCGCTCATATATATACACTCAAACTCAATCTAGGGCATTACTAACCCATCTCCATCGAGCTACGTCGCAGAGCCAAGGCTACTACTCAACCTGGCTTTGATACCAAGTGTAACGACCTGCAAATCCGTACCATTTGAGCTGACTGAATACGACTCACGCCCAACCCAAATTGCACAAAAATATGAATCATTAATAGAAATAAGTTAGAGGATGAGAAATAAAAAGATAGAAAATTAGAATAGAAGAAAATAGATAGAAGATCGAACTGAACAACATCATAGAATCTCATAATCGCAGTGGAATAAAATGTAATATACAAATAATCACCTATGAAATACATTTGTATTTGAACTTATATACATCATCATAGTACATCACAAATACAATACCGTGGAATAAACTCTAAATATCTAATGTTTAAGCCTACTACTCCAAGCTCCTCCAGATAAATCTGTAAAATCCTAAACCATTTGAGTGCCCGTACAAATTTGGGAACCCAAAAATTTAGGGAAAATATAGAAGAATGAACTCTGAACCCGTCATGGTACTGGTGTGAGTAAACCATTAAAACAGGTTGATTTTAGCTTTTAAAAAAAACTTTTGAAAGAAAAGATTACCGTAAGAACAATCCATACATAAACACAGATGGTTTTCACCTTACGATAACCCAAAATATTTTGAAATCATATATATCTTCCGATATTATAATAGTGTCTAAATGCAAATAAATAGCAATCTAGTGGAACGCTTTCATCTCACGCTCTACATATATAGTATACAATCAAAACTGTGGGCGCTTATTGGAGATTGGATTCCGACTATGAAAAGGTATGGAACCACCTTCCGATAGTGTATCACTATAGGGGAATACACTGGGTTCAACAAGAACGTCTTGCAACCCGGCCCACACATGACCGACCACTTATTTCTCTTGAGTGTATCGAATATATTGTCACCGTACGGCTGCGCAGCTACCATTTTCCCGGGAGATACAGAAATGAAAAGAAGTAACAAAACGAATATTCTCTAGATGGTGACAATACACCCTAATAGGAACGACCCACATAGCCATGCTACCTACCCAATTTTTTGTCATTTTCCAGTTGTGAGGCTTGAGGTTCAAAACTTACCTTTTGTAACAACACATCTTTATTTACTTGAATGCCACATCGTCAAACCTGTCAAATCACAAATTGATTTCCCCAAAAATCATGGGTAAAAAGCTAAAAGAAATGAATTCCTCCGCCACTAAACATAATTTTGAGAAAATCAACTTACGTGTCCTATAAGGTATACTTTGTTAGACATTCGTCCATGCAAGTTGTCCTGGGACTGGACAAACTGAAGACACTATTCTATAGAGAGAACAACCCTTGCATAAACTCCGTCTTTAATAATCTATTAATTGAAACATATAAATAGAATCAAAGTGGAATTAAATTCTGAACTCTTCGAAATGACAACGTAAAAGGGTCAAGATTTGATAGTCGGTGATTTAACTATCAAACATAAAATAAAATGAATAGATTTATTTCCATTGGATCTGCTAAGCCTTGTTTAAATAAAATTTTAAAAAACTCAAATTTTAACTTTGTTTATAATTATCTGAAACATAAATATTTTTTTAACTTCAGAAATTCTTAATATAAATCTTACGTGATAATCTCACTCTTGAATATTTGTTTCATAGCTAACACGATATTCAACTCTAACACTCATTTAGAACACAAATTAATAGATCTGTCTGATAATGGTGAAATCGATCAAGTTGGGGTATTTTAATTACCTCTCAGATCTTGAGCCGAAACCATTCCTATCGTCAAGATTTGTAGAAGTTTGATATCCAAATTATTCGACAAATCAACATTCGTAAAACCAATTTAAACCATTTCAACAACGTTGTTGTTTGAACCATTCATCAATTTAACTTGATAATAAATCAGGGGGATTTTAATTCAAACATTTGGCTTGGTTTCCTTTTCTTTTAATAATTAAATTATCTTTAAACTTTACTTAATTAAAAGATTTATTAAACATTATCTTATTCCATTTTAACTTCTCTATTTAACTGCACCATTATACTAGCCAACCTGTTAAAAACAGTATCAAGTCTTTAAGCAATCATTTATTAAAACTACTTCTATTAAATTAATTAAAACCAATTAATATTATAATCAATTTCCCATTTAAACAGTTGATTTACATCAAAGAAACTGATTAACTGATTACAATTAATCTTTCCTTTCTAAATTAATAATTTAATTAATTTAAAATAATCCATTCAATTGTTTTTCTAAAAATAATAATAATTTATATCCAATTATCAAAACTCACGTTCAGTTGCTTTACAGAAAACTGCTTAGCAGCTCCAATGGTATATACAGTTCAGATAACATTCAAATCATTAATCCCATTAGCAAAAACAATCATATAAATTCAATATTATTAATGGATAATACCTCAACAACATATATTAATTGGTGAAATATGTCAAATCGATATAATAGCAGAATGATATTCGTTTCTGCTAACCGGGTATTCAAAAAATTCAGTCAATCAAATATATAGTGGAACGATGTTTGTTTCCACTACTAGATGTCACAATATAAAATTTCGATTTACATAACTATAACGACCGTGTTTATCATTCAATTAGCTAAACACTTAATTCATTGTTTACTATATTTACAGATTATTATTGGTCCGTAGTTTACACGTTAATTTAGTTCAGTGACAAATTTTACATTGATAAATTTTAAACCCCTTTTAATCAATTAAATTAAATATCAATAATTGCGTCGAGTTACATATATATACCATTGATCTGATTGAACTACACATATATGAACCAGAACTCATCCGATCATATATTCTTAAACTTTAACAAGAACTATGTCCATATCATATTCTATTTGTATTATAGTTTTGTTTTAAAACACCTTTTATTTTATTTTTAATTTCAATGTGCTGAGCCCAAATTTAGAACAACCTTGTATATTTACTAATATGTATACAATTATATTTGTTTAACTTGATTAAAAATTTAACTATTCCTTATAACTTATTATTTTATTTTTAATTTTTAAACCCAGGCCCAAGTCTAAAAGCCCACACCCACGCAACCATGCCAAGAACCCAAATACTGTTTCCATAACTGATGATCCCCCTCCCTCTACTTTGCCAAATTATGTACAAGTATGCATTTACATTATTCAAAGATTTCAGCAAAACAACCTTACCTTTATGACCCAACATTCCCGATTCACGCAAAAAACCTAATGCGCCCAACCCACCTTTTGTCTCGACCCACTTCCTTTTCTTTCTTCTGCTTCTGTTTGTAGGATCAAGATTAACCCTAGAGGGGGGGTGAATAGGGTTTATCACAGTTTTTAGCTGAATTAAAAAACTAACTGGATATATAAATAATAATAAACAGATCGCAGAATATAGCAGAACCAGAAATGCAGAAAGTAAGTGACACAAGATATACCCTGCTTCGGCAAAACCCTGCCTGCTGCTGCATTCCTAAGGTTTCTACTAGGCGTTAAAACAGATCCCGCATACAAGACCATGTACACTCGCAATTCCTGCTCCTATTCTAACCCTACGCTCAAAACCCAAGACTGACCGATATCCTCTCGATCAGATTTTCCCTGATTACGACCCCGTAACCAGTAATCTAGATTTTACAGACTCTAGCAACTGTTAGTCAACACCCTGACTGTATCTCCATAGATTTTACAGACTCTAGAACAGATGTTGGATTACAGATGGAAAAACAAAAAGAAACAAAACAATACAAAATAAAATAAACAAAGGAAAACCCTTAGGAGTTTAAATAAAAAGGGTCATCCCCTTTTCAATTTTGGCTTAGTCAATGAATACTTGGCCAGCCCATTCTCTTTTATTTTGCCCAATCTCTTTTGCTTTTGCAATAAAAAAAATGGTGGCTTGGAAAATAAACTAGGGTTTCTGATTGCTTTCCCAAAATCGATCGATTGATGTTGATTAACTGAAGTTGTGATTTCTATGACTGTTACATTACTTCGAGTTGCTCTCTCTCTACTGATTCGGATGCTCGTCCGATTTGGGGTTTCTCTCTGGCTTGATCGAAATTGTGAGTTTTTCTGAAATTTCTTACCGTGAATTTCTTGAAATGATTTTGTGGGTATTCGATATATTTGCCAGTGATGAAATGGTGTTTAAATAGGATTATAAATTATTATTATTGCTCTGATATCAAAGAACGGCTTCCTCTGATTTGCGTTGTCCCTTTTGCTGCTTTGATTTACTTGCATGACTGATTCTTGAATGAACTTGCCCCTTTTGAATTCTCTGTAGATTAGCCGAGATAAAAAAAACTGGAAACAAATCAAAATTGTGGCCCTTTGATAATTATCTCTTGCGTGAATTAATTTGTGATTAAACCAGAAATAAAAACTTTGGCCTTCAAACCGATTCTGGAAAATTTAATTGCCAAAAACAGTTTGCCAATTTCTGGAAACAACTTAGAAACTTGAATGAAAACACAATTTCTTTCCTGGATCAACACATTAAAAGCTTGCTTGATTTTCTTACTTTTGTTGCCTGATTTTGAATTAATTTTCTGCCCCTTTTGAAAGAGTCATTTCAAAACAGATTGAGCAGAAATGATTTTTTGCATGACTTTGATTTTCTCTTGCCAAAAAATAGCTTGCCAACTTTGTAGCATGAATTATGTACTGTCAAATTTTTGCCAAACATATGTGATTGATTTCCTTGGATTTTATTGAAAAACTTGCCACTTTTAAAACCGAAAATCAAATGTTAACTCTGGAAACATTTTCCATTTTGCTTGATGCTTAATTAGCTTCTGTCTTGCCTGAACATATCCAATCTGCTTCATAACATGTATTGCCTGCATTGATTGCACCATTAAACTGTTGTACCAATACTTGTTTCTACACCCATGAACAGTGCATGTGCTCACCATGAAGCTTGAAACTGTTCTTGCACCATGCTTGACATCACATTGAACATGCTGTATTATTTGAAACCAGAAATGATGAGTTACTGAAACTTTTGTATGCTACATACATTCTTGGCTGTGTTGATTATTGCTTGTCTTATCCCTCGACATAGTACCATAACTGCTTGTTTCATTTACACAGATTGTTTCTGTCTTCTTTAAAGCCTTTATCATTTCATCTGAAACTAGTCGATTCACACTTCAAATCCATTTGCCTTTGTCGAACCATGAACTTGTACACTTTACCATGTATTTGTTGTGCACCATCACTTTCATACTTGCTTCAATTTAGCAGCACTTGTCCACTGTTTCATACTGTCTTATTGTTGACATTGCTATTCACATATGTACTTACTTGTATCTTGATGAACTGAAACTGGCTCGATCATTTTTTACTGTAGTACTTGAATTTTTTTTGTTGCACCATCACTAGTTGCCAGCTTTAACATGCTTTGAGCTTCATCTTGAATTTAAACTGCTTTGCTTATTTTTTACCATTCTGGTTCGACTTTGTTTTCATGTGCACTAAGTCGAGAAGGTCCACGTGGCTACTCCTCAGTTGCACACTGAATTGTTGTGGCAGTGCACACATGTGTATATATATATACACGTGTGTATATGTAGTCATTCAGAAATTTTCCTGTCCCTGTACATATACAAACTGTCTGCCTAGACTCAGATGAATCAGATCAAGTAATGAAAAATGATGAGAAACACACCAAAAATCTGAGGCAAATAAAATTTTAAAAATAAAATTTATATACACATGTATTCAGTTTTATTTCTATTGCAGTGTACTATGTGTTTCTGTTTCATGTACAGGTAAGAGGATGAGACTGGACTAAAGTGACTGGACTGAAAGTTGTGAAGACAAGAAGACAGAAGGCAGAAAACAAGAACAGTGTGTGTAATAGTGAAAGTGTCTGTATTTGAGTCTGTGAATGTATAACTGAAAATGTATAATCAAATGAGTGTTATAGGAGATGTGAATGAAAAAGAATACTGTTCTGATATTTGTAATAAACAAATTTGTTTGAAATAAAATATTATTTTATTGTGTTTAAACTTGTGTTCAAACAAAATTGTTTATTGTATTCAATTTATTTACAAGTACAGTTTTAAATGAAGTGCTTAAATAGTGGAGTTACGAATAGTTGTACTGTTTGAATGTTTGAAATATAATATCCAATTTAAATAAAATACTGTATAAATATATGAATGTCTGTACAATCGTATTCTACTTAAATATAAGTATTATATTCTTGTCTGTGATGTATATATAGAACAGTACAATAACAAACACATTTAAAATAATATTTATTTGGTTGTTATCATCAAACAAAAATCATATAATTGTGTATACAACTACGTTATATACAACAGTCTCCCCCTTTTGATGATGACAAAAAATAAAAGATTTTGAGTACAATAAATGTGTTTGACAGTAAATTTTTAACTCCCACTATTTATTTGCTCCCCTTACAACAGAAAACTCCCCCTATAATTGTGAATGAGTGAACTGAACTGAATAATAGTGAAATTTCAAAATTGAAAATATTTTTAAAATATTCACTCATAAATCAAAATCTCAAACCCATTCTCCCCCTTTTGTTATCATCAAAAGGATACAGAAATTAAAATACAGATGAAAAATGACTAAAAATATAATTTCAGCTTAAGAGGAAGAACGGTCATCATAAATCACATCCGGTCAAACAAAAACCATAATATTTTGAGAACTGGTGGCATATTTCACATTGAGAATGACGGATTTACGATGAATTTTATATATAATGGAGAGAGTTTTAATAATATGTTTTACAATTATTTTCAAAAGAATTTTGAAAAGTTTAGCACAAAAACAGTGATGGATTTGGACTATAATTAATCAATCAATTTAAGTGACAAAATCGTATAATCTCAAATCCCAATATCTACCAATCACCAAATCATAATACATCATAAAATTTTAACACATTCACAGAATAGAATATGGATTGATAGGTTGGCTTTTATACACTGAGGGGAATTTCATCTTAATTTCAATTTAGCATATTATTTCCTTTTCTTTTATTTTTATTAAGAGCAAACTGACCACGCATAACCAGACCTTGGATTTTTAAATGAAGTCAGTCGCAGCTTAAATTATAAGTTGTCTCATATCCATGCATGACCTGAGCTTGGATTTTTAAATGAAGTTAGAGACACACACTTATGAATTAATTATATTTATTATTTTCAGCTTCAAAATAGGAAAAAAACTCCTCAGTATATAAAACCAGTATGAATGATAGAAATGCGGTAGGTACAGAAATGGACTGTGAAATAAATTTCTAAATTAATTATTATATGAAATATGATCAACTGTACCGAGATCATACAAAAATTTTAATTGTCACTAATTCTGAAAAAAAATAACATAGTCCCATTTCTGTCACAAATATTTCCACTGTTTAAAAAAGATTTTAAAACACATTTACTCTCCACGTTAATATAAAATTAGCATGGATGGAAGAATGATGATTGATAAAGGAGATGGTCGTGAAATAATTGCCAGTTCAAAAGATATTATAATATATGTTTAACCATCATGAAAATCTAAATAAAATCCCCTCTTGTTGTGATATATATTGCAGTCACAATTCATCACAATTTCAAAATCAGAAAATAATTTTGATGAATTATAAATACAGTTCAATTTGGATATTGATTTCGATTTCTGAATGAATAATCAATAAGTAATTTTAAAATTGAAAAACAATTACAAGAGGGATATTAAAAACTATACATGCCAAGAGGGATAAATTTGTACAAGGCAAAAAGAGTGTGTGGATCTATTCAAGGTGAAGATTAGAATCTAAGTACAGATGAGTGTGACAAATATAATGAACTTCTGATACCACTTAGTGTCTCTATTAATGAAGATTTTAAAAATGATATTGGAGACAAACAAAAATATCTCAGTCAACAGAATCTTAATTACAAAGCCAAAGCAGACTTAACAAATCAAGCAAACTAATTTCATCAATCAGAGCTTGGTATAAACAAGCAGTCACCAAAAAATTATGTTCAAGATTAATATCTGTGCAGCACAAAAATCAGATTCAACTCAGACTTGTCAAGATGACGGTCACATACGATGACTCATGATATAATAAATATACCGTTTAATTGAAATCATTTGAGATATATAAAACTCTCAAGATTCAATGAATCAGTCACACCAGAACGTAAATATCAGATTCAAGATATGTGTGTGATTCAACAAATCAGTAACTTCAAATGATTTTAAACAAACATATATTCAAATCTATTAATCATGAAAACAAAGAGATTTAAGACCGGAATTTCAAAGATTTTTTCACAAGGATTTCTGATGAGTACAAAGAATTTTTCAGAATATTTACATCAAGTTTGAGTAATAATTCATGATCCAAAAAATGGTTTATTCAAAATCACTTGATAAATGTAAATCTTGTGATACAATGAATCAATCACGCAGGATTAAAATTTTAGATCTGAGAGGTGTGTGAGATTCAAAATATCTGAAATTTTCAAGTGATTTCAAACAAACAAACAAAAAACAACCATAATGATCATGAATAAAGATGAATTTCAAGATGTATCAGTGATTCAAGATAAAAAATCAACATATCCAAGCACATCTGAAAAATAATGAAATTACCACAACTGATAAATATTGATGTGCGGTAATGAGTATAATATTTCAAGCTTTTCTAAACTGAATTAGAAGAAATCCGAAACAGCAGTTATATGTGAAATTTCAATAAATATTCAGATCTTCAAAATTTTAGAATTTATACTAGCAGTGTTCAAGATATGATATGAATGCTTCAGCACTGTTAGAAATTCAAGGATCAGAAAATAAACTTCAAAACAATTGCAGAAATATTTACAAATTTGAATTCAAGATCTGGAAATAATTAAAACATCAGAGTTCTATTCAAGTAAAGTGAATTTCTAGAAAATATGAATTCTACAATTGGAAGTTTAGTAAAGTACAAAAGAAAGACAAAAATATATGGTAGTGACAAAACAGAAGAGATAAAGAAAATAGACAGAAAGGGTAGAAGAAGGAATAAAAAAAGAAAATAAAAACAGAGAGAATATACAAATGTGAGTTTAGAGATCATACCAGAATCCAATGTAAAACAGAATCTCTAACTCAACATACTTGGCTAAGGAACTGTGAATGATACAGAATTATATACCAGCTTGATTTCAAATTTCCTTTCAGCACAGCAGTTCCTCAGCCTCCTTTGGTACCTAACTGTTAAGAGGATTGAGTGGTCTAACAAAATTAGTAAAACCACTCACAGTTATGTTAACATCTTTTGGTACCCAAACTTGTTTGTACAACAATCCATTTGAATCTACCTTTGTGCCCTTAGGAACCCAAATCTATTTAAATTTAGTCCAAGTTGTTTTATTTCTTTTTGGGATCCTAGAATGTTTAAATGGATTGATACAAAACAAATTCTCATCTCGATTATGATTTAAAAATCCTTTGAAATTATCAGAATTCAAATTTTCAAAACAGTTTGAGGGTTTTTCAAATCATTTGAATTTTGTTTTTCAAAAACATTGTTTTTCCCAAAGCCAAGACCACATCTATTTCCAATAGAATTTTGATTTTGCAATAACATATTCAATGATTTTTCTCCATTAGAAAATTTATCGAAAGTTGATTCTAATCGTTAAATTTTGGATTTAAGATCGCTATTTTCTTTTATCAAATTTGAGCCATGATTTATAGCGATCTTTTGTTCAGCATTGTATTGTTTCAAAACCAAATTCTCATTTTCAAGTAATTTAATTTTGGCTTAGGATTCTGAAATTTCAAGTTCAAAATGATTTTTCTTTCCAGATTCAAGTTTTTCAAAGGTTTTGAAATTTTCAATCTCATTTTCAAGCTCTTTCAAAATAGATTCAGTTTTCAGCAAATTTTGTTTTTCAGCAAAATCATGTTTGGAAAATTCAGTCTTCTTAAAATTTTCAAATTCCTTTTGTAGAAGATCTTTCGAACTTAATAACTCAATCTCGTTCTCTTTTAAGATCAATATTTCATTCTCAAGCTTTTGAATATTTTTATTAAGATGAACGAGATCGGTTTTCAATTTCAAACAATTTTTACAATTAGAATTTTCCAATTTCCTAATGCTTTCAAGCTTTAATTCCAAATCATGATTTTTGCTAGTCAACTCAAGATTGTTTGATTTTAGAGTTTTATTTTTCTGTTGGAGTTTATCAACAGATTTAGTTAAATCAGCACACGTAAAAACTAAATCTTCATATGAGAAACTTTCAGTCTCATTGTCTGTTGCATCTCCATCGTCTGGTCTACTCGAATTTTCATCTGTTTCTCCCTTCAAGCATAGATATGAATCTGAATTGACATTCTGGGATTTTGAGCAGTTGCTGTTTGTTCCATACAACTTGTCGAGAGTTTTCCAAATATCCTGCACTGTCAAACAATGAGAGATAAGTTTAAGCTGATTATTACTGAGATAAGAATACAGAATATGCATAACACAAGCATTGACAACTTTATTTTTCTTATTTAGCATATCTCCCAAATTTTCAATAATATTTTCAAAATTAACACATTTTAAATAGATTTCGATTTTCGATTTCCAAATTAAAAAATTTGTCCCATTGAAAATAATTGGAATATCCCTGGACTGACTCTTGCTATACTGACAACTAGGGAACACCATCTCTAGAGTTAATGAAATAACCTGCTCCGATACCAATTGTAGGATCAAGATTAACCCTAGAGGGGGTGAATAGGGTTTATCATAGTTTTTAGCTGAATTAAAAAACTAACTGGATATATAAATAATAATAAACATATCACAAAATATAGCAGAACCAAAAATGCAGAAAGTAAGTGACACAAGATATACCCAGCTTCGGCAAAACCCTGCCTACTGCTGCATTCCTAAGGTTTTTACTAGGTGTTAAAACAGATCCTGCATTCAAGACCATGTACACTCACAATCCCTGCTCCTATTCTAACCCTACCCTCAAAACCATAGACTGACCGATATCCTCTCGATCAGATTTTCCCTGATTACGACCTCGTAAACAGCAACCTAGATTTTACAGACTCTAGCAACTGTCAGTCAACACCCTGACTGTATCTCCCTAGATTTTACAGACTCTGGAACTGATGGTTGGATTACAGATGGAAAAACAAAAGGAAACAAAGCAATACAAAATAAAATAGAACTAATGGTTGGATTACAGATGGAAAAACAAAAAGAAACAAAACAATACAAAATAAAATAAACAAAGGAAAACCCTTAGGAGTTTAAATAAAAAGGGTCATCCGCTTTTGAATTTTGGCTTAGTCAATAAATACTTGGCCGACCCATTCTCTTTTATTTTGCCCAATCTCTTTTGCTTTTGCAATAAAAAAAATGGCAGCTTGGAAAATAAACTAGGTTTTCTGACTGCTTTCGCCAAATCGATCGATTGATGTTGATTAAGTGAAGTTGTGATTTCTATGATTGTTCCACTGCTTCGAGTTGCTCTCTCTCTCTCTATTGATTCAGATGCTCGTCCGATTTGGGTTTTCTCTCTGGCTTGATCGAAACTGTGAGTTTTTCTGAAATTTCTTGCCTTGAATTTCTTGAAATGGTTTTTTGGGTTTTCGATATACTTGCCAGTGATGACTTGGTGTTTAAACAGGATTAGAAATTCCTATTATTGCTCTGATTTCAAAGAATGACTTCCTCTGATTTGCGTTGTCCCTTTTGCTGCTTTGATTTACTTGCGTGACTGATTCTTGAATGAACTTGCCCCTTTTGAATTCTCTATAGATTAGCCGAGATAAAAAAACTGGAAACAAATCAAAATTGTGGCCCCTTGATAATTATCCCTTACGTGAATTAATTTGTAATGAAACTGGAAATAAAAACTTTGGCCTTCAAACCGATTCTGGAAATTTTAATTGCTAAAAACAGTTTGCCAATTTCTGGAAACAACTTAGAAACTTGAGTGAAAACATAATTTCTTTCATGGATCAACACATTAAAAGCTTGCTTGATTTTCTTACTTTTGTTGCCTGATTTTGAATTAATTTTCTGCCCCTTTTGAAAGAGTCATTTCAAAATAGATTGAGCAGAAATGATTTTCTGCATGACTTTGATTTTCTCTTGCCAAAAAATAGCTTGCCAATTTTGTAGCATGAATTATGTACTGTCGAATTTTTGCCAAACATATGTGATTGATTTCCTTGGATTTTATTGAAAAACTTTCCACTTTTAATTTTTTTTTAAAACTGGAAATCAAATGTTAATTCTGGAAACATTTTCCATTTTGCTTGATGCTTAATTAGCTCCTGTCTTGCCTGAACATATCCAGTCTGCGTCATAACATGTATTGCCTGCATTGATTGCACCATTAAACTGTTGTACCAATACTTGTTTCTACACCCATGAACAGTGCATGTGCACACCATGAAACATGAAATTGTGCTTGCACCATGCTTGACATCACATTGAACATGATGTATTACTTGAAACCAGAAATGATGAGTTGCCGAAACTTTTGTATGCTACATACATTCTTGGCTGTGTTGATTACTGCTTGTCTTATCCCTCGACATAGTACCATAACTGCTTGTTTCATTTACACAGATTGTTTTTGTCTTCTTTAAAGCCTTTATCATTTCATCTGAAACTAGTAGATTCACACTTCAAATCCTTTTGCTTTTGTCGAACCATGAACTTGTACACTTCACTATGTATTTGTTTTGCACCATCACTTGCATACTTGATTCATTTCAGCAGCACTTGTCCACTGTTTCATACTGTCTCATTGTTGACATTGCTATTCACATATGTACTTACTTGTGACTTGATGAACTGAAACTGCCTCGATCATCTTTTACTGTAGTACTTGAATTTTTTTTGTTGCACTATCACTAGTTGCCTGCTTTGACATGCTTTGAGCTTCATCTTGAACTTAAACTGCTATGCTTATTTTTTTACCATTCTTCTTTGATTTTGTTTTCATGTGCACTGAGTCGAGAAGGTCCACGTGGCTACTCCTCAGTTGCACACTGAATTGGTGTGGCAGTACACGTGTGTGTGTGTGTGTGTGTGTGTATATATATATATAAACGTGTGTATATGCAGCCATTCAGAAAATTTCCTGTCCCTATACATATACAAACTGACTGCCTAGACACAGATGAATCAGATCAAGTCATGAAAAATGATGAGAAACACACCAGAAATCTGGGGCAAATAAAATTTTAAAAATAAAATTTATATACACATGTATTCAGTTTTATTTCTATTGCAGTGTACTGTGTGTTTCTATTCCATGTGACAGGTAAAAGGATGAGAGTGGACTGAAGTGACTGGACTGAAAGCTGTGAAGACAAGAAGACAAAAGGCAGAAAACCAGAACAGTGTGTGTAACAGTGAAAGTATCTGTATTTGAGTCTGTGAATGTATAACTGAAAATGTATAATCAAATGAGTATTGTAGGAGCTATGAATGAAAAAGAATATTGTACTGATATTTGTAATAAACAAATTTGTTTGAAATAAAATATTATTTTATTGTGTTTAAAATTGTGTTCAAACAAAATTGTTTATTGTATTCAATTTATATACAAGTGCAGTTTTAAGTGAAGTGCTTAAATAGTGGAGTTACGAATAGTTGTATTGTTTGAATGTTTGAAATATAATATCCAATTTAAATAAAATACTGTATAAATATATGAATGTCTGTATAGTCGTATTTTACTTAAATATAAATATTATATTCCTGTATGTGATGTATATATAGAATAGTACAGTAACAAACACATTTATAATAATATTTATTTGGTTGTTATCATCAAACAAAAATCATATATTTGTGTATACAACTACGTTATATACAACACCGTTATCTTCTCCTCCTAGTGAATAGCGTGCACTGTGTGCACATGCACCAACTTCGGACTGACCATTTCCTCGGTTGGACCATCGCTAGAAATGTGAGCTCCTCGTCTAAAACTATTCCCACCATCAACAACTCAGTTCTTACCCTGTACGAAAGTTCTTTTTTTCAGCAGTATCCTAAAAAGATACACCCTCACTAAAAGGCCTCGCGTAGCCGCCAAACGCCTCCAGTTGCCACCGGACTTTGGCCAGAGGTCGACGACGACCTTCTCTAGCGTTTCCCCCTGATCCAATCATTTGAAAACACCCAACTTCGATACAGTTTATTGCTAAACTAAGCTTTGAAATCCAATCTAATCCTCTTATTTCAACTTCGTTCTCGAAATCTATCACACTGTAATTTTAGTTGGCATTTTTCTCGATTTACTGATGCTCCACGCACGTTTCGACCAAACGCCCAGCCTAACCATCGACCCAATCACCGGAATTTGGTCGAAACCTGCTTTCTGGTCATCCTAGAAATTCTCTTCATTTCGTTAACTAAAAATCATGAGACAATTCCTAAAATTCATGATTTTCAATAACTAACAAGATTATATATCTGAACTTCAAAATCTTTATGTTGAAAATTTCTGTATTAAAACCCTTTTGCTATGTATAAATTAATATCTGGGAATATGGTTCCTTGTTTAAGTTGAAATTATTTTTGGAGCACAATTTAAACATAAATACACAATTCTCATGTTGAAATCAAATTCTAAAAGAAAATAGAATTTAAGTTATGAATTTTGTTCCCCTAGGTATTTGTTTTCATACAAATAGAGCCTTGTTTATAGGCACTGATATATAAATAGTTTTTAGATCCATCCAAGTTATTCTTATTCCAGATGAAGTTGAACTTAAAACAAACATATACATATCATTATATAGATAGATATTTATTGGTGATTCATGAAAAGAGTTTATACACTGGTTAGCTCGATCATTGTTTTAACATGTTTTTTGTAACACCCCACCTCCGCCAGGGTGGCTCTTGCAAGCACTCTGACTTTGGAGGGGCGTTTGTACCGGGTAAACATGCATAATGATATATCAAGGCAGAACAAGAAAATATGTATATATGTAAACAGAGTAAATAAGATAAGTAAAACAGCGGAAGATTTCAAACTATTTCAAAACAAGTCTGGTACAACATAATGTTAACTTTCCAAATACACAAGTCGAGATAAAAACAATATCACTGAAAAACTGAAATACATAAGTACTATCCCCAAAATAAGTGATAACCATAGCTAGCTTCATGTCAAGGCCGTACATGAGCTAAAATCAAACAAGCAAGCAATCAGAAATCCAAGCTAAGCTCCAATATTCCCACACTGAGAACCTGGGGGGGGGGGGGGGGGGGCGGGGAACGGAAGAAAAGAGGTGAAAGAAAAACAGGTCAGTCAAAAAGACTGAGTAAGCCCTACTACAATCAATGTAAACTGATAAAGTTAACTGGCATGAGAAGCAGGGATGAACATAAGGATAACTACATACTGGCATGATAGATAAAGGTGTCATCGCATAATTAGGTTTAAGGTTTTGCACCACAGGTGTACTAGCAAACTAACATGACTTGAATAAACACGTATTGATCCCTTGGCCCAAGCTTTGACCCAATAACATGAAATGACCCTAATACGAGGTCCAATAACATGAAGTGACCATAATACAAGGTCCAATAACATGAAGTAACCCTAATACGAGGTCCAACCAAACGGTCTAATCGATCAGCTCCCTAAGCCTAACTCGTCACGTGTTGGTGTCAATACGGCCCAAACATAATTGTAGTCGGACTGTGCCGGGTCTCCCGTCGGGTGCATCAAGCCCTAGGGTGTCAACCCCTGGACACCATAAACATAAGTGCACAGTCTTAGATCTACTGGTACCCATGCTTGACTTCTCCAAATACGGACTATGTGCACGACCATAGTCCGTCCGGAACTACATCGGCGTACCACTCTGCCGTCGTTTTTGGTCACTTACCTCAAGTCCAATAATCGTGCCCCCACCCTAGACTAGTCCCTAGGGTCTTAATGATACAAACTTGGGATTACTGCTGGAGTGGACCCCCATTGCTAGGATTTTCTAGTGGGTTAAGTACGGTTTAACCCTTTTGCTAATCATGGATTAACTTGGTTAAGTGTAACGATGGGTTCACGACTTAACCCCGATTAATCCACCAAGCCCAAATTGGTTAAGTATTAAGTGGACCATGACTTAACCCTAATCATGAGGCATTAATTAATTTAATGCGCCTTAATCTCTCACATTTGACCTTGTTGTGGTTACTAGTTAAGCCAGGCGGGTCCGGGTAGCTTTACACCACAACTTGGTCTAACCTCGGGTTCAAGGTACAACATGACCAACTTCTCACATTGGGTCCTATTGTTTGTAGCAACTAGTTAAGCCGGTCGGTTCCGGGTAGTTTTACGCTACAAACTCAACCCAACCTCGAGTTGGTCACACTTATATTTTCTAAGTGTCATGTCCATCATGTTTCCAAAACATATTACAAGTTTTCAAGAATTTGGGTAGACCTAACTTAATAGGTAAATTCCCAATGGGTAGACCTAACTTAATAGGTAAATTCCCAATCTTATGTTTTTATGTCTTTTAAATTTACCCAGCCCCAAACGCAATCCCATCGCTTACATAATCGCAATAGCGCATAAAGGATAGAAAGAGGGAACTTGGCATAATCATGACATAAAGGTGTTGAAGCCACAAGTTTAACATGGTGGCATATGAAATGTACATATGTTCATATACTTGCATATTACATTTTTAGGCGTCAAAAGCATGCATAAAACCAAACTTAGCATATTGGTGATACATGGTGATAATTGACATGTAGAAATGGCCATAAGTTCGCATTTAGCCTCACAAGCAAGTTATCATAAGAGATATGATAACTTACATGTTGCCAAAATGCAACCTTTAGCATAAAGCTTGAAGCTTTAAGCTCATAAACCCAAGATAAGCTTGCCTAACATGATAACATGAACAAAATGATCAACCCAAACTTGCATAACATAACTTGCATATCATATGACAAACTTGCATAACATAACATGGTAAACTTGCATATCATAACATGTCAAACTTGCATAACATGACATAGTAAACTTGCATATCATGGCAAACTTGCATATCATAATGATCAACCAAACTTGCATCATTCATTTAACTTTAGAGTTTAAATATGAAAGTAGAAAAGGGCTTACAATGCCTATGAAGACACAAAAATATATATAGATTGAGACAAAGCCCTTATGCAATCAAATAAACCCAAAATGCAAGCTCCAATAGAAAAACCCTTGAGCCAAAATGATCAAAACCCTTGCTTTATGATGTAAATACGGAAACTTGACTTGAATGCAAGCTAATGACACTCATACAAGCTTGTAAACACTTGTATGCATGGAAAATCTCTCATAGAAATTTATTTAGGAATTTTATGAAGAGAGTGGAGGCCATGAGAGGAATGATTTTGCCATAGTTTAGTTGTATGAATGAATAATGATGATTTAGGGTTAGGTTAGGGGCTTATTTATAGAGATTAGGATTAGTTTTAGCCTTAGGATTAAACCCTAATTCCAATCTCAGCCCTCAAAACCGAATCTGGTCCCCAAACTCAACACAACTCCAAAATGGTGCACCAGGCAAAACTGCCCGGCTGAACCAAGTCGACAGCCAAGTCGACAGGGCTGTCGACTTGGGTCCAACCAAGTCGACTCCCAAGTCGACAGGGCTGTCGACTTGGGTGCTCTGGCGGGAATTTTCCCGCCTAGCCCAATCTGACCGTTTTTCGAATTTTGAACCCGAAATTCGAAATCTGTTTTGAACTTGAAATTTTCTGAAAATTTCATTGGGCCTTAATCGGGTCATACGGACTTCGATTTTCGAAAACTCGGACTCTATTTCGCGTATTTTTCCGAGACGAACGCAATGGCACAGCCCGTTTCCCTTGTTTCAGATTTTAGAATTAAATTCTGTCTCGATTATGTTATAACAGGTTATTAAAAGTACGGGTTGTTACACTCTCCCCTCCTTAAAGGATTTCGTCCCCGAAATCTTCAAGTTAGGAAGAACGTATCCTACCATCCAACATCCATCTACTCAAAACATCATCCACGAGCAATCCTTGTCCTTACAAGATTCTAAATGTTGTATGAACATATGCAAAGGTGTGTGTATATGTACTTATCTAATGCAAATATCATCAATGCAAATTATGTTAGTGAAATGAATCCATATGTATGCAATTCCTAACATAATGTATAACATCTATATGTGTGCACATAACATACATCCATATGCAACATCCATGTGATAACACAAAAATTTTCATCCATGAATAAGCGTAAACACTCATGCATATGCAATATGAGGAGTGTGTAAGCCGATCTAGTGCCTAATGTGTATAATGCATCCACGAGTAACCACTTGCAAACACTTGCAACCACTTGCAAACATCAAGCATAACATGTTTCAAACACATGTTTCATCCAAAGGGTTTCTACCTAAGGTTCTCATGACGAGATTAACACGATAAACTAGATAAATATGGATAGCAAAGAGAAAGATATGCTAACAAAGAAAAGAGATTGAGAGTGTACCCTCAAAAAGTAATGGATAAAGCCCACGCATCTTCTCCTCGGTTTCCCAAGTTGCGTCTTCTTCGGCTTCACCCCATTGAACCTTCACCAACTTGACCTCTCGATTCCTTAGCTTCTTGGTCTCCGTTCCCAAGATACGAATCGGAGCTCTCCTTAAGGTAGCCTCTTTCTCCACTTCCACATCTTTCAGAACACTTGGCTCAACAACCTCTACTGATTCATGTAAACACTTCCGGAGATGCGAGACATGAAAAACATCGTGTACTCCGGCAAGCTTCTCGGGCAACTCCACTCTATAAGCCATCTGCCCGATCCTCTCTATAATAGGGAATGGTCCAACAAACCTCGGTGCTAATTTCCCAACGGCTCCAAATCGGACCACATTCCGCAAAGGAGAAACCTTCACGAAAACCATATCCCCAACATCAAACTCCAAATCAGTTCTTCGCTTATCAACATAGGATTTCTGTCGGTCTTGGGCCGCTTTCATCCATCTCCGAATCAACTCGACCTTCTCGGATGTATCTCTGATCATATCAGGCCCAAGTATAAGCTCATCTGTAGTCTCCCACCAACATGTAGGCGACTTGCACGGCCTCCCATATAAAGCTTCAAATGGTGCCATCCCTATGCTTGCCTGATAACTGTTATTATATGCAAACTCAACAAGAGGAAGATGGTCTTCCCAAGTACCACCAAAATCCAGAATACAAAGCCTCAACAGATCCTCGAGTACCCTATCCACCCTTTCGGTTTGACCGTTCGTCTGTGGGTGATAAGCCGTACTTAGATTCAAACTCGTGCCCATAGCTTCTTGCAAGCTATTCCAGAATTGACTTGTAAAGATTGGGTCACGGTCACTGACTATACTAGAAGGGACTCCATGTAGTTTCACAATCTCACGAAGATATACAGACGCTAGCCAAGATGCGGTCCTCTTGTTCTTCACCGGAATGAAATGAGCACTCTTCGTAAGTCTATCCACAATAACCCAAATGCTCGTATTCCCTTTCCTTGACCTTGGTAGCCCATCGATAAAATCCATGGAAATACTCTCCCGCTTCCATAGTGGAACGTCTAGAGGATGCAATAGCCCACCGGGCTTCTTCGACTCGGCCTTAACTTGCTGGCAAATGATACATCTAGAGACAAACTCTGCCACATTCTTCTTCATCCCAGGCCAAAAGAAAATGCGCTTCATATCTTTATACATCTTATCTCCGCCCGGATGTATAGTCAACTTAGAGCGATGCGCTTCCTCAAGAACTTTTCTTACTAAATCTTCTACCATTGGAACACATAACCTTCTGTCTCTCCTCAGCCAACCCTTGTCATCAATAGAATATCGAGCGAGATGACTAGACGCCTCTCCTCGAATCAGCTTATCCATAATCTCAACTATCTGAGGGTCTTCTCTCTGCGAAGCCCTAACTTGATCAAGAAGGGTAGGTCTGAGTTCCAGAGATGCTAAAGAACCGTTCATCGACTCAACCGCCAAAGAGAAATCAAAGGTTGCCACATACTCTAAATTCTTCATCTCAACGAATAGAGGACTCAGAGTCAACCTTTTTCTACTCAATGCATCTGCTACCACATTCCCCTTGCCAGGTGTATAAGCTATCTCAAAATCGTAGGACGCCAAGAGTTCCATCCATCTTTGTTGCCTCAGATTCAGATCCTTCTGAGAAAAGAGATACTTCAATGACTTGTGATCGGTATAAAGCTCAAATCTTTCTCCCAGAAGATAATGGCGCCAAGCCTTGAGTGCATATACTATTGCTGCCAACTCTAAGTCATGAGTGGGATAATTCTTCTCATGCACTTTGAGTTGTCTACCGCCAAAGCATATCACTCTTCCTTCTTGCATCAGAACAGCTCCTAACCCCGTGCCACATGCATCGGTGTATACTGTAAATAACTTCCCTCCATCGGGCAAAGCTAGAACAGGTGCTGATGTGAGAGCTCTCTTGAGCTTCTGAAAAGCAAGCTCGCATTCTATGCTCCAAGCAAAAACTAAATTTTTCTTCGTCAATTTAGTGAGAGGAGCGGAAATCTTCGCGAAGTCCTTGATGAACTTCCGGTAAAAGCCTGCAAGACCTAGAAAACTTCTCACTTCTGTTGCATTCCTTGGAGTCTTCCAATCCTGAACTGCAACTACCTTAGCGGGATCCACCGCTAAGGCTTGCTTAGATACTATATGCCCAAGGAATCTAACTTCCCTTCTCCAAAAGTGACACTTGGAGAACTTGGCCTTCAACTGATGCGCTCTAAGCGTATCCATCACCTCCACGAGATGCCTTGCGTGCTCTTCCTCATCCTTAGAGAAGATCAGAATATCATCTACGAAGACCACGACAAACTTGTTCAATAACTCCCTAAACACCCTACTCATCAAGTCCACGAAATATGCGGGTGCATTAGTCAAGCCGAACGACATGACAAGCCATTCGAAGAATCCATCTGGAGTTCTGAACGCAGTCTTGTCTATACTATCTTCAGCTACCCTGAGCTGATGGAATCCAGTAGCAAGATCAAGCTGAGAGAAAACAGAAGCACCGATAAGCTGGTCAAAGAGATCATCAATCCTCGGTAACGGGTGTCTATTCTTCTTAGTCAGCTTATTCAACTCTCGATAGTCAACACAAAGTAGGAGAGAACCATCTGCCTTGGTAGCAAATACCACAGGCGCTCCCCATTCAGATATACTTCGTCTAATGAAGTTCTTCTCAAGCAACTCCTTCACTTGCTTACTTAGCTCCCGCCTTTCACGCGGAGCCATGTGCCGAACGGGCAAAGAAACCGGCTTTGCATTATCCACCAGATAAATGCGGAAATCAATCTCTCGATTAGGGGGCAACCCCCTAACTTCATCGAAAACATCCGGATACTCTCGAACCACTCTCACAGACTGAAGAGTTTCCATTGACGAGTCGAGTGATTCAAGATAGCACAACATGACGGGACCTCTCGGATTACAAGAAATTTCTAGGGTGTTTCCGAGGCGAGTCACGAGCCTCACAACCCTATGCTCACAATCAAGGATGGCTCCATATCTGGACAACCAATCCATGCCCAATATCAATCCGTATCCCCTAAAACCAAGAACATAAGCCCTACACAAGAACTCTACACTCAGTATAGAGATCCTCAAATCCCCACATATCATAGACAGATGGGCGGAACCCCCAATAGGATTTGAGACACAGACGGGATCATCTACCAAGCTAGTACTAAGGTGCAAACTATCAACAAGATCAGATGAGATAAAGCTATGCGATGCACCAGAATCAAACAAGGTACGAACTGGAAAATCAGAAATATATACAAGGCTCTCAACAGAAATACTACCTCGATCGGGAACTGGAGCGGCATTGAGAGCATGAACTTGCCCTCCTGAAGGTCCAGCACGCTGAGTCTGACCCTGGCCTTGCCCTTGCTTCTTCGGGAAATCCTTACTGAAATGTCCAGTCTCACCGCAGAAAAAGCATTCACCATTCTTCCTTTTCCTCTTCTTACAATCCTTAATAAGATGCCCAACTGAACCGCAATAATGGCACTTCCCCTTTTTGTTATTGCCCTTGTTGTTGTTCCCTTTGTTGCCTTGACTCTTGTTCTTGTTCTTGTTCTGATTGCTCTGACCACTTGGATTACCCTGATTTTCTTTCCACTAGGAATCAGTCTTCTTGGCTTGAGTATCATTCATCTTGATCTCTTTCTTGACATCTCCCTAAAGTAACGCCATATCAACCAAGCTCTCAAACGTGGCCCCATGGGGAATATGTGACATAGCCAATCCCTGCAACGGCTCATTCAATCCTCTAGCAAAACGAAGAGCCTTCTTCTGAGGAGTACTCACCATATCCAAGCCAAAACAAGCTAACTGATTGAACTTGTTCACATATTCTTTGACAGACATATCTCCTTGTTTCAAAGTTATGAACCTCTCCATTTGCAGATTCTCCTCAGCAGAAGATAGAAACTTAAGCACGAACCTTGCCCTGAAATCGGCCCAAGTCTCAACAGGCCTAGTACAATTGGTGACTTCCCACCAATAAGCGGCTTCATCCTTCATAAGCCAAACCGCCAACAAGATCTTCCTCTGATCGTCTAACCCAAAGATAGCAAATAAATCCTCGGTCTCTTTCAACCAATTTCTGGCCTCTACAAAAGTCTCGGTGCCTTGAAAGTTCTTGCCACCCATTGCTTTGAAATCTTTGCAAGTCTTTGCGAAGTCAGCTTGAGGATGCTGAGGGGGAGGAGGAAGAGGAACCTCAGCGATAGGAGGAGGAGGAACATCAGCGACAGGAGGAGGAGGAACATTAACTACCGGAGGAGGAGGAGGAACATCTGCGGGGCCGGCTTCGGTCGCCCTAGCCTCCAAAAGTCTCCTATACCAAACAGGTACGTGTACTCCCTCCGGAATAGCAAAGTTATCGGCCATACTGAAAACAAAGAAAAAGACAGATTCAGAATGGAGAAAAACGAAGGAATTTTGCTAATGGCTTTTTGGGGAATAGCCTTTAAAATAAACTAGACTTTTCTTTGGAAAATACTTTATACTTGGTTTTGAAACTAGTTTTCCAAAAGTTTTAAAAACCTTTTTGTTCCTTCTCGTAAACCATATGCTCTGATACCAAATGTAACACCCCACCTCCGCCAGGGTGGCTCTTGCAAGCACTCTGACTTTGGAGAGGCGTTTGTACCGGGTAAACATGCATAATGATATATCAAGGCAGAACAAGAACATATGTATATATGTAAACAGAGTAAATAAGATAAGTAAAACAGCGGAAGATTTCAAACTATTTCAAAACAAGTCTGGTACAACATAATGTTAACTTTCCAAATACACAAGTCTAGATAAAAACAATATCACTGAAAAACTGAAATACATAAGTACTATCCCCAAAATAAGTGATAACCATAGCTAGCTTCATGTCAAGGCCGTACATGAGCTAAAATCCCACAAGCAAGCGATCAGAAATCCAAGCTAAGCTCCAATATTCCCACCCTGAGAACCTGGAGGGGGGGGGGAACGGAAGAAAAGAGGCGAAAGAAAAACAGGTCAATCAAAAAGACTGAGTAAGCCCTACTACAATCAATGTAAACTGATAAAGTTAACTAGCATGAGAAGCAGGGATGACCATAAGGATAACTACATACTGGCATGATAGATAAAGGTGTCATCGCATAATTAGGTTTAAGGTTTTGCACCACAGGTGTACTAGCAAACTAACATGACTTGAATAAACACGTATTGATCCCTTGGCCCAAGCTTTGACCCAATAACATGAAATGACCCTAATACGAGGTCCAATAACATGAAGTGACCCTAATACAAGGTCCAATAACATTAAGTGACCCTAATACGAGGTCCAACCAAACGGTCTAATCGATCGGCTCCCTAAGCCTAACTCGTCACGTGTTGGTGTCAATACGGCCCAAACATAATTGTAGTCGGACTGTGCCGGGTCTCCCGTCGGGTGCATCAAGCCCTAGGGTGTCAACCCCTGGACACCATAAACATAAGTGCACAGTCTTAGATCTACTGGTACCCATGCTTGACTTCTCCAAATACGGACTACGTGCACGATCATAGTCCGTCCGGAACTACATCGGCGTACCACACTGCCGTCGTTTTTGGTCACTTACCTCAAGTCCAGTAATCGTGCCCCCACCCTAGCCTAGTCCCTAGGGTCTTAATGATACAAACTTGGGATTACTGATGGAGTGGACCCCCATTGCTAGGATTTTCTAGTGGGTTAAGTATGGTTTAACCCTTTTGCTAATCATGGATTAACTTGGTTAAGTGTAACGATGGGTTCACGACTTAACCCCGATTAATCCACCAAGCCCAAATTGGTTAAGTATTAAGTGGACCATGACTTAACCCTGATCATGAGGCATTAATTAATCTAATGTGCCTTAACCTCTCACATTAGACCTTGTTGTGGTTACTAGTTAAGCCGGGCGGGTCCGGGTAGCTTTACACCACAACTTGGTCTAACCTCGGGTTCAAGGTACAACATGACCAACTTCTCACATTGGGTCCTATTGTTTGTAGCAACTAGTTAAGCCGGTCGGTTCCGGGTAGTTTTACGCTACAAACTCAACCCAACCTCGAGTTGGTCACACTTATATTTTCTAAGTGTCATGTCCATCATGTTTCCAAAACATATTACAAGTTTTCAAGAATTTGGGTAGACCTAACTTAATAGGTAAATTCCCAATGGGTAGACCTAACTTAATAGGTAAATTCCCAATCTTATGTTTTTATGTCTTTTAAGTTTACCCAACCCCAAACGCAATCCCATCGCTTACGTAATCGCAATAGCGCATAAAGGATAGAAAGAGGGAACTTGGCATAATCATGACATAAAGGTGTTGAAGCCACAAGTTTAACATGGTGGCATATGAAATGTACATATGTTCATATACTTGCATATTACATTTTTAGGCCTCAAAAGCATGCATAAAACCAAACTTAGCATATTGGTGATACATGGTGATAAATGACATGTAGAAATGGCCATAAGTTCGCATTTAGCCTCACATGCAAGTTATCATAAGAGATATGATAACTTACATGTTGCCAAAATGCAACCTTTAGCATAAAGCTTGAAGCTTTAAGCTCATAAACCCAAGATAAGCTTGCATAACATGATAACATGAACAAAATGATCAACCCAAACTTGCATAACATAACTTGCATATCATATGACAAACTTGCATATCAAACTTGCATAACATAACATGGTAAACTTGCATATCGTAACATGTCAAACTTGCATAACATGACATAGTAAACTTGCATATCATGGCAAACTTGCATATCATAATGATCAACCAAACTTGCATCATTCATTTAACTTTAGAGTTTAAATATGAAAGTAGAAAAGGGCTTACAATGCCTATGAAAACACAAATATATATATAGATTGAGACAAAGCCCTTATGCAATCAAATAAACCCAAAATGCAAGCTCCAATAGAAAAACCCTTGAGCCAAAATGATCAAAACCCTTGCTTTATGATGTAAATATGGAAACTTGACTTGAATGCAAGCTAATGACACTCATACAAGCTTGTAAACACTTGCATGCATGGAAAATCTCTCATAGAAATTTATTTAGGAATTTTATGAAGAGAGTGGAGGCCATGAGAGGAATGATTTTGCCATAGTTTTGTTGTATGAATGAATAATGATGATTTAGGGTTAGGTTAGGGGCTTATTTATAGAGATTAGGATTAGTTTTAGCCTTAGGATTAAACCCTAATTCCAATCTCAGCCCTCAAAACCGAATCTGGCCCCCAAACTCAACACAACTCCAAAATGGTGCACCAGGCAAAACTGCCCGGCTGAACCAAGTCGACAGCCAAGTTGACAGTGCTGTCGACTTGGGTCCAACCAAGTCGACTCCCAAGTCGACAGGGCTGTCGACTTGGGTGCTCTGGCGGGAATTTTCCCGCCTAGCCCAATCTGACCGTTTTTCGAATTTTGAACCCGAAATTCGAAATCTGTTTTGAACTTGAAATTTTCTGAAAACTTCATTGGGCCTTAATTGGGTCATACGGACTCCGATTTTCGAAAACTCGGACACTATTTCGCGTATTTTTCCGAGACGAACGCAATGGCACAGCCCGTTTCCCTTGTTTCAGATTTTAGAATTAAATTCTGCCTCGATTATGTTATAACAGGTTATTAAAAGTACGGGTTGTTACATTTTTTTAGTTCAAGCTTATTTAAAGGATCACACAATTTCAAGTTTTATTAACACACTTATATAAAGATCAAATAGTTACCCCAACACCTTAAGATACACACCATCATTTTATATGTATCAATCTAAAATAGATTCAAACGGAAAGAATGTGTACTAGCTGACAAATGCTTTTTTTCTTCTGTTTGACCATTATGTCCCTTTCCAGGTTTGTTTCTTTTGTTTTGTTCATTGATCTTCAAATTCCCTTTTTCCAGTCTAAGGCTGCTTCCATGTTTGGTCCACAGCTCTTGTTTTACTCTAGTTTGCTACAGATTTTGTGAAGTGCATATGAGAGGGTATGAACAAATATGAGAGTGTATGAATAGGTATTATAGATGGATAGTTCCTAAAATATTTTTTATGCTTAAGCTTTAGGTAGAGGGCCATATGTTGTTCGATGTAGATGTTCTAGGTTGTCTCATAGTATGATTAGAAATGCATGGGAAATGAATATACACAGCGTGGGGTAAAGGGGAAAGTATTAAAAGATTTAATTGGAATAAATGCCTTAAAAGACATAAAATAAATTTGTGATGAAAATTGGTATGATTTTACATACCATAAATGGATGGACATAATTGAGTCAATTATGGACATCGTTAAATTTGGAGTTGATTGATAATTTGAATAGGGAAAGTAATTCAAATTGGGGAATGATTAATTAGGAGTAATTAATCGTCTAAGACACGAGGTTAGGCTCTTTTGTGGTGTAAGACTGCCCGGACCCGCCCGGCAAATCCAACTGCCACAAATGCCAGTCTAATGTGGGAGGTCATGGGCAAAAATTAAATACGTAACAATTGTAAAGATACGAGGTTAGGCTCTTTTGTGGTGTAAGACTGCCCGAACCCGCCCGGCAAATCCAGCTGCCACAAATACCAGTCTAATATGAGAGGTCTTTATGAGGTTACGGTCTTAATGAATTAAGAAACACTTAACCAGATAAACATGTAGTGGGACATGAGGGGGTTAAGTGGGTGCCTTGGGTGGCATCTGGAATCTAGTGGGTGCCTTGGGTGGCATTTGAAATACGATTAGAAATACTTAACCAAAATTGAAACATGTAATTGAAACATGTAATTGAAACATGTAATTGAAACATGAATAAGAAGTGGGTTAAGTGGGAAATACTAGAGGGGACCAAGCTTAGGGGATAGCTTGTGTCAAGTCATGGGGGCCCATTTCAACCAGTAACCCATACGTATCTTTGTGGGCTTGACCCAAGTCGAGGACGGGACACACATACTGGGCTTGACTGTAAGGGCCAAACCGGGTTAGCGGTAGCAACATAAGTCCAGCGGGTTCATATGCGTGTGTGGACCCGGGCTGGTAGGTAAGTCGTTGCATCGTGTAGGTATAAGCCATGCATCTCTGGTAGTATTGGGTTTCCACTTTGGGGAGTGATACACCCCACTATGGGACCAGCACGGGTATCTACGAGTTAGGGAGCCGATCGAATAGGGAAGGTAATGGGTACGACTAGTGGAGATAGGAGCAGGCGGCACCTATGACAGCAGCTAGGAGTACAGCTACCATATTATGAATATTGTAATTAGAATGGGGAGGGTAGTGGGTACCACTAGTGGAGATAGGAGCAGGCGGCACCTATGACAACAGCTAGGGGTACACGAAACTACCATTATTATTATCACTTATGTTCAGTAGGCAGGATCAACCTTACGGCGACTAGTGGTGGTGCAGTATACTAGTGGTGGTGATGTATAGCAATTATATCATAGTGTTGGTGTAGTTTAGTAATTATCTTACAGTGGGTTAGGTGCGCTTTAACGATATGGTTGTTCATCCTGTTTCCTTGTTTACTCTGCCATACTCAATGGTTCATGGTCATTTCCTTATTTTCCAACTTATGCCTTAGCCTAGATACTTTGGTAATTATATTGTTAAAGTTATCGCACTCTCCAGACTTTATGTCTGACCCCCTTTGTTTCCTCTTCTTTTCTTTCTTCCCTCCCCCCTTCAGGTGCTCAAGTTGGAACTAGCACCAGTGGAGCTTGATTTTGGACAACTGTGCTTCTTGCTTTTAGAAGATTGCTTGGATCACTGAAGTAAAGTTCAGCCTCTCTTTTATTTATGGTTATTTTGTATTAGGGATTATGTCTTTCAATTTATGTACTTTGATTTAGTCAAGATGGATATTATGTACTTAGCTCTGGTTTTGATGATGTAATCAAACATATGTATTTTCCGCTGCAATGAAATAAAGTTTTTAATTTTTCAAGTACTGTTTATATCTATCTTGTTGTTAAGTTTCTGTTCTATACTCACTTAAAACGCTCCATAGAAGTTAATGCATTCCCTTTGTGAGTAACATTAATGAATGTGGGGTGTTACAATGGCACCAATGGGGAGTGATGTGGAGTACAGTACAATTTTAGACGAAATTAAAGCGCATGGTATAATCAGCTGATGCAAATTGTTATTTAACGGTTAAGGCGCAAAAGTGAGTAAATTCACCGACTCTGATCTATTTAAATTATTATAATATTGATTGAATGTTGTGTGATGGTTTCTTAGGTAGATTATAATTAAATTGGTTGAATCATATATATATATATATATATATATCATTGCATATGTACACATCATTGGTTGAATACTGATTATAAGATTCCCTAGTAGGGAATCAGTGTTAATTGTTTGACTAATATCTGTGGATGCGGAAATCAGTTGGAGGGATCTAACTAGATTCCTAAATATTTATATATATTGTTTGTTTTATATATGTACTGTTTGAACCATCTTGAATGGAAAATCAACGTTATGTTGATTTAATAAATAGACGATATCGATTAAGAGAATAACAACAGTCGACCATAAAACCCATCGATTTGTTAAGGAGTTGATTGGCCGTCAGGCAAATCAACGACGATAATTATAAAAAAAATATATGTTTATAATTAAAGCGAAGTTTTAAATTATAATAGAAGTTCTATTATAAACTAGTATTTTAGAGTTCGTTTTTATAAAGTAAATAAAAACGATTGTTGACATTTAAATAAGTTTATAAAACAGAAATTATCCTACGATTAAATATTAGATAATTATTTAAGACAAAAAATTTAGAAATATTATTAGATTAAATATATTAATCTAATGGTAAGAAGTAATTAAATCAGTTAACGAATTTACTGATAGAATGAAGTTGATTTAAATCAACTATTTAATTGAAAAATGGTTATTAGATTAAATGGGTCTTCAATTAATCTAATGATAATAACTTGACAATCAGTTGTTTAACATTTATAATATTTCTCATTAATTATCTTTTTAATTAATGGAGTTTAAATGATGATTGAACTAATATAATTAGTATAAAGTGAGCAACTAATCTATTTAGATTAATGATGAAGTAAACTGTTTACTTCAGCAATGATAAAGTAAATATTATTTAATTAAATAATTGTTCTTAAATGGATTCCATTTAAGAGGATATTGAATTTAAAATAAATGTTACTTGAATTAAGTATAATGTTTCAAATAAAAGTAAACTGTCAGAAGACAAAGAATGTCAATAGATCTTGGTAAAGAAGTTATAAACAGAACTGTGAAATGAAGTTAAAGTGAAGAGTTAATGTTTAATATCAATAGTCATAAACAACTGAGTTTCAGAGTAAGGATATGGTATTATAAAGCCATAGTCCAAATTAAACAAGAAAAGTCAGATAGATACTATAAGTAATAAGGGATTAGAGTACAGACTTATATCTGTTCTAAGGTAAGAACGTTGTCGATCAAGGTCTGAGAGGTAAATAAAATACCCCATCTTGAACGGCTTCACTATTATCGAGGAACGATATCAGTTTGTAACGGAAAGAGATGTCAAGATTAGTATAAAGAGAATATGTCAGGGTATTGCAAGTCTTAGAACTATAGCGATAAAATAACGTTGTTGACTAGGCTTAAGCGTGACTGTTATGTCGAGATTAGTTATAAAGGGGAATATTACAGCGTATGACAAGTTTTTGAAATATAACGATAAATTAGCGTTGTTGACCAAACTTAAGCGTGATTTTTTTGTATAGCACTACTCACTAGGGAATGTAAATAGTTAGGTTTAAAATCCACTTATTCGGAAGTAATAAATAACGATGTTTGTCCAAAGAAAATGTAAGAATAAGTTTAGAAAGAGAAAGTGGAGAATCGTGTTAGAAAACGATGACAGCATTTCGATGTTCGAAATGTGATTAGAATTAAACCATTAGGATTTAGGACTAGAATTCTACGATGTCGAATGTATTAAAAGTAAATTATTTTTAGGAATTATAATCTGATAGGATATTTAATATTTAGTTCTAAAACAATAAATTATAGAAGGATATGAAATCAATATTAGTTATAAGCTAGATAGTGATTTAACAAGAAGTTGACTTTGAAACCGAGTTGATAAAGTGGAATGGGAATATAAATTATGAAAAGATTTCAGTAAACGAGATAAGGGTATTTATTACTTGAATAAAGAGTTATTTGATAAAGGTGTTCAGATTTCTATAATAGGAATGTTATTCACCTTTTAAAGTGAAAAATGTTTAAAAGTAAACGTTTGACAGATTAAATGTTAATAATGAAATTGGAAATATTTTTCCAATATAGTTAGGGTATATTATCCAAGTGTAGAAAATAAAGAACGTGAAAAGAATGGAAATGTTTCGAACGTTAATAACGTATGTTTTCTGGAACATGAAAGAATAAGAGTTTATAATAACTGGAAATGTTTCCCAAGAAGTGTAAAAAGGCTAAAACGGGATTTGATAAATATCTGGTAAAATATGGGAATTCGAACAATAAAAACGAATGTTAAATAAAAAGTACCCGTGTTTGTGTGATGTCTAGTTATACATTTGAATGAATATTGCTTTTACTTCGATGGTTAAATAACCGACTATCGAAGTGTTTTGACCATCGTTGTCAATACGGAGAGACCGGTTGGATATATTATCCGGAAACCACTCTGTATAGGCATAAGCGTTGCGAATTATATTATGCTAAAGACAATTGAAGACGAAGTGAAATGCAAGGGTCGTCCAGTTCCACAATGGTGCTTTCTTGTAACACCCCACCTCCGTTAAGGTCACTCACAAAGGGAATGCCTTAACTTTGGTGGAGCATTTTAGTAAACAGAACAGAAACTTACAAGACAGATAAAACAGTACTTGAAAATTTTTAACTTTATTACAGCGGAAACAGAAATTAATATGGTTACATCCTTTCAATTTCAGAATTCAAGTACAAAATATCAGTCTTGTACAAAAGCCTTCAAAATGCATGGTTTAAAATCATAATCCCCATGGAACGGAAGCTATACAGAGCCAAGCCATACTTTAAGCACTTCAAGCAAAGAGAAATCCAGGTCAAGCTAAAGTGTTTCCCTCCTTGGATAACCTGGGGGGGGGGGGGAAACGGAAGAAAAGAAGCGAAACAACAAGGGTCAAACAAAAAGTCTGGCAAGTCCAGTGACTTTCAGCATATGAACAGATAATAATAATATGATATGAACATAAAACTGGATGTGAGATAACTGTAACAGGTGTAGCAGATATAACAGAAAAACAGAATGACATAAACTATTGTTTTACACTTCTCTGCACTAATACTAGTATAACCGAATTAGGTGTCACCCTAATGTCTAAATTGAAGCAGGAACGGGTACAGAATACTTTAACAGAAACAGAATGCTAATAATGGGCCTTTACTACCCGATCAGAAACAGACAGAAGCAGAAACAGATTCATCCCTATGGAAACAGAATGTAGAATTAGGTGTACACTAGTAATGGGCCTTTACCACCCGAACAGACGGTACCACACAGAAACAGACAGGTGTTACCACCCAACAGAAACAGACGGTACCAACAGAAACAGACAGAACTAAGCGTACCCTAAAACCCTACCCCAAGCGATCGGCTCCCTAATACATAAATACCCTGTGTCGGCCCCACAGTAGGGTGTATCACTCCCTAAAGTGACAACCAATTGGCACAGACCTATTTACAGATGTCACGGCGTCTTACATCCTCAGAGGCAGGCCGGGATCCATGCACGCACATGACCCGGTTGGAACGCACCATCAACACCCCTCGCCATTATCAGAATGAACCTCTTATAATTAGTTCAGTAAGCGTGCCCGGACCCTACTTACTGTTGGGTCAAAGTTTTGATACCAGAAAGGGTTACTGACTAATATGGGTCCCAAACAACAGATGACACAAGTAATTCCCCTCCTAACCTTGTGTCCCCAGACTAACAGATTTCAGATTTGTCTAACTTTGTATTGGACGGGTTTACTACACCTATTAATCGCGTTGGTTTATCCCTATTTTCCCCAATACGTTTTAGACGTCATTCTTATCTTAGATTTGCATTAATTAATTATTAATACCCAGACCTCTCACATTAGGTCGCTAGCTTGTGGCCGCTGGATGTGCCGGGCGGTTCCGGGCAGACTTCTGCCACAAGCCAGACCTAACCTCGTGTCTTAAGCAGGTTATGACTAACTTCTCACATTAGAACCTATTGTTTGCGGCCACTGGATGTGCCGGGCGGTTCCGGGCAGATTTACGTCGCAAACTCATTCTAACCTCGAGTTAGCCATATTCATCTTTGCGGCCAATTAATTAATTATTTACCATTTATGCGCACGCCCAATATATATGCCAATTCAGATTATATCAATAACAGAATGATCACATCAACTCAACTGATATAGCAGATAACAGATTTTAGCAGATTGGGTGACTTAACAGATTTAACCGATTTAGCACTTAGCAGATTTTGGCATATAACAGATTAGGCATCTCAACAGACAAATTTAACAGATTTGGCATTTCAATCTAATTAGCAGTCTAGGCAATATAACAAAACTAGCAGTTTAGGCAAATTAGCAGATTTAGCAAATCTAATATTTCTAAAGGTTCTATTTACATGCCTTGCCTAGTCATAAATTAGGCCTAAATTCATATGCCTA
Organism: Allium sativum; assembly: GCA_030737875.1. Taxonomy (NCBI): domain Eukaryota; kingdom Viridiplantae; phylum Streptophyta; class Magnoliopsida; order Asparagales; family Amaryllidaceae; genus Allium; species Allium sativum. The sequence continues at coordinate 801,722,424 of CM060909.1, read as the reverse complement.
CATAATTTTCATGATGAACATATACTCCATGTTTGCATAAAGTTACATAGCACAGAATATGGACATAATTTACCATATAACATATGTTCCAATTTTTGTTAAACTAGCATTTTACAGCAGATTCACATGTAAATTATATCAAATATAATCATTAATTACAATGCATGCCATATATCCAAAAATTCCTATTTAGGTGTAATCACAATAATAGATATCCTAATTGATGTAAATCTTTACACCTAACTTTCCATATCCTTTTTCTTTTCATGTCATGAATCATAAAGCAAAATATACCCAACAATCTAAATCTTTAAATTATATCTTCTAAAAATCAGATCTTGACTTTTATATGCATTTTGTCCAAAGTCTCCAATCATATGTAAACATACAATGGTTCCTCTTTTCTTTTATCATAGAATATGCATAGATCAAAATCTAATTTACAACATATGCTCATCTTTTTCTAATTAATTACAGATCTAAATTACAACATACACTATGCATACAACATATATAAATTATATGTTCATAGTCAAATTTATGCATCCAATCCCAAGTCACATGTCCATTATATTTTATGCCTCAGACCTAAAGTCATACATTCAATTCAGTCTTGTCAAATTTCGCATCATTCATTATTTATCCCAAAATTTGCGTTCATACGTTCATCTCTTATGAGATTAGGCACAGGCTCGTGGTAGCCTGGCTATAGAAACAGAAAAGAAGAAAAGGGATACAGAACAGTCACAGAAAAACAAATCTGACAGAAGAGAATATATATACAATCTCAGATTCAGAATTAAAAACATATCAAAATTATAATTAACGTTTATAGCGGAAAATAACTGTACTTGCCTTGATTGGATTAAAGAAAGAACTTTAACTTGTTGTAGAATCTTTGCAGAAACTTTAATCTCTAGTTTGAATTGAGTTGCTTAGGCTGATGTTGATTATCTTCTAGTTTTAATTCCAGCAGAGCAGCGACGCCATTTTTATTTTTTTTTAGAAGAAGAGAGCAATGGAGGCTAGAGAATTGTGTAAGAAACCTAGGTAGAGTCTAGGGTCATTTTTATAGAGTTTATGAATTGATTAGGACCATCGATGTTTCTTGGATTGATCGTAGCCATTCATTCGAAAGAGAGACCAATTAGAGCCTGCCACCTAGCCCTAATGACAAAGCATGCTTCTGAAAATCGACCAACATAGACTAGGCCAGCCAGGGTGGACTGGGTTCGACCTGGGTCTGGACCAGGTCGACAGCCCTGTCGACAGCCCTGTCGACCTGGCTAGACCAGGTCGACAGCCCAGTCGACCTAGGTGCCTTAGGCGGGAATTTTCCCGCCCTGGCCAATTGGGCCCGATTTTTATTTTTAAACTTGTTTTTCTGAGCTGTTCGAATTTTAAACTTAATTCAGAAACTTCCGGAGGCTATATCTTCTTCATACGGACTCCGTTTTTCGAAAACTCGGACTCTATTTCGCGTATTTTTCCGAGACGAACGCAATGGCGTATCCCGTTTCCCTTAGTTCTTTGATTTCAAATTAATTATACTTTAATTTATGACTTTCACGGTTATAGAATACACGGGGTGTTACATTCTCCCCCACTTAAAAGGATTTCGTCCCCGAAATCTTCAAGTTAAGAAGAATGTGTCCTACCATCCAATCACCCATCTACTCAACCATCATCCACAAGCATCCATTGTCCTTAGAAAACTTCTAATGTTGTATGAACATATGCAAAAGTGTGTGTATATGTTCCTTATCTAATGCAAAGACCAGGCGGTCTACTGATTCAGTTGACCTCCTTAATGCGAATTATGTCAGTGCCATGAGTCCAACATGTATGCAATAGAATTCTAATGATATATATTATTTCTATATGAGTGCACAACCATTCACTCAAATGCAACATCCATGTGCTGAATCAACCATTTTGCATCCACAAGAATTGAAAAATGCTCACCCATCCATATGCAGTATGAGAGTGTTTTCGAGCCGATCTAGTGCCTAGTGTGTGCATATGCATCCACGGGCAACCACTAGCAACCACTTGCATCCACTTGCAACCATCAAACATAACATGTCTCAAACACATGTTTACAAACATTAGTTTCTACCTAAAGTTCAAATATTCGATCGATAGGATACAGTCGAATGATGGAAGCGAGTACAGATAGAACGAAAATTTGGTCCTCATTAGACATGGGTCCTAAGTATCGGCCCCAAAGACCGAAACCAACATCAAATTGACACCCAGAGGATTACCTTCTTTAGACAATGTCAAAACTGGAAATCCTATAAAAAGTATTTAGATATTTACAGATTACTGGTACAGATCAGGTTCCCTAATGATTCTTAGGAAGCTAAGCATGATAAAATCATACCCCACGAAAACTCAGAATGTATGCGTCATACTTGACGCCTAACACAGATATCCCTCAAACCCCAATCTCAAACAGATGATCCATAACCCTTATGGGTCTGAGTCTATAGCGGAATTCAGAAATAATACTAGTATTAAAGTGCAGAGTATCGATTACAAAATCAAAATACCAGAATCAGAAAAAGTCTTAACTCCATAATCAGATAAAGAAATTAAACCTACTATAGAAATTTTCCTATTTCTATCCTAGCCACTAGCCTCAAGAGTGTTCGCCTGCCCTCCTTGTCCTCGTCTCTTCGGACAGTCCCTAGTGAAGTGTCCCATCTCCCCACAGTTGAAGCAAGCGCCCTTCCTTTTTCTGCAATCCTTGTTCAGATGAGTTGAGCTCCCACAAGTAAAGCACTTTTTCCCCTTCTTATCTTCAGACTTCTCATCCTTCTGTGTTTCCTTTTTGGACCCCGCTTTCTTATTCTGTGGTTCTTCCTTCTTTGTCTCTTTCGGGCCCTTGTCTTCCTCGTGCAGTAGTGCCATATCCACCAATTTCTCGTAAGTTGCTCCCATGGGTACATGGGTCATGGCTAGGCTGTGCAGTGGCTCATTCAATCCTTTAACAAAGCGGAGAGCCTTTTTATGCTGAGTGTTGACTAAATCCAATCCGAATCTTGCTAGTTGGTTGAACTGGTTGACATATTCCTTGACCGTCATACTTCCTTACTTAAGAGATAAGAACTTTTCCAATTGTAAACTTCGTTCAGCTTGCGAGAGGAATTTTGTCTCAGACCTTGTTCTGAAATCCATCCATGTCTCAACTGGTCTCTCGGCGTTAGTGACTTCCCACCAGTAGGAAGCTTCGTCTTTGAGCAGCCATACTGCCAACTGTACCTTCTGCCTATCGTCCACCTCGAAGATAACGAATAGATCCTCAGTTTCTTTGAGCCAATTCCTTGCTTCTACGAATGATTCAGTTCCTTTGAAATCCTTCCCACCCATGGCCCTAAAATCTCTACAGATCTTTGAGAAAGCAATTGCACGAGGACGGGGTGGAGGAGGGGGATCATTTGATGGACCTGCAGCGGCGGTCCTAGCCTCAAGATATTGACGAAACCAACCGGGTACATGAACACCCTCTGGTATCTCAGATGCTTCAGACATGCTGGAACGAAAAAGGAAAGGTTCAATACAAAAAGGACTGAAGGAAGATATATGGCTCTTGGGGATCATGTTTTTCAAAATAAGCTTTATTTTTGAAAATACTTCCTTCCAAAACCTTTTTGAAAATAGTTTTCAAAAACTTTACCCAATCTGGTAACCTTCAGCTCTGATACCAAGTGTAACACCCCACCTCCGTTAAGGTCACTCACAAAGGGAATGCCTTAACTTTGGTGGAGCATTTTAGTAAACAGAACAGAAACTTACAAGACAGATAAAATAGTACTTGAAAATTTTTAACTTTATTACAGCGGAAACAGAAATTAATATGGTTACATCCTTTCAATTTCAGAATTCAAGTTCAAAATATCAGTCTTGTACAAAAGCCTTCAAAATGCATGGTTTAAAATCATAATCCCCATGGAACGGAAGCTATACAGAGCCAAGCCATACTTTAAGCACTTCAAGCAAAGAGAAATCCGGGTCAAGCTAAAGTGTTTCCCTCCTTGGATAACCTGGGGGGGGGGAACGGAAGAAAAGAAGCGAAACAACAAGGGTCAGACAAAAAGTCTGGCAAGTCCAGTGACTTTCAGCATATGAACAGATAATAATAATATGATATGAACATAAAACTGGATGTGAGATAACTGTAACAGGTGTAGCAGATATAACAGAAAAACAGAATGACATAAACTATTGTTTTACACTTCTCTGCACTAATACTAGTATAACCGAATTAGGTGTCACCCTAATGTCTAAATTGAAGCAGGAACGGGTACAGAATACTTTAACAGAAACAGAATGCTAATAATGGGCCTTTACTACCCGATCAGAAACAGACAGAAGCAGAAACAGATTCATCCCTACGGAAACAGAATGTAGAATTAGGTGTACACTAGTAATGGGCCTTTACCACCCGAACAGACGGTACCACATAGAAACAGACAGGTGTTACCACCCAACAGAAACAGACGGTACCAACAGAAACAGACAGAACTAAGCGTACCCTAAAACCCTACCCCAAGCGACCGGCTCCCTAATACATAAATATCCTGTGTCGGCCCCACAGTAGGGTGTATCACTCCCTAAAGTGACAACCAATTGGCACAGACCTATTTACAGATGTCACGGCGTCTTACATCCTCAGAGGCAGGCCGGGATCCATGCACGCACATGACCCGGTTGGAACGCACCATCAACACCCCTCGCCATTATCAGAATGAACCTCTTATAATTAGTTCAGTAAGCGTGCCCGGACCCTACTTACTGTTGGGTCAAAGTTTTGATACCAGAAAGGGTTACTGACTAATATGGGTCCCAAACAACAGATGACACAAGTAATTCCCCTCCTAACCTTGTGTCCCCAGACTAACAGATTTCAGATTTGTCTAACTTTGTATTGGACGGGTTTACTACACCTATTAATCCCGTTGGTTTATCCCTATTTTCCCCAATACATTTTAGACGTCATTCTTATCTTAGATTTGCATTAATTAATTATTAATGCCCAGACCTCTCACATTAGGTCGCTAGCTTGTGGCCGCTGGATGTGCCGGGCGGTTCCGGGCAGACTTCTGCCACAAGCCAGATCTAACCTCGTGTCTTAAGCAGGTTATGACTAACTTCTCACATTAGAACCTATTGTTTGCGGCCACTGGATGTGTCGGGCGGTTCCGGGCAGATTTACGTCGCAAACTCATTCTAACCTCGAGTTAGCCATATTCATCTTTGCGGCCAATTAATTAATTATTTACCATTTATGCGCACGCCCAATATATATGCCAATTCAGATTATATCAATAACAGAATGATCACATCAACTCAACTGATATAGCAGATAACAGATTTTAGCAGATTGGGTGACTTAACAGATTTAACCGATTTAGCACTTAGCAGATTTTGGCATATAACAAATTAGGCATCTCAACAGAAAAATTTAACAGATTTGGCATTTCAATCTAATTAGCAGTCTAGGCAATATAACAAAACTAGCAGTTTAGGCAAATTAGCAGATTTAGCAAATCTAATATTTCTAAAGGTTCTATTTACATGCCTTGCCTAGTCATAAATTAGGCCTAAATTCATATGCCTACATAATTTTCATGATGAACATATACTCCATGTTTGCATAAAGTTACATAGCACAGAATATGGACATAATTTACCATATAACATATGTTCCAATTTTTGTTAAACTAGCATTTTACAGCAGATTCACATGTAAATTATACCAAATATAATCATTAATTACAATGCATGCCATATATCCAAAAATTCCTATTTAGGTGTAATCACTATAATAGATATCCTAATTGATGTAAATCTTTACACCTAACTTTCCATATCCTTTTTCTTTTCATGTCATGAATCATAAAGCAAAATATACCCAACAATCTAAATCTTTAAATTATATCTTCTAAAAATCAGATCTTGACTTTTATATGCATTTTGTCCAAAGTCTCCAATCATATGTAAACATACAATGGTTCCTCTTTTCTTTTATCACAGAATATGCATAGATCCAAATCTAGTTTACAACATATGCTCATCTTTTTCTAATTAATTACAGATCTAAATTACAACATACACTATGCATACAACATATATAAATTATATGTTCATAGTCAAATTTATGCATCCAATCCCAAGTCACATGTCCATTATATTTTATGCCTCAGACCTAAAGTCATACATTCAATTCAGTCTTGTCAAATTTCGCATCATTCATTATTTATCCCAAAATTTGCGTTCATACGTTCATCTCTTATGAGATTAGGCACAGGCTCGTGGTAGCCTGGCTATAGAAACAGAAAAGAAGAAAAGGGATACAGAACAGTCACAGAAAAACAAATCTGACAGAAGAGAATATATATACAATCTCAGATTCAGAATTAAAAACATATCAAAATTATAATTAACGTTTATAGCGGAAAATAACTGTACTTGCCTTGATTGGATTAAAGAAAGAACTTTAACTTGTTGTAGAATCTTTGCAGAAACTTTAATCTCTAGTTTGAATTGAGTTGCTTAGGCTGATGTTGATTATCTTCTAGTTTTAATTCCAGCAGAGCAGCGACGCCATTTTTATTTTATTTTTAGAAGAAGAGAGCAATGGATGCTAGAGAATTGTGTAAGAAACCTAGGTAGAGTCTAGGGTCATTTTTATAGAGTTTATGAACTGATTAGGACCATCGATGTTGCTTGGATTGATCGTAGCCATTCATTCGAAAGAGAGACCAATTAGAGCCTGCCACCTAGCCCTAATGACAAAGCATGCTTCTGAAAATCGACCAACATAGACTAGGCCAGCCAGGGTGGACTGGGTTCGACCTGGGTCTGGACCAGGTCGACAGCCCTGTCGACCTGGCTAGACCAGGTCGACAGCCGGTTCGACCTGGGTGCCTTAGGCGGGAATTTTCCCGCCCTGGCCAATTGGGCCCGATTTTTATTTTTAAACTTGTTTTTCTGAGCTGTTCGAGTTTTAAACTTAATTCAGAAACTTCCGGAGGCTATATCTTCTTCATACGGACTCCGTTTTTCGAAAACTCGGACTCTATTTCGCGTATTTTTCCGAGACGAACGCAATGGCGTATCCCGTTTCCCTTAGTTCTTTGATTTCAAATTAATTATACTTTAATTTATGACTTTCACGGTTATAGAATACACGGGGTGTTACATTTCTATTTGTCCAGTCCCAGGACAACTTGTATAGACGAGTGTCTGGCAGAGTATTTCCAACGGTCACGCCGTTGATTTTTCGAATATACCAAGTTGGTGGGGAGAAGGTAACTTCTCTTTATTCTACACCCAGTGTTCATTTGTGTAATCAATATGTGATTATGGATTTGACGATGTGGCATTCAAAGTGAATGGTGATCAGATGTTCTGGAGATAGACGTAACCTCTAGCCTCACAACCAGGAAGTAACAAAAGTTAGGCTAGGCAGCATGGCTAGTTGGGCCATCCCTAAGCATGGTGTATTGTCACCGATCTAGAGAAAATTCATATTTATTCTTCTTTTTCGATTCTGTATCTTCGGATTACAGTTGGATGGCCAACAACCGTGGGTGGCAATATATTCGATACACTCAAGCTAAATGAGTGGTCGGTCATGTGTGGCCGGGTTGCAAGACGTTCTTGTTGAATCCCAATGTATACTCTCTAGAGTACACTGATCGGCAGGTGCTCTCATACCTTGTCTATTGGAATCAAAACTCCAATGAGCGCTCTGCGGATTTAGATTTTATATTATATATGTGGAACGGGAGATGCAAGCGCTCTGCTACTTGGATATTTATTTATTTAGACATACAAAGTGTCTTGGGTTATAGTAAGGTAAAAACCGTCCATGTTTATGTGTGGGCTGGTCTTACTATTATCCTTTTGTTTTCAGAAGGATTTTCAAAGTTAAAATATATGGTTGGAGTTTACTCACACCAGTCCCATGACTGACCCAGAGTTTATTTTGTTTGTGTTTTCCCTAAACTCTTGGGTTCCCAAATTTGTATGGGCAGTCAAATGTTCCAGGCTTTGCAGATTCACTTGAAGGAGCTTGAAGTATGAGGCTTCACCATTAGTTATTTAGAGATTATTTCCTTTGTGATGTATATGAGTATACTCTGATATGATATGTAAGATTCAGATTTGTAATTCAAAGTTATGTATATAATACATTTTATTGTTCCGCTGTAAGTTTCGTTTTTACTCTGATTCTGTTCAGTTGTATTCTTCTTCTTATATTCTATTAGTTCAATCTTATCTATCTCATCCTCTAACTTCTTTCTATAAATGATCTGAATTTTCATGCACTTTGAGTTGAATGTGTAGGATATTAGTCAGCTCAAATTGGTACGGATTTTCGGGCCATTACACTTAACTGTTTTTAAAAGGAGATAAATGTGTTCTATCTTTCAATTCAGATGACAATGCAAAAAAAAAATCCTTGACTAAAATTTGAGCTTGCTTATAATCTGATTGAGGAGATGGTTGCTTAAGGGTAGTCTAACCAATTCTGATAGACTATATGTGATCAACTCTAATAGACTATATGTGTACCTAATGTATGAACATGCTTAGTTGTCGATTAATCAGATCACTAGTTGGTTGATTGAATGAACTACCCTAGTTTAGATGTCCAGGCATGAAAAGGAGCTACGGCCATATACTTAAGGTACACATGTATATTGTACAACTCATGTAAGAATGGTTATTTAATGGATACTTTGCATTCCAAGCTTACCAAAATCTGAAATGTTCCAGTACCTTATTTGTTTGGGACACATGTGTGCATAAATCAGAATACTCCTATCCATAGCTCTAGTTATTAGGCGTTGTACCTCTCATGTCATTTATTCCTTAGGCCTGAAGTATAGTAGTTATTTTACTAAATAAATTTGCATTCTTACATAGGTTAAAACCAATGTGAACAAAGGATAAACAATTAATTTCCCTTATCTTATATATATACACTAGTGAGTGGCCTATGCTTCGCACATGGGCAAAGTGTAGTATTGATTGAGGTAATTGTTGTTTCGTAAGGAGTAGTTAATATGTTAAAGTTGATAAAGTTTGATGTAATGTGTTATAATCAAGTAAGTTGTTTTATCTAAGTACACTAATTTATATAATGATTTCTTAATATGTTGCATTAACTAATTTTCTTTTGTTAATCGGTATTGAATTTCTCAACGTATTCCACAAGTGTAGTCCATAGAAAGTGGAATTCAGGAGAAGAACTAGTGATCCATAATTTGTGTATCAAATCTTGTCTATATTAAACGTGCTTCATGTTCTCTTCTCTTGTATGCCAATGACTCACCACATTTTAAGTTGGGTAACGTTTTTTTTTCAAAAGAGAGAAAAAAAGATTTTAATATTCCTTTTTAAAGTTATATCAACTTGCAATTTTTTTCAACAATGGAGCTTCAATCTGTCTAGAAATAGCAAGAGTTATTCCAACTTTATTTTGTAGGATATACACTATTGCTTCTGCTAGCTCACATGAGTGAAGTGCATGCTTCAACTATCATGTTCATTCTTATGCGTTGTTTACTTAATATCCATATGCCATGCCTGCATCACGCAATGTGAATTCAGTCCTTATCCCCCACTTCTTTTTTTCCCATATTTTATCATTCGTACATTCTCATTTTCATGCACTGAGGTAAGCTTTACATCATACATGCTCCCCATGCCTCAATTATTGGCAAAAAATATATAAAAAATCTTATTAAATGACTGCATGTTTTGATGCATGACCGAAAAGCTACTCATAACACTTCCACCCCCTCTCTGTTTCGCAGCATGCTTCCAGTTGTTTGCATCCTATTACATGTTTTCATGTAGCACGTACTTTATCGCCCTATAACTCCAGTTTGTACATGCTTCCCTACAATATCACGATATTAAAATCTGTATATTAAATTATATATTGAACAAATATAATTATAACTTAAATTGTTAATAAATTCTTATAAATACCCGTATAACAACATACTATTATTTGTGAAATAGAGCAGCTTCGTTATAGGAAGACGTGAAATATTTCCAAATAATATGATTATTAGTCAGGATGTCAGCTTGAGGAACAAATCCAACTAATCTCTGTTCGTTTTCCAAAAACCAAAAGGTGCATATCTAACCCAGATCTTTTGCAAATATAATAAAGCCTTGATGTAACTTGAACGGTATCATTATAAACTGGTATAATTGTCTGGATTAGAAAATATAACTGCAACTCAAAACATCGGCAAACAACAGGGATGCACAAAAGCATATGTCCCTTTCCTAAAGAGTTAATTAATTGAATACCATTTTACAAAAGGTAAGAAATGTAACTCCTTACCAAATTATATATATCCGCTTAAGCATTTCACATCTCTATTGCACTCTTAACATGCCAACAGGGAAACAGTGCACACTTTCCTTCTCCAAAGTCATCCATTCATGTTATCATGGATCAATATTCCTTCCTAATAACATATATCTCATCTAATTATCCAGCACTCTTCCTTGTGTTGCTACCTTCTCAGTCCTAGCTTTTGTTCTACCAACTAGCTTTCTGCTGCTAAATACACAAAGCTTCAAGTATTTATAACACTTACCCTTATTTTCATTACACAACCAATTTCCTTCCTGTCTTCATTTTTAAGAAGCTTGTCTATTTTCACCCACTTAATACATTCTCATACCTCTAAATTATTTAACCACAATACACTCCCATTCAACAATCGTTCCGAAAAAACATACTGAGTTGAATGTGGCATTCACCTGACTCGCATATTAGTGCCATTCTTCTGACTCACATTGCAGACTGTAAATAGATACCGAACTCACTTCAAACAAATGAAAATAAATCATGTAAGTAGATATCAACACCGTGTAAATGAGATATGATCAATCAAAGAGGAGAGTAGTTCTCTAACATGCATCATTGATGGTTCAAACAGATCATTCCCAATTTGATCATCTTAGTCATGAGAATTTCACTGTAGCAACAAACATCTGTCCTTGGACTCAAGCAGGTAGCTTGAGTGGTTAAACCAACATATTTCTCCACTATATGTGTAGGAGGAGGTAAATTTTTTTTAAAAAAACCTACGGATCATCGATGCAATAATCATAAATCAATATTATTACCTGCAACAGTTATACATATTATTCAGGAGCGACAATAAAATACAGAACATGAACCGACAGTGGTCTCCAGCAGAATGAAATTTATTTTTATTTCACCATGGTTCATTCAAGATAACTACTCCTAACATATAAAAGAAGATATATCAGCATTGCCGCCTGTGGAAACGGGAGGTAAAGCAGCCGGGACAGTAGTTTAATCGTAGTGTTATCAATGATGAAGAGAATGCATATATGACAACACATTGTCATGAAACAAAATATTGTGCAACCCATGTGCATACAGATTAAGACAACATTTGGGACAAAATCGATTATATTAATGGATGATTTTAATGTCAGAGGACATTAACTTAAAATGACATAAAATTGTGCTTACTTTGTATTTGGTATGATTATTCAATGCATAAAAATTAAGTGGCGTCTTCCTCATGTTATGCACAAAGAAAGTCATAAATTTTGTTAAGCATTCATTTTTTTTCCAGCGGGTAATCAACAAAATGATGATAGCATTTATTTCTCCTCATTCATGCAGTTGTATTTTTTTAGCTTGTCCAATGCTAGGACCGACCTTCATTTGGCTTTGCCAAACTTGCATATATGCAGTTAAATGGTGACATTGACACAGTATATAAAGATAGTGTAAAATAGGAATCTAACCATTGAAGCAAATGGACATTAAAAAACAATGTAAATTTTTTAGGAATATATAGATCAAAGTAATAAATTATAGTTATTTATATACGACATTTTCTAGTATGTCTGATACTATTGTCCCTCATAATAAAGGTACTAATTATAAAATTTATGTTTTGTAAATACCAAAGTAATGTGTTAAAATTATGTTTTGTAAATACATATGTAATGTGTTAAAATTATGTTTTGTAAATACATAAATTAAAAGGTAACTTGCTTTTGATCAAAATCAAGTAACATTAAGGTATGTTAATCTATTTTCATAACGTAAATATAATTCAGTTATCATCAAACATACAGTGGTAGAGATTAAATTTAACGTTGGAGGACCAAATGCTGTTTAAAAATTCATCTTTTCTAGGTCGGGAATGGAAAAGAAAAGAAAAACGTAGTTTAGCCTATGTTCTGTCATAAATATTCAAGGAAAAAACACTAACTTATGTGAGACCACTGTTAAAATATCAATCAAAAGAGGAAGTTGATGCAAATTATGTACACATTGGTTGGATCTGGATGAAATAGTCAATTAACTATTGATATGCGGTTGATTACACTTTTTTGCATTATAATTAGGTATCATTCATTGTTAATTGGTTATACAATTATAGATAAAGTAAACCCAAATCAAAATGAAGGATCATAACTGCATGAAATTTAGTTTTTCACCAAAACTTTCTCAAGATGAAATGAAACTGATACTAAAATTACTGGAGTAAACAAAACAGTGGGGAAAAAAGGTACAAAGAGTAGTAGGAAGAAGTAACAGAGATCTTACAAAACAAATGCATGTTTCGAATACTATATATTAAAGTGTAAGCCTCTGTTAGTGGCAGGGTCAGGGGAAAAAGTGCGCAATGAAGAAAGGTGGTGACAAAACTGACACCTTCGTACAAGAAGCAAAGGCCTAAAAATTGACAATAACGACAGCTGAAAACATTCGTACAGGAAAACTACCAAGGTATAAACAACTCGACACAATGAAAATACATATTAGTTTTTGTTAGACCAAAAAGTGGTACTAACATCCAAATTGACTAAAATCGAAATAAAATAAGATCAAAAGTAAAATGGAGACACAGAATTTATAGTGGTTCGGCGTCGAAAAGCCTACGTCCACTTTGTAATCACTATCCTTGATGATATAGATGCAAGTACAATGAGATATTCACTCAATTTCACTCACAACTCACGTACATTCATTCAATTATCACAAAATAAATGTTGAATGATGATTTGGATTATCTGGTAATGCTGGAATTCGGTTTTTTGAAAGTGTCTGAACTCTCAAAGTGCCTAAAAAAGATCCTTCTCCATGTATCTTGACGGGGTATTTATAGGTGGAAATTCACTGAGAATTTGGTCCGGATCGGAGCCACGTGTCTTTCATTCCATCGTTCTCGGGCTCGGATGGATTCCAGTGCTGACAGCGCATCAGAGTAGTGGTTATCGTGGGTAGGAAATGGTCATAACCACTCCGAACATTCAGGAGATTGTGGGGTGAAGGGATATGGTGTATTGGGATCGGTTCGGAGGAGAAAGCAGAAGGGGTTCGGATCGGGGCATCCGATCCGACCCGACCTGAGCTGAAACTGAGTCCATGTCCATTTTGCTCTGTCCCGTCCCGAACTGGTAGTAGCCCTCCGATCCGACTGGCAGTAGCTCTCCGATCCGACCCGATGCCTTCTAAGAAGAGATGTTCTTCAACGCTTGACATCTCGACTTTGTGTTGCCTAGTTCACAAAGTAGGCTAATATTTTGCCCCCTCAAATGATGCTTCTGTTGAAAACAGAGCATGCTTTGATTGTCATTGCACAGTGTCTTCCTGAAGATGAAATCCTGTTCGGCTCGGGCTTCGACCCGAACAGCTCCTTTTCATTTTCCGTTTCATATTGGGCTAGCAGGCTATAATGCGATGCTGGGCTCTTGATCCGGTCCGAGCGAAAAAATAGGGTAGGAATACGAGGGGTCAATGCTAATATATATATACATCTGTCATTCGTCTGCTTTCTTCTTCCACTTTCATTATTCTCGTTTTCTAATTCTCATACCGAACCCTAATCCTCAAAGAATCTCGAAATTCTTGCTTCTATTCTTGAAACAAACACATAGGTAGTCTCGAAACCCTGAATCTTATCGTTGTAACTGTCTTTAATCAAGATTTTGCGGTTAATTTGAGCAAATTGGGCATATTCATAGCATGGCTCCGATGCCGTGGTTTCCTCCTTCCTCGCCGTCGTCGCTGCTGGCTCCGCCACCACCTCGAGGCGCTGGGAGGTTGGAGATGATATATGCTCATTCCCCTGTGGAGTTTTGGAAATCGAATCGGGTTTGACTGTGGTTGAGGATGAGGAAGAAGATACAGAACATAGAGGATCGGTTCGGGTGAAGAAGTATGGGGGACGTAGGAGAAGAAAAGGATGTGAGGTTTTTAGTACCGGATCGGGTTGGAATTAAATATGAAAGAGGGAAGGCGAAGTCTACCAAGCCGGATCGGGTCGGAGTTAAATGTGAAAAAGGGAAGGCGAAATCTACCTAGCCGGATCGGGTCGGAATGTGGATTAAAGAAGGGATGTTGGGACTCAAGTCCATCCAATCCGCTCCGAATACATAATCCCGAACCGATCCGATTAGATACCACTTCTGACCAAAACAAAGCATTACCTCCGATCCCATCCAATCATTTACACCCGAACCGATCTGAAGCAGCCCCATTTCAATACACAAGAGTCTGTCTAATTGGCCAAATTAATACTTGACATAACTTCCAATTTCACGAACAGTTAGGATAGTGCCCTGCGAACATAAATGGACATCAAGATTTGCCTTGAACCTTATTACTTTGCCAAGATTTTGCGTCGCACTTTCAAACGTTAACTTTACATTTTCTACATACACTGTTCACACTTTAGTTTATACACATACACGGGGGGATACGGGCTAATTTACTCTAACTTGTGCTATTGTTTCTTCAATAGTTTCGTGACCATGACATCCAGACGCTCTTCTAGATTAGCAGAGAAGAAGGAGGTCCCAGAGACATCCAACAAAATTACTCTTAAAGACATATCTTCTTCCTCGGATCCAGAATGGGATGACGAGGGCTCAGACTACGAGGTTGAAACTCGCGAAAGCGACAATGTGTCTTCTGAGGGTGGAGTTTCACTGGGTTGTGAAGAGGAAGGAGGGATTGGCGATGACCGAGCTCCTGATGAATTTGAGTCTGCCATCATACTGGATTCACCTCAAGATTCCGTTGAATCAACAATCGACAATGAGAGACTTATCCGAATACGACTAAAGTACGGGATACCCAAAGGGGATACCTTGTTGCCATCAAAATCTGATCATCCCCACAACCCTCCGGAGGGGTATATGGCAATCACTCGATTGATGTGCATGGTCGGGGCTATCCCTCCATTTTCTCCTTTCGTCGTCGATTTTCTAAGACAAATGCGGATTGCCCCCATGCAGCTGCATCCCAATTCCTACGCTTACTTGTACACCTTATATGTAGCATACCGTGAGATCTTAGGCATAGAGCTCACTTTTGACGACGTTCACTTCTTCTATAACTTCAAGCACCGGACTCGAGAAACTCCTTCTTTCTGTTACTTCGAATCTGTCCCTAAGAGGAAAATAATTCCAGCACCGTTTAGTAGTAAAGCGGGTGACTCCAAGCTGGAATGGTTTTATGTAAAGCAACAGCCAAGGTGTGCTAGGAGATGGACAAAATCAAGTAAAGCACTGGTTTTCTAAATCTCGACTCTGTACATTCAAACCACCGCATTAATTCGTCTTTCTTTTTGTTTGCAGTTGATAACCCGAAACAAATATCGGACCAGGCGTTCTTTGATCGGATGCACCGACTCCTTAATGGTGATCAGAAGTTTTTAACTATTGATGAGGTCCTTAAGGACGAATATCTTCATCTTCATGGGTTGATGTCCATTACCCATAGCATTGGTCACGGGACGGGTCCATATGTATATATTCCTCCAGTGGACGTAATCCCAGAAACGGGCGAAGGTTCGAGAGCTCCTACAGTGCCTCTTCAGGCTTCACCCTCTCCATCTTCTACTCAAAATGATGAATTAGCTTACATGGCCGAAAAGCACCACGAAGGGTATATTGTTCCCGAGGATGCCATTTCTCCGGAAAGGTCAACGTCTTCCAAAGAACTACCGATTGATGGTTCTGAGGGAGATGTCCCTAGCACCGATGACCCACTATTTCAGGGTTTGGGGGATCTCCCCTTACTTGAAACTATTTACACTTCAGAGGATTTTGGGAAGAATCCTTTAGTTTTCACTTCTTCCGAAGAGACCACTCCTGCTAAGGCCAAAGAGCCCGCTCGTACTAGTCTGGCATCGGACTCGGGTTTGTCGGGGGGAAAACACCACTTAGGACGCACTTAACACAATAGCACCACAACTCACAGCATCATTCTCTTCATGAAAGTATTGATCCTGAATTTCATTTGTCTTGTTGTGCAGGCACGATGTCCCGATCCTATTATGACATCACGAAACTCCGCCGCAGCATGTCTAATCCGCCCTATGATACTGAGTATGATCATCGCGAAGATCGTAGTAGGGAGGATAGAGGCCCTATGATCCTTATCGATCGCGGTCCTCACGCTCTCGCTCTCCTGTCCGGACAGACCCAGATCGGTATAAAGGTTACCAAGGTCGTCGGGAAGAGGACAGGCCGCAATCAAAAGACTCAACCTCTTCTCAAGAAAAGCGCAGCAGGGAGAGGAGTCCGCCAAAAGATACCGAATCATGAAGCAAGCGTAAGGTTCCCGCTAAACGGCCTAGAGCAGATAAAGAGGCCATTGAGCCCTCCACGCACAGGGATACTGACCTGACATTCCCCGCCCCTCCACCGCTAGATGCTGAAACTGCAGTTAAGTGGGCGTATCTGGAGGAGCAATTTCCTGAACATTACTTCGAAAACTTGACTTTTTTACCTACTCTTGAGCCTATTTCTTCAAGGTGGGCAGATGAGGCCAAAGCAAAGATAGATGCGGTCGAGAAACAGTATTCAGAAATGTTCAAGTATTCGCGCAGCCTTTCCAGAATCATCCGCACTTTAATCACGAATGCTGACTCGATGCAAAAAACCGCAGAAGACGATGCAAAGGCCTTAAAAAATCTAGGAAAAGACTTGGAGGATACACAGGCCCAGCTTGTTGTTGCTCAACGGGATGCTACTAGCTTCAAACAACAATTTGAAGATCTGCAAAAACGCTACCATGATTTGCTTGAGTCCCATACCCAAGAGCGTTCGAAATTGAAGAAACAAGCCGAAGATGCCAAGTCAGATGCTGCCAAAACGCGACTTACTTACGCTAAACTTGAGCGGGAGAAGGCCGAGTTAGCGAGGAAGAATGCTGAATTGGAAAAGAAAAACGTTGACTTGGCTTCTAAGCTAGCGGAGGCGGAGAACAGGGCTGCCCTAGCGGAGGGTAACGTCGAATGTGCTATCAAGTCCGCTGAAGAGGCCCGCAAACAACTGTCAGAGGCTGAGGGAGAGGTGCATGGTTTCGGCGAATTAATGATTGAATTCTTTGCGCATATTATTCGTCGCCGGAACATTTCTTGGATTGAACATTATCCATCTACCCTAGTCCAAGTATGGAGTCAAATCATTGAGTGGGAGAAAGAGGAGCTCAAGGTTGATTCCATTGACGAGGACAAGCTGATGGAGAAATATTTACGAGATGATGAACCAGAACGCCTAGCTGAAGGACGCCGCCTCATTGCTGTTGTTATGGACGAAGAGAGGCGGAAAGCCAAGCAAAAGAACATTCCTGAGGCTGGTTCTTCCTCTACTGCCCCTGAAACTTCTGAAGTAGAGGGATATGATCCTGAAAACCCGGGGATCCCTCAGACATCTCTTTTATCCCCCATACCCGAAACGGCATCGGAGACAGCAGTCACTCCAGCCGAGAAGTCTTTGGAAGGAATCTCTACATTTTCACCTCAATTCGTCAAAGCTATCTCTACCTTTCATCACGTAATTGAGCAATCGATGAAGAACCCATTATTTTCTCCTAAGTTGATAACTGTTACTTCTCACTCTGTAGGTATTGAACCGTCCGAAAAGACAGATGTGTCCCAGGGAACCGCCTCTGGAGCAGAGCCTACGGAGAAGGCTAAAGGGGGAAAAGACAAGGCTGCCCCCATAGATTCGGGGGTAGGAATTGAACCGTCCAAGGCTGACACTCCTCATGATGATGAAATGATAGATGCCTTAAAGGATGATGGCGGCAACAGGGGACATGAGGAAGACCCTGAGGTGGCTATAGTCGGGGAGTCGAAATGCGCCGATGATGTTACCTTAGCTGCACTGAAAGCTGACCAAGATAAACGCCTGCAGCTTAAATCTGAAGACTTAGACCCTGAAAGCCTTAAGCCTCTCGCAAAAGTGGATGTGGGATCAAGGTTAGTTGTTAAGCTTTCGACTAGATCTATTACAGAGGAACTTGCTAAAAAGTCTTCTCTTGATTCCAGCGCTCCTCCTTCCGGGAAAAGTTAACTGATTCCAGCACTTCAGCTTCAGGGAAGAAAAAGTCAAAGCGCATCTTGACGGAGGCTGAAAAAGAGGCGAGGGATGCGGAAAAAGCTGCTAAGAAGTCCAAGCTCTCTTCGAAGTTTAAATGATGGAGTGTCTTGCGTTATTTTAGCATTTGATTGACCCATAATGGTTGCTGCAAGGGTGGCCCTTGCACCGTCTTTTTGCCTGTTTTCCTGTACAAATTCATTCATTTGTAAATAAAAATAATTCATTTTCTGCAATGTCTGTTAGTTATCAGTTTTGCACTTATGCAAGAATGCATGTCCTACTATAGTTGTGTAATGAAGTTATGGTGGGGGGAAATATGTGTATACATATATGCCCCCAGTCAATCTTGAAAAACTATTCAAGATTTAGTCAAACAGTCTGAATGTCCCCGATTCTCCGACGAGGTCACATTCTTTGTGTCGTTGATGCCTGTCGTTTTTTCTGGCATTTTTTATACTCTCCTGTCTTATACTCAGGTTAGAGTTCTTACTGAGGCGGTCTCTTATCTGGGTGCACCTTCACGCCTCAGAGGACGTCGTCTTCCCGTCCTTTATACTCTCTCTCAATTCTCGAAAGTTAGAGTTAAGAATGTCGTCTTCCCATTCTTTTATGTCTTATCGCACAAACAGTCGTTGTGCTTGTTCCTGCGTATAAACTGTTTTCAACCTTTCAGGTTTTAAATCATCTTATATTCCATAATCGCAACAGAATAGTAGTTGAAGGTATATAATGCAGGAAAGTAAATGACACACGATATTTTTATAGTGGTTCGGCTAAGTCGTAGCCTACATCCACTTTATAGTTCTTTGTTCATAACAACAGACTTTTCTAAGGCAAGTCGTGCCTTTTTTACAGAGTTCATAAGGAAAACAGCAAAGAGTACAACATTCCTAATTCAAATATCGCATCAAGTGTTGGGCATTCCATGCCCTAGGTACCTCTTCGCCGTCTACGGTCGTTAACTTGAAGGTTCCTCCTTCAAGTTTCCGTTGGATGACAAAGGGTCCTTCCCACTTTGGACCGAGGTGAGGAAGGGATGGAAGGACTCGCTTTAGCACCAAATCTCCCGGTTCAAAAGTCCTAAGACGAACTTTTTTGTCATAATAGTGTGCCATCTGATGTCGATGTCTTGATGCATGCAAGTTTGCTTCGTCCCTTTTTTCTTCGATTTCATCAAGAGACTCGAGTAAGAGTGCCCGATTCGTCATTGGGTCATAATATGTCACCCTGTGGGAGGGAACTTCAAGCTCTACTGGAATTACTGTTCTGAACAAATGAGAGAGAGAAAGGGGTATGACCGGTAGCTGTCTTAAACGTTGTCCGATATGCCCACAAAGCTAAGGGCAATTCATCAACCCATTTTGCTTTTGCGCGTTCTAATCGTTTCTTGAGGATGGATTTTATGACTTTGTTTATTGCTTCTACTTGCCCATTCGACTGTGGATGAGCGACTGCAGTGTACCGTTTTTCGATCTTATATTTCTGGCAGAAATTTTTGAATTCGGCACCATCGAACTGGGTTCCGTTATCAGTTATAATGGTCCTTGGGATCCCAAATCGGCATATAATATTTCTAACCACAAAACTTATCACCTTTCTCGCCATGATTTTGGTTAGGGGCTCAGCTTCCACCCACTTCGTAAAATAGTCCACGGCGACTATTGCATATTTCGCTCCTCCTTTAGCAATTGGTAGAACTCCGATGATATCAATTCCCTACATGGCAAAAGGCCAAGGACTCACCATCGATCTGAGTTGGGTCGACGGTGCTCTGGGGATTTTGGCGAATCTCTGGCACTTGTCGCAGCGTCGTGAATAATCAGTTGCATCTTTATTAATTATGGGCCAGAAGTATCCATACCGCAATATCTTTTTTGCTAAAGTCTGACCTCCTGTATGATCTCCACACTCACCTTCGTGTACTTCTCTTAGTACACGTTTGATGTCGTTGTGTGCTATACATCGTAACAGGGGCATAGAAAATCCTTGTCTATAAAGAGTATCAACTTGAAGGATGTATCTGGTGGCCTTGCGAACTATAGCCCGTCTCTCACTCTTCTTTGATGGGAGTATCCCATTCTTAAGGAAATTCTTAATTGGGGTCATCCACGACTCCTTCTCCGGTTCTGCTTCGAAAGCGAATTCAATTTCCATCGAATCAAAACTTGGCGATTCCAATGTTTCAATGGGAATTATTTCGGTTTCTTCCGGGTTGTCGGAACTAGCTAGCTTTGCTAGCCTGTCTGCTTTCTGGTTTTCGGCTCTTGGGATATGCGTTATGTTATACTTCTCTAGGTTGCTCAACAGCTTTTCCACTTTCCCGAGATAGGCGATAAGTCGAGGTCCCCGAGCCACAAACTCCTTTCGCACTTGGCAAACAACTATTTTGGAGTCGCAGAATATGTCCAATGTCTTTACTCCGAGTTCTTTAGCAAGTTTCAGCCCGGCAATCAGGGCTTCATATTCAGAGTTGTTATTAGTCGCTGAAAATTCTAATCGTAGAGCGTAATATAACGACCGTCCCTCAGGAGTAACTAAGACGATTCCAGCTCCGGACCTTCGGTCGTTCTTGGCTTCATCTGTGTACAGCTTCCATGGATCTAATTTCAACTCGTCCTCTGACTTGACCATTTTGTCATCGATCATTTCCTCCTCTGGGATTGTGAACTCTGCTATAAAGTCAGCCAGAGCTTGCCCCCTGATCGACCTCCGCGGCTGAAAATTTAAATCAAACTGACTTAATTCAATATTCCATTTGATCAAACGCCCCGATGCTTCGGGTCTTTGCAACACCTGCCTCAGAGGCTGGTCAGTGTATATGGTTATTGGGTGAGCTTGGAAATAGTGACAAAGTTTTCGGGAGGCGATTAGGAGGCTGTAAGCGAGCTTCTCAATCCTTGGGTAATTGCGTTCTGCAGCTGCCAATTTCTTGCTTACATAATATACCGGCCTTTTCACTTTGTCTTCTTCTCGGACCAAGGCTGTGCTAACAGCGTGAGCCAAAACCGCTAAGTAAACAAATAACTCTTCATGATCCACCGGCTTTGACAAAATCGGTGGCTTTTCTAGTAATTCCAATAAATTTCGAAAGGCCTCAACACAGTCCGGAGTCCATTCGAAGTTCTTCTTTCCCCTTTTAATCAAGTCAGAAAAT
This sequence comes from Allium sativum, assembly GCA_030737875.1. Taxonomy (NCBI): domain Eukaryota; kingdom Viridiplantae; phylum Streptophyta; class Magnoliopsida; order Asparagales; family Amaryllidaceae; genus Allium; species Allium sativum. Next base: position 801,700,838 of record CM060909.1, on the reverse strand, counting down.
GGGACGCATTTGTCCATTGCTTTGGAGATAAATCTACTCAACGCGACTACTTTCCCTGTAAGACTTTGGACATCTTTGATTTTCCTCGGTTTTTCAATGTTTCTTATCGCTGCTATTTGGATGGGATTGATTTCAATCCCTCGAGAGCTCACAATGAAGCCTAGAAACTTTCCTGATGCCACTCCAAATGAGCATTTCAAAGGATTCAACTTCATCCGATACTTTCGCAGGATACCAAACATTTCTGCCAAGTCTTGCGTATGGCTGGAGGACTGTTTCGATTTGACAAGCACATCCTATTCACCAAGCGTTGATAAGTGGCTCCAGCGTTTTTCAATCCGAACGGCATGACCACATAACAATACAACCCCAAATTTGTAATGAAGCTCGTATGTTCTTGATCTGGCACGTGCATAGGAATCTGGTTGTACCCGGAATATGCGTCCATGAAAGAAAGAAGTTCGTGTCCCGCTGTCGAATCTACAAGCTGGACAATTCTGGGGAGTGGGAAGCTATCTTTCGGGCAAGCTTTGTTCAAGTCTGAAAAATCAATGCAAGTCCGCCACTTTCCATTTGGCTTCTTTACTAAGATGGGATTCGATATCCAATCGGGATATGTCGAATCTCTAATAAATCCATTCTGTCTCAGCTTCTCCACTTCTTCTTTTAGAGCTGCCGACCTCTCTGGGCCCAGCACACGTCTCTTTTGCTTTACAGGCGGGTGTTTTGGGTTTATATTTAGTGAATGGCTCATGACGGATGGCGATATCCCACACATGTCGGCGTGGGTCCAGGCAAACACGTCCAGGTTTGCCTTCAGGAAGTCAGTTAGTTCTTTGGCTCGATATGGATCCAACTGGGATCCAATCTTCAAAACTCTTGTTGGATCAGCTTCGTCAATGGGTATGTCCACTGTCGCTTCGTTAGGAGTCGCATTTCTAGCCTCTGGTTCCTCATCTTTTCTGGGATCCAAGTCTTTAGGCGTTCCTTTGGGCAACTCCTTCGGGGCCGATCCCTCTAATTGCTACGCCGAGCCCTCCTTTGGAGGAGGCGAGGCACCTTTATTCTCGATGTTGAGTCCCTTCATCAACATCTTTAATTCGGAAACATTGCAAGCCCGTCCGGAGACTTGATCTCCTCTCACTACTCCTGTTCCGGCTTCAGTTGGGAACTTAAGCAATAAACACCAAGGGGCGATGCAGGCCCTGAACTCTGCAAGGGCAGGCCTTCCCAAGAATGCGTTGTAGGGCGAATCTACGTCCAACACTACGAACTGAAGCATTCGTACTCTTCGGCGTTCCCCTTGCCTCAATGTTACGGGCAATTCTATATACCCCATCGGAGCTGTCGATGCTCCGTTGAAGCCTCGGATCCAACCTTCGCCTGGCTTCAAATCTTCAGACTCAAGTTTCATCTGATCTAATGACTTTTTAAATAAAATATTAACAGAGCTTCCATTATCTACTAGCACCTTATGAACCAATGCTGGTCCAATGGTGGTGGTAATGACCATCGGATCGTCGGTGGGTGACTGGATCCCAGTATTGTCTCTGCTACGGAATACCACGTCATCAAACATTGTCCTCTGTTGTTTCACAGGGGCGATATCTTCCAAATCATCACATTCATCCACATCTACATGCTTAGCTGCATTAACGTATTGGTCCATTGCTCTAAAACCGTGGATAGCTGAATGGGGTCCACCGACTATGGAGTTAATAACAATTCCCTAGCCTTTCTGCTGCACTGTAGGCTTAGGAGCAGATTGGTTCTGATTTGGAGCCTGTTCTCCTTGCCCCCTGTCTCTTGGGGCAACCTTATATTCATCCAATTTTCCTTCGCGCAACAACTTCTCAATCACGTCTCTCAAATGTCGATATTCATTTGTTGAATGCCCATGAGTTCCATGAAACAAACAAAATTTTCCAGTTGCGATTTCTTTCTCCGTTGAGTCTCGAGGTGGCGGTCTTTTATATTGCAAAACATTGTATGTATCTAAGTAAATGTTCTCCAGAGTGTCGTTCAGCGGTGAATAATTCTCATAAGTCTGGAACCGGGGTCTTCTGTTAGGATTACTTCCTCTATTACTATTTCTTCTGTTACCATTCGTGTTACAGTTGTTGTTGTTGCCCCCGTTTCCATTATTGTCGTTTCCACTCTTGTTTCCCACATTCACCTCAACTTTCCCAGAACTTTCTCCAGACTGCTTCATGGCGACATTACTTTGAACAGTTTCTTTTGAAGCTGCTCCAGACTTTCTCTTTCTGTTTGCCCTTGCCTCCTCTCGTCTTAAGTGAATATCGGCCTTTTCATAGAATAACTATCTCGTGGGAGGTGGCTTCCCAGAAAGATAATCTCCAAACTCGGAGTCAGGATCGACTCCTTCCATCAAAGCCATCAAGATGGAGGGTTCGTGCGGGTCACTGACTTCTGTCACAGCTAAGTTGAAACGGTCGAGATATGACTTCAAAGACTCGCCCGACGCTTGCTTAATTCTTGATAATTCAATGACACTCTTAGACTTTCGGGCATGGAGTCGGAACTGATTCATAAAACGTTCGCTCAATTCCCTAAAATTCGATATCGACCGAGGGGGAAGTCGGGTAAACCATAGCAGCGCCACGTCTTCTAAATAGATCGGGAAGGCTTTACACTTCACTGCATCAGGGGCAACAGCAGCATTCATGAGCCATGCGTATCGCATCAAATGTTGTCCCGGATCGGTTCTCCCATTGTACTTGTCCATTTGCGGCAGGTTAAAACGTCCGGGAAACTGAAAGTTGAGGATGTTGTCAGGGAGTATGGCTTCGCTCAATGCCATAATCTTCATTGGTGTAGTTTCGGCTTTCAGACATGATCTGGCGTACCATAGTCCATACGTCAGCATTGGTCAGGGGCCGTTCAGGCTCCCTGGCTCTGGTATCCGGGTTCCCTCTGGGCTCTTGATCAGGGGACGCCCTCCTTCTGATGTTCGGGTTTCCTCTGGGCTCCTGATCAGGGGACGCCCTCCTTCTTCGAGCCGCTTCTGCTCTGCTTCGTTCCCTACGCTCCCGGTCGATCTCGGGAGGAAGGGGCTGGAGCATTTGTCCCTGAGTGGGATTGGTAAGGTTAGGGTCTCTAGGTAATACATGGGATCCCTACATTGGTAACAACACAGGCTCTCTCAAGCTTGGATCATTGGGTCCTAGTACCCGTGCAGCGTCCTCGCGGGACCCCAAAGATCCGAACGTCAGCTGCTCCAAGTTCTGAGGTTGTTCGAGCGGCCTTCTTTCACGGGGCCGTTCTTCCTCGGAAGAAGAAGACTGATCCGTTGGTGTGTGATGAACCGGGGATGGGGTTCTCTGTCTGCGGAGTTCGCTAATTTCCCTGCTCATGATTCTCATGTTCTCTTGCATCATGAGATTGGTGCGGTCGTGGATTTTCATAGCCTCCCTAGTGCTCTCAAGCATGTCAAGAAGGCGCGAAAAATCTCCTTGGGTAATAGGTGCAGATGGGTTAACCTGATCATTGATCCTAGTGGCTGGAGTCGGAGCATTTGGAGGAGCTCGAGTAGAGGTTCCAGCGTCACCTAGCGACGGATCGGATCGGAGCTGAGCAATCTGTTCGGGTCGGAGCTGGGAAACTTGTTCGGATCGAAGCAGAGCAATCTGTTCGGGTCGGAGCTGGGAAACTTGTTCGGATCGGAGCAGAGCAACTTGTTCGGATCGGAGCAGAGCAACTTGTTCGGATCGGTTCAGGTTAGGGGAGTGCACTGCTTCAGATTCTCCTACTCGGATCGGATCGGAGCTCTCTCCTTGAGTTCGGTTCGGATTTCCTGTATCTGTCCGATCCACTCCGGAGCTCTGCCCACGAGACCTTGTCACAACCGCGTTTTGCTGATCTTCACCAACTCCGTTCCCTCGACTGGTTTGAACTTCCTTACCTTTTCCTTTGGCCATAGTTTTTCAACAATCAACCAACAAATATTCAAAAGCGTCGAAACTTGAGGATTAACTTCTTTGAACTCAACGGTCCAAAAAGTAGAACGATAATCCGGAAAAACAGAGAATTCAAATGGTTCTCAGTGAAAGCACCAAAATGTTAGACCAAAAAGTGGTACTAACACCCAAATTGACTAAAATCGAAATAAAATAAGATCAAAAGTAAAATGGAGACACAGAATTTATAGTGGTTCGGCGTCGAAAAGCCTACGTCCACTTTGTAATCACTATCCTTGATGATATAGATGCAAGTACAATGAGATATTCACTCACAACTCACGTATATTCATTCAATTATCACAAAATAAATGTTGAATGATGATTTGGATTATCTGGGAATGCTGGAATTTGGTTTTTTGAAAGTGTCTGAACACTCAAAGTGCCTAAAAAAGATCCTTCTCCATGTATCTTGATGGGGTATTTATAGGTGGAAATTCACTGAGAATTTGGTCCGGATCGGAGCCACGTGTCTTTCATTCCATCGTTCTCGGGCTCGGATGGATTTCAGTGCTGACATCGCATCAGAGTAGTGGTCATCGTGGGTAGGAAATGGTCATAACCGCTCCGAACATTCAGGAGATTGTGGGGTGAAGGGATATGGTGTATTGGGATCGGTTCGGAGGAGAAAGCAGAAGGGGTTCGGATCGGGGCATCCGATCCGATTCGACCTGAGCTGAAACTAAGTCCTTGTCCATTTTGCTCTGTCCCGTCCCGAACTGGTAGTAGCCCTCCGATCCGACTGGCAGTAGCTCTCCGATCCGACCCGATGCCTTCTAAGAAGAGATGTTCTTCAATGCTTGACATCTCGACTTTGTGTTTCCTAGTTCACAAAGTAGGCTAACAGGTTTCAAATGGATTATAGCAACCATTTGACAGTCAAATAGTAAAAAGTGTCCTGCAAATGCCCTAATTTCGGTATACTGTGTGTTGTACGTACATTGTTCTGAAAAAAGACTAATCGCACAGGCTTAATATACATCAGATACATGACTACATTGTGAACATGATTGGTCAGACAATCAGGTTATAGGAAATTATAGGGAAATGGTACTATTGTACATAAAAAATTTCCCTTGTCTCCCCACAATCAAATTTTATGCGTCAAATTAAATATAATGGATTTTCAATCAGAAATACCATGGTGCTTAGTACAAAAGGTAGAAAACAGAATATAAAGTAATTAACAACAAAAATCAAAGGGATAAAATCATATATGTAAAGCAAAGAAATTAACATGTGAACTACCGGATTGGAGTCGCTCTTGAAAGCCTGAAATTACTACCGGGATGTGGAGTCGATGGTGGTGGTATGTAGGTCGACCAGATGCTACAGAAGTTTACATCAAAATAACCATGTCGAGGTTAACCTAGTAGACGGTGAAAGGCAACCATTAGTGGGGACACACTACCATGTGACTGGGGAATGAAATTTTGATCGCAGAAATCGGGGATGCAGTTCCATGTGGAAGAAGATCGTGGTCTTTATAACGGAAATTAAAAGTAGATGTGTGGAAGGAAATCATGGTTTGTATAATGGAAATTGAAAATAAAAAGGAATTGCATGGTGGAGTGTTATTTTGAAATAAAGAAATAAGAGAGCTCCACATAAGCAATGTCATCTTCCTGCTTTACAATTTAAGTAATAGATTGGTATTTAAAGTAAAAGATAGAATTCAATTTTTTTCTCAAGTATTAAATCTAATTTCATTAATTTAAGTTAGTTATTGATGTAATCAATAATTTATTGTTTAACAAAGTTATTTAAAAACTGGGACGTTACACACTCATTTCGAACACAACTAATACTATCTATCGGATAATAATGAAATCGTTCAAGTTGGGGTATTTTAATTACATCTCGGGCCTTGAGTCGAAATCATTCTTATCGTCAATATTCGAAGAAGTTCGATATCCAAATATTCTACAAACCATAATTTTAAATCCAATTAATTTTCAAATCTTAAGCCATTTCAAAACAACATTGTTGATTAAACATATTTATCAAGTTAACTTGATTAACTTAAATGTTTAAAACCATGGAATTTAAATGAAATGAATCGACTTAATTCCCTTTTCTTTTGATAATTAACTTATCTTTAAAATTTATAATCAAGTTAAAACATCACTTTGGATAATTCATCAAATTTTAACTTCTCTACTTTACTCCACAGTTAGCTTACAAAAGAAACTGTAACAACCCGGTATTTTAATAACATGTTAAAACCATAAATCAAGGCAGAATTAATTTTTAAAACAAGAATCAAGGGAAACAGGTTGTGCCATTGCATTCGTCTCGAAATTCTGCTTGGAAACGAGTCCGAGTTTTCGAGAAACGGAGTCCGTATGAGGGAGATATGACCCTTCGAAGTTTCAAGGATTTTTAGAATAGAAAAACAGCTCGAATTTGAATTTGAAATTCAAATTCAAACCCCAGGCAGACTGGGCGGGAATTTTCCCGCGTAGATTATGGCTAGGAATTGCATATTGGGGTTGTTCGACTAGAGCTTCGATTCTGCTTTCTAAATTCTTAGTCCATGATCAGTAAGTTCTAGTTACTTTGAGATTTAAACTTGTTAATTGTAATTAGGACATGAGATAAAGTGAAATTGGACTTAAGTATGATAATCAATCCACGTCTATTCTAGTTTTCATCTTGGATCTTGACGTTTGGGAATATTGCTATGAAATCAGTTTGGACCTATTCATGTTGTAAATCGAACTCTTTTCTGTCCATAACATTATCATGCCTATAATGTTGAATCAGTCTATTATTTACAAGTTTGGGACTATCACCTTATGCCATGATTATCACCTTATTATGCTAGATTTGAGATCCTATTGTTCTCTATATGCCAGTGATGTTGTAACCAATTATCTCAAGTTATATCATGCTAGTCCTGTAAACCCTTTTATCACTTTATGCTCGTCCTTTTTGCCTATCATTGTTTTGATGTTATTCCCCTTATTTATGGATCTGGATTTACTTGTAATTTAGATCGATTCATGTTTACATGCGATGGGAATATGATTTCGGTAGATTAGGCAAAACACGAATTGGTTATGAACATGAATCATGAACTTGATAATAGGCATAAGTTGAAACATGAAACATGACATGAAACTTGCCATGAAACTTGACACGAACTTGACATGGAATTTGAACATGGACATGACACTAGAATGAACTTGAAAATGGCCAACTCGAGGTTGGGTTGAGTTTGCAGTGTAATTCTGCCTGGAACCGCCCGGCAAATCCAGTGACTACAAACAATAGGATCCAATGTTGATAGTTGGTCATATCACGCTTGAAACCCGAGGTTAGACTGAGTTGTGGTGTAATTCTGCCCGGAACCGCGCGGCATATCCAGTGACCACAACAACAAGTCTGATGTGAGAGGTTGGGGTGCATTAATGAATTAATGCCACATGATAGGGTTAAGTCATGAACATAAAAGACAACACTTAACCAACTTGACACATGATTAGTGGGGTTAAGTCATGAAATTGAAAGACAACACTTAACCAACTTGACATGCTAGACTGATAAGGGTTAAGTCACGAATTTAAATGACAACACTTAACCTGTTGGACGGAAACCCTAGTTACGCGGTCCATTTCAGCAGTAACCCACTTAGATGTATCATGGTACCCTGGAACTAGGCAGGGTGGGGCACGATTACTGGGCTGATTGTAAGCGACCAGAACGACGACTGAGTTGGTGCGCCAGTGTAGGTTGAGGCGGACTATGGTCGTGCACATAGTCCGGAGTTGAAAAAGCATGCATTGGGCATCAGTAGTTTTACACTGTGCATGCTTGATTCGTGTCGGTGGTTGGCACCCTAGGGCTTGGTACACCCTATGGTGGACCTAACACAGGTGACTACATTCGTGATAGGGCCGTATGACACAGACACATGACGATCTAGAACTTGTAGGGAGCCGATCGATTAATGGATCGGTCCGTAGGACCCCGAAATGGGTCATTTCATGATATTGGGCCAAGGGATCATTTCATGGTTAATATATGACATGGGTTTGGGATACTAGTACAGTTGGTGCAGCGAGTCATGAACATGCAATGTTATACTTGAATTATCATGCTATCTTAGTATATTATGCCCATCTTGTCATCATCCTTATGTTTACTTTCAGTATATACATGTCATGTTACCTATACCTGTTTTTATGCTGAAAGTCACTAGGACTTACCAGTCTTTATGACTGACCCGTTTTCTTTCACCTCGTTTTCTTTCGTCCCCCCCCCCCAGGTTCTCAAGGAGGAAACTCTAGCACTTAGCTTGGATTTCGCTTGCTTTCGATTCAGCTCATGTACGGTTTGATCTTGAGCTATGCTATGGCTGCATTTCTGCTACCTTTGGGGAATTAAGCTACTTTTGTTGTTTTAAGTTTTATGCTTCTTTATCTATTCAAGGCAGAACTTGTTGTAACGGAAAATAATAGTTGGTACTTTGGATGTAAAAGGTTTTTGACTCTTTTTGAAAGTAATGAAATAACTTTTGATTCTTCCGATGTTTTACTTATGTTCTGTCTTGTAATATTTCTGTGATTGTTTACCTCGATAACGCTCCTCCAAAACTAGTGCATTCCCTTTGTGAGTGACCCTAGCAGAGGTGGGGTGTTACACTTGGTATCAGAGCAGAAGGTTACCAGACTGGGCAAAAGTTTTTGAAACCTTCTAAAATTATTTACAAAACCGTTTACAAAGAAGCATTTTTTCAAGAAAAGTTTTGTTTTATTTAAAGGCTACTCCCCAAAAGTCATTAGCACTACCCTTTGTTTCCACATTTGAATCTCTTTTTTTTTCATTTCAGCATGTCTGAGAATCTTAACCTTCCAGAGGGTGTGCCAATACCTGGCTGGTTCAGGAGGTACTTAGAGGCTAGGGCCAACGATGCAGGCCCAGTAGATATTCCTCCTCCAGCTGCAGCGGTTCCTCCTCCTCCTCCTCCTCCCCCTCCTTGTGCAAATGCTTTCTCAAAGATCTGTAGAGATTTTAGGGCCATGGGTGGAAAGGATTTCAAGGGAACTGAATCATTTGTAGAAGCGAGGAACTGGCTCAAAGAAACTGAGAATTTGTTCGTTATCTTCGAGGTGGACGATAGGCAGAAGGTACAGTTGGCAGTATGGTTGCTCAAAGACGAAGCTTCCTATTGGTGGGAAGTCACTAACGCTGAAAGACCTATTGACACATGGATGGATTTTAGGATAAGGTTTGAGATGAAATTCCTCTCACAAGCTGAAAGAAGTCTACAGCTGGAAAAGTTCTTATCTCTTATGCAAGGAAGTATGAAGGTCAAGGAGTACGTCAATTAATTCAATCAGCTGGACCGATTTGGACTGGACTTAGTGAATACTCCTCATAAGAAGGCTCTCCGTTTTGTCAAGGGATTGAATCAGCCACTTCACAGCTTGGCTATGACCCACTTACCTATGAGGGCTACTTACAAAAGGTTAGTAGACATGGAACTCTTAAGTGAGGAAGACAAGGGCAAGAATGAGGCAAAAGCAGAAGCGCCTTAAGATCAGAAGGGGGAAGGGTCACAGAACAAGAAGGTTGATCCAAAGAAAGGCGGGAAGAACAACAAACCCCATGAAAAGAGAAAGTGTAATTTCTAATGCACTCCTGGACATCTGGTCAAAGACTGAAGGAAGAAGAAAAGGAAGATGGGTTGCTGTTTCCACTGTGGTGAGACAGGACACATGGCTAAGATCTGCCCAAGGAAGCAAGGTCAGGGAGCTGGACCTTCTTCTGGAGGACAAGTCCACACTCTCATGATACCTCCGCAAGAACGAGGTAGAAATATTTCTGTCGAAAGTTTAGTCTATCTTTTTGATCATCCTGTTCGAACCTTGTTTGATTCTGGCGCATCGCATACTTTTATTTCTTCTGATATTGTTGAAACTCTGCACCTAAGTACTAGTCTAGTTGAGGATCCCGTTATTGTTTCAAATCCAATTGGTGGCTCCGCTCATTTATATATGATTTGTTTGGATTTGAGGATTTCTGTCTTAAGCATAGAATTCATGTGTAATGCTTATGTTCTCAGATTTATGGGATACGGTTTGATTCTAGGCATGGATTGGCTATCCAATAATGAAGCCATTCTCAATCGTGAACGAAGGGTAGTTAGACTCGTGACTCTCCTTGGTAATACCCTTGAAATTTCTAGTAACCCTGTGGGTCCTGTCATGTTGTGTTATCTTGAATCTCTTGACTCGTCTATCGATGATTTGCAATCAGTAAGGGTAGTCCGAGAATATCCCGATGTCTTTGATGAGGTTAAGGGGTTACCCCCTGAATGCGAGATAGATTTCCGTATATATCTTGTTGATAATGCTAAGCCAGTTGAATTGCCTGTTAGACACATGGCCCAGCGAGAGAGAAAAGAGCTTAGTAAGCAAGTTAAGGAGTTGCTTGAGAAAAATTTCACTAGGCCAAGCATTTCTGAATGGGGTGCTCCGGTGGTATTTGCTACTAAGGTGGATGGTTCGCTTTGTCTATGCGTAGATTATCGTGAGTTAAACAAGCTGACTAAGAAGAATGGGCACTCATTACCGAGAATCGACGACTTGTTCGACCAGCTTGTAGGAGCGTGTGTTTTCTCTCTACTCGATCTAGCTACAGGATTCCATCAACTTAGAGTGGCTGAGGATAGCATTGACAAGACTGCGTTTAATACTCTAATGGTTTCTTCGAATGGCTCATCATGCCGTTTGGTTTGATGAATGCACCTGTAACACCCCACGTCCATTAAGGTCAATCACAAAGGGAATGCCTTAACTTCAATGGAGCATTATGGGTACTGGAATAGAAATATTACAAGACAGACATATATAAAACAGTGGAAAGTATAGTGGAAGTACTTAAAATCATTTATTAAATATAAATGTTTACAGTAAAAGCCCATCAACTTCCAATACCCAATTACATAGTTAAAATATCTGTCTTGCTCAAAAACAAAGAAGCATAAAAACAAACTGTAGTATTCCCCAATAAAGCAAAGCGAGCCATAGCCAAGAGAAATCCAAGTCATACATGAAAGAGCCTTGGAGCTTGGTAAGATCCGAACTAAGCTGTATTCCCAACCTGCGAACCTGGGGGGGGAGGGGACGGAAGAAAAAGAGGCGAAACAAAACGGGTCAGTCATAAAGACTGAGTAAGTCCTAGTGACTTTCAGCATAAAAATAGTTAAGGATAATATGACATGAGTAAACTGAAAGTAAACATAAGCATGATGACAAGATAAGCAACAGGCAAGATAACTAAGGGTAACATGATGTGATTTTTGTCAAGTAACATCGCAAGGTTCCCATTCAAGATAAACTAAGTATAATTTCGTAAGATTCCTATCAAGCAAAACAAGATTCCTCTGCTTCGCCATTAAAAGATTTCTGTGATATCTATTTGTTCTGCACCACCTAACTAGCATCCTCACAAGTGTCTTACAGGGAATGATCCGTATTCTTACTAGTACTCCAACTAGTGTCCTATGTAACAAGGATCCTTACCCCCTACTAGTGTCCCAACTAGTAGCCCGTGTTATATAATAAGGTGATCCTGCCTATTGAACATAAGTGATAATAATAATGGTAGTTTCGTGTACCCCTAGCTGCTGTCATAGGTGCCGCCTGCTCCTATCTCCACTAGTGGTACCCACTACCCTCCCCATTCTAATTACAATATTCATAATATGGTAGTTGTACTCCTAGCTGCTGTCATAGGTGCCGCCTGCTCCTATCTCCACTAGTCGTACCTACTACCTTCCCCATTCGATCGGCTCCCTAACTCGTAGATACCCGTGCTGGCCCCACAGTAGGGTGTATCATTTCCCAAAGTGGCAACCCGATACAACTTGAGGATGCACGGCTTATACCTACACGATGCAACAATGTCTTACCTACCAGCCCGGGTCCACACACGCATATGAAACCCGTTGGACTTGCGTTGCCACCGCTAACCCATTTTGACCTCTTACAATCAAACCCAGTATGCGTGTCCCGTCCTCGACATGGGTCGAGCTCACAAAGATACGTAATGGGCTACTGGCCTGAAAAGGGTCCCCTTTCCTCGACACAAGCTTCCCTCCAATGCTTGGTCCCCTCTAGTAATTCTTACTTAACCCCTTCTTATTCATGTCCACTTACATGCTTAAATTTTGGTTAAGTATACACCAGTTATGTCTTACATGTTACCCATGTCCTCCACTTAACCCCTACATCATCCTCATGTCCTAATACATGCTTTATCTTGGTTAAGTGCCTATAGGTTATATTTTACATGTCATTCATATTACCCCCAACGTCCGGGTTTAACCAAGCGCCTTGGCTTTATCTGCCATTAGACCTTATGTCTATCCATTAACTATGCGCTTGTGCTACCTCTTCAGCCTTATCATTTAACTTGGTTATTTCCATTTATACCAACCTTCAACTTGCTTATTAATTCACTTCTTAACTTAAACTATACTAAGTCCATTAATAAGCCCGCAACATGTTATTCCTATGATTCATACATTAACCCCTGTTATGGTACAATAACATGTTCTTATTCAATCTTTACAACCAAGTACCCCTTAACTTACAAACACACTGGAGAGAGAGAATAATTCCCTAAATACCAACCCAGAAGACCAGAATCAACATCAGATTGATACTCATAGGATTATCCAACCTAACCAATGTTTTGTTCCTTTTTATAATATAACTTATGTCGCCTTCAATTGTAAATTCATTCTTGTCTTTACATATTGCTTAATCTACAATGAAGCACATCTTTCCTTATTACATAAGTTATCTCATCTTATCTATTGTTCCGCCTAACTTACTTTATTCCATATGTTATCATTCCCACTTAGGCATTTATTAAGATTTACTTAACTCAACCATTCATGTCATAACAGTTAAGTGTCATTAGCCTGGTCATATTACTTAACCCACCTATTCCTACCATATTGGTTAAGTGTTCTTAGTTTACTTAACCCTATCCACTGGTCTAATTACCATGTTATGTTGGTTAAGTATTACTATTCGTATTTCCACATGTCACCCACTTAACCCCCGTGTCCCACCACATGTATATCTGGTTAAGTATTTCTTAATTCATTAAGGCCGTAACCCTGTAAAGACCTCTCACATTAGACTGACATTTATGGCAGCTGGATTTGCCGGGCGGGTCCGGGCAGTCTTACACTATAAAAGACTCTAACCTCGTGTCTTTACAACTGTTACGCTTTTAATTTGGGCCTAGGACCTCTCACATTGGGCTACCATTTGTGACTACTGGATTTGTCGGGCGGGTCCGGGCAGTTTTACGTCACAAATGAGTCCAACCTCGTGTCCTAAGCATTGATTATCACTTATAATCATTTACCCCAGTCTTAATAATTTCCCTATTCAAATTATTAATTAATTCCTAATTTAACGATGTCCATAATTGACTCAATTATGTTCATCAATTAACGGTATGCAAAATCATACTAATTTTACCACGATTTATCTTATGCCATTAAAGGCAACTTATCCCAATTTATATTTATCCCTCCTTTAAGGCTATTATATTCCAACTACCCAAAACCCACTTAGGCATGTTCATATTAGCCCCTTTCCAAGACATAAATTATCATATGTGTTTCAACTACAAATCTCACATAATTAACATATGCCCAAGTTCTAAATTACATGTCCGTTTTACATATGCCTAATTCATACCAAACTTACATATGTTCAGTTCATGCCATTTTATAGGTATGCCAAATTTATGCCAATTTACACCTATCAAGTTCTAGCCAAATTACATATGCCAATCCCAATTCTTGCAATTACCATTTTAATGGCAATACCCAATTATCAAATTTCATATTAATGGCAATAATACCCATATATCCAATTTTCATGTTATGCCATCAATTCCACCAATCGCATATATCCAAATAGGTAATATTCCCATACTTTTCCCCGTATTCAATTGTACACAAAATCGTGGTTTAGGCCTAGATCCGAAATTGATCTAGGTTCGTCAAAAGAAAATAAACAGGGAAAAGGTAGAATTTGGCAATAAAACAAGATCAGAGAGAAAACAGCATAAATCATCATGATAGGCATAAGATTAGGTCTTGATAATAATATCAACATGAATCCAAGAAACTGATTTACAACGACTGAATAGAGCATGAACTAGACATAAGAATGGAGATGAACAAGTCTCAAAACCAAAGGTTCAAAGATAAACAGGAATAGATCTGAATTGATGAACATGCTTATATCCAATTACACTTTATTCCATAGCCATATTAAAATTAAGTATTTTAATCTAAAAAGTAACTAGAACTTACATAGCATGGCTAGCGAATTAAGAACTGAAATCGATGTAGAAACGTTGTAGAGTTGTTAATTCATCTCCTTGAATTGTTGTAGAAGTCTTCATCTTTGCATTGGATTGCGTAAGAAAGCTTAAGAAGAAGATTAGAGACGACGACCATGACCAAGAGGGATTTCAGCAGAGTAATGGTGGCTAGATGTGTTGTAGTGAATTAGGGTTTAGGCATCAGGGGGTTTATATAGGATTTAGAACTAGTTTAGGCCCTTAGATTAACCCTAGTTTAGATCTGAACCATCCAATCTCGTCACAGGCCAACAGAACAAACCCAAAGGAGCAAGCAGGTGCACCAGGCCAACCTGGCCCGACCAAGGAGGTCGACCCCCAGGTCGACACCCAGGTCGACTGCCCAGTCGACCTGGTCCTGGGGGGTCGACTCCCCAGTCAACCTGGGGCTGGGCGGGAAATTTTCCCGCCCAGTCTGTTTGGGGCTAAATTCGAAATTCGAAAATCTGTTTTCGTTTTCTGATTTTTCGTGAAACTTCTAGAGGCCATATCTCAGTCATACGGACTCCGATTTACGAAATTTCGGACTCGTTTCCAACCAGAATTTCGAGACAAACACAATGGCGCAACCCGTTTCCCTTATTCTTATTTTAAAATTTAATTCTGACTTGATTTATGATTTTAATATGTTATTAAAATTCGGGTTGTTACATTCTCCCCTCCTTAAAGGATTTCGTCCCCGAAATCTTCAAGTTAAGAAGAATGTGTCCTACCATCCAATCATCCATCTACTCAATCATCAATCACAAGCATTCATTGTCCTTAAGAAATTTCTAATGCTGTATGAACATATGCAAGAAGTGTGTGTGTATGTTCCTTATCTAATGCAAATGATCAGGCCTGATTGATCTTCTAGATGCAAAATATGTTTAGTGCCATGAGTCCAACATGTATGCAAATAGTCCTAGTCACATAAACACTATATGTGTGCACAAACATCCATCCATATGCAACATTCGTATGATAACACATCCAATTTCATCCACAAACAAGGGTAAACACTCATGCATATGCAATATGAAAGGTGACTGAGCCGATCTAGTGCCTAATGTGCGTGTATATGCATCCACGAGCAACCACTAGCAACCACTTGCAACCATCAATCATAACATGTCTCAAACACATGTTTACACCCAACTGTTCCTACCTAAAGATATAGTCGAATGATAGAAGCAAGTAAAAACTCTACGCCCATCAAAGCTAGAAATCTACATCACATATATACTGATTAGGAGAAGAATTCCCTAAGCACCAGCCCCGAAGACCGAAATCAACATCAGACTGACACCCAAAGAAATTCTCAACCCAACTAATATATATGTGATTCTAGGAAACTAAGCATGATGGACTCCTTTTAGGTCACAAGAAATCCCTTCCTAAAAGCAACCCATATCCTATAAAACCCAAAAGGTTTAATCAACCCAACGGACACCCTCAAGCCCCAACATGTAAAACTAACAGATGAGTCATACTCCCTATGGGGTTTGCAATAGAAATTGGATTGAGAATAGGACCGAGAGGATATACACAAAAGATAGCATGCAAGAAAGCTCTATAGGAAAAAGGAATCAAGAATATACTCTTAAAAAGAGATGTGATGCACGAATATAGTCTTCAATCTTCTAAGCCACGTTCCCTTGAGCTTAACTCCATTGTGCTTTGACCGACTTTAACTTCACAATTTCATAGCTTCTTAATTCTTGTTTCCAAAATAAGAGTTGGAACTCATTTCACTATTGCCTCTCGTTCCACTTTCACTTATTCTCCTTTTAGTATACTCGGCTTACACATAATTATGTACTGAGGGTTCCATGTAAGCTCTCCAAAATTTACTAGTGAATCTTGGATCTCATTCACTTACTAGAAGGTATTCCACATAGATGAATTATCTCTTGAAAATAAACAAATGTCAACCATGTTGCCCAATGCACTTACTAGGGCGATTTTCTACATCACATGCATAAGTGAAATGAACCATCCGCCTTAGTGGCGAACACTACTCGAGCGGATCAATAAATGTATCTTGAGATTCTAGGTAACTAAGCATGGCAAAAACCCTAAGGGTTACACTAGATTTCGAGGGCATTACCGAGGCAAGTCAAGAGTCTAACTACCCTCCTTTCAAAACCGAGAATGGCACCCTTATTGGATAACCACTCCATCCCTAGAATCCACTCCTAGCCCAAAAATCATAAGCATTCCTTCTAAGCTCAATACCTAGTATAGACATTCTTAAATCCAAACAAATTATGAATAAATGAGCCAATTCCCCAACAGGATTTGAGACAAAAATTGGGATCCTCCAATACGCTAGTACTTAGGTGTAGAGACTCAACTATCGAAGCAGAATTAAAAGGATGCGATGTATAAAAACAAAGTTCTAGCGGGATGATAGAAAAGAAAAGCTAAACCTTTAACTGTAACGTTACCACCTCCCTTAGGTACGCTAGTATTGAGAGCATACAATTGCCCTCTCGACGATCCTGTCCTTTGCCCTTGTTCTTGTCCTATAATACTTAATTACACTCCCTCCTTACCATAATAAAGATACTCTTTCTTGTCATGGGTTCTACTATTCTTTCACTTTGGCCTCTTTCCTTTCACCTTTTTCCGCCTTCGTGGATTAAGCTATAACAACTAGTCTCTTGTTCTTACTGTCCTTGTATAGTTTGTTGACAAGTCCTTCAAAGCTACCTCCAACACACGGCATCTCAACATAATTTGAAATAAGATTAGATGCAGATGGAACTACTGCTGCTACAGATGGAGGTTGGGCACTTCTTTGCCCTCCGACATATGTCGTATGCCTACGAAACTATGGTGAAAAGAGAGAGAGGAGAGATTTCAAGAGGGAATCAAAAGATAGTGCATATGGCTTTGGGGAATATGCCTTTAAATCAAAACAAAAATTTCTTGAAAATTTGCTTCTTTGTAAATGTTTTGAAAACTAGTTCAGAAGGTTTTTGAAAACTTTTGCCCAGTCTGGTAACCTTCTGCTCTGATACCAAAAGTAACACCCCACGTCCATTAAGGTCACTCACAAAGGGAATGCCTTAACTTCAATGGAGCATTATGGGTACTGGAACAGAAATATTACAAGACAGACATATATAAAACAGCGGAAAGTAAAGTGGAAGTACTTAAAATCATTTATTAAATATAAATGTTTACAATAAAAGCCCATCAACTTCCAATACCCAATTACATAGTTAAAATATCTGTCTTGCTCAAAAACAAAGAAGCATAAAAACAAACTGTAGTATTCCCCAATAAAGCAAAGCGAGCCATAGCCAAGAGAAATCCAAGTCACATGAAAGAGCCTTGGAGCTTGGTAAGATCCGAACTAAGCTTTATTCCCACCCTGCGAACCTGGGGAGGGAACGGAAGAAAAAGAGGCGAAACAAAACGGGTCAGTCATAAAGACTGAGTAAGTCCTAGTGACTTACAGCATTAAAATAGTTAAGGATAATATGACATGAGTAAACTGAAAGTAAACATAAGCATGATGACAAGATAAGCAACAGGCAAGATAACTAAGGGTAACATGATGTGATTTTTGTCAAGTAACATCGCAAGGTTCCCATTCAAGATAAACTAAGTATAATTTCATAAGATTCCTATCAAGCATAACAAGATTCCTCTACTTCACCATTAAAAGATTTCCGTGATATCTATTTGCTCTGCACCACCTAACTAGCATCCTCACAAGTGTCTTACAAGGGATGATCTGTATTCTTACTAGTACTCCAACTAGTGTCCTATGTAACAAGGATCCTTACCCCCTACTAGTGTCCCAACTAGTAGCCCGTGTTATATAATAAGGTGATCCTGCCTACTGAACATAAGTGATAATAATAATGGTAGTTTCGTGTACCCCTAGCTGCTGTCATAGGTGCCGCCTGCTCCTATCTCCACTAGTGGTACCCACTACCCTCCCCATTCTAATTACAATATTCATAATATGGTAGCTGTACTCCTAACTGCTGTCATAGGTGCCGCCTGCTCCTATCTCCACTAGTCGTACCCACTACCTTCCCCATTCGATCGTCTCCCTAACTCGTAGATACCCGTGCTGGCCCCACAGTGGGGTGTATCATTTCCCAAAGTGGCAACCTGTTACAACTTGAGGATGCACGGCTTATACCTACATGATGCAACAACGCCTTACCTACCAGCCCGGGTCCACACACGCATATGAAACCCATTGGACTTGTGTTGCCACCGCTAACCCGTTTTGACCTCTTACAATCAAACCCAGTATGCATGTCCCGTCCTCGACATGGGTCGAGCTCACAAAGATACGTAATGGGCTACTGGCCTGAAAAGGGTCCCCTTTCCTCGACACAAGCTTCCCTCCTATGCTTGGTCCCCTCTAGTAATTCTTACTTAACCCCTTCTTATTCATGTTCACTTACATGCTTAAATTTTGGTTAAGTATACACCAGTTATGTCTTACATGTTACCCATGTCCTCCACTTAACCCCTACATCATCCTCATGTCTTAATACATGCTTTATCTTGGTTAACTGCTTATAGGTTATATGTTACATGTCATTCATATTACCCCCAACGTCCGGGTTTAACCAAGCGCCTTGGCTTTATCTTCCATTAGACCCTATGTCTATCCATTAACTATGCGCTTGTGCTACCTCATCAGCCTTATCATTTAACTTGGTTATTTCCATTTATACCAACCTTCAACTTGCTTATTAATTCACTTCTTAACTTAAACTATACTAAGTCCATTAATAAGCCCGCAACATGTTATTCCTATGATTCATACATTAACCCCTGTTATGGTACAATAACATGTTTATATTCAATCTTTACAACCAAGTACCCCTTAACTTACAAACACACTGGAGAGAGAGAATAATTCCCTAAATACCAACCCCGAAGACCGGAATCAACATCAGATTGATACTCAGAGGATTATCCAACCTAACCAATGTTTTGTTCCTTTTTATAATATAACTTATGTCGCCTTCAATTGTAAATTCATTCTTGTCTTTACATACTGCTTAATCTACAATGAAGCACATCTTTCCTTATTACATAAGTTATCTCATCTTATCTATTGTTCCGCCTAACTTACTTTATTCCAGAATTTATCATTCCCACTTAGGCATTAATTAAGATTTACTTAACTCAACCATTCATGTCATAACAGTTAAGTGTCATTAGCCTGGTCATATTACTTAACCCACCCAATCCTACCATATTGGTTAAGTGTACTTAGTTTACTTAACCCTATCCACTGGTCTAATTACCATGTTATGTTGGTTAAGTATTACTATTCGTATTTCCACATGTCACCCACATGTCACCCACTTAACCCCCATGTCCCACCACATGTATATCTGGTTAAGTATTTCTTAATTCATTAAGGCCGTAACCCTGTAAAGACCTCTCACATTAGACTGACATTTATGGCAGATGGATTTGCCGGGCGGGTTCGGGTAGTCTTACACCATAAAAGACTCTAACCTCGTGTCTTTACAACTGTTACGCTTTTAATTTGGGCCTAGGACCTCTCACATTGGGCTACCATTTGTGACTACTAGATTTGCCGGGCGGGTCCGGGCAGTTTTACGTCACGAATGAGTCCAACCTCGTGTCCTAAGCATTGATTATCACTTATAATCATTTACCCCAGTCTTAATAATTTCCCTATTCAAATTATTAATCAATTCCTAATTTAACGATGTCCATAATTGACTCAATTATGTTCATCAATTAATGGTATGCAAAATCATACAAATTTTACCACGATTTATCTTATGCCATTAAAGGCAACTTATCCCAATTTATATTTTTCCCTCCTTTAAGGCTATTATATTCCAACAACCCAAAACCCACTTAGGCATGTTCATATTAGCCCCTTTCCAAGACATAAATTATCATATGTGTTTCAACTACAAATCTCACATAATTAACATATGCCCAAGTTCTAGATTACATGTCCGTTTTACATATGCCTAATTCATACCAAACTTACATATGTTCAGTTCATGCCATTTTATAGGTATGCCAAATTTATGCCAATTTACATCTATCAAGTTCTAGCCAAATTACATATGCCAATCCCAATTCTTGCAATTACCATTTTAATGGCGATACCCAATTATCAAATTTCATATTAATGGCAATAATACCCATGTATCCAATTTTCATGTTATGCCATCAATTACACCAATCGCATATATCCAAATAAGTAATATTCCCATACTTTTCCCCGTATTCAATCGTACGCAAAATCATGGTTTAGGCCTAGATCCAAAATTGATCTAGGTTCATCAAAAGAAAATAAATAGGGAAAAGGTAGAATTTGGCAATAAAACAAGATCATAGAGAAAACAACATAAATCATCATGATAGGCATAAGATTAGGTCTTGGTAATAATATCAACATGAATCCAAGAAACTGATTTACAACGACTGAATAGAGCATGAACTAGACATAAGAATGGAGATGAACAAGTCTCAAAACCAAAGGTTCAAAGGTAAACAGGAATAGATCTGAATTGATGAACATGCTTATATCCAATTACACTTTATTCCATAGCCATATTAAAATTAAGTATTTTAATCTAAAAAGTAACTAGAACTTACATAGCATGGCTAGCGAATTAAGAACTGAAATCGATGTAGAAACGTTGTAGAGTTGTTAATTCATCTCCTTGAAATGTTGTAGAAGTCTTCATCTTTGCATTGGATTGCGTAAGAAAGCTTAAGAAGAAGATTAGAGACGGCGGCCATGACCAAGAGGGATTTCAGCAGAGTAATGGTGGCTAGATGTGTTGTAGTGAATTAGGGTTTAGGCATCAGGGGGTTTATATAGGATTTAGAACTAGTTTAGGCCCTTAGATTAACCCTAGTTTAGATCTGAACCATCCAATCTCGTCACAGGACAACAGAACAGACCTAAAGGAGCACGCAGGTGCACCAGGCCAACCTGGCCCAACCAAGGAGGTCGACCCCAAGGTCGACACCCAGGTCGACTGCCCAGTCGACCTGGTCCTGGGGGGTCGACTCCCCAGTCGACCTGGGGCTGGGCGGGAAATTTTCCTGCCTAGTCTGTTTGGGGCTAAATTCGAAATTCGAAAATCTGTTTTCGTTTTCTGGTTTCGTGAAACTTCTAGAGGCCATATCTCGGTCATACGGACTCCGATTTATGAAATTTCGGACTCGTTTCCAACCAGAATTCCGAGACGAACGCAACGGCAGAACCAGTTTCCCTTATTCTTATTTTAAAATTTAATTCTGCCTTGATTTATGATTTTAATATGTTATTAAAATTCGGGTTGTTACAGCACCCGCGTACTTCGTAGACTTGATGAGTAGGGTGTTTAGGGAGTTCCTTAACAAGTTTGTGGTGGTCTTCGTGGACGATATTTTAATCTTCTCAAAGGATGAGGAAGAACATGCTAGACATCTCAAGGAAGTCATGAATACGCTTAGAGCACACGAGTTAAAGGCTAAGTTCTCCAAGTTTCATTTTTGGAGAAAAGAAGTTCGGTTTCCTGGACATGTAGTTTCTAAGCAAGGTATAGCTGTAGACCCCGCAAAGGTAGCTACGGTGCAACACTGGAATGTTCCTAAGAACGCGACGGAAGTGAGAAGCTTTCTCGGTTTGGCGAGCTACTATAGGAAGTTCATTAAGGACTTCGCTAAGATTTCATCCCCTCTTACTAGGTTAATGAAGAAGAACCTAGCTTTTGCGTGGGACATAGAGTGTGACGTTGCTTTTCAAAGACTTAAGAGAGGCCTTACCATAGCTCCAGTTTTGGCATTACCCGACGGACGTAAGATGTTTACGGCGTACACAGATGCGTACGGCACAGGATTAGGCGCTGTCCTAATGCAAGAAGGGAAAGTGATATGCTACGGGGGTAAACAACTTAAAGTTCATGAGAAAAACTATCCCACACATGACTTGGAATTGGCCGCGATTGTTTTTGCGCTTAAGTATTGGCGCTACTATCTTCTAGGTGAGAAGTTCGATTTGTATACCAATCACAAATCGCTTAAGTACCTCTTTTCGCAAAAAGATTTGAATCTAAGGCAACAGAGGTGGATGGAATTCTTGGCATCGTATGACTTTGATATAACTTATACCCCTGGCAAGGGTAATGTGGTGGCGGATGCGCTAAGTAGGAAAAGGTTGACTTTGAGTCCTTTGTTTGTTGAAAGGAATAGTCTAGAGTTTATAACAACCTTTGATTTCACACCTGTTATTGAGTCATTAGCTAGCACGTTAGCATCTCTTGAGTTAAGGCCTACGCTTCTAGACAAGTAGGGACTCCACAGAAGGAAGACCCACAGATAGTCGAGATCATGGACAAGTTGATTAGAGGTGAGATGTCAAGTCACCTCAGTAGGTATGCCATAGATGACAAGGGATGGCTAAGGCATGATGATAGACTATGTGTCCCACAAGTGGGAGACTTAGTAAAGAGAGTTCTCGAAGAAGCGCATCACTCGAAGATGACTATACATCCCGGAGGGGATAAAATGTACAAGGATATGAAGCGCATTTTCTTTTGGAACAGGATGAAAGAGGATGTGGCGGAATTCGTTTCTAAGTGCATGGTGTGCCAACAAGTAAAGGCCGAGTCGAAAAAGCCCGATGGGATATTGCATCCTTTGAGGTTCCGCTGTGGAAATGGGAGAGTGTCTCGATGGATTTCCTGGATGGATTGCCTAGGTCAAGGAAGGGCAATACTAGCATATGGGTTATAGTAGATAGACACACGAAAAGCGCTCACTTCATTCCTGTGAAGATCAAGAGGACCGCATCATGGCTAGCGTCTATATACCATCGAGAAATAGTACGGTTGCACGGAGTTCCTTCTAGTATATTTAGCGATCGTGACCCGATTTTCACTAGCGAATTTTGGAATAGTTTACAACAAGCAATGGGTACACGACTAAGTTTAAGCACGGCCTATCACCCACAGACGGATGGACAAACCAAAAGGGTAAATAGGGTACTAGAGGATCTTTTGAGACTATGCATTCTTGACTTTGGTGGTACTTGGGAAGATCACCTACCTCTCGTTGAGTTCGCGTATAAAAATAGTTACCAAGCTAGCATAGGAATGGCACCATTCGAAGCTTTATACGGAAGACCATGCAAGTCACCAACTTGTTGGTGGGAGTCCACAGACAAGCTCATACTTGGACCCGACATGATAAGGGACACTTCCGAGAAGGTTGAGTTGATACGAAGACGGATGAAAACGGCCCAAGATAGACAGAAATCCTATGCAGACAAGAGAAGGACAGACCTAAAGTTCGAAGTCAGAGATATGGTCTTTATGAAAGTTTCCCCTTTATGCAATGTGGTTCGCTTTGGAGCGGTTGGAAGGTTAGCACCGAGGTTCGTAGGACCGTTCCCTATCATCGAGAGGATTGGGCAGATGGCCTATAAGGTAGAGTTACCCGAGAGGTTGGCCGGAGTACACAATGTCTTTCACGTTTCACATCTCCAAAAGTGCCTACATGAGTCTGCCGTAGTGGTTGAGCCAAGAATTCTTGAAGGCGTAGAAGTGGAGAAGGAAGCAACATTGAGGCGAGTTCCAATTCGTGTCTTTGGAACGGAGATCAAGAAGCTAAGGAATCGAGAAGTCAAGCTAGTTAAAGTACAGTGGAGTGAAGCCCAAGAAGACGCAACTTGGGAAACTGAAGAGAAGATACGCTCGCTATACCCATTTCTTTTTTAGGGTACTTTCTCGATCTCTTTTTCCTATAAGTTTACATACCTTCGTATCATGTACATGCTTTTGCTATCCATGTTTGTCTTGTTATCTTCTCGATCCTATCTTGAGAACTTTAAGTAGAACCCTTTTGGATGTAATCATGTAATTGAAACATGTTATGGTAGATGATTGCAAGTGGTTGCAAGTGGTTGCTCGTGGTTGCATAACACACATTAGGCACTAGATCGGCTCAGTCACATTTTTCATGTTGCATATGCATGAGTGCTTATACTTGTATATGGATGGAAACTTGATATGTTATCATATGGATGTTTCATATGTATGAATGTTTGTGCACTCATGTAGAGATTATAAAATATGTTAGGAATTTGCATACATGTTGGACTCATTACACTAACATATTTTGCATTAAGGAGGTTTACTGAATCAGTAACCACCTGATCTTTTGCATTAGATAAGTACATATACACACACTCTTGCATAAATTCATACAACATTAGAAATCTTTTAAGGACAATGGTTGCTTGCGGATGATGGTTTAGTAGATGGTTGATTGGATGATAGGATTCTGTAACAACCCGGAAAATCTGGGCCAGTTTAAAATTTTTATTTTGGCAATTTTAGCGAATTTTGATTATTTAAAATGAATTATTTTAAATAATATCGACGAGAAATTTATTTTGAATAGAATTCGAACGTATATATTATACGCGTCGTCGTTAGAATATAAATATTTATATATAATTATAAATAGAATTAAAAATGGCGCGGTAGTTCGATAATTCGATTTCAAACTTCAATTGAATGTACCGGGTGCAAAACAATCCGGATTTTTGTGAAACCAAAAACATTAGGATCTAATTGATGATATCTTTCCAACGAAGTTGAGAAACTGAGATTTCACTTTATAAATGATGAGATATGTCCAGTTGAAAATTAGAAATAGTCGCTGTGGAATTTATATATATTTTAATATAATATATAGCCCTTAAAAATAGCCATTTTGCAAACGACCTCGGATTTCGACGAAACCAGTTTTGTTGGGTCCGGGATGTAAAGTTATTGCTAGGTTTCAAATTTCATAATTTTTCGAATCAATATGTGAGCGTGGCAAAGGAAAACGCGTTTGACCAGTTTCAGTTGATTTTAATCGACTGGAAATTGGCCATTTTTCTAACGGTCTCAGAATTCGGCGAAACTAGTTTTGTTAGGACCGTATCGTCAATACGAAGCTAGAAAATATTTTTATAGAATTTTTCTAGTTAGTATGTGGCCCCGGTAATTTGAAATGTACGTTTAAAATTCAATATAGTGATTTAAATGTAAATTTAACGGAAACTGATTCAAACAGTCGAATCAGCGTGCGATACATATCCCATTGTGTTCGGAATGGGGGTATTACGTTAGGGATGACAGTCGTTGGACCCGGTTCGGTGTTCGTATGTAAAAGTCAACGTAAATTGAAAAAAGAAAAAAAATAATAATAAAATATATATCTCCCCCCCCCCCTTTTTACTCTGGCCCCCCCCCCTCATATTTTCAATCGAAAATAGAAAAGAAAAAAAAAACCCCGACGATCTCATCGGCGACCCCTCCCACGTCGTCGCCCTCCTCCCTGGCGCCTCCACGGCCACACCGCACCCCCCCCATCCCCAATCGAAGCGCACCCAAACCCTAGGCAAAAATCGACTGCAGCCGCCCCCCCCCCCCCCCCCATTCGTCGAACCACCTGACGAGGACCGAAGCCCACCTCCGATGAAGTCGATGCCCCCTAGAACCTGCCGCCGATGAAGTCGATGCCCCCCTTCACTAAAATCAGTACGTTTTTATTTTTACTGTATGTTTTTGTTAATTTGAAAACTGTTTTTTTTTGTTGTATTTTAAAATTGATTTCTTAAGTTTTTTTTTAACAGATTTTTTTTTTTTTTAAAAAAAAAAAAAGAAATAAAAACTGAAATGATTTTTAAGAAAGTTAAAACCTGTTTTTTTTTAAAAAAGAAATAAAAACTGAAATTTTTAGAAAAGAAAGGAAACTGAACTGATTTTAATTAAAAGGTTAAAACAGTTTTTTTTTTCTAAATATTTAAAACTGATTCTTTATTTTAAAAAGGTTTTAAAAGATTTGAATTTTAAAAAGGTTTTAAAAGATTTGAATTTTAAAAAGGTTTTAAAAGATTTGAATTTTAAAAAGGTTTTAAAAGATTTGAATTTTTAAAAGGTAAAAGATTTAAACTTTGAAAAGTAAAAGAAAAGATTAGATCTTTGAAATGGAAAAGGCGGAATCTATATAAATAAAAATTCGATTTTTATATATTGAACTTGGAAATAAAAATTCGATTTTTATATATTGAACTTTGAAATAAAAATTCGATTTTTATATATTGAACTTTGAAATAAAAATTCGATTTTTATATATTGAACTTTGAAATAAAAATTCGATTTTTATATATTGAACTTTGAACTAAAAATTCGATTTTTATATATTGAACTTTGAACTAAAAATTTGATTTTTAAATATTGAATAGCGAAGTAAAAATTCGATTTTTATGTATGTAGTGGCTACGGGCAACGAAGATGACGAAGATGCGATAGCGATGAAGTTTTCTATCAAGGAAGTGCCGTGGAGCTAGGATAGCTATAGGTGAGAATTTCTCACCTTTCAAATTTATTTTCTAGTTATATATATATACTAGGATGCAGACGGTGCTTATTAGAAGCACCCGACACCCGTCCACATACCATGGACTTGTTTGTTTTGGTTGTGTAGTTGGTTAGATTATTTGATTTGGATTTGATTGATTGGTTGAATTGGAAATTGATTAAAATTGATATGTGAATGGCGTGGGCCTTCACTAGACCGGGGATAAGGCTAGGCCTTGTCCCGTTTCTAGTATCGTGCCGTTATGCCGCCGAAATTTTCTAAAATGTGTTAGAAAATAAAAATATCATTTTATTGTGTAAATGAATTGAATAGA
The DNA here is from genome assembly GCA_030737875.1 of Allium sativum. Classification (NCBI taxonomy): domain Eukaryota; kingdom Viridiplantae; phylum Streptophyta; class Magnoliopsida; order Asparagales; family Amaryllidaceae; genus Allium; species Allium sativum. Next base: position 801,673,760 of record CM060909.1, on the reverse strand, counting down.
AATTCATAGGTTGAAATAAAATGTTTTGTCGTTAAAAATATAATTTTTAACGTGAATGTGAGTAGATAAATATTCATTTACAAACCAGACGGTTTGTTTATGTACACTTATTGGAATGACATTGATTGGGACGATAAATTTTACACATCGCCCAACTGCACAACTAAAATCAGTGTTTGATTGTTTGAAACCCCACACGGGTGTTGGGATGAAATTTGAAGTTCACTCATCCTGATTGATTAAATATGTCGATCGATTGATTGACAGGCTGTTATAAGCGTTAGATATCTATATTTGATGCTTATACAGTGTAGTGCACTTTGGTTGATGGTTGATTATTTTTCAATGCTATGATACATGTGTTGTATGAAAATCCATATAATTAATTTTATATGGTAATTGATTGGGCCTCATTCCAGTTTTGAAAAAGAAATATTTGAAATAGAAATATTTGAAATAGAATATTTGAAAATAGAAATTTATGAAGCCGTGTTGATTAGATTGACGCCATTTTGACGTGAACGATATTTATATCGATTTTATTCATCTTAAAAATGAATATTGAAAAGTGATTTCGAAATCGAATATTTTGAATTGAATTGAAAACGATTTCGAAATGAATTGAAAACGAATTTAAATTGAATTGAAAACGATTTCGAAATAAATTGAATTGAAAACGATTTCGAAATGAAATGAATTGAAAACGAATTCAAATTGAATTGAAAACGATTTCGAAATGAATTGAAAACGAATTTAAATTGAATTGAAAACGATTTCGAAATAAATTGAATTGAAAACGATTTCGAAATGAAATGAATTGAAAACGAATTCAAATTGAATTGAAAACGATTTCGAAATGAATTGAATTGAAAACGATTTCGAAATGAATTGAATTGAAAACGAATTGAAATGAATTCAAATTGAATTGAAATTTGAATTGAATAGAAATTGCTTTTGAAACGAATTTAAAACTATTTATATAATTCGTTTTAAATAGAAATCGACGAAGTATATATTATATATATTATATATATAATATAATGGCCTGAATAGAACGTGCCGCGCCGCGGCAGTTCGTGAATTTCGACCATTTATTTCAAAGGGACATTGCGGGAGATCCGACCGTCGGATTCTCCTAAAACCGGAACCGTTGGGTTCGTATCGAAAAGAGCTTTCTAATGAATATTAGGAGTTTGAAATCTAACGGTTGGATTTGGAATTATGTCCAAATCAAATTTGAAAAAGGTCGCTGTAAGTGCAGTTCGATGGCCATTGATGGAAATCGACTGTACGGGCCTTGATAAAATTATTAAAAATAGTAATAATTTGTGTAAAATCATAAGAAATGATTTGTGAAAGTTTGGGATGGAAAACTCCATGTTTGAAAAGATAAAAATAGATTTTTATCGAAATGAACTAGTTTTGAACTAGAATTATAATTCTATTTATTTTTAAATAAATAAATTGAATTGGAAATGGTTTTGAAAATAACCAAAATTTCCAATGATTGCATTGGAGTGGGGTTTAATCGAAATTGTCTTCGGAATATTTCGATGTTGGAATTCGTGATATTACAGGTGTTGTTATGGAAATTTGAAAGATATATATTTGTATCGTTATTTCCAATACGACATTTGTTAGTCGTAGAATTCGATATTGAATATAAGCCGATATATTTTCTATTCAGAGCCTTGTATTGAATATCGAATGTGATTTGGGTTTGTCGTGAATGGTGTCTTCACTAACACTGTTCTTGAACCCAGTTGAGAAAAGATTAAATCTTTTTATTTAGATTTAATGAAGTGTACCAATTAAATGATATTTAATTGGAATTGAATTGGTATTGATTTTTGGGTTTATCGTGAACAGTGTTTTAAATAACACTTGTTCTTTAACCCGATAATTAATGGAATGTGATTTGGGTTTGTCGTGAATGGTGTCTTCACTAACACTGTTCTTGAACCCAGTTGAGAAAAGATTAAATCTTTTTATTTAGATTTAATGAAGTGTACCAATTAAATGATATTTAATTGGAATTGAATTGGTATTGATTTTTGGGTTTATCGTGAACAGTGTTTTAAATAACACTTGTTCTTTAACCCGATAATTAATGGAATGTGATTTTGGGTTTATCGTGAATCGTGTTTTTAAATGACACTGATTCTTTAACCCAGATAATGATTAAAACTAAGTGGAGTTTTAATGAATCTTTAATTAGATTGAAAAGATCGAGAATGGAGTATCACCAGTTTTGCTCCAGGCGATAGTTAAATCTTTAATTAGATTTGAACGTGAAATTTAGAAACTAACTGTCGGTTAGCCAAGCAGAATGGTTTTCTGGATATTGATCTGATGTTGGTTTCGGCCTTCGGGGTTAATATTTGGGGAATTATTCTCTTGATTAATTTATGGTTAGTGACTGATGAATTGGAATGAGGCGTATGTTGTGTTTGTGTAACACTTATTTAAAATATACGCGAGTTATTCGGAAAGACCGGGTTTATCCCATTCTGAATAACTGATACGACGATAAGTCGAAGATGAAGACGATGGTCGAAGACCGGAGGTCTTCACGTCGTTTGGGTGATAACTGATGATCTTGATTGGGCTGTACACCCAAGAAGATGGAAACAGTTAGTGATCGTCCAGACGTACTTGGAGATCGATGGATATGCGGGGTACTAGGTGCCTCCGGTTTCGTTCAGACCCAGAACGGACTTGTAAATGGACTGTGTGTCTGACATCGGATTTCATTCTGTGTGACTGATATCGGTTGCATAGGATGGTTTGCCTGTGTGGCATGCTAAGATGCAAATGATCAAGGCTTCTGTTGAAAAGCAAAGTCTTGTGGTGATGATCAAAGCACGGCCTTTGTGGCGTAGCTTTGTGTAACGTTTACCTCGCGTGTTTCACACCAGGTATGAACCAAAAACGGGAGACGGACCTCAGGGAGGACTTGCGTTTCTTTCTAGCTAGAAGTGGCGTCAGTGGTTTTACACGCCCTGACGAGTTTGACTTATGTGGTTGTTGCTGTTGCGAGGCGCCTCGGATTGATCGGTCGTTCTCGAACCGATGGAGTCATTCGTTGGCTCGTTTGCGCCCCAAAGGGCGGGGAGACGTATTGTTCAGGCATAATAATCCACATCGGTGGACCGGCCCTGACGATCCAGGGGGCAGTTGCGGCTGTTCCTGAGACATGGTAGGCTAGATTGTCTCGAATCGGTAGAGGACGATCCCTGGCCTCGGTTCATAGACGGAAATCCAATTTCCAAATACGTGACTTTGCGGTTTTATTTGTAAACCTATATATGGCGACATGATATATGGTATTCATGCCGCCTATGACTGATACTTATGATTTGAAGTGTTTTATACACTATGCACTTATAATAGTATCAAATGATTTGTTTTAAAACGTATCAAGCATTCTTTGGCTGTTATAAGGGAAAACCCTATCCCCGACTGCGTTGCATTGTGTGATGGGACCTGGGTCTTATAACAGCTTCATTTTTCTTTATTTAGCATTGCGCTGTTTGTTTGATGCACTGGTATTCTTGGGAGGAAACCCGTTCCGTGTTATACGGCGTGGTCCCTTGAATTACCATCTTTTAAAATAAAGTTTTAATAACTGTTTTAGTTCTCACACCAGTCACATGACTGACCTGGAGTTTATTGTTTCAACCTAAACTCTGGGTGCCCTTATTTCGACACGGGCAGCTAGTAGTTTCGGTTTTGCAGATTTATATTCACAGGATCCTGGTTTACAGCTGGAACGATATCCGGAAAGCTTTGTATCCGTATATCTCTTTCTAGTTGTGTATTGTATTATTTTCCGCTGCTATGTATTTAAATGTAATTTAAATCTCTGATATTTCTGTGTAATATTCTTTTATACTCTGCATATTCTTGTAATCTGATGCATTGTTGTAATATACAATGAAACGTTCTTCTGTATGCGTTCTGCTGTGGTTTGTTCTCGAACTATCCGACGCCTTCCTTTACGGGGAAGTTGCGGGTTTTTACAGATTCATTCTTCTTAACTTAAAGATTTCGGGGACAAAATCCTTTAAGGGGGGGAGAATGTAACAACCCGGTATTTTAATAACATGTTAAAACCATAAATCAAGGCAGAATTAATTTTTAAAACAAGAATCAAGGGAAACGGGTTGCGCCATTGCGTTCGTCTTGAAATTCTGCTTGGAAACGAGTCCGAGTTTTCGAGAAACGGAGTCCGTATGAGGGAGATATGACCCTCCGAAGTTTCAAGGATTTTCAGAACAGAAAAACAGCTCGAATTTGAATTCGAAATTCAAATTCAAACCCCAGTGCAGACTGGGCGGGAATTTTCCCGCCTAGGACCAGGTCGTCCTGGGGGTCGACACTATGGTCGACCTCCCAGGGACCAGGTCGACCGACCCTATGGTCGACCTAGGGGTCGACCTAGTGCTGAAACCCTGTTTTGAGCCTGGGTTCATTCTGATGTATCTGGCCTCGTTTTCAGTCTATATTCGTCCGCCTAATCCTATATAAACAGCCCCCTAGCCCCATTCTCTTTACACCATTCTTCTCTAACCTTATGCTGCACAGATTCTTGATGGACATGGCTTCTTCTTCTTAATTAAATTAAAATAAAACACGAAGACTAGTTCTTGAAGACTATGGCTAGGAATTGCATATTAGGGTTGTTCGACTAGAGCTTCGATTCTGCTTTCTAAATTCTTAGTCCACGATCTGTAAGTTCTAGTACTTTGATATTTAAACTTGTTAATTGTAATTTGGATATGAGATAAAGTGAAATTGGACTTAAGTATGATAATCGATCCACATCTATTCTAGTTTCCATCTTGGATATTGACATTTGGGAATATTGCTATGAAATCAGTTTGGACCTATTCATGTTGTAAATCAAACTCTTTCCTGTCCATAACATTATCATGCCTGTGATGTTGAATTAGTCTATTATTTATAAGTCTGGGACTATCACCTTATGCCATGACCATCACCTTATTATGTTAGATTTGAGATCCTATTATTCTCTATTTGCCAGTGATGTTGTAACCATTTATCTCAAGTTATATCATGTTAGTCCTGTAAACCCTTTTATCACTTTATGCTCGTCCTTTTTGCCTATCATAGTTTTGATGTTATTCCCCTTATTTCTGGATCTGGATTTACTTGTAATTTAGATTGATTCACGTTTACATGCGATGGGAATACGATTTGAGTAGATTAGGAAAAACATGAATTGGTTATGAACATGAATCATGAACTTGATAATAGGCATAAGTTGAAACATGAAACTTGACATGAGACTTGCCATGAAACTTGACACGAACTTGACATGGAATTTGAACATGGACATGACACTAGAATGAACTTTAAAATGGCCAACTCGTGGTTGGGTTGAGTTTGCAGTGTAATTCTGCCCGGAACCGCCCGGTAAATCCAGTGACTGTAAACAATAGGATCCAATGTGGGTAGTTGGTCATATCGCGTTTGAAACCCGAGGTCAGACTGAGTTGTGGTTTAATTCTGTCCGGAACCGCCTGGCATATCCAGTGACCACAACAACAGGTCTGATGTGAGAGGTTGGGTGCATTAATGAATTAATGCCACATGATAGGGTTAAGTCATAAACATGAAAGACAACACTTAACCAACTTGACACATGATTAGTGGGGTTAAGTCATGAAATTGAAAGACAACACTTAACCAACTTGACATGCTAGACTGATAACGGTTAAGTCATGAATTTAAATGAAAACACTTAACTTGTTGGACGGAAACCCTAGTTACGCAGTCCATTTCAGCAGTAACCCACTTAGATGTATCATGGTACCCTGGAACTAGGCAGGGTGGGGCACGATTACTGGGCTGATTGTAAGCGACCAGAACGACGACTGAGTTGGTGCGCCAGTGTAGGTTCAGGCGGACTATGGTCGTGCACGTAGTCCGGAGTTGAAAAAGCAGGCATTGGGCATCAGTAGGTTTACACTGTGCATGCTTGATTCGTGTCAGTGGTTGGCACCCTAGGGATTGATACACCCTATGGTGGACCTTGCACATATGACTACATTCGTGATAGGGCTGTATGACACAGACACATGATGAGCTAGAACTTGTAGGGAGCCGATCGATTAATGGATCGTTCCGTAGGACCCCGAAATGGGTTATCTCATGATATTGGGCCAAGGGATCATTTCATGGTTAATATATGACATGGGTTTGGGATACTAGTACATTTGGTGCAGCGAGTCTTGAACGTGCAATGCTATACTTGAATTATCATGCTATCTTAGTATATCTTGCCCATCTTGCCATCATCCTTATGTTTACTTTCAGTTTATACATGTCATGCTACCTTTACCTGTTTTTATGCTGAAAGTCACTAGGACTTACCAGTCTTTATGACTGACCCGTTTTCTTTCGCCTCTTTTTCTTTCGCTACCCCCTAGGTTCTCAAAGGGGAAACTCTAGCACTTAGCTTGGATTTCGCTTGCTTTCAGTTCAACTCATGTACGGTTTGATCTTGAGCTATGCTATGGCTGCATTTCTACTACCTTTGGGGAATTAAGCTACTTTTGTTGTTTTAAGTTTTATGCTTCTTTATGTATTCAAGGCAGAACTTGTTGTAATGGAAAATAATAGTTGGTACTTTGCATGTAAATGGTTTTTGACTCTTTTTGAAAGTAATGAAATAGCTTTTGATTCTTCCGTTGTTTTATTTATGTTCTGTCTTGTAATATTTCTATGATTGTTTACCTCGATAACGCTCCTCCGAAATTAGTGCATTCCTTTTGTGAGTTACCTTAGCGGAGGTGGGGTGTTACTCTTGGTATCAGAGCAGAAGGTTACCATACTGGGCAAAAGTTTTTGAAACCTTCTAAAACTATTTTTAAAACCGTTTACAAAGAAGCATTTTTTCAAGAAAAGTTTTGTTTTATTTAAAGGCTATTCCCCAAAAGCCATTAGCACTATCCTTCATTTCCTCGTTTGAATATCGTCTTTTTTATTTCTGCATGTCTGGGAATCTTAACCTTCCAGAGGGCGTCCCAATACCTGGCTGGTTCAGGAGGTACTTAGAGGCTAGGGCCAACGATGCAGGCCCAGTGTAACACCCCGAACTTTCTGTTAACTATAAATTAACAAATTTAAGTATAATTAATTCTAGATGAAAGAATTAAGGGAAACAGGTTATACCATTGCGTTCTTCTCGGAATTCTACTTGAGATTGAGTCCGAGTTTGCGTGAATCGGACTCCGTATGAAGGAGTTATGACCTCCGGAAGTTTCAGAATTCAAATTAAAAATTCAAACAGTTCAAAACAAAGTTCAAAATTCGAATTCAGACCCAAACTGGACTGGGCAGGAAAATTCCCGCCTAGGCACCAGGTCGACCTGGGTGACTAGGTCGACCTACCCAATCGACCTAGTTTGGCCCTGGCTGGCCTGGTCGGGTTCTGGTCGATTTCTGAGGCTTGGCTGTGTCACTAGGGCTGACATGTCGCATTTTGGTTGGCTCCTTTCAAAGTGAATGGTCTAGATTCGTCTGTGATCATCTGATGGCTCAAATCAATCTGAAATTCTATAATTATAACTCAACACCCTAACCTAAATTCACATAAGAAATTCGAGACGTAGCCGCCATGCTGTCGGGTGAAAACTAGGAGGAGCCTCCACTAGTAGAAAGCTTAGAGACAAGCCAAAATCAAAGTTAAATCAATAACCAAATCAACATTAGGCTACCCAAAGGAAAGCAATTCAAATTCAGAATTCAGAAATCAGAAAACAAGACCGTCGTTTGTTGTAAGTATAGTGATTTTTCCGATGTAAATAAAATTTTGGATTTGATGTGATGTAAAATGGAAATGGAATTGTTTTATTATGTAACAATGATGTTAATTCACATCTATGTATTGAAATGATTGTGGTGTTGTGATGTTTGGGGTATAGTTGAGTTGATGTTGATCCTATTGTACATGTGGAATCACATGCAAGTTGTATAGTTCATGTTGTAATCGACACCTATATGTTTATGTGAATTATATAGGTTGCATGTGATTAATATTTCATGTATATATATGCTAGAACCTTTATTCCTAAACGATTATGTTCACATACATGCTAGTATGTTTGTAAGAAAGTTGCAAGTTAATTGGATCCATGTCAAGATCCACTTTAATATGTGTTTCATGTTGTAATTAGATATATGATTGGATCTAGTTCACATCTTGTCATAAAATTATTCATACTTATGAAAATGTCATATTCTTATCATATTCTAGTGATGTTCGATGTTATGCCTAGATCCAAAAACAAGTTTAGGCTTATGTTATCTAAATCATATGCTAATTTGTGTGACACCTATTTGGTTAGATACCTATTTCAATGTAAGTTCACATATATGTTGATTTAGGCCATGTTGCAAGTTCACATTCATGTTTACTATTTTGCAGGTTCACACCTATGATGTTCATATTGACTATGCCAAAAATGCCAAGTTTACACCTATGTCATGTTCATGTTTATGAGTTCCCTTATGTCAACTTTGTGTGCGCTAAATTAGGCTAAGTTTTTAGCCTAATATTATATGTTAAAAACTATGCGAACGAAAATTAGGCTAAGATTATTAGCCTAATGTTTAAACGGGGTAACATTGGGAATATTAGTAAAACTTGACATAAGAAAATATATGAAAATTGGCATGTTTGTCACATGCCAAAATTGATGGCATTTAAATGGTATAAATTCTTATACCAAAAAGGATGAACTTGGAAAGTGGGCCATAACATTAAATTTACATATATTAAGTAATAAAGACAAATATGTAAATTTAGAAAATACGAGTATGCTCAACACGAGGTTGGATTGAGTTGTGATGTAAACCTGCCCGGACCCGCCCGGCTGTCCAGTAGTCACAGCAATACTTATCCAATGTGGGTGGTTAAGCATGAAGCCCAATAAGGGCCCGAGGTTAGACTGAGTTACGGTGTAAATCTGCCCAGAACCGACCGGCACATCCAGTAACCGTAACAATACCTGTCTAATGTGAGTGGTCGGTGCTTTAAAAAGCTAAGGACAGACTGTCAGGATGGTAGGGTTAAGTTAACTAAAACACTTAACCAATTCAACATGTTAATGAAATTGATGGGTGGGGTTAGGTAAATTCAGACACTTAACCACTTAACATGTTTGACAAGAAAACCCTAGTAACGGGGACCCATTTCAGCAGTAACACAATTAGGTATCATGGTACCCTGAAACTAGGCAGGGTGGGGCACGATTACTGGGATAATTGTAAGCGGTCAAACGCGACGGCGGTGGGTGCAACAGTGTGGGTTCTAACGGAGTGCGGGCATGCACACACTTCGGAGCAGACAAACAGGGCATTGGGGCACCAGTAGTATAACCTATGCATTTCTAGTTTTGTGTCGGGTCTCCACCATGGGACTTGTTACACCCCGTGGTGGGGCCAACATAGATATCTACAATTTTTTGGGGCCGTAAGACACAGATGATTATGCGAGTAGGAGCCGATCTTTAGAAAAAGGGGATCACTTTACCTCCAGCATGGGGTGTCAGTTAAGGCAATACAAGCAGGTGCAGAGATATAGTATGTAGTGCGATAGTATATTCGATTCAAACTGCTTTGTCTTAGTTTATGTGTAACACCCCCTGAATTCTATAACATTATGCTTCACAAATTAAAGTGTAATTAATTCTAAATGAAAGAATTAAGGTAAATGGGTTACGCCATTGCATTCATCTTGGAATTCTTCTTGAGATAGAGTCTGAATTTGCGTGAATCGGACTACGTATGAAGGAGTTATGACCTTCGGAAGTTTCAGAATAAAATTTAAAATTCAAACAGCTCGGTTTCAAGTTCAAAATTGGAAAAATAAGCTCAAACTGGGCTAGGTGGGAAAATTCCCGCCCATGGACCAGGTCGACCATAGGGTCGACCATGGTGTCGACCTGGTCACCCCCAGGTCGACCTGGGTGTCGACCTGCCAGTCGACCTACCTGGTCGACCTGGCTGGCTGGGTCTGGCTCTGGCTCGAATTTCTATGGCTCGGTGTGTTATTGGGGCTGACATGTCACCTCTTGATTGGCTCTTTGGACTTTGTATGGTCTAGATTCCTTCTGTCTTCATCTGACGGCTCAAAATAATCTAAAAATCTATATATACTCCCTAAGTCTCAACTAAAATTCACACAAAAAAATAAGATTGGAGTCGTCATGCTGCCGGGAAGGAATTGAGCGTAGCCGTCAAGGGAAAGGAGCTTAGGGACGAATCAAATTAAGAAGAGAACTAAAGCTTAATCAAATTAATCAACGCAACGTTAATCTACCCAAAGGAACGCATCTCAATTTCAGAACTCAGAATCCAGAATTCAAGATTCTGCATTCGTTGTAAGTATAGCGATCTTTTAGAATATGAATAAAACTGTGACGTGATTCGATGTAAATGAAAATAGAATTGTGTTATTGTATAATAATGATATGAATTCTGTGTATTGTAATAATTCTGTCATGACTTGTGTATTGATATTTGTGGCATAAATTGATTGATGCAAGCCTATTGGACATTTGTATATGAAAATAATAGCACTTGCAAGTTTGTGGCAAAAACTAGAATTTGATCCCTTTATGTTTATGTCTATGGCATGGACTATATACATAAGTCTAAATTAAGGCTTATGTAAACATGTTCTAGATTTGAGACCTTTTATGCCTACATGACTCAAAATCTAGGAACACATTCTTATGTTTATTTGCAAGTATAATTGGATCTATGTTAAGTACCGTTTGGGTTACATAAACTATGCAAGTTTCATGTTGAAATAGGCTATATGATTAGATGTTAAAATTGGATATTTTGGTGAATATACAACATGTTAGTTTTGTGGTTGACATTATGCCAAGTTAAACATGTTTAAACCCAAGTTTGTATAAGTCTAAATATGCCATTTTACGTGACACCTATTTAGTTATATGCCTATTTGAATGCAAGTTCACATGACACATAATCGCTAAATTACAAGTTCATGCGCCACACACCTTTATGTATTGTAAATTATTACATGTTCTTGATTTCCCCTTTTCTCACGTTTATAAAGTTGGGCTGAATTGTGTCGAGCCCAACATTTGTTATAATGTTGCGAACGTACAAACGGGGGTAATAACGTTGGGTGTAAAACATGAAAAATATATGTTGGCATGTTTGGCACACGCCAATGATAATGACATTTAAGCGGTATGAATTGTTATACCCAAGAATAAAGGGCATGACACTTACATATAAAATTGAGAAGTGATAAAATATGTAAATTTAGAAAACACGGTATGCTTAGCACGAGGTTGGATTGAGTTGTGACGTAAACCTGCCCGGATCCGCCGGCTGTCCAGTAGTCACAACAATACCTATCCAATATGGGTGGTTAAGCATTGAGCCCAATAAGGACCTGAGGTTAGACTGAGCTACGGTGTAAACCTGCACGGAACCGACCGGCACATCCAGTAACCGTAGCAATATCTGTCTAATGTGAGTGGTTGGTGCTTTAAGAGGCTAAGGACAGATGGTAGGGTTAAGTCAACTAAAACCACTTAACCAAATTCAACATGTTAAAAAGAATTGATGGGTGAGGTTAGGTAAATACAGACACTTAACCACTTAACATGTTTGACTAGAAAACCCTAGTAATGAGGGACCCGTTTCAGCAGTAACCCAAGTTAGGCATCATGGTACCCTGAAACTAGGCATGGTGGGGCACAATTACTGGGCTGATTGTAAGCGGTCAAAAACGACGGCGGTGGGTGCACAGTGTAGGTTCTGACGGGGTGCGGGCGTGCAAACACTCCCGAGCAGAAAAACAGGGCATTGGGCCACCAGTAGTATAACCTATGTATTCTAGAATTGTGTCGAGGCCGCCACCATGGGTCTTGATACACCCCATGGTGGGACCAACATAGGTATCTACAATTCTTGGGGGCCGTATGACACATATGTTTATGCGAGTAGGAGCCGATCTTTAGAAAATGGGGATCACTTCACCCTCAGCATGGGGTGCCAGTTAGAATAAGCTCAAGTAGGTGCAGAGATATAGTGTGGGTGCGATAGTACATTTGATTCTAAACTACACTTCCTTAGCTTGTGATACTTTCCTGTTTTCAGTTTATATCTATCATGCCCTTTCTCTTATTCACATACTGAAGAGTAACTAGATTTACTCAGGCTTTATGTCTGACTCTATTTTCTTTTCGTCTTCTTTTCTTTCGTTCCCCCCCCCAAGGTCCACAGGGAGGAAACAACCCAGCTTAGTCAGACTCTTTGCAAGCTTCAAGATCGTAGATGTATGGTTTGGATCTCTTTTTCTCGGATTATGGCTTTGGATATCACTATGGGGATTTTTGTTACTTTATTTATGTTTTATGCTTATTTAATAATCAAGACAGTAATGAGGTTGTAATGTTGGAAGTATTTTGAGACAATTATGGAAATGTTTTGTATGAACACGTATTGATGAAATAAAAGCCTGTTTGTTTTCCGCTGTTTAAAATATGTGTATTTATATCTGTCTTGTGTTTATATGTGACTTTTACTTATAAACCTCCACCAAAGTTAAGGCATTCCCTTTGTGAGTGACCTTAACGGAGGTGGGGAGTTTCATTATGACACTCTCATATTTCCAGTTTATACTTATCATGCCCTTATTCTTATTCTCATACTGAAGAGTCACTAGACTTACCAGGCTTTATTTCTGACCCTATTTCCTTCTGTCTTCTTTTCTTCCATTCCCCCCCTCAGGTCCACATGGAGGAAACAACTCAGCTTAGTCAGACTCTTTGCAAGCTTCAAGATAGTAGATGCACGGTTTGGACTCTCTTTCCTTGGCTATGGCTGTTGGACACAATCATGGGGATTTATGTAGATTTCATCATGTTTTATGCTTCTTTATTTAATAACCAAGACAGAGAATGATATTGTAATGTTTTGGAAGTTGTTATGAGACAATTATGGAAATGTTTTGTATGAACAAGTATTTTATGAAATAAAAGTCTGATGTTTTCCACTGCTTATATATATGTGTTTATATATGTCTTGTGTTTTATCTATGATTTTTACTTACAAACCTCCGCCAAAGTTAAGACAGTCCCTTGTGAGTGATCTTAATGGAGGGTGGGGTGTTTCACTTGGTATCAGAGCACAGTTTTACCAGGCTAGATAAAAGCTTTTGAAACTATTTTCAAAAAGGAGTTTAAAGAAGCATCTTTATCAAGAAAAAGAGTTATTTTTAAAAGGCATGATTCCCCAAAAGCCATATGCACTATCTCTGTATCCTTTGTCTTGAATACTTTCCTTTTTGTTCCAGTATGTCTGGAGATCTTAACCTTCCAGAAGGAGTACCGATTCCTGGCTGGTTCCAAAGGTACATAGAGGCTAGGGCCATTGGTGCAGGCCCAGTAGACATTCCTCCTCCAACAGTGGCAACGGTTCCGCCACCTCCTCCTCCTCCTCGTGGAAATACTTTCACTAAGATATGTAAAGACTTCAAAGCTATGGGTGGAAAGGAATTTTATGGAACTGAATCCTTTGTAGTAGCAAGGAACTGGCTGAAGGAGACCGAGGACTTGTTCGTCATCTTCGAAGTTGACGACAGGCAAAAGATACAGCTAGCAGTGTGGTTGATTAAGGAAGAATCTTCCTATTAGTGGGAAGTTACTCATGCTGAGAGGCCAGTGGAGACTTGGGAAGATTTTAGGATGAGTTTTGAGATGAAATTCCTCTCCCAAGCTGAAAGAAGCCTGCAAATGGATAAGTTCCTAACTCTGAAACAAGGAAGTATGACAATCAAGGAGTATGTAAATCAGTTTAATCAGCTAGCCAGATTTGGGCTGGATTTAGTAAACACCCAACACAAAAAGGCCCTTCGCTTTGTCAAAGGTCTGAATGAACCTTTACATAGTCTTGCAATGACCCATATACCCATGGGAGCAACTTATGAAAGCTTAGTGGACATGGCACTGCTACACGAGGAAGATAAAGGAAAGAAGGAGGCAAAGGTGGAAGTGCCTCAAGAAAAGAAAGAAGGTTTATAGGCTAGAATACAGACTTCAAGAAAGGCAGAAAGAACAACAAATCCCATGAAAAGAGAAAGTGCAATTTCGGTGGCATTGTGGGACATATAGCAAAAGACTGCAGGAAGAAGAAGGCAAAGATGAATGGGGATTATTTCCATTGTGGAGAGACTGGACACTTGGCTAAGGACTGCCCAAAGAAGCGGGGGCAGGGGCAGAGAACTAGATCCACCTCAGGAGGACAAGTTCACGCTCTGGTGGCACCTCCACAGGAACGGGGTAGAAATATTTTTGTAGAAAGCTTAGTTTATCTGTATGATCGTCCAGTTCGCACTCTCTTTGATTCTGGTGCATCACACTCCTTTATTTCATCTGCTTTAGTAGAATATCTATACCTAGACACTAGTATGATAGAAGATCCCTTGGTTATTTCAAATCCAATTGGGGGCTCGGCTTATTTGTCGATGGTTTGCTTGGATTTGAAAATCTCTATTCAAAGTGTTGAATTTAGATGTAGTGCCTTTGTTTTGGGCTTCTCAGGATATGGATTGATCTTAGGCATGGACTGGTTATCCAGTAATGGTGCCATTCTTGATTGTGAGAAAAGAGTAGTTAGGCTCTTGACTCGGCTCGGTAACACTCTAGAAATTTCTTGTAATCCCTTGAATGCTGTTATGCTTAGTTATCTAGAGTCGCTTGACGCTTCTGTTTAGAATTTGTAGTCGGTTAGTGTAACGACCAAGAAAATCTGAACCAATTTAAAAATTTTAATTTGGCTAAAATAGATATTTAGAATAAATATTTTAAATAATAAAGATGAAAGATGAGTTTGAATCGACAATTGAAATGGAATATAATTAATTTTAATTATATACAAGGCCTGAAATGGCGCGGTAGTTTCAAAATTTGAATTCAAACTTTGACTGACTGTACCGGGTGCAAAACAAAACGGATTTGAGTGAAACCAAAAATATTTAAATCTGTTAGTGAATACTTTTCTAACGAATCTGAAAAATCGAAGTTTCATAGCGGAAAGCAAAGTTATGGCCAAATGAATATTCTGAAAGGTCGCTATGGAAATTATATAGCCCGTGAAAATGGCCATTTTACAAACGACCTCGGAATTCGACAAAACCACTTTTGTTGTATCCGGGATGTTAAACTATTGCTAAGTTTCAAATTTCATTATTTTTGAAGTTAGTATGTGGGCGTGGCAAAGGAAAACGTGTTTTGGTCAATTATAGTTAATTTGGATCGACCAGAAATGGGCCATTTTTCAAACGGTCTTAGAATTCGACGAAACTAGTTTTGTTGGGACCGTATCGTCAAAACATAGCTAGATTTATTTTTCTGGAATTTTTAGAATCAGTTTGTGGCCCTGGAAAATTGAAATGTACGTTCGAATTAAATATTGAATGTTTTATATATTAATTTGAAGAAAAACTGACTGAAACAGTCGAATAGGCCTACGAAACATATCCCATTGAGTTCGGAATGGGGTAAAACGCTGGAGACGACAGTCGTTGGGCTTGGATTGGAGGTCGTGTCAGAAAACCCCCTTTTAAAAGCCTCGGCCAATCAAATTATTTCTTTCATAATTTTAAAAAAATAAAAAAAAATCGAAAAACCCTTTTATTCCCCCCGATCGACGGCGGCTCGCACTCCCGACTTCCCGACCAAAAACCCGCCGCCTCAGCTACCTACAAGCGCCGCCAACACCCTACCTCGACAGCGCCGACCCTCCTCTCCAAATCCGACCCACCTTCGCCTTCTCCCTCCTCCCTATCGACGAGAACGAGACCCAAGAAGTTTCGAACTTCCCACCGCCAGATCTCCTTCCTCCGACCACCGAACAGGCTGCGACCACCACCCCTAGAGCGCCTCTCGAAGCTCTTTCGCGAGGCGTAGCCCGATCGCCACGTCGCTTCAAGGATTCGTCGAAAACCTTAAACCTAGTTTTGAACATCGAGTTGAGGTATATGGCTAATTTATTTTGAACTGATTTTTACACTTTTAAGTGTTGCAAACTTGTAAAAATCATATCTTTTTCGTTCCTTGTCGAAATCCAGTGAAACAAGAGACAGTGGACTCGTGTGGACGTCTTCTACATTCTAGAAGAGACCGCATATTTTTCTGAGCCTTCTGCTATTTTTGGTGGAGTGGAATCCAATGTGAGAATTCTAAATTATAAACGATATGGAAAACGATGATGTATAAATTATATAATCAATGTATGAGTTATATAAGCGTTGTACACCTCTTGTATAAGTTGTACGTTCGATGTATAAGTTTTATATGCGTTGTAAAAATTATATATGTGTTGAAATAGAAGTGAAATACTATATATATATATATATATATATATATACGCCCCTCGTCCACAAACCATGGACGATATTTATTGGTTGTGATTGGTGTGAAAATTGATTGATAGCGAATGGTTGATTGAAATTGTTTGTGGTTGAAATTGATTGTGGTTGAAAAATACCCGTTTGTGGTTGAGAAATATTTGGTTGAAACCACATAGGACTAGTTTGTGGAAATGAAAAAAATATACATGCCGCCTGCGTGCGAACTAGATGCATGATTCCCCATTGTCAAAAGCTGTGAGGCTTTAAGGTAAAGCGAGGAGCCGTACTAGGGACGGTCCCGGTTTTAACTACCCTGCCGTTATGCTGCCGAAATTTTGAATGATATTCATGTGTTAGAATTATTTTCCAGTGTTGAAACTATATTCGTCGGTTGAATAGAAAACCTTCATGTGTTGAATAGAAATTCATTCGTTGAATCATATTCATGTGTTGAATGGTATTCGTGTTCTAAATAAATTGTTTTAACAATAAAAATCACATTTTTACTCTATATATACAAACTATAGAAAACCTTCATGTGTTGAATCGAAATTCATTTGTTGAATTGAAATTCATGTGTTGAATGGTATTTGTGTTTTGAATAAATTGTTTTAATAATAAGAATCACATTTTTACTCTATATATACAAACTATAGAAACCTTCATGTGTTGAATAGAAATTCATTCGTTGAATAGAAATTCATGTGTTGAATGGTATTCGTGTTTTAAATATAAAAATCACCTTTTTATCTATATATATAAACTATAGAAAACCTTCATGTGTTGAATCGAAATTCATTCGTTGAATTGAAATTCATGCGTTGAATGGTATTCATATTTTGAAATAAATTGTTTTATAATAAAAATCATATTTTTATCATCTATATGAACTATATAAAATAGTCGTGTTTTGAAAGAAATTATTTTATGGTAAAAAGCATATTTTTATCATTTATATGAACTATATAAAATAGTCGTGTTTTGAAATAAATTGTTTTACATTAAAAATCACATTTTTATCATATACATGAATTGTTAAATATAGTGAAGTGTTGAAATAGAAGACAGTTATATAAAAATATAATTTTTGTCAAAAGTATGAAAATCATGTAGTTTTGAAAACGAAGAATCGATATATATATATATATATATAGAATTGAAATATATCGAATAACGAAGCTGTAGTTCGTATTTTGAAACCGTAATTTCAAACGACTAGTGCGGGAGATCCGACCATCGGATTTTCCCGAAACCGCAACCTTTGGGTTCGCTTTGGAAATATCTTTCGAACGTCACCAACTTTGTAAAGATCCAACGGTTGGATTGTTTGGAATGTTTAATTCAAATCTGAAGAAAAACAGCGCCAGAATCGATTATATATATATAATTATAATTATATTAAATTGAATAACGGCGCTGCAGTTCGTATTTTGAAATCGAAACTTCAAACGATTATACCGAGAGATCCGACCATCGGATTTTCCCGAAACTGGAACCGTTGGATTCGTTTTGAAAAGATCTTTCTAATGATGTAAATTTTGTGAAGATCCAACGGTTAGATTTTCAGATATGTGTAAATCAAATCTGAAGAAAAACAGCGCCACGGCCGCATTATGGCCCGAAGCGTCGTTTTGAATAAATTGGCTATTTTAAAATAAATAAAAATAGCGATAAATAGTTATAAAATATTATAAACGATATGGATGTGAAATTTAGAAACTAACTAAAGGTTGGCTAAGTCAAATGGTTTCCTGGGTGTTGATGATGTTGGTTTCGGCCTTCGGGGTTAATATTTGGGAAATCGTTCTCTTACTGATTTACGGTTAGTGACTAATGAATTGAAATGATGCGTATGTAGTGTTTGTGTAGCAAGTGTTTATTATATACGCGAGTTGCTCAGAAAGACCGGGTTTATCCCATTCTGAATAACTGAATCGACGATAAGAAATCGAAGATGAAGACGGTGGTCGAAGACCGATCTTCACCTCGTTTGGATGGTAACTGATGTCCTGATTGGGAGGCATCCCGAAATATGGATAATGAGTGGTGATCGTCCAGACGTACGTGGAAATCGATGGATATGCGAGGTATATAGTGCCTCCGGTTTCGTTCCGACCCAGAACAGACTTGTAAATGGATTGTGTGTCCGACATTGGGATTTATTCTATGTGATTGATAGCCATCAGTTGCATGGTGTGAATTGCCTGTGTGGCATACTAAGATGCAGGGATCAGGGCTTCTGTTGAAAAGCAAAGTCTTGTGATTGATGATCAAAGCACCGCCTTTGTGGCGTAGCTTTGTGTATAACGTGAATTCGCGAGCCTCACACCCCGGTATGAACCAGAAACGAGAGAGGACATCAGGGAGGGCCTGCGTTTCTTTCTAGCTAGGAGTTGTGTCAGTGTTTTTACACGGCCTGAAATTTTACTTATGTGGATGATGGATAGTGAGGCGCCTCGGTTTTATCGGTCGATCCGGGACCGATGGAGTCATTCGTTGGCTCATTTACGCCCCATAGGGCGGAGAAACGTAGTGTTCAGGCATAATAATCCACATCGGTGGACCGACCCTTACGATCCAAGGCTTGCCTGCGCGCTTGCCTGAGACATGGGCTAGATTGTCTCGAATTCGGTAAGGACTATCTTTTGCCTTGGTTCATGACGGAAATCCAATTTCCAAATACGTGACTGTGCGGTTTTCATTGTATACCTATATATGGCGACATAGTGGCATGGGACGCTCATGTCGTCTATGATTGATATTTATGATTTGAAATTGTTTTTGAAACATATAAACACTAGTAGTAATATCAAATGCTTTTGTTTTATTCATATCAAGCATATTTTGGCCATTATAAGGTAAAACTCTATCCTCCGGTTTGCGTTGCATTGTGTGATGGGAACTAAGTCTTATAATGGCTTCATTTTTATAAAAAGCATTGCGATGTTTAAAAGAATTGTTCGTTTTGAAGCACTGGCAATCCGATGGAGTAAACCCGTTCCATGAAAGTGGCGTGGTCCTGAGGTTAGCCATATTTTAAATGTGTTGAGTAGATTTCTCATACCAGTCCCATGACTGACTCGTAGTTTGTTTAACTTTTAAACTCGGGTGCCCCTTTTTCTACATGGGTAGCCTTGTATTCAGGTTTAGCAGGCTCTTTCTGGATGGCTGGAGCTGAAGATGGATTCTATCATTTATCTCTTTTTATGCTGTTCAGCTCCTATTGTACATATTATGTTTGTTTTCCGCTGAAGACATTTATGTATAGCTGAACTGTATTTGTACTAAGTATGATCATGTATACTGTGTAACTCTGATGATTACATTTATCCAGTATATTCTATTGTGCATTATCTGGTGTATTTATTTATTTCTGTTCTGCTATTATCTGTTTCTGTGTTATATTCCAAGGATTACCCTTGCCGCCGTCAGTACGGGGTTTGGGGTCGTCTCAATTTGGTATCAGAGCTTTGGTTAAGCTTAGTTCCGGAATATAACATATTAACGAATTCGTCAGAAATAGAACCAGTTGTGTTCTAGGACGAGTAACTCATTACAGATAGGATCAGTAATATCCTAGTATGAGTAGCACAATGAAATAACACCTAGATAGACGCATTACATTCAAGTATTTGTCTCTATATTTTGAAATATCTTTTCTGTTGACTTGACACTTTGTCTGCTAATTGCAGACGCTCTAGAAAATGAGTGCCTGAAACAGAAGAAGTAATACTGACCCGGATATAGAAGCCCTATTCATGAAATATAGAAATCTGGGTGGAAAACCCTTCTCGGGTGAAGAATCTATTATGAAAACACAAGCCTGGATTCGTTCGGCTGAGAAAATCTTTGAAGGATTAAAGCCGACAGATGACCAGAAAAGATTACTGGCCTCCTGGGCACTCAAAGACGAAGCTTTGTTCTGGTGGGATTCGGTTATCAAGGATAATCCAGAAGGTGATATCACCTGGGATAGATTCAAAGTGAATTTCATGGAAAGATTTACTCCTCCTGAAGCAATTGAGCGACTATGTGATGAATTTTCTTATCTGATACAAGGAGATATGACCATTCCAGAATATCATAAGAAATTCAATGAACTTTCTCAGTTTGCTCCCCATCTAATTCAAAATACAAAGAGAAAGAATCTGAGATTTATTAACGGGCTTCAAAGGAAATACCAGAATAAAGTAATGGGGCATGTGAAGCTTCCTTTTTCAGAAATGATTTATATGACTTATCAGTATGAAGATTTAGACAAGAAAGGTATGTTATAGTACGAAGAGGAAGTCAGCTCTAGTAATAAAATTGAGTCTGAAACTGATTGTCCTGAGGCCAGTATGATGTCTGAGGTCAGTAAGAAGCTGTAACGACCCGGATTTTGAGCGACTTTGGTTATCGACATAAGCTCGATGTCGATAACCAAAACATCGAAAAATACCGGTAATTAATGAAAGAAATTAGGAGGTGAGAATAGATAAGATAGAAACTTAGAATAGGAGAAGAAGAAGAACACAACATCAGAGTAACACGAACCTCACAGCGGAACGAATAACATATAATAGATAACATAACTTTGAAATATAACAGTTATGTATACAATAGCACTTATCAGAGTACAGCACTTACAAAACAACGGAAATAACTATAGCTATATGATCTTGAAGCCTCCTGCTCCAAGCTCTCCAAGTATATCTGTAAAATCCTGACTACTTGACTGCCCATACAAAATTGGACACCCAAGAGTTTAGGGAAAACAACAAAGTAAACTTCGGGTCAGTCATGGGACTGGTGTGAGTAAAACAGTTTACACAGGTATATGAACAAGTAAACGATATCTCATAAGACCACGCCGCAGAACGGAACGGGTTTTTCCCTTATGAGAATCCAAAATATCTTTATATCAAAAACCTTTTTGATATTATAATAATGTCTATGTACAAATAGATATCAACTAGCAGAAATGCTTTCATCTCACGTTCTACATATATAGTATACAATCAAAATCGCAAGCACGTATTGGATAATGGATTTCCAACTATGACAAGGTATGGAACCACCTTCCGATCAGTGTACTCTAGGAACGATACACTGGAGTTCAACAAGAACATCTTGTAACTCATCCACACATGACCGACGACTCATTTTCCTTGAGTGTATCGAATGTATATCACCAACGGTTGTGATCAGCAACCGTTCCCGTATATATATGGGACAGCATTGATAGATTTAAGAAACAAATGAATATTCTCTAGATAGGTGATTATACACCCTACTTCGGTGCGACCGACTTAGCCATGCTTCCTGCCCGATTTCTGTCATTTACCGGATGTGAGGCTAGAAGCTACGCTTATCTTTTCACATGCCACATCTTCATTCACTTAGAATGTCACATCGTCATACCTTTTAAATCACAAATTGATTTATCCAAAAATAACACGGGTATACAGCTAAGAGAAACGAATTTCTCTGCCACCCACGTGAATACGTTAAAAGAGATCAACTTACGCAATTTATCAGATATACTCTGCCAGACCTTCGTCCATACAAGTTGTCCTGGGTCTGGACAAACCGAAGGCACTATTCAGTACATCCATCTTAGGCACTGTTATCTAAGACTTATACAATAGCCCTTGCATAAACTCCGTCTTCAATTATCTTCAGTATGTGATGATTCACAACGCTACTGCCAATACGGAGTGGTTCTTCGGATAAAAATCCAACCGGTCTCTCCATATTAACAACGTAAAATGGTCAAAACTTTGACAGTCGGTGATTTAACTATCAAATGAAAACATGTCCGTGTACAAACAACGATCTTATTTCCAAATGGAATTATCGATCCAATCATCAAACATATTTCCTTATTTTCTATGTTTAGAAAATATACGTTAACACTGGAAAACATTTCCACAAATTATTTACGTATCACTATTCTTCTACAACCATTAGTCCCTAACTGTAAACTAGTAAGAGAACAATTCTCTAAGTATAAACCCCGAAGGCCGAAACCAACATCAGATCGATACTCAGAAAGCTGTTCAACATTACTAATCTCCAGTCAGTTTCTAATTTTGTTTAACTCCATTCGCTTAACTCTATTTCGAATAACGCTAGTTTGATTTAACTCTAATCGATTAATTCTAACTGTTTAACTCTAACTGATTAACTTCAATTTCGAATAATATATATTCGATTAACTCCCTTTTAATAACGTTTATCCCTTTATAAAGATTTACTTTTTAGTACCGGTTCTTCACTTTACAAATGTCCTTTTAATAACATTTCTCCACTTAAAAAGATTCTCTTTTTAACAACATTTAATCACTTATAATGATTTCCTTATAACAGCGTTTAATCCTATTTATTTTCCAAATAAATATTCCTTTATTACTTCACTTCTATTCATTAGATCCTCATTATAAATTGATAAGTGAATAAACTTCTCAGTGTTAAACCCGAAGGCCGAAACCAACATCAAATCAACACTTTGAAATTCACTCAACTCAATCAACGTATAACAAGTTCCAATTACTCAAAAACCATACCCTATCCTCTTTAACACTTTTAACTCGATTCTATTTAATTTCTAATAAATATCTCTTTTATAAAATCCTTTGATTTTATAAATATTTCATTTTCAATATACGTTTTGAAAATTCTCTTTTTACTTTCCGGTATGTTATGGTATTCAACATATCAAATCACGATGATCAATATCGTCCAAACACATATAATCGACAGCAGATTTTATATCACATCATAAAACAAAATATGAAAAACAATAAAATAACTGTTGATGAATCCAGTCGGATTCCTCCGACCTGTTTCCCTGCATCACAGATGTTAGACAATAATCAACATCACTTTCAGAGTTTAACGATCTATATATATATATATTTGTATATATATATATATATATAATATTTCCACTAACTGACTAGCAGTTCAATCAAACAATCAACACACAGTCAAACAGACAATTTCTAACAGTTCTAAAAATACAACATGAAATTATAAACTGTTCAGAGTTGGTGAGATTTACTCACATTTGCAGTTCACCGTCAAAGAACGATAAACTTTTATTTGATTTGAATCAAACAATTTATTTCGCCATAAATTCATACGAGCCCCAATCCACTTCCAATCAGCTTCATTGTAAAGCTCTCGTCCATACGGTCCCAACGCAACTTACGGTTCATGATTCCGATTTCATATGGTCGAGATATTTAATTTACAAGTCATATAGTAATTTAGTTAAAATAACTCAACATAAATGTTATAACGGGCCTCACCCCCTTGGTATTTACTTGGCCCGTTTAGACAAAAGCCCAACCCACCCCAAATAGCCAATCCTTCTTCCATGATGCCTACAGGTCACGAAATGGCCACGGCTTGCTCTCAATCTCCACCTCTCCTCTACGAAATCCACCACCGAATCAAAAACAAAGACCACCATTCACCTCTCCATCGCTTTCTCCTCAATACCATACCACTCATCCTCTACTCGACGCTCCTTTTCTCGATTTCCGCCTGACACCTCAACAGCGACACAGTAAATCGCCACTTCCAAATTCCCATCGCAACCCGTGAAAAATCCAACGCCAGATGCTCCTCCTCCCCAGCAACCTATTTCCGCCAACCCTAAAACCCCGGGTCACGCCAATTGACTAGAAGCTGGAACCCTAGTTCCACGTCCACAAATCCCCAATCCCAAAACTGAATCGCATGTAACAAAACAGGTATCAGATTGAAGCTAAAGTGATGAGGAATACAAAGATATCTCTTTTGAGATTTTTAGAGTTTGTTTTGATTTTGCTTTGGATTTTCAAAGTGGAGGTTTTACTGTAAAATAAAAGTGACGGCGGGTTTGAGGTGTTTTGACCAGAGGAGATTTTTCTTAGGGTTAGAAGGATGTTAGGTTATTTATAGGTAGGTTATATTATTTTTTTATTGAATATTTTATTTTATATTAAGCAATATCTGTTTGAATTCACCCTCTAAAATTCTTGTGATCACACATAACATCTAAAAATCATGAAACTGGACATGAAGCTAGACTTCGACCTTACGGTCCCAACGAAACTGGTTTCGTCGAATTCCGACTCCGTATGCTCACACAGCGTATTTTTAACCGTCAAAATACTGACTGTTTTACACTCTAAAAATCCGTACGGCCACACAGTGACTCTAAAAATCACGAAAACTGACATCTAGCAAATATTCGACATTGCGGATCCAATGAAATTAGTTTCATCGAATTCCGACTTCGGTTGCAAAAGTGGCTATTTTTAAAGCTTTGGACGACCCTTTTAAATATATAAATATATTTAAATATTATTTAATTAAATATAAATAAATTTGTATTATCGTATATCTTCACATATGATATCGTACAGCTCCATCATATCATATCAGAATTTACAGTTTGATATTTCAGATGTTAGATTTATCGATATTCAGTTTATATCGAAAACCCTTTTATAACGTAAATAAAGCGTTGCGAATTATAAAGGAATTCCACAGCGACTTTTCTGAAATTTGATTTGGACGTAAATCAAAATCTACACGACGAAATACCGATTTTTCTCATCCACTAGAAAGATATACTCCACCAGCTCCACACGTTTCTTGTTTCACAGAAATCCGACTTAAAACGAATCCTGTACATTCAATTGAAGTTCGAATCGCCAATTTACGAACTGCAGCGCCATTTCGAGCTCGATTTTAATTATAATATAATTATACGTTCAAACTGTCGTCGATTGAATATATTCGTCAATATAATTCAACTCTAAGCTGAATTAAATCTAAGGGACGACCCCGTTCAAAGAATATTGTGATTTCCAATATTTTGATTATTTCTGAATTAAATATATTATTTAATTATTTAATTTAATTAAATATACACTATAATTTAATTAAAGACGATTTAATTCCCTAAATCACTATTTATATAATTAAATAAATTAATTATAATACCTCTGACAATGCGGGTCATTACATTCTTCCCCACTTAAAATAATTTCGTCCTCGAAATTGCTAAGTTAGAGGACAACCCTATCTATTTGGTAAAAGCTTATCGGTTTACCCCTTATCTCTTGTTTCTCTGAACCAATTAATATTGATTAAAATATTAATTCCTTCTGACTAACTAAAATTTCCAAAAATTCTGAAAATTTTCTAACACTTTAAATTTTCGGAAATTTCGCCATAACCTCCTTTGTACAGCCCTATCGGTAAAACCACAACTCGCCTCTCTAGGCCCTCTCCAACCCAAAAGAAAATCAAACAGCCAAGAGGCTTGCCGATTCGGCTCATAAATCTCATGCTTATATCAAATATAAACTTGTACATTTTGTCGGGCATATCCTTATATCCCTTTCATCTGTTATCATTCCAACATATACCAATGTCATCCCAATCAAACTCAATCACTTTTATATCGTCAAACCAAATCATTCGCTAATACTCAAGTCGAATCCCATTGTCAATCTCAAGTTTCATTCTTGATTTTCAAATTCTAAGTCCAGCTAAATTTCAAATTCTTGACTTATCCATTCTATTCTATTTAACTTAGTTTAAGTTAAATTTCAATTTATTTTTACCATCTCATTTCATTTAACTTCATAAGTTAAATTTAAATTTCCGAACTAAAATTCCTGGGTAAATTTCAAATCAATTTGAAATCATAATACCAATTCAAAACCTTTGAATTTCTAAACAACTTTTTTTCTCAAAACAATTCAAATCAAAATCTCTGGTAGTAATCCACCACTTAGAAACTCGAAAATCACACCGATGATACTGCGTAGTCATCATCGGAATTATTTTCCAACGAACTAAGTGATTTCAATACTATATCATTTTCAAAACCATTACTAAATACTTCCATTTTGAAAACATTTCAAAATCTCCCAGGAACTTAAAATTTCCTTACTTTAATTCCAAATCTGATTTAAATTCAAATTTAATTCATCTTATTTCATATACTTTACTTATATGAATTCTGATTAGTTATTTATAACAATTTCACTTTATAATCTTACTCGACTATAATCACAACCTATATATGATGATATATCACATATCCATATTGTGTCGGTCCATCGTATTCAAGTGTTTATTTACTCCTACCGATACAGTGGATCAAACTGATCGACCAGAATTCATAAACAACTCAGCCAATGAATCTCATTTTATATCAAATACAAATACGCACTCGTATATATACACTCAAACTCAATCTAGGGTATTACTAACCCTATCTCCACCGAGTCACGCCACAGAGCCAAAGTAATTCTTACCTTAAGCTCTGATACCAACTGTAACGACCCGGATTTTGAGCGACTTTGGTTATCGACATAAGCTCGATGTCGATAACCAAAACATCGAAAAATCCCGGTAATTAATGAAAGAAATTAGAAGGTGAGAATAGATAAGATAGAAACTTATAATAGGAGAAGAAAAGGAACACAACATCAGAGTAACACGAACCTCACAGCGGAACGAATAACATATAATAGATAACATAACTTTGAAATATAACAGTTATGTATACAATAGCACTTATCAGAGTACAGCACTTACAACACAGCGGAAATAACTATAGCTATATGATCTTGAAGCCTCCTGCTCCAAGCTCTCCAAGTATATCTGTAAAATCCTGACTACTTGACTGCCCGTACAAAATTGGACACCCAAGAGTTCAGGGAAAACAACAAAGTAAACTCCGGGTCAGTCATGGGACTGGTTTGAGTAAAACAGTTTAAACAGGTATATGAACAAGTAAACGATATCTCATAAGACCACGCCGCAGAACGGAACGGGTTTTTCCCTTATGAGAATCCAAAATATCTTTATATCAAAAACCATTTTGATATTATAATAATGTCTACGTACAAGTAGATATCAACTAGCAGAAATGCTTTCATCTCACGTTCTACATATATAGTATACAATCAAAATCGCAAGCACGTATTGGATAATGGATTTCCAACTATGACAAATATGGAACCACCTTCCGATCAGTGTACTCTAGGAACGATACTCTGGAGTTCAACAAGAACATCTTGTAACTCATCCGCACATGACCGACCACTCATTTTGCTTAAGTGTATCGAATGTATATCACCAACGGTTGGGATCAGCAACCGTTCCCGTATATATATGGGATAGCATTGATAGATTTAAGAAACAAATGAATATTCTCTAGATAGGTGATTATACACCCTACTTCGGTGCGACCGACTTAGCCATGCTGCCTGCCCGATTTTTGTCATTTAACGGATGTGAGGCTAGAAGTTACGCTTATCTTTTCACATGCCACATCTTCATTCACTTAGAATGTCACATCGTCATACCTTTTAAATCACAAATTGATTTATCCAAAAATAACACGGGTATACAACTAAGAGAAACGAATTCCTCTGCCACCCATGTGAATACGTTTGAAGAGATCAACTTACGCAATTTATCAGATATACTCTGTCAGACCTTCGTCCATACAAGTTGTCCTGGGTCTGGACAAACCGAAGGCACTATTCAGTACATACATCTTAGGCACTGTTATCTTAGACTTATACAATAGCCCTTGCATAAACTCCGTCTTCAATTATCTTCAGTATGTGATGATTCACAATGCTACTACCAATACGGAGTGGTTCTTCGGATAAAAATCCAACCGATCTCTCCATATTAACAACGTAAAATGGTCAAAACTTTGACAGTCGGTGATTTAACTATCAAATGAAAACAAATCCGTGTACAAACAACGATCTTATTTCCAAATGGAATTATCGATCCAATCATCAAACATATTTCCTTATTTTCTATGTTTAGAAAATATACGTTAACACAGGAAAACATTTCCACAAATTATTTACGTATCACTATTCTTCTACAACCATCAGTCCCTAACTGTAAACTAGTAAGAGAACAATTCCCTAAGTATAAACCCCGAAGGCCGAAACCAACATCAGATCGATACTCGGAAAGCTGTTCAACATAACTAATCTCCAGTCAGTTTCTAATTTTGTTTAACTCCATTCGCTTAACTCTATTTCGAATAACGCTAGTTCGATTTAACTCTAATCGATTAATTCTAACTGTTTAACTCTAACTGATTAACTTCAATTTCGAATAATATATATTCGATTAACTCCCTTTTAATAACGTTTATCCCTTTATAAAGATTTACTTTTTAGTAACGGTTCTTCACTTTACTAATGTCCTTTTAATAACGTTTCTCCACTTGAAAAGATTCCCTTTTTAACAAAATTTAATCACTTATAATGATCTCCTTATAACAGCGTTTAATCCTATTTATTTTCCAAATAAATATTCCTTTATTACTTCACTTCTATTCATTAGATCCTCATTATAAATTGATAAGTGAATAAACTTCTCAGTGTTAATCCCGAAGGCCGAAACCAACATCAGATCAACACTTTGAAATTCACTCAACTCAATCAACGTATAACAAGTTCCAATTACTCAAAAACCATACCCTATCCTCTTTAACACTTTTAACTCGATTCTATTTATTTTCTAATAAATATCTCTTTTATAAAATCCTTTGATTTTATAAATATTTCATTTTCAATATACGTTTTGAAAATTCTCTTTTTACTTTCCGGTATGTTATGGTATTCAACATATCAAATCACGATGATCAATATCGTCCAAACACATATAATTGACAGCAGATTTTATATCACATCATATAACAATATATGAAAAACAATAAAATAACTGTTGAGGAATCCAGTCGAATTCCTCCAACCTATTTCCCTGCATCACAGATGTTAGACAATAATCAACATCACTTTCAGAGTTTAACGATCTATATATATATATTTGTATATATATATAATATTTCCACTAACTGACTAGCAGTTCAATCAAACAATCAACACACAGTCAAACAGACAATTTCTAACAGTTCTAAAAATACAACATGAAATTATAAACTTTTCAGAGTTGGTGAGATTTACTCACATTTGCAGTTCACCGTTAAAGAACGATAAAATTTTATTTGATTTGAATCAAACAATTTATTTCGCCATAAATTCATACGAGCCCCAATCCACTTCCAGTCAGCTTCATTGTGAAGCTCTCGTCCATACGGTCCCAACGCAACTTACGGTTCGTGATTCTGATTTCATATGGTCGAGATATTTAATTTACAAGTCATATAGTAATTTAATTAAAATAACTCAACATAAATGTTATAACGGGCCTCATCCCCTTGGTATTGACTTGGCCCGTTTAGACAAAAGCCCAACCCGCCCCAAATAGCCAATCCTTCTTCCATGATGCCTACAGGTCACGAAATGGCCACGGCTTGCTCTCAATCTCCACCTCTCCTCTATGAAATCCACTACCGAATCAAAAACAATGACCACCATTCACCTCTCCATCGCTTTCTCCTCAATACCATACCACTCATCCTCTACTCGACGCTCCTTTTCTCGATTTCCGCCTGACACCTCAACGGCGACACAGTAAATCGCCACCCCGAAATTCCCATCGCAACCCGTGAAAAATCCAACGCCAGATGCTCCTCCTCCCCAGCAACCCATTTTCGCCAATCCCAAAACCCCTCGTCGCACCAATCGACTAGAAGCTGGAACCCTAGTTCCACGTCCACAAATCCCCAATCCCAAAACTGAATCGCATGTAAAAAAACAGGTATCAGATTGAAGCTAAAGCGATGAGGATTACAAAGATATCTCTTTTGAGATTTTTAGAGTTTGTTTTGATTTTGCTTTGGATTTTCAAAGTGGAGGTTTTACTATAAAATAAAAGTGACGGCGGGTTTGAGGTGTTTTGACCAGAGGGAGATTTTTCTTAGGGTTAGAAGGATGTTAGGTTATTTATAGGTAGGTTATATTATTATTTTTATTGAATATTTTATTTTATATTAAGCAATATCTGTTTGAATTCACCCTCTAAAATTCCTGTGATCACACATAACATCTAAAAATCACGAAACTGGACATGAAGCTAGACTTCGACCTTACGGTCCCAACGAAACTGGTTTCGTCGAATTCTGACTCCGTATGCTCACACAGCGTATTTTTAACCGTCAAAATACTGACTGTTTTACACTCTAAAAATCCGTACGGCCACACAGTGACTCTAAAAATCACGAAAACTGACATCTAGCAACTATTCGTCATTGTGGATCCAATGAAATTAGTTTCATCGAATTCCGACTTCGTTTGCAAAAGCAGCTATTTTTAAAGCTCTGGATGACCCTTTTAAATATATAAATATATTTAAATATTATTAAATTAAATATAAATAAATTTGTATTATCGTATATCTTCACAAATGATATTGTACAGCTCCAGAATATCATATCAGAATTTACAGTTTGATATTTCATATTTTAGATTTATCGATATTCAATTTATATCGAAAACCCTTTTATAACGTAAATAAAGCGTTGCGAATTATAAATGAAACACCCCACCTCCGTTAGGGTCACTCTCAAAGGGAATGCCCTAATTTTGGTGGAGGTTTATAAGTATAAGTCACAGATATACAAGACAGATATAAGAACACATATTTGTAAACAGCGGAAAAACGACAACTTTTATTTCATAAAAGCAAATACGTGCTACAACAATATCACCATAATTGTCTTACATCTTTTCCAAAAACATAACACTTTCATAATCTGTCTTGATTACATTATTTAAAGAAGCATAAATAAAACATAGATAAACTGCAAAAGCCCCATAGTGGATTGTCCAAAGCCATAGTTCAAAACGAAAGAGTCCAAGCAATACATTTCTCTTCTTCAAGCTGGATGTTAAGGCTGGTCAAGCTGCTGTGTTCCCTCCCTGTGGACCTGGGGGGGGGGGGGGAACGGAAGAAAAGAAGACGAAAGAAAAGTAGAGTCAGACATAAAGCCTGAGTAAGTCTAGTACTATTCTGTCTATGAATAAAGAACTGGGTATGATAAGTATAAACAAGAAGTGGGCAAGCACTATAGACTTGGTTAAGTTGTCTAGGGTCGAATATACTATCGTACCCCATGTTAATCTCTGAACCCATATAAACTAGTTTCCAACTGGCACCCCCTAGTCAGGGTGATGTGGTCCGTTCTATGATGATCGGCTCCTACTCGCATAGTTACATGTGTCTTACGGCCCCCGATGTTGTAGTTACCTATGCTGGTCCCACCATGGGGTGTATCAAGTCCCGTGGTGGCGGCCCGACACAATCCTAGAATGCACAGGTATGCTACTGGTGTCCAGTGCCTTATTTTTCTGCGCCGGAGTGTGTGCACGCCCGCACCCCGTTAGAACCTACACTGCTACACCACCGCCGTCGATTTGACCTCTTACAATCAGCCCAGTAATCGTGCCCCACCCTGCCTAGTTTCAGGGTATCCTGATACACCTTCTAGGGTTACTGCTGAAAAGGGTCCCCCGTTACTAGGTTTTCTATCTCTAGCCAACATGCTAAGTTGGTTAAGTGCTTTCTAACCTAACCCCCACCAGTCCGTTTAGTTTAGCATGTTCCATTTTGATTAAGTCTTTAGTTCACTTAATCCTAACAATCCTGACTCAGCCTTAATTGTCTTATTAAAGCCTTGACCTCTCACATTAGACAGGTATTGTTGTGGCTGCCTGTTGTCGGTTGGTTCCGGGCAGTCTTACGCCACAACTCAGTCTAACCTCGGGTCCTTATTGGGCTCCATGTTTAACCTCCCACATTGGATAGGTATTGTTGTGACTACTGGACAGCCGAGCGGTTCCGGGCAGGTTTACATCACAACTCAATCCAACCTCGGGTTAAACACATCGTATGTTCTACATTTACATATTTTGTCTTTCTTCTTTATTTTCTTATATGTAAATATTTGCGGCCCATTATTAAGTTAATGGTGTAAAGGTTACACCAATCATGGGCCCAACCCATACTTGAATTTGGGCCCTTCTATTTTATATTTTCATTCATTAGTAATTATAACCCAACGTTATTTTCCCCCGTTTTACACGTCCGTTTATTATATATATATGTTGGGCTTAGCCTTTTAAAGCCCAACTTAGCCATGCGAAAAGGGGAGGCTTAAAGCGTGATTACATACACAAAGAGGGGAATGTGAACGCATGAACTTGCAATATGACGTTGGAAATACAAAATAGAAAACTGGTGTACTTGCATAGTAGTGACATATACTTTATCATAAAGCATAGGTGACATGAATCAAAGCATGTAACTTGTAGTTGAGATAAGAATATCATTATTGACACATAGGCTTAACTACAACATAAACCTATATTTTTATTTAGGCATAATGTCAAACATAAGCAAATCATGTTCATAAGATTACTAGGTGTTTACTTTTGTTACTAACACAAAAGTATAGTTCAACTAATCATGATTTTAAATCTATTCACATGGCATAAATATTTCTAACATGAAATCATGATTTTTACTTTAGCCTTGCAAAAAGGGGTTTTTGAATCTAACCTAGCTATGTACCACATATGTCATCCTATAATCCTTGTTAACAATATGGATTTCAATTATGCAAAATATCAATCATAGCCTAATCATATTCATAAGTTTGCAAATAGGTTTTCTAGTACAAAAGCATGGCTTAATACATGATGCCCAAATTTCAACATAATTTCATATGGATTATGATAACCCAAACTTATTCCAATTACTTCACAAAAATGATGTTTGTATAAAAATACACATTATGATGGCATAGTAGCAAAGCCCCAAACTTGCATGAATTTCAATCAACTACATACATGTAACTTCAACATGATTACATAATTTGCGAATATTCCAAACGTATACTTGCATAAAACTACCGCATGTAGTTTTTCATAATGAATAACATAATTTGCACAAATATGAATTACTTTATCGCCATAATTCAAGTATACAAACCAACACAATTATTTGTTCATACCAAAATAATTCTCTACTTACAATGGTGTGGCGAATTCTCCAATTTAGGGATTTGGAGATACGATTCCTTTGTTGAATTGATTTGTTTAGGTTGCTTTATGCTTTAGAATTTGCCTCCTAATCCTCTCTCCAATTGGCGGCTACTCTTAGTCGTTCCTCAGCAACATGGCGGCTTTGTTCTTATTTTTGAATGAATAGATTAGGGTTAGTCTAGGGTTGTTTTTATAGAGGTTATGGACTGATTAGGACCATTGATGTTGCTTGGATTGATCGTAGCCATTCATTAGGAAGAGAGACCAATTAGAGCCTACCACCTAGCCCTAATGACAAAGCAGACCACAGAAAATCGACCAACATAGAATAGGCCAGCCAGGTTGGACTGGGTTCGACCTGGGTCTGGACCAGGTCGACATGCCTGTCGACTGCCCTGTCGACCTGGCTAGACCAGGTCGACAGCCCAGTCGACCTGGGTGCGTTAGGCGGGTGTTTTTCCGCCCTGGCCCATTGGGCCTCATTTTTGAATTTAAACTTGATTTTCTGAGTTATTTTATTCTGTTTGAATTTTAAACTTAATTCAGAAACTTCCGAAGGCCATATCTTCTTCATACGGACTCCGTTTTTCGAAAACTCGGACTCTATTTCGCGTATTTTTCCGAGACGAACGCAATGGCATATCCCGTTTTCCTTAGTTCTTTGTTTTGAAATTAATTATACTTTAATTTGTGAATTTCACAGTTATAGAATTCGCGGGGTGTTACATTCTCCCCCACTTAAAAGGATTTCGTCCCTGAAATCTTCAAGTTAGGAGGAATGTATATCCTAACATCCAATCATCCATCTACTCATCCATCAAACACGAGCATCCATTGTCCTTAAAAGACTTCTAATGCTTCATGATCATATGCGAAGTGTGTGTACATGTACTTATCTAATGCAAAATCAGGCGGTCTACTGATTCAGTTGACCTCCTTAATGCGAATTATGTAAGTGCCATGAATCCATTATGTATGCAAATTTTCCTATTCTTGATTCTACATGAGTGCACAATCATTCATTACAAATGCAACATCCATATGACAACACATTAAAGTTCAACCATATACGAATGCAAACATATATGCATATGCAATATGAAGTGACTGAGCCGATCTAAAACCTAGATTGTGTGTGTATATGCAACCACGAGCAACCACGAGCAATCACTTGCAACCACTTGCAACCATCATCCATAACATGTTTCAATTACATGTTTCCATCCAAAGGTTTCTACCTAAAAGATAAGGTCGAGGAAATATACCTAAAAGATAGATAAAAGCGCAACTTAAGGAAAAGGAAAGATCAAGGATGTACCCTCGAACAGAAAAGGGTAGGCAGTGTGTATTCTAGCTTCAGTTTCCCAAGTCGCGTCTCCCTCGGCGTCGCTTCACTGAACTTTGACGAGCTTGACTTCGCGGTTGCATAGCTTCTTCACTTCCGTTCCTAATATGCGGGTTGGAACTTTTCTTATGGTTGCTTCGCGTTCCACTTCAGCCTCTTCGAGGATATTTGGCTCTACCACTTCAGCTGACTCATGTAGACATTTTCGGAGATGTGAAACGTGAAAAACGTTGTGGACTCCAGCCAACTTCTCGGGTAGCTCTAATCTATAGGCCATTTTCCCAATTTTCTTGATGATAGGGAATGGCCCTACGAACCTTGGTGCCAGTTTTCCTGTGGTTCCAAAACGAACAACGTTTCTTAGCGGTGACACCTTGAGAAAAACTCTGTCTCCAACCTCAAATTCAAGGTCGGTCCTTCTCTTGTCGGCATAGGACTTTTGTCTATCTTGGGCCATCTTCATCCTTCTTCGTATTAAGTCTACTTTCTCTGAAGTCTCTCGGATCATATCTGGTCCAAGTATGAGCTTATCAGTAGACTCCCACCAACAAGTGGGCGATCGGCACGGTCTTCCATATAAAGCTTCGAAGGGCGCCATTCCGATGGTTGCTTGATAGCTGTTGTTGTAGGCAAATTCCACCAAAGGAAGGTGGTCTTCCCATGTCCCTCCGAAGTCGAGAACGCATAGCCTTAAAAGGTCTTCCAAAACTCTGTTCACTCTCTCTGTTTGGCCGTCGGTTTGGGGATGATAGGCTGTGCTTAAGCATAACTGCGTTCCTACTGCTTCTTGTAGACTCCGCCCAAAACTCACTGGTGAGGATGGGGTCTCGGCACTAACAATGCTAGATGGTATTCCATGGAGTCGAACGATTTCTTTGAGGTAAAGTGATGCTAGGGATGAGGCAGTTCTCTTACTTTTGACAGGTAAAAAGTGGGCGCTTTTAGTAAGCCTATCCACTATTACCCAAATGCTAGTGTTGCCTCTCCTAGACCTAGGCAGCCCATCGATGAAGTCCATTGAGATGCTATCCCACTTCCACTGCGGGACCTCCAGAGGATGTAGCAGTCCGCCAGGCTTTTTCTGTTCCGCCTTAACCTGTTGGCACACCATACACTTAGAAACGAATTCTGCCACGTCCTTTTTCATGCCGTTCCAGAAGAAAGTCCTTTTTATGTATTTGTACATTTTATCTCCGCCTGGGTGTATCGTCATCTTGGAGTGATGTGCTTCCTCGAGAACCTTCTTTATTAAATCTTTTGTCTGTGGGACGCATTGTCTTCCGTCTCGCCTAAGCAAACCCTTATCGTCGATGGAGTATCTGTTGAGGTGACTTGAAGTCTCACCCCTAATCAGCCTATCAATCATTTCCACAAGCTGAGGGTCTTCGCGTTGTGCTGTCCCTACTAAATCCACTAAAGCTGGGCGCACTTCGAGAGATGCTAGCAGGCCTGGTACGAAATCGGAGGAAGGCCTAAAGTCGAAGCTGGCTATAAACTCTAGGCTTTGTCTTTCAACAAACAATGGGCTTAGGGTCAATTTCTTTCGGCTCAACGCGTCTGCCACTACGTTGCCATTGCCCGGAGTGTAGGAGATTTCGAAATCGTACGAGGCAAGAAACTCCATCCATCTTTGTTGCCTCAAGTTAAGATCCTTCTGCGAGAAAAGATATTTCAACGATTTATGGTCAGTGTAAAGTTCGAACTTCTCACCTAGGAGATAGTGTCGCCAAGACTTGAGTGCAAAGACGATGGCGGCTAAATCAAGATCGTGGGTTGGGTAGTTCTTTTCGTGCACCTTCAACTGCCTCCCGCCATAAGCTACTACCCTTCCTTCTTGCATTAAGACGGCGCCTAGCCCTGTCCCACATGCATCCGTATAAACAGTGAACATCTTGCTCCCATCTGGCAGCGTCAAAACTGGGGCTGTTGTAAGAGCCCTTTTCAGTCGTTGGAAAGCAAACTCGCAATCCAAATCCCAATTGAACACTAGATTCTTCTTAGTCAATTTCGTGAGCGGAGCTGAGATTTTCGCAAAATTCCTTATGAACTTTCGATAGAAACCTGCTAGTCCTAGAAAGCTTCGGACCTCAGTTGCATTCCTTGGTGTCTTCCAATCCTGTACCGCCACTACCTTAGCAGGGTCCACTGCTAACCCTTGCTTGGATACTATGTGCCCAAGGAACCTCACCTCTTCTCTCCAAAAGTGGCATTTGGAGAATTTGGCTTTTAGTTGATGGACTCGCAAAGTTTCCATGATTGCCCTTAAGTGCTGAGCATGTTCCTCTTCACTCTTTGAGAAGATAAGGATATCATCTACGAAGACCACTACAAATTTGTTGAGGAAATCTCTAAATACCCTACTCATTAGGTCCACGAAATAAGCAGGTGCATTTGTCAAGCCGAAAGGCATGACAAGCCATTCAAAGAAACCGTCTGGGGTTCTGAACGTCGTTTTATCGATGCTATCTTCAGCCACCCTTAGCTGATGAAAACCGGTTGCTAAATCGAGTTGGGAGAAAACAGACGCTCCTACTAGTTGGTCAAACAAATCGTCAATTCTAGGGAGCGGGTGCCTATTCTTTTTCGTTAGCTTGTTGAGCTCCCTATAGTCAACACATAGACGGAGTGAACCATCCGCCTTTGTAGCGAACACCACTGGAGCGCCCCATTCTGAAATGCTCCTCCTAATGAACCCCTTTTCTAGAAGCTCTTTAATCTGTTTACTGAGCTCTTTCCTTTCTCGCGGAGCCATGTGTCTAACGGGTAACGCAACGGGCTTTGCATTATCTACAAGATATATGCGGAAGTCTATTTCCCGCTTCGGAGGCAAGGCCTTCACCTCTTCGAAGACATCCGGATATTCCCGGACCACTCTAACTGATTGCAAATTTTCAACAGAGGCATCTAGCAATTCAAGATAACTAAGCATAACCGCATACGAGGGATTACAAGAAATTTCCAAAGTATTACCGAGCTGGGTTAGGAGCCTAACAACCCTTTTCTCACAATCAAGGATGGCCCCATTACTGGATAGCCAATCCATACCCAAAATCAAACCATAACCCGAAAAGCCCAAAACAAAGGCACTACATTGAAATTCTACACTTAGAATAGAAATTTTCAATCCCAAACAGATCATAGACAAATGAGCTGGGCCCCCAATTGGGTTTGAAACAATTAAGGGGTCCTCTACCATACTAGTTTTTAGGTGCAGAGATTCTACTAAAGCAGACGAGATAAAGGAGTGTGATGCGCCAGAATCAAATAAAGTGCGAACGGGGTGATCATAAAGATAAACTACACTTTCTACAGAAGTATTTATACCTCGCTGTTGCAGAGGTGGCGCTTCTAGCACATGAACCTGTGCCCCTGGGGTGGATCCAGCCCTCTGCCCCTGTCCTCTTTTCTTTGGGCAGTCCTTAGCCCTGTGGCCTGTCTCACCGCAAGAAAAGCACCCACCATTCTCCTTGGCCTTCTTTTTCCGGCGGTCCTTAACTAAGTGCTCCACTTTGCCACAGAAATTGCACTTCCTCTTCTCTTTGTTGCCTTTCCCGCCCTTCTTAAAGTCGGTCTTCTTAGGCTGCAAACCCTCTTTCTTCCCTTGAGAGCTTTCCGCCTTTGTCTCCTTCTTGCCCTTATCCTCTTCATTCAGCAATGCCATTTGCACCAATCTTTCATACGTGGCTCCCATGGGTATATGGGTCATGGCCAAACTGTGTAATGGCTCATTTAACCCTTTGACGAAACGGAGAGCCTTCTTGTGCGGGGTGTTGACTAGGTCAAGCCCAAACCTAGCCAGCTCATCGAACTGATTCACATACTCTCTGACTGTCTTGTCCCCTTGCTTAAGAAATAAGAATTTTTCCAACTGCAAACTTCTTTCTGCATCTGAGAGAAATTTGGTCTCAAACCTTGCCCTAAAGTCCTCCCATGTCTCCACTGGTCTTTCAACATTAGTGACTTCCCACCAGTAGGAAGCCTCGCCCTTCAATAGCCATACCGCCAATTGTACTTTTTGTCTATCCTCTACCTCAAAGATGATGAATAGGTCCTCCGTTTCTTTCAGCCAATTTCTAGCTGCCACGAAGGACTCAGTTCCATGGAAATCCCTTCCTCCCATAGCTTTAAAATCTTTACATATCTTAGCAAAAGTGTTTCCCCGTGGAGGAGGTGGAGGAAAAGGTGCCGCTGCAGCTGGATGATTTCCTGCAGCTGGGGGAGGAGGAACGGTAGGACCTGGCTGAGTGGCCCTAGCTTCTAAGAACCGTCTAAACCAACCAGGTATTGGCACCCCTTCTGGCAAGTTAAGATCTTCGGACATGCTGAAACAAAAAGGATAGATTCAAAACGAAGGATAAGAGATAGTACCTATGGCTTTGGGGAGTGGACTTTGCCTTTTAAAATAAAATAATATTTT
Source organism: Allium sativum (assembly GCA_030737875.1). Lineage (NCBI taxonomy): Eukaryota > Viridiplantae > Streptophyta > Magnoliopsida > Asparagales > Amaryllidaceae > Allium > Allium sativum. The sequence continues at coordinate 801,634,593 of CM060909.1, read as the reverse complement.
TCTTTCAAAAATGCTTCTTTAAATTTCCTTTTTGAAAATAAATTTTCAAATCTTTTTATCTTATCTGGTAAACCTATGCTCTGATACCAAGTGAAACACCCCACCTCCGTTAGGGTCACTCTCAAAGGGAATGCCCTAATTTTGGTGGAGGTTTATAAGTATAAGTCACAGATATACAAGACAGATATAAGAACACATATTTGTAAACAGCGGAAAAACAACAACTTTTATTTCATAAAAGCAAATACGTGCTACAACAATATCACCATAATTGTCTTACATCTTTTCCAAAAACATAACACTTTCATAATCTGTCTTGATTACATTATTTAAAGAAGCATAAATAAAACATAGATAAACTGCAAAAGCCCCATAGTGGATTGTCCAAAGCCATAGTTCAAAACGAAAGAGTCCAAGCAATACATTTCTCTTCTTCAAGCTGGATGTTAAGGCTGGTCAAGCTGCTGTGTTCCCTCCCTGTGGACCTGGGGGGGGGGGGGGGAACGGAAGAAAAGAAGACGAAAGAAAAGTAGAGTCAGACATAAAGCCTGAGTAAGTCTAGTACTATTCTGTCTATGAATAAAGAACTGGGTATGATAAGTATAAACAAGAAGTGGGCAAGCACTATAGACTTGGTTAAGTTGTCTTGGGTCGAATATACTATCGTACCCCATGTTAATCTCTGAACCCATATTAACTATTTTCCAACTGGCACCCCCTAGTCAGGGTGATGTGGTCCGTTCTATGATGATCGGCTCCTACTCGCATAGTTACATGTGTCTTACGGCCCCCGATGTTGTAGTTACCTATGTTGGTCCCACCATGGGGTGTATCAAGTCCCGTGGTGGCGGCCCGACACAATCCTAGAATGCACAGGTATGCTACTGGTGTCCAGTGCCTTATTTTTCTGCGCCGGAGTGTGTGCACGCCCGCACCTCGTTAGAACCTACACTGCTACACCACCGCCGTCGATTTGACCTCTTACAATCAGCCCAGTAATCGTGCCCCACCCTGCCTAGTTTCAGGGTATCCTGATACACCTTCTAGGGTTACTGCTGAAAAGGGTCCCCCGTTACTAGGTTTTCTATCTCTAGCCAACATGCTAAGTTGGTTAAGTGCTTTCTAACCTAACCCCCACCAGTCCGTTTAGTTTAGCATGTTCCATTTTGATTAAGTCTTTAGTTCACTTAATCCTAACAATCCTGACTCAGCCTTAATTGTCTTATTAAAGCCTTGACCTCTCACATTAGACAGGTATTGTTGTGGCTGCCTGTTGTCGGATGGTTCCGGGCAGTCTTACGCCACAACTCAGTCTAACCTCGGGTCCTTATTGGGCTCCATGTTTAACCTCCCACATTGGATAGGTATTGTTGTGACTACTGGACAGCCGGGCGGTTCCGGGCAGGTTTACATCACAACTCAATCCAACCTCGGGTTAAACACATCGTATGTTCTACATTTACATATTTTGTCTTTCTTCTTTATTTTCTTATATGTAAATATTTGCGGCCCATTATTAAGTTAATGGTGTAAAGGTTACACCAATCATGGGCCCAACCCATACTTGAATTTGGGCCCTTCTATTTTATATTTTCATTCATTAGTAATTATAACCCAACGTTATTTTCCCCCGTTTTACACGTCCGTTTATTATATATATATGTTGGGCTTAGCCTTTTAAAGCCCAACTTAGCCATGCGAAAAGGGGAGGCTTAAAGCGTGATTACATACACAAAGAGGGGAATGTGAACGCATGAACTTGCAATATGACGTTGGAAATACAAAATAGAAAACTGGTGTACTTGCATAGTAGTGACATATACTTTATCATAAAGCATAGGTGACATGAATCAAAGCATGTAACTTGTAGTTGAGATAAGAATATCATTATTGACACATAGGCTTAACTACAACATAAACCTATATTTTTATTTAGGCATAATGTCAAACATAAGCAAATCATGTTCATAAGATTACTAGGTGTTTACTTTTGTTACTAACACAAAAGTATAGTTCAACTAATCATGATTTTAAATCTATTCACATGGCATAAATATTTCTAACATGAAATCATGATTTTTACTTTAGCCTTGCAAAAAGGGGTTTTTGAATCTAACCTAGCTATGTACCACATATGTCATCCTATAATCCTTGTTAACAATATGGATTTCAATTATGCAAAATATCAATCATAGCCTAATCATATTCATAAGTTTGCAAATAGGTTTTCTAGTACAAAAGCATGGCTTAATACATGATGCCCAAATTTCAACATAATTTCATATGGATTATGATAACCCAAACTTATTCCAATTACTTCACAAAAATGATGTTTGTATAAAAATACACATTATGATGGCATAGTAGCAAAGCCCCAAACTTGCATGAATTTCAATCAACTACATACATGTAACTTCAACATGATTACATAATTTGTGAATATTCCAAACGTATACTTGCATAAAACTACCGCATGTAGTTTTTCATAATGAATAACATAATTTGCACAAATATGAATTACTTTATCGCCACAATTCAAGTATACAAACCAACACAATTATTTGTTCATACCAAAATAATTCTCTACTTACAATGGTGTGGCGAATTCTCCAATTTAGGGATTTGGAGGTACGATTCCTTTGTTGAATTGATTTGTTTAGGTTGCTTTATGCTTTAGAATTTGCCTCCTAATCCTCTCTCCAATTGGCGGCTACTCTTAGTCATTCCTCAGCAACATGGCGGCTTTGTTCTTATTTTTGAATGAATAGATTAGGGTTAGTCTAGGGTTGTTTTTATAGAGGTTATGGACTGATTAGGACCATTGATGTTGCTTGGATTGATCGTAGCCATTCATTAGGAAGATAGACCAATTAGAGCCTGCCACCTAGCCCTAATGACAAAGCAGACCACAGAAAATCGACCAACATAGAATAGGCCAGCCAGGTTGGACTGGGTTCGACCTGGGTCTGGACCAGGTCGACATGCCTGTCGACTGCCCTGTCGACCTGGCTAGACCAGGTCGACAGCCCAGTCGACCTGGGTGCGTTAGCCGGGTGTTTTTCCGCCCTGGCCCATTGGGCCCCATTTTCGAATTTAAACTTGATTTTCTGAGTTATTTTATTCTGTTTGAATTTTAAACTTAATTCAGAAACTTCCGAAGGCCATATCTTCTTCATACGGACTCCATTTTTCAAAAACTCGGACTCTATTTCGCGTATTTTTCCGAGACGAACGCAATGGCGTATCCCGTTTTCCTTAGTTCTTTGTTTTGAAATTAATTATACTTTAATTTGTGAATTTCACAGTTATAGAATTCGCGGGGTGTTACAATAAAGGAATTCCACAGCGACTTTTCTGAAATTTGATTTGGACGTAAATCAAAATCTACACGACGAAATCCTGATTTTTCTCATCCACTAGAAAGATATACTCCACCAGCTCCACACGTTTCTTGTTTCCCAGAAATCCGACTTAAAACGAATCCTGTACATTCAATTGAAGTTCGAATCGCCAATTTACGAACTGCAGCGCCATTTCGAGCTCGATTTTAATTATAATATAATTATACGTTCAAGCTGTCGTCGATTGAATATATTCGTCAATATAATTCAACTCTAAGCTGAATTAAATCTAAGGGACGACCCCGTTCAAAGAATATTGTGATTTCCAATATTTTGATTATTTCTGAATTAAATATATTATTTAATTATTTAATTTAATTAAATATTTAATATAATTTAATTAACGACGATTTAATTCCCTAAATCACTATTTATATAATTAAATAAATTAATTATTATACCTCTGACAATGCGGGTCATTACATTCTTCCCCACTTAAAATAATTTCGTCCTCGAAATTGCTAAGTTAGAGGATGACCCTATCTATTTGGTAAAAGCTTATCGGTTTACCCCTTATCTCTTGTTTCTCTGAACCAATTAATATTGACTAAAATATTAATTCCTTCCAACTAACTAAAATTTCGAAAATTTTCTAATACTTTAAATTTTCGGAAATTTCGCCATAACCTCCTTTGTACAGCCCTATCGGTAAAACCACAACTCGCCTCTCTTGGCCCTCTCCAACCCAAAAGAAAATCAAACAGCCAAGCGGCTTGCCGATTCGGCTCATAAATCTCATGCTTATATCAAATATAAACTTGTACCTTTTGTCGGGCATATCCTTATATCCCTTTCATCTGTTATCATTCCAACATATACCAATGTCATCCAAATCAAACTCAATCACTTTTATATCATCAAACCAAATCAATCGCTTATACTCAAGTCGAATCCCATTGTCAATCTCAAGTTTCATTCTTGATTTTCAAATTCTAAGTCCAGCTAAATTTCAAATTCTTGACTTATCCATTCAATTCTATTTAACTTAGTTTAAGTTAAATTTCAATTTATTTTTACCATCTCATTTCATTTAACTTCATAAGTTAAATTTAAATTTCCGAACTAAAATTCCTGGGTAAATTTCAAATCAATTTGAAATCATAATACCAATTCAAAACCTTTGAATTTCTAAACAACTTGTTTTCTCAAAACAATTCAAATCAAAATCTATGGTAGTAATCCACCACTTAAAAACTCGAAAATCACACCGATGATACTGCGCAGTCATCATCGGAATTATTTTCCAGCGACCCAAGTGATTTCAATACTATATCATTTTCAAAACCATTACTAAATACTTCCATTTTGAAAACATTTCAAAATCTCCCAGGAACTTAAAATTTCCTTATTTTAATTCCAAATCTGATTTAAATTCAAATTTAATTCATCTTATTTCATATACTTTACTTATATGAATTCTGATTAGTTATTTATAACAATTTCACTTTATAATCTTACTCGACTATAATCACAACCTATATATGATGATATATCACATATCCATACTGTGTCGGTCCATCGTATTCAAGTGTTTATTTACTCCTACCGATACAGTGGATCAAATTGATCGACCAGAATTCATAAACAACCCAGTCAATGAATCTCCATAATATAAAACCATTTTTATATCAAATACAAATACGCACTCGTATATATACACTCTAACTCAATCTAGGGTATTACTAACCCTATCTCTACCGAGTCACGCCACAGAGCCAAAGTAATTCTTACCTTAAGCTCTGATACCAACTGTAACGACCCGGATTTTGAGCGACTTTGGTTATCGACATAAGCTCGATGTCGATAACCAAAACATCGAAAAATCCCGGTAATTAATGAAAGAAATTAGAAGGTGAGAATAGATAAGATAGAAACTTAGAATAGGAAAAGAAGAGGAACACAACATCAGAGTAACACGAACCTCACAGCGGAACGAATAACATATAATAGATAACATAACTTTGAAATATAATAGTATGTATACAATAGCACTTATCAGAGTACATCACTTACAACACAGCGGAAATAACTATAGCTATATGATCTTGAAGCCTCCTGCTCCAAGCTCTCCAAGTATATCTGTAAAATCCTGACTACTTGACTGCCCGTACAAAATTGGACACCCAAGAGTTTAGGGAAAACAACAAAGTAAACTCCGGGTCAGTCATGGGACTGGTGTGAGTAAAACAGCTTAAACAGGTATATGAACAAGTAAACGATATCTCATAAGACCACGCCGCAGAACGGAACGGGTTTTTCCCTTATGAGAATCCAAAATATCTTTATATCAAAAACCTTTTTGATATTATAATAATGTCTATGTACAAATAGATATCAACTAGCAGAAACGCTTTCATCTCACGTTCTACATATATAGTATACAATCAAAATCGCAAGCACTTATTGGATAATGGATTTCCAACTATGACAAGGTATGGAACCACCTTCCGATCAGTGTACTCTTGGAACGATACACTGGAGTTCAACGAGAACATCTTGTAACTCATCCACACATGACCGACCACTCATTTTGCTTGAGTGTATCGAATGTATATCACCAACGGTTGGGATCAGCAACCGTTCCCGTATATATATGGGACAGCATTGATAGATTTAAGAAACAAATGAATATTCTCTAGATAGGTGATTATACACCCTACTTCGGTGCGACCGACTTAGCCATGCTGCCTGCCCGATTTCTGTCATTTACCGGATGTGAGGCTAGAAGCTACGCTTATCTTTTCACATGCCACATCTTCATTCACTTAGAAGGTCACATCGTCATACCTTTTAAATCAAAAATTGATTTATCCAAAAATAACACGGGTATATAGCTAAGGGAAACGAATTCCTCTGCCACCAATGTGAATACGTTTGAAGAGATCAACTTACGCAATTTATCAGATATACTCTGTCAGACCTTCGTCCATACAAGTTGTCCTGGGTCTGGACAAACCGAAGGCACTATTCAGTACATCCATCTTAGGCACTGTTATCTAAGACTTATACAATAGCCCTTGCATAAACTCCGTCTTCAATTATCTTCAGTATGTGATGATTCACAACGCTACTGCCAATACGGAGTGGTTCTTCGGATAAAAATCCAACCGGTCTCTCCATATTAACAACGTAAAATGGTCAAAACTTTGACAGTCAGTGATTTAACTATCAAATGAAAACATGTCCGTGTACAAACAACGATCTTATTTCCAAATGGAATTATCGATCCAATCATCAAACATATTTCCTTATTTTCTATGTTTAGAAAATATACGTTAACACTAGAAAACATTTCCACAAATTATTTACGTATCACTATTCTTCTACAACCATCAGTCCTTAACTGTAAACTAGTAAGAGAACAATTCTCTAAGTATAAACCCCGAAGGCCGAAACCAACATCAGATCGATACTCGGAAAGCTGTTCAACATAACTAATCTCCAGTCAGTTTCTAATTTTGTTTAACTCCATTCGCTTAACTCTATTTCGAATAACGCTAGTTCGATTTAACTCTAATCGTTTAACTCTAACTGTTTAACTCTAACTGATTAACTTCAATTTCGAATAATATATATTCGATTAACCCCCTTTTAATAACGTTAATCCCTTTATAAAGATTTACTTTTTATAACGGTTCTTCACTTTACAAATGTCCTTTTAATAACGTTTCTCCACTTAAAAAGATTCCCTTTTTAACAACATTTAATCACTTATAATGATTTCTTTATAACAGCGCTTAATCCTATTTATTTTCGAAATAAATATTCCTTTATTACTTCACTTCTATTCATTAGATCCTCATTATAAATTGATAAGTGAATAAACTTCTCAGTGTTAATCCCGAAGGCCGAAACCAATATCAGATCAACACTTTGAAATTCACTCAACTCAATCAACGTATAACAAGTTCCAATTACTCAAAAACCATACCCTATCCTCTTTAACACTTTCAACTCGATTCTATTTATTTTCTAATAAATATCTCTTTTATAAAATCCTTTGATTTTATAAATATTTCATTTTCAATATACATTTTGAAAATTCACTTTTTACTTCCCGGTATGTTATGGTATTCAACATATCAAATCACGATGATCAATATCGTCCAAACACATATAATCGACAGCAGATTTTATATCACATCATATAACAATATATGAAAAACAATAAAATAACTATTGAGGAATCTAGTCGGATTCCTCCAACCTGTTTCCCTGCATCATAGATGTTAGACAATAATCAATATCACTTTCAGAGTTTAACGATCTATATATATATATATATATATATATAATATTTCCACTAACTGACTAGCAGTTCAATCAAACAATCAACACACGGTCAAACAGACAATTTCTAATAGTTCTAAAAATACAACATGAAATTATAAACTGTTCAGAGTTGGTGAGATTTACTCACATTTGCAGTTCACCGTTAAAGAACGATAAACTGTTATTTGATTTGAATCAAACAATTTATTTCGCCATAAATTCATACGAGCCCCAATCCACTTCCATTCAGCTTCATTGTGAAGCTCTCGTCCATACGGTCCCAACGCAACTTACGGTTCGTGATTCTGATTTCATATGGTCGAGATATTTAATTTACAAGTCATATAGTAATTTAATTAAAATAACTCAACATAAATGTTATAACGGGCCTCACCCCCTTGGTATTTACTTGGCCCGTTTAGACAAAAGCCCAACCCGCCCCAAATAGCCAATCCTTCTTCCATGATGCCTACAGGTCACGAAATGGCCACGGCTTGCTCTCAATCTCCACCTCTCCTCTACGAAATCCACCACCGAATCAAAAACAAAGACCACCATTCACCTCTCCATCGCTTTCTCCTCAATACCATACCACTCATCCTCTACTCGACGCTCCTTTTCTCGATTTCCGCCTGACACCTCAACGACGACACAGTAAATCGCCACCCCCAAATTCCCATCGCAACCCGTGAAAAATCCAACGCCAGATGCTCCTCCTCCCCAGCAACCCATTTCCGCCAACCCCAAAACCCCTCGTCGCACCAATCGACTAAAAGCTGGAACCCTAGTTCCACGTCCACAAATCCCCAATCCCAAAACTGAATCGCATGTAACAAAACAGGTATCATATTGAAGCTAAAGCGATGAGGAATACAAATATATCTCTTTTGAGATTTTTAGAGTTTGTTTTGATTTTGCTTTGGATTTTCAAAGTGGAGGTTTTACTGTAAAATAAAAGTGACGGCGGGTTTGAGGTGTTTTGACCAGAGGGAGATTTTTCTTAGGGTTAGAAGGATGTTAGGTTATTTATATTTAGGTTATATTATTTTTTTATTGAATATTTTATTTTATATTAAGCAATATCTATTTGAATTCACCCTCTAAAATTCCTGTGATCACACATAACATCTAAAAATCACGAAACTGGACATGAAGCTAGACTTCGACCTTACGGTCCCAACGAAACTGGTTTCGTCGAATTCTGACTCCGTATGCTCACACAGCATATTTTTAACCATCAAAATACTGACTCTTTTACACTCTAAAAATCCGTACGGCCACACAGTGACTCTAAAAATCACGAAAACTGACATCTAGCAACTATTCGACATTGCGGATCCAATGAAATTAGTTATATCGAATTCCGACTTCGTTTGCAAAAGTGGCTATTTTTATAGCTCTGGATGACCCTTTTAAATATATAAATATATTTAAATATTATTAAATTAAATATAAATAAATTTGTATTATCGTATATCTTCACATATGATATCGTACAGCTCCAGAATATCATATCAGAATTTACAGTTTGATATTTCAGATTTTAGATTTATCGATATTCAATTTATATCGAAAACCCTTTTATAACGTAAATAAAGCGTTACGAATTATAAAGGAATTCCACAGCGACTTTTCTGAAATTTGATTTGGACGTAAATCAAAATCTACACGACGAAATCCCGATTTTTCTCATCCACTAGAAAGATATACTCCACCAGCTCCACACGTTTCTTGTTTCACAGAAATCCGACTTAAAACGAATCCTGTACATTCAATTGAAGTTCGAATCGCCAATTTACGAACTACAGCGCCATTTCGAGCTCGATTTTAATTATAATATAATTATACGTTCAAGCTGTCATCGATTGAATATATTCATCAATATAATTCAACTCTAAGCTGAATTAAATCTAAGGGACGACCCCGTTCAAAGAATATTGTGATTTCCAATATTTTGATTATTTCTGAATTAAATATATTATTTAATTATTTAATTTAATTAAATATTCAATATAATTTAATTAACGACGATTTAATTCCCTAAATCACTATTTATATAATTAAATAAATTAATTATTATACCTCTGACAATGCGGGTCATTACATTCTTCCCCACTTAAAATAATTTCGTCCTCGAAATTGCTAAGTTAGAGGATGACCCTATCTATTTGGTAAAAGCTTATCGGTTTACCCCTTATCTCTTGTTTCTCTGAACCAATTAATATTGACTAAAATATTAATTCCTTCCGACTAACTAAAATTTCCAAAAATTCTGAAAATTTTCTAACACTTTAAATTTTCGGAAATTTCGCCATAACCTCCTTTGTACAGCCCTATCGGTAAAACCACAACTCGCCTCTCTAGGCCCTCTCCAACCCAAAAGAAAATCAAACAGCCAAGAGGCTTGCCAACTCATAAATCTCATGCTTATATCAAATATAAACTTGTACATTTTGTCGGGCATATCCTTATATCCCTTTCATCTGTTATCATTCCAACATATACCAATGTCATCCCAATCAAACTCAATCACTTTTATATCGTCAAACCAAATCATTCGCTTATACTCAAGTCGAATCCCATTGTCAATCTCAAGTTTCATTCTTGATTTTCAAATTCTAAGTCTAGCTAAATTTCAAATTCTTGACTTATCCATTCAATTCTATTTAACTTATTTTAAGTTAAATTTCAATTTATTTTTACCATCTCATTTCATTTAACTTCATAAGTTAAATTTAAATTTCCGAACTAAAATTCCTGGGTAAATTTCAAATCAATTTGAAATCATAATACCAATTCAAAACCTTTGAATTTCTAAACAACTTGTTTTCTCAAAACAATTCAAATCAAAATCTCTGGTAGTAATCCACCACTTAGAAACTCGAAAATCACACCAATGATACTGCGCAGTCATCATCAGAATTATTTTCCAGCGACCCAAGTGATTTCAATACTATATCATTTTCAAAACCATTACTAAATACTTCCATTTTGAAAACATTTCAAAATCTCCCAAGAACTTAAAATTTCCTTATTTTAATTCGAAATCTGATTTAAATTCAAATTTATTTCATCTTATTTCATATACTTTACTTATATGAATTCTGATTAGTTATTTATAACAATTTCACTTTATAATCTTACTCGACTATAATCACAACCTATATATGATGATATATCACATATCCATACTGTGTCGGTCCATCGTATTCAAGTGTTTATTTACTCCTACCGATACAGTGGATCAAATTGATCGACCAGAATTCATAAACAACCCAGCCAATGAATCTCCATAATATAAAACCATTTTTATATCAAATACAAATACACACTCGTATATATACACTCTAACTCAATCTAGGGTATTACTAACCCTATCTCTACCGAGTCACGCCACAGAGCCAAAGTAATTCTTACCTTAAGCTCTAATACCAACTGTAACGACCCGGATTTTGAGCGACTTTGGTTATCGACATAAGCTCGATGTCGATAACCAAAACATCGAAAAATCCCGGTAATTAATGAAAGAAATTAGAAGGTGAGAATAGATAAGATAGAAACTTAGAATAGGAGAAGAAGAGGAACACAACATCAGAGTAACACGAACCTCACAGCGGAACGAATAACATATAATAGATAACATAACTTTGAAATATAACAGTTATGTATACAATAGCACTTATCAAAGTACAGCACTTACAACACAGCGGAAATAACTATAGCTATATGATCTTGAAGCATCCTGCTCCAAGCTCTCTAAGTATATCTGTAAAATCCTGACTACTTGACTGCCCGTACAAAATTGGACACCCAAGAGTTTAGGGAAAACAACAAAGTAAACTCCGGGTCAGTCATGGGACTGGTGTGAGTAAAACAGCTTAAACATGTATATGAACAAGTAAACGATATCTCATAAGACCACGCCACAGAACGGAATGGGTTTTTCCCTTATGAGAATCCAAAATATCTTTATATCAAAAACCTTTTTGATACTATAATAATGTCTATGTACAAATAGATATCAACTAGCAGAAACGCTTTCATCTCACGTTCTACATATATAGTATACAATCAAATCGCAAGCACGTATTGGATAATGGATTTCCAACTATGACAAATATGGAACCACCTTCCGATCAGTGTACTCTAGGAACGATACTCTGGAGTTCAACAAGAACATCTTGTAACTCATCCGCACATGACCGACCACTCATTTTGCTTAAGTGTATCGAATGTATATCACCAACGGTTGGGATCAGCAACCGTTCCCGTATATATATGGGATAGCATTGATAGATTTAAGAAACAAATGAATATTCTCTAGATAGGTGATTATACACCCTACTTCGGTGCGACCGACTTAGCCATGCTGCCTGCCCGATTTTTGTCATTTAACGGATGTGAGGCTAGAAGTTACGCTTATCTTTTCACATGCCACATCTTCATTCACTTAGAATGTCACATCGTCATACCTTTTAAATCACAAATTGATTTATCCAAAAATAACACGGGTATACAACTAAGAGAAACGAATTCCTCTGCCACCCATGTGAATACGTTTGAAGAGATCAACTTACGCAATTTATCAGATATACTCTGTCAGACCTTCGTCCATACAAGTTGTCCTGGGTCTGGACAAACCGAAGGCACTATTCAGTACATACATCTTAGGCACTGTTATCTTAGACTTATACAATAGCCCTTGCATAAACTCCGTCTTCAATTATCTTCAGTATGTGATGATTCACAATGCTACTACCAATACGGAGTGGTTCTTCGGATAAAAATCCAACCGATCTCTCCATATTAACAACGTAAAATGGTCAAAACTTTGACAGTCGGTGATTTAACTATCAAATGAAAACAAATCCGTGTACAAACAACGATCTTATTTCCAAATGGAATTATCGATCCAATCATCAAACATATTTCCTTATTTTCTATGTTTAGAAAATATACGTTAACACAGGAAAACATTTCCACAAATTATTTACGTATCACTATTCTTCTACAACCATCAGTCCCTAACTGTAAACTAGTAAGAGAACAATTCCCTAAGTATAAACCCCGAAGGCCGAAACCAACATCAGATCGATACTCGGAAAGCTGTTCAACATAACTAATCTCCAGTCAGTTTCTAATTTTGTTTAACTCCATTCGCTTAACTCTATTTCGAATAACGCTAGTTCGATTTAACTCTAATCGATTAATTCTAACTGTTTAACTCTAACTGTTTAACTCTAACTGATTAACTTCAATTTCGAATAATATATATTCGATTAACTCCCTTTTAATAACGTTTATCCCTTTATAAAGATTTACTTTTTAGTAATGGTTCTTCACTTTACAAATGTCCTTTTAATAACGTTTCTCCACTTAAAAAGATTCCCTTTTTAACAACATTTAATCACTTATAATGATTTCCTTATAACAGCGTTTAATCCTATTTATTTTCCAAATAAATATTCCTTTATTACTTCACTTCTATTCATTAGATCCTCATTATAAATTGATAAGTGAATAAACTTCTCAGTGTTAATCCCGAAGGCCGAAACCAACATCAGATCAACACTTTGAAATTCACTCAACTCAATCAACGTATAACAAGTTCCAATTACTCAAAAATCATACCCTATCCTCTTTAACACTTTCAACTCGATTCTATTTATTTTCTAATAAATATCTCTTTTATAAAATCCTTTGATTTTATAAATATTTCATTTTCAATAACATTTTGAAAATTCTCTTTTTACTTTCCGGTATGTTATGGTATTCAACATATCAAATCACGATGATCAATATCGTCCAAACACGTATAATCGACAGCAGATTTTATATCACATCATATAAAAATATATGAAAAACAATAAAATAACAGTTGAGGAATCCAGTCGGATTCCTCCAACCTGTTTCCGTGCATCACAGATGCTAGACAATAATCAACATCACTTTCAGAGTTTAACGATATATATATATATATATATATTTGTATATATATATATATATAATATTTCCACTAACTGACTAGCAGTTCAATCAAACAATCAACACACAGTCAAATAGACAATTTCTAACAGTTATAAAAATACAACATGAAATTATAAACTGTTTAGAGTTGGTGAGATTTACTCACATTTGCAGTTCACCGTTAAAGAACGATAAACTGTTATTTGATTTTAATAAAACAATTTATTTCGCCATAAATTCATACGAGACCCAATCCACTTCCAGTCAGCTTCATTGTGAAGCTCTCGTCCATACGGTCCCAACGCAACTTACAGTTCGTGATTCTGATTTCATATGGTCGAGATATTTAATTTACAAGTCATATAGTAATTTAATTAAAATAACTCAACATAAATGTTATAACGGGCCTCACCCCCTTGGTATTTACTTGGCCCGTTTAGACAAAAGCCCAACCCGCCCCAAATAGCCAATCCTTCTTCCATGATGCCTACAGGTCACGAAATGGCCACGGCTTGCTCTCAAACTCCACCTCTCCTCTACGAAATCCACCACCGAATCAAAATAAAAAGACCACCATTTACCTCTCCATCGCTTTCTCCTCAATACCATACCACTCATCCTCTACTCGACGCTCTTTTTCTCGATTTCCGCCTGACACCTCAACGGTGACATAGTAAATCGCCACCCCCAAATTCCCATCGCAACCCGTGAAAAATCCAACGCCAGATGCTCCTCCTCCCCAGCAACCCATTTCCGCCAACCCCAAAACCCCTCGTCGCACCAATCGACAAGAAGCTGGAACCCTAGTTCCGCGTCCACAAATCCCCCATCACAAAACTGAATCGCATGTAACAAAACAGGTATCAGATTGAAGCTAAAGCGATGAGGAATACAAAGATATCTCTTTTGAGATTTTTAGAGTTTGTTTTGATTTTGCTTTGGATTTTCAAAGTGGAGGTTTTACTGTAAAATAAGAGTGACGGCGGGTTTGAGGTGTTTTGACCAGAGGGAGATTTTTCTTAGGGTTAGAAGGATGTTAGGTTATTTATAGATAGGTTATATTACTATTTTTATTGAATATTTTATTTTATATTAAGCAATATCTATTTGAATTCACCCTCTAAAATTCCTGTGATCACACGTAACATCTAAAAATCACGAAACTGGACATGAAGCTAGACTTCGACCTTACGGTCCCAACGAAACTGGTTTCGTTGAATTCTGACTCCGTATGCTCACACAGCGTATTTTTAACCGTTAAAATACTGACTGTTTTACACTCTAAAAATCCGTACGGCCACACAGTGACTCTAAAAATCACGAAAACTGACATCTAGCAACTATTCGTCATTGCGGATCCAATGAAATTAGTTTCATCGAATTCCGACTTCGTTTGCAATAGTGGCTATTTTTAAAGCTCTGGATGACCCTTTTAAATATATAAATATATTTAAATATTATTAAATTAAATATAAATAAATTTGTATTATCGTATATCTTCACATATGATATCGTATAGCTCCAGAATATCATATCAGAATTTACAGTTTGATATTTCAGATTTTAGATTTATCGATATTCAATTTATATCGAAAACCCTTTTATAACGTAAATAAAGCGTTGCGAATTATAAAGGAATTCCACAGCGACTTTTCTGAAATTTGATTTGGACGTAAATCAAAATCTACACGACGAAATCCCGATTTTTCTCATCCACTAGAAAGATATACTCCACCAGCTCCACACGTTTCTTGTTTCACAGAAATCCGACTTAAAACGAATCATGTACATTCAATTGAAGTTCGAATCGCCAATTTATGAACTGCAGCGCCATTTCGAGCTCGATTTTAATTATAATATAATTATACGTTCAAGCTGTCGTCGATTGAATATATTCGTCAATATAATTCAACTCTAAGCTGAATTAAATCTAAGGGACGACCCCGTTCAAAGAATATTGTGATTTCCAATATTTTGATTATTTCTGAATTAAATATATTATTTAATTATTTAATTTAATTAAATATTCAATATAATTTAATTAACAACAATTTAATACCCTAAATCACTATTTATATAATTAAATAAATTAATTATTATTCCTCTGACAATGCGGGTCATTATATTCTTCCCCACTTAAAATAATTTCGTCCTCGAAATTGCTAAGTTAGAGGATGACCCTATCTATTTGGTAAAAGCTTATCGGTTTACCCCTTATCTCTTGTTTCTCTGAACCAATTAATATTGACTAAAATATTAATTTCTTCCGACTAACTAAAATTTCCAAAAATTCCGAAAATTTTCTAACACTTTAAATTTTCGGAAATTTCGCCATAACCTCCTTTGTACAGCCCTATCGGTAAAACCACAACTCGCCTCTCTAGGCCCTCTCCAACCCAAAAGAAAATCAAACAGCCAAGCGGCTTGCCGATTCGGCTCATAAATCTCATGCTTATATCAAATATAAACTTGTACCTTTTGTCGGGCATATCCTTATATCCCTTTCATCTGTTATCATTCCAACATATACCAATTTCATCCCAATCAAACTCAATCACTTTTATATCGTCAAACCAAATCATTTGCTAATACTCAAGTCGAATCCCATTGTCAATCTCAAGTTTCATTCTTGATTTTCAAATTCTAAGTCCAGCTAAATTTCAAATTCTTGACTTATCCATTCAATTCTATTTAACTTTGTTTAAGTTAAATTTCAATTTATTTTTACCATCTCATTTCATTTAACTTCATAAGTTAAATTTAAATTTCCGAACTAAAATTCCTGGGTAAATTTCAAATCAATTTGAAATCATAATACCAATTCAAAACATTTGAATTTCTAAACAACTTGTTTTCTCAAAAAAATTCAAATCAAAATCTCTGGTAGTAATCCACCACTTAGAAACTCGAAAATCACATCGATGATACTGCGCAGTCATCATCGGAATTATTTTCCAGCGACCCAAGTGATTTCAATACTATATCATTTTCAAAACCATTATTAAATACTTCCGTTTTGAAAACATTTCAAAATCTCCCAAGAACTTAAAATTTCCTTATTTTAATTCCAAATCTGATTTAAATTCAAATTTAATTCATCTTATTTCATATACTTTACTTATATGAATTCTGATTAGTTATTTATAACAATTTCACTTTATAATCTTACTCGACTATAATCACAACCTATATATGATGATATATCACATATCCATATTGTGTCGGTCCATCGTATTCAAGTGTTTATTTACTCCTACCGATACAGTGGATCAAATTGATCAACCAGAATTCATAAACAACCCAGCCAATGAATCTCCATAATATAAAACCATTTTTATATCAAATACAAATACGCACTCGTATATATACACTCAAACTCAATCTAGGGTATTACTAACCCTATGTCTACCGAGTCACGCCACAGAGCCAAAGTAATTCTTACCTTAAGCTCTGATACCAACTGTAACGACCCGGATTTTGAGCGACTTTGGTTATCGACATAAGCTCGATGTCGATAACCAAAACATCGAAAAATCCCGGTAATTAATGAAAGAAATTAGAAGGTGAGAATAGATAAGATAGAAACTTAGAATAGGAGAAGAAGAGGAACACAACATCAGAGTAACACGAACCTCACAGCGGAACGAATAATATATAATAAATAACATAACTTTGAAATATAACATTTATGTATACAATAGCACTTATCAGAGTACATAACTTACAACACAGCGGAAATAACTATAGTTATATGATCTTGAAGCCTCCTGCTCCAAGCTCTCCAAGTATATCTGTAAAATCCTGACTACTTGACTGCCCGTACAAAATTGGACACCCAAGAGTTTAGGGAAAACAACAAAGTAAACTCCGGGTCAGTCATGGGACTGGTGTGAGTAAAACAGCTTAAACAGGTATATGAACAAGTAAACGATATCTCATAAGACCACGCCGCAGAACGAAACGAGTTTTTCCCTTATGAGAATCCAAAATATCTTTATATCTAAAACCTTTTTGATATTATAATAATGTCTATGTACAAATAGATATCAACTAGCAGAAACGCTTTCATCTCACGTTCTACATATATAGTATACAATCAAAATCGCAAGCACTTATTGGATAATGGATTTCCAACTATGACAAGGTATGGAACCACCTTCCGATCAGTGTACACTAGGAACGATACACTGGAGTTCAACGAGAACATCTTGTAACTCATCCACACATGATCGACCACTCATTTTGCTTGAATGTATCGAATGTATATCACCAACGGTTGGGATCAGCAACCGTTCCCGTATATATATGGGACAACATTGATAGATTTAAGAAACAAATGAATATTCTCTAGATAGGTGATTATACACCCTACTTCGGTGCGACCGACTTAGCCATGCTGCCTGCCCGATTTCTGTCATTTACCGGATGTGAGGCTAGAAGCTACGCTTATCTTTTCACATGCGACATCTTCATTCACTTAGAATGTCACATCGTCATACCTTTTAAATCACAAATTGATTTATCCAAAAATAACACGGGTATATAGCTAAGGGAAACGAATTCCTCTGCCACCCACGTGAATTCGTTTGAAGAGATCAACTTACGCAATTTATCAGATATACTCTGTCAGACCTTCGTCCATACAAGTTGTCCTGGGTCTGGACAAACCGAAGGCACTATTCAGTACATCCATCTTAGGCACTGTTATCTAAGACTTATACAATAGCCCTTGCATAAACTCCGTCTTCAATTATCTTCAGTATGTGATGATTCACAACGCTACTGCCAATACGGAGTGGTTCTTCGGATAAAAGTCCAACCGGTCTCTCCGTATTAACAACGTAAAATGGTCAAAACTTTGACAGTCGGTGATTTAACTATCAAATGAAAACATGTCCGTGTACAAACAACGATCTTATTTCCAAATGGAATTATCGATCCAATCATCAAACATATTTCCTTATTTTTTATGTTTAGAAAATATACGTTAACACTGGAAAACATTTCCACAAATTATTTACGTATCACTATTCTTCTACAACCATCAGTCCTTAACTGTAAACTAGTAAGAGAACAATTCTCTAAGTATAAACCCCGAAGGCCGAAACCAACATCAGATCGATACTCAGAAAGCTGTTCAACATAACTAATCACCAGTCAGTTTCTAATTTTGTTTAACTCCATTCGCTTAACTCTATTTCGAATAACGCAAGTTCGATTTAACTCTAATCGATTAATTCTAACTGTTTAACTCTAATTGTTTAACTCTAACTGATTAACTTCAATTTCGAATAATATATATTCGATTAACTCCCTTTTAATAACGTTTATCCCTTTATATAGATTTACTTTTTAGTAATGGTTCTTCACTTTACAAATGTCCTTTTAATAACGTTTCTCCACTTAAAAAGATTCCCTTTTTAACAACATTTAATCACTTATAATGATTTCCTTATAATAGCGTTTAATCCTATTTATTTTCCAAATAAATATTCCTTTATTACTTCACTTCTATTCATTAGATCCTCATTATAAATTGGTAAGTGAATAAACTTCTCAGTGTTAATCCCGAAGGCCGAAACAAATATCAGATCAACACTTTGAAATTCACTCAACCCAATCAACTTATAACAAGTTCCAATTACTCAAAAACCATACCCTATCCTCTTTAACACTTTCAACTCGATTCTATTTATTTTCTAATAAATATCTCTTTTATAAAATCCTTTGATTTTATAAATATTTCATTTTCAATATACATTTTGAAAATTCTCTTTTTACTTTCCGGTATGTTATGGTATTCAACATATCAAATCACGATGATCAATATCGTCCAAACACATATAATCGACAGCAGATTTTATATCACATCATATAACAATATATGAAAAACAATAAAACAACTATTGAGGAATCCATTCGGATTCCTCCAACCTATTTCCCTGCATCACAGATGTTAGACAATAATCAACATCACTTTCAGAGTTTAACGATCTATATATATATATATATATATATATAATATTTCCACTAACTGACTAGCGGTTCAATCAAACAATCAACACACAATCAAACAGACAATTTCTAACAGTTCTAAAAATACAACATGAAATTATAAACTGTTCAGAGTTGGTGAGATTTACTCACATTTGCAGTTCACCGTTAAAGAGTGATAAACTGTTATTTGATTTGAATCAAACAATTTATTTCGCCATAAATTCATACGAGCCTCAATCCACTTCCAGTCAGCTTCATTGTGAAGCTCTCGTCCATACGGTCCCAACGCAACTTACGGTTCGTGATTCTGATTTCATATGGTAGAGATATTTAATTTACAAGTCATATAGTAATTTAATTAAAATAACTCAACATAAATGTTATAACGGGCCTCACCCCCTTGGTATTTACTTGGCCCGTTTAGACAAAAGCCCAACCCGCCCCAAATAGCCAATCCTTCTTCCATGATGCCTACAGGTCATGAAATGGCCACGGCTTGCTCTCAATCTCCACCTCTCCTCTACGAAATCCACCACCGAATCAAAAACAAAGACCACCATTCACCTCTCCATCACTTTCTCCTCAATACCATACCACTCATCCTCTACTCGACGCTCCTTTTCTCGATTTCCGCCTGACACCTCAACGGCGACACAGTAAATCGCCAACCCCAAATTCCCATCGCAACCCGTGAAAAATCCAACGCCAGATGCTCCTCCTCCCCAGCAACCCATTTCCGCCAACCCCAAAACCCCTCGTTGCACCAATCGACTAGAAGCTGGAACCCTAGTTCCACGTCCACAAATCCCCAATCCCAAAACTGAATCGCATGTAACAAAATAGGTATCATATTGAAGCTAAAGCGATGAGGAATACAAAGATATCTCTCTTGAGTTTTTTAGAGTTTGTTTTGATTTTGCTTTGGATTTTCAAAGTGGAGGTTTTACTGTAAAATAAAAGTGACGGCGGGTTTGAGGTATTTTGACCAGAGGGAGATTTTTCTTAGGGTTAGAAGGATGTTAGGTTATTTATAGGTAGGTTATATTATTTTTTTATTGAATATTTTATTTTATATTAAGCAATATCTATTTGAATTCACCCTCTAAAATTCCTGTGATCACACATAACATCTAAAAATCACGAAATTGGTCATGAAGCTAGACTTCGACCTTACGGTCCCAACGAAACTGGTTTCGTCGAATTCTGACTCCGTATGCTCACACAGCGTATTTTTAACCGTCAAAATACTGACTCTTTTACACTCTAAAAATCCGTACGGCCACACAGTGACTCTAAAAATCACGAAAACTGACATCTAGCAACTATTCGACATTGCGGATCCAATGAAATTAGTTACATCGAATTCCGACTTCGTTTGCAAAAGTGGCTATTTTTAAAGCTCTAGATGACCCTTTTAAATATATAAATATATATAAATATTATTAAATTAAATATAAATAAATTTGTATTATCGTATATCTTCACATATGATATCGTACAGCTCCAGAATATCATATCAGAATTTACAGTTTGATATTTCAGATTTTAGATTTATCGATATTCAATTTATATCGAAAACCCTTTTATAACGTAAATAAAGCGTTGCGAATTATAAAGGAATTCCACAGCGACTTTTCTGAAATTTGATTTGGACGTAAATCAAAATCTACACGACGAAATCCCGATTTTTCTCATCCACTAGAAAGATATACTCCACCAGCTCCACACGTTTCTTGTTTCACAGAAATCCGACTTAAAACGAATCCTGTACATTCAATTGAAGTTCGAATCGCCAATTTACGAACTGCAGCCCCATTTCGAGCTCGATTTTAATTATAATATAATTATACGTTCAAGCTGTCGTCGATTGAATATATTCGTCAATATAATTCAACTCTAAGCTGAATTAAATCTAAGGGACGACCCCGTTCAAAGAATATTGTGATTTCCAATATTTTGATTATTTCTGAATTAAATATATTATTTAATTATTTAATTTAATTAAATATTCAATATAATTTAATTAACAACGATTTAATTCCCTAAATCACTATTTATATAATTAAATAAATTAATTATTATACCTCTGATAATGCGGGTCATTACATTCTTCCCCACTTAAAATAATTTCGTCCTCGAAGTTGCTAAGTTAGAGGATGACCCTATCTATTTGGTAAAAGCTTATCGGTTTACCCCTTATCTCTTGTTTCTCTGAACCAATTAATATTGACTAAAATATTAATTCCTCCCGACTAACTAAAATTTCCAAAAATTCTGAAAATTTTCTAACACTTTAAATTTTCGGAAATTTCGCCATAACCTCCTTTGTACAGCCCTATCGGTAAAACCACAACTCGCCTCTCTAGGCCCTCTCCAATCCAAAAGAAAATCAAACAGCCAAGAGGCTTGCCGATTCGGCTCATAAATCTCATGCTTATATCAAATATAAACTTGTACATTTTGTCGGGCATATCCTTATATCCCTTTCATCTGTTATCATTCCAACATATACCAATGTCATCCCAATCAAACTCAATCACTTTTATATTATCAAACCAAATCATTCGCTTATACTCAAGTCGAATCCCATTGTCAATCTCAAGTTTCATTCTTGATTTTCAAATTCTAAGTCCAGCTAAATTTCAAATTCTTGACTTATCCATTCAATTCTATTTAACTTAGTTTAAGTTAAATTTCAATTTATTTTTACCATCTCATTTCATTTAACTTCATAAGTTAAATTTAAATTTTCGAACTAAAATTCCTGGGTAAATTTCAAATCAATTTGAAATCATAATACCAATTCAAAACCTTTGAATTTCTAAACAACTTGTTTTCTCAAAACAATTCAAATCAAAATCTCTGGTAGTAATCCACCACTTAGAAACTCGAAAATCACATCGATGATACTGCGCAGTCATCATCAGAATTATTTTCCAGCGACCCAAGTGATTTCAATACTATATCATTTTCAAAACCATTATTAAATACTTCCGTTTTGAAAACATTTCAAAATCTCCCAAGAACTTAAAATTTCCTTATTTTAATTCCAAATCTGATTTAAATTCAAATTTAATTCATCTTATTTCATATACTTTACTTATATGAATTCTGATTAGTTATTTATAACAATTTCACTTTATAATCTTACTCGACTATAATCACAACCTATATATGGTGATATATCACATATCCATACTGTGTCGGTCCATTGTATTCAGGTGTTTATTTACTCCTACCGATACAGTGGATCAAATTGATCGACCAGAATTCATAAACAACCCAGCCATTGAATCTCCATAATATAAAACCATTTTTATATCAAATACAAATACGCACTCGTATATATACACTCAAACTCAATCTAGGGTATTACTAACCCTATCTCTACCGAGTCACGCCACAGAGCCAAAGTAATTCTTACCTTAAGCTCTGATACCAACTGTAACGACCCGGATTTTGAGCGACTTTGGTTATCGACATAAGCTCGATGTCGATAACCAAAACATCGAAAAATCCGGGTAATTAACGAAAGAAATTAGAAGGTGAGAATAGATAAGATAGAAACTTAGAACAGGAGAAGAATAGGAACACAACATCAGAGTAACACGAACCTCACAGCGGAACGAATAACATATAATAGATAACATAACTTTGAAATATAACAGTTATGTATACAATAGCACTTATCAGAGTACAGCACTTACAACACAGCGGAAATAACTATAGCTATATGATCTTGAAGCCTCCTGCTCCAAGCTCTCCAAGTATATCTGTAAAATCCTGACTACTTGACTGCCCGTACAAAATTGGACACCCAAGAGTTTAGGGAAAACAACAAAGTAAACTCCAGGTCAGTCATGGGACTGGTGTGAGTAAAACAGCTTAAACAGGTATATGAACAAGTAAACGATATCTCATAAGACCACGCCGCAGAACGGAACGGGTTTTTCCCTTATGAGAATCCAAAATATCTTTATATCAAAAACCTTTTTGATATTATAATAATGTCTATGTATAAATAGATATCAACTAGCAGAAACGCTTTCATCTCACGTTCTACATATATAGTATACAATCAAAATCGCAAGCACGTATTGGATAATGGATTACCAACTATGACAAGGTATGGAACCACCTTCCGATCAGTGTACTCTAGGAACGATACACTGGAGTTCAACGAGAACATCTTGTAAATCATCCACACATGACCGACTACTCATTTTGCTTGAGTGTATCGAATGTATATCACCAACGGTTGGGATCAACAATCGTTCCCGTATATATATGGGACAGCATTGATAGATTTAAGAAACAAAAGAATATTCTCTAGATAGGTGATTATACACCCTACTTCGGTGCGACCGACTTAGCCATGCTGCCTGCCTGATTTCTGTCATTTACCGGATGTGAGGCTAGAAGCTACGCTTATCTTTTCACATGCCACATCTTCATTCACTTAGAATGTCACATCGTCATACCTTTTAAATCAAAAATTGATTTATCCAAAAATAACACGGGTATATAGCTAAGGGAAACGAATTCCTCTGCCACCCATGTGAATACGTTTGAAGAGATCAACTTACGCAATTTATCAGATATACTCTGTCAGACCTTCGTCCATACAAGTTGTCCTGGGTCTGGACAAACCGAAGGCACTATTCAGTACATCCATCTTAGGCACTGTTATCTAAGACTTATACAAAAGCCCTTGCATAAACTCCGTCTTCAATTATCTTCAGTATGTGATGATTCACAACGCTACTGCCAATACGGAGTGGTTCTTCGGATAAAAATCCAACCGGTCTCTCCATATTAACAACGTAAAATGGTCAAAACTTTGACAGTCGGTGATTTAACTATCAAATGAAAACATGTCCGTGTACAAACAACGATCTTATTTCCAAATGGAATTATCGATCCAATCATCAAACATATTTCCTTATTTTCTATGTTTAGAAAATATACGTTAACACTGGAAAACATTTCCACAAATTATTTACGTATCACTATTCTTCTACAACCATCAGTCCTTAACTGTAAACTAGTAAGAGAACAATTCTCTAAGTATAAACCCCGAAGGCCGAAACCAACATCAGATCGATACTCAGAAAGCTGTTCAACATAACTAATCTCCAGTCAGTTTCTAATTTTGTTTAACTCCATTCGCTTAACTCTATTTCGAATAACGCTAGTTCGATTTAATTCTAATCGATTAATTCTAACTGTTTAACTCTAACTGTTTAACTCTAACTGATTAACTTCAATTTTGAATAATATATATTCGATTAACTCCCTTTTAATAACGTTTATCCCTTTATAAAGATTTACTTTTTAGTAACGGTTCTTAATTTTACAAATGTCCTTTTAATAACGTTTCTCCACTTAAAAAGATTCCCTTTTTAACAACATTTAATCACTTATAATGATTTCCTTATAACAGCGTTTAATCCTATTTATTTTCCAAATAAATATTCCTTTATTACTTCACTTCTATTCATTAGATCCTCATTATAAATTGATAAGTGAATAAACTTCTCAGTGTTAATCCCGAAGGCCGAAACCAATATCAGATCAACACTTTGAAATTCACTCAACTCAATCAACGTATAACAAGTTCCAATTACTCAAAAACCATAACCTATCATCTTTAACACTTTCAACTCGATTCTATTTATTTTCTAATAAATATCTCTTTTATAAAATCCTTTGATTTTATAAATATTTCATTTTCAATATACATTTTGAAAATTCTCTTTTTACTTTCCGGTATGTTATGGTATTCAACATATCAAATCACGATGATCAATATCGTCCAAACACATATAATCGACAGCAGATTTTATATCACGTCATATAAAAATATATGAAAAACAATAAAATAACAGTTGAGGAATCCAGTCGGATTCCTCCAACCTGTTTCCCTACATCACAGATGTTAGACAATAATCAACATCACTTTCAGAGTTTAACGATATATATATATATATATTTGTATATATATATATAATATTTCCACTAACTGACTAGCAGTTCAATCAAACAATCAACACACAGTCAAATAGACAATTTCTAACAGTTCTAAAAATACAACATGAAATTATAAACTGTTCAGAGTTGGTGAGATTTACTCACATTTGCAGTTCACCGTTAAAGAACGATAAACTGTTATTTGATTTGAATCAAACAATTTATTTCGCCATAAATTCATACGAGCCCCAATCCACTTCCAGTCAGCTTCATTGTGAAGCTCTCGTCCATACGGTCCCAACGCAACTTACAGTTCGTGATTCTGATTTCATATGGTCGAGATATTTAATTTACAAGTCATATAGTAATTTAATTAAAATAACTCAACATAAATGTTATAACGGGCCTCACCCCCTTGGTATTTACTTGGCCCGTTTAGACAAAAGCCCAACCCACCCCCAAATAGCCAATCCTTCTTCCATGATGCCTACAGGTCACGAAATGGCCACGGCTTGCTCTCAAACTCCACCTCTCCTCCACGAAATCCACCACCGAATCAAAAACAAAGACCACCATTCACCTCTCCATCGCTTTCTCCTCAATACCATACCACTCATCCTCTACTCGACGCTCCTTTTCTCGATTTCCGCCTGACACCTCAACGGCGACACAGTAAATCGCCACCCCCAAATTCCCATCGCAACCCGTGAAAAATCCAACGCCAGATGCTCCTCCTCCCCAGCAACCCATTTCCGCCAACCCCAAAACCCCTCGTCGCACCAATCGACAAGAAGCTGGAACCCTAGTTCCGCGTCCACAAATCCCCAATCTCAAAACTGAATCGCATGTAACAAAACAGGTATCAGATTGAAGCTAAAGCGATAAGGAATACAAAGATATCTCTTTTGAGATTTTTAGAGTTTGTTTTGATTTTTCTTTGGATTTTCAAAGTGGAGGTTTTACTGTAAAATAAGAGTGACGGCGGGTTTGAGGTGTTTTGACCAGAGGGAGATTTTTCTTAGGGTTAGAAGGATGTTAGGTTATTTATAGGTAGGTTATATTATTTTTTTATTGAATATTTTATTTTATATTAAGCAATATCTGTTTGAATTCACCCTCTAAAATTCCTGTGATCACACATAACATCTAAAAATCATGAAACTGGACATGAAACTAGACTTCGACCTTACGGTCCCAACGAAACTGGTTTCGTCTAATTCCGACTCCGTATGCTCACACAACGTATTTTTAACCGTCAAAATACTGACTGTTTTACACTCTAAAAATCCATACGGCCACACAGTGACTCTAAAAATCACGAAAACTGACATCTAACAACTATTCGACATTGCGGATCCAATGAAATTAGTTTCATCGAATTCCGACTTCGTTTGCAAAAGTGGCTATTTTTAAAGCTCTAGATGACCCTTTTAAATATATAAATATATTTAAATATTATTAAATTAAATATAAATAAATTTGTATTATCGTATATCTTCACATATGATATCGTACATCTCCAGAATATCATATCAGAATTTACAGTTTGATATTTCAGATTTTAGATTTATCGATATTCAGTTTATATCGAAAACCCTTTTATAACGTAAATAAAGCGTTGTGAATTATAAAGGAATTCCACAGCGACTTTTTTGAAATTTGATTTGGACGTAAATCAAAATCTACACGATGAAATCCTGGTTTTTCTCATCCACTAGAAAGATATACTCCACCAGCTCCACACGTTTCTTGTTTCACAGAAATCCGACTTAAAACGAATCTTGTACATTCAGTTGAAGTTCGAATCGCCAATTTACGAACTACAGCGCCATTTCGAGCTCGATTTTAATTATAATATAATTATACGTTCAAACTGTCGTCAATTGAATATATTCGTCAATATAATTCAACTCTAAGCTGAATTAAATCTAAGGGACGACCCCATTCAAAGAATATTGTGATTTCCAATATTTTGATTATTTCTGAATTAAATATATTATTTAATTATTTATTTAATTAAATATTCACTATAATTTAATTAACGACGATTTAATTCCCTAAATCACTATTTATATAATTAAATAAATTAATTATAATACCTCTGACAATGCGGGTCATTACAGAAGCCTAAAATGAATCGGAAAAGGGCCAGATCTAAAAAAGAACCAGCAACGACCGTCGTATGCAATAACTGCCATAAGCAAGGGCATTTGCAAGGAAAATGCAGATCTTTAAAGAAACTAAAGAAGAGTGAACCTAAATTTAAGAGCAAGTTTCCTATAACTCGAGAGTGTAATCTGTGTCATCAGGCCGGTCATATAAAGCGAGATTGCTGGTTGTTAAAAAAGGCCAAAGAGGCTCAGGTAAATGAAGTAGCAGAAACTTCTGAGCCCTCAGCTATTCAGGAAAGGCCAGATGTTTTAGAAGGAACGCTTACTGTCAAAAACATTCTAGTTAAAGTACTGTTTAACATAGGCGCGTCACGAAGCTTTATTGCAAAGAATGCAGTTAAGAAGTTGAGGAAGCTTAAAGAACCAATGACTGTCCAAAATCCGACCGGGGGTTCCATCGACCTCAGTTGGGTTTGTGCAGTACCTGTCTCTTTTTCCTGCTATAAAGTCCCTATTATCTCTATCGTCATGAATTTTACTGAATTCGATCTTATTTTGGGATTGGATTGGCTAACCAAATATGAGGCAGAGGTTAGATGCGCCAAGAGAGTTGTTAGGGCTAAGATTAAATCAGGGAATTATATAACCATACCTTGTGAAGGTCAGAATTCTAATAGAAAAGACTTCTGGGCAGCTCTCGATGTTTCTCCAGCCCAAATAGAAAATATCCCTGAAGTCACAGAGAATATTCCCGACCTAGTGAAAGATATTCCTGTCGTCAAGAATTATGCGGATGTGTTTGAAGAAGTTGTTCACTTACCTCCACAGAGAGAAATTGATTTCAAAATTGCTTTAATTCCGAATGCAAGGCTGGTAGTTCACGCTATTCGAAGATTGTCCTTGAAAGAGTAAGAGGAATTAGACAATCAAACACGACAGCTGGTATGGAAGGGTCTGATCAGGCCTAGTTTCTCTGATTAGGGTGCAGCAGTGGTGTTTGTCCCAAAATCTGACGGTACTCTATGGCTATGTGTGGATTATCGTGATTTGAACAAGCAGACAATAAAGAACAAATATCCATTGCCGCGAATCGATGATTTATTGGATCGTCTAATTGGAGCACAAGTATTTTCAAGGACGGACCTAGCTACATGCTTCCATCAGCTTCGAATCACCGAACAGTGTGTTCCAATGACAGCATTCAGAGGTCCAAACTTATTCTACGAGTGGTTAGTAATGTCGTTCGGCTTATGTAATGCTCCAGCTTACTTCGTCGATCTGATGAATAGAGTGTTCAGAGGGATTTTGAATAAATTTGTTCTGGTTTTTATTGACGATATTCTAATCTTCTCTAAATCAAAGGCCGAACATGAAAAGCATTTGGAACAGGTTCTGGAAATCCTCAGAAGGAATGTATTAAAAGCCAAACTATCCAAATGTGTATTCTGGCAAGATGAAGTGATATTTCTAGGCCATGTCGTATCGAAAGAAGGAATTGCTGTGGATCCAAGTAAAATCACGGCTATTCAAAATTGGAAACAGCCTAGTACTCCTACAGAATTCCGCAATTTTCTCGGATTGGCTAGTTATTACCGGAAGTTCATTAAAAACTTTTCGAAGATATCTGGTCACTTAACGAAGCTTACAAAGAAGCACTCGAAATTCAAGTGGACTCCAGAATGTGGGGAGGCTTTTGAAGAGCTAAAGTTAAGATTAACGACTGCTCCGGTGTTAACCATTATCGACGACAATCAGGATTTAAAATCTGGACATACGCTTCTAGAGAAGGCCTTGGTGCAGTGTTAATGCAAAGAGGTCAAGTGATTGCTTATGATAGCCGTCAACTGAAGCCACACGAGAAAAATTACGTCACTCATGATCTCGAGTTGTTGGCAATCGTATTCGCTTTGAAAATCTGGAGACACTATCTTCTGGGTGAGAAATTCGAACTGTTTACAGACCATCGGTCGCTAAAATATCTGTTCACCCAGAAAGATTTGAATCTGAGGCAGCAACGTTGGTTAGAGTTCCTTGCAGCATATGATTTTGAAATTTTGTACACTCCAGGGAAAGCCAATGTCGTGGCCGATGCTTTAAGTAGAAAGAATGTTATGATCGCCAGTTTTATCATTGCGACTTCTTTAATTGACAAGATATCGGCTCTCCATAAAGACGACTAATTTATTAAAGGAATGAGTCAGCGAATTCGTGAAGGCAATGCTTCGGATTTCCATCTTGACAGCGAAGGGATTCTGAGGTTACAAGGACGAATTTGTGTTCCAGAAATTCCTGAACTCAGAAGAGATGTGCTTGATGAATGCCACAAATCTAAGCTCAGTGTCCATCCGGGTGTGAGTAAAATGTATAACGATATCAAGCGAACATTCTGGTGGAAGTCGTTAAAAAGAGACATCTCGATATATGTTAGTCGATGCCCTACTTGCCAGCTAGTCAAAAGCGACCAAAAGAAACTGGCTGGATTGTTGCAACCGCTGGACGTTCCAGGATGGAAGTGGGAACATATTTCCATGGACTTCATTGATGGTTTGCCTAGAACCAGAAAAGGAAATGACAGTATTTGGGTGATCGTAGATCGCTTCACGAAGACCGCCCATTTCATACCTGTCAGATCAAACAGAACTGCTCAGAGTCTGGCGCAGATATACTTCAAGGAAATTGTTAGACTACATGGAGTGCCGCTCAGTATAGTCAGTGATAGAGACCCGATATTTACTAGTAAATTCTGGGAGGTGTTTCAAGTAGAACTGGGAACAAAGATGAATCTAAGCACCGCTTATCATCCTCAGACAGATGGTCAAACTGAGAGGGTGAACCGTATACTAGAAGATCTATTGCAGGCTTGTGTTCTAGATTTCGGTGGATCATGGGAAGACCATCTGCATTTGGCTGAATTCTCATATAACAATAGCTACCAGGCGAGCCTGACAATGTTTCCATTCGAAGCATTGTATGGTAGACCGTGCCGATCCCCTGCTTTTTGGGTCGAACCCGGTAATAGACTTGTGTTAGGGCCTGATATGATTCGAGAAGCTGCCGACAAAGTCGATTTCGTTAAGAAACGATTACTCGCCGCTCAAAGCCGACAAAAGAGCTATGCGGATAGGAGAAGAAGAGATATATCATTTGTTGTTGGCGACTATGTATATTTAAAAGTATCGCCGATGAGGGGAGTTATCCGGTTCGGTAAAACTGGGAAGTTGGCGCCCAAATTCATTGGTCCGTTTCCTATTCTTGAACGGATCGGAACGCTCGCTTATAGGGTTAAATTGCCTGATTGGTTGCTTGGAGTGCATGATGTATTTCACATATCTCAACTTCAAAAGCACGTTCATGATCCAGACTTGATCGTGGAAGAAGCAGCTCAACAAGATATTGAAATTACTCCAGAATTAGCTGTGAGAAGAGAGCCGCTAAAGATTATCGGCAAAGAAACCAAAGAGCTAAGGAACAAGAAGGTTCACTTAGTCAAAGTGCAATGGAGTGGGGATCCGCGAGATTGTACTTGGGAAACTGAGGAGAGCATTCAGAAAGCCTATCCTAAGTGTCGTGTAGATATCTCTGATTGACTCCGGTGCAAGGTACATTTGCCATACTTTGCATTACCAATTAATTCTCTACTCTGTTGTTATTTTCTTTCCATGGATGTGCACTTTTAGTTCTATAGTCTGAATGATATTAAAAGAATATAGAAATTGATTAGTATATTTTTGAAAAGTTAAAAACAAAGTGTTTGTTGTTTGTGTTGTGTGATAGTAGATTTGATTAATTAAATTATTAAAACGATAGTTAATTTAATCAATAGTAGGATGAATGGTAGGATTTATTCGATTAACTCACACATTGAACTGATTTGAAAATAGATAGAAATATATACTTGTGCATTATATATGTTTGAACAGGTAAATGGATTAGCTGTTGAGTAAAGATTTTATTTGCGTGCCCGACAAATAGGTAAACCTCAATGAGTTGGATGCGAAATATTATTATATCAACTCCTGTGATTGCCATTAGATGCGGAGTGGTGGTTGTTCTGTGTGTAATAATAAACATCGCCATAGGATAGTAACAATTAATTTTGAACTACACTGCATGGCATACTTCTGAAGATAGGCATACTTCATCATATACCACATAAGTATTTGGAGCTTGTGTGATGAGGTGGAAGATTTACCATACGAGCGAGAGGCTTGTATGGCGATGACTATATTTTACAGGTTGAACTGATGACTGATATGACCAAATAAAATTTGTAACGATAAATTGCCAAATTAATAAAAAAAAACCCACATGGGTCTAGAGTTGACAATAATCACGTCTCTCTAGTCATTAGATACGACACATGGACTATTTATTTCCCATACGAGACGAGGTGACGAGGATTTATCCTCTGGAGCAATTAAAATACACACTCCCTCAGGCTTTGACAGGGTGACGAGAATTTGTTCTCTGGAGTTATTATCTATGCACGCTCCCCTGTAAACACCAGAATATATCACTATAAATATGTGTATGCTTTTTAGGATTTATTGGGTACCTAATACGGCCCAATAAATTTCTAAACCTCTCCCCGTACAACGGAGGTTATGGCGAAATTTTTCGAAAATTCCGGGTGTTAGCCAATTTTTTTTGAAGAATTTGAAAATTCTCAAAAACTGAAAAGTTGGAGAATGGAAGCCAGATTGAACGTAGAGTTGATTAATCAAACCACTTTCGACTTTGTTCCTTTTCGGGGATGAAAAGATTTAAGTGGGGGAGATTGTAACGACCCGAAAAATATGAACCAATTTAAAAAATTTAAATTGGCTAAAATAGTGTATTTTAAATATTTAAAATAAATATTTTAAATAATAAAGATGAAAACTGAGTTTGAATCGACAATTGAAAAGGAATATAATTAATTCTAATTATATACAAGGCCTGAAATGGCGCGGTAGTTTCAAAATTTGAATTCAAACTTTGACTGACTGTACCGGGTGCAAAACAAAACGGATTTGAGTGAAACCAAAAGTATTTAAATCTATTAGTGAATAATTTTGTAACAAATCTGAAAAATCGAAGTTTCATAGCGGAAAGCAAAAGTTATGGCCAAATGAATTTTCTGAAAGGTCGCTATGGAAATTATATAGCCTGTGAAAATGGTCATTTTACAAACAACCTCGGAATTCGACAAAATCACTTTTGTCGGATCCGGGATGTTAAACTATTGCAAAGTTTCAAATTTCATAATATTTGAAGTTAGTATGTGGGCGTGGCAAAGGAAAACGTGTTTTGGTCAATTACAGTTAAATTGGATCGACCAGAAATGGGCCATTTTTCAAACGATCTCAGAATTCGACGAAACTAGTTTTGTTGGGACCGTATCGTCAAAACATAGCTAGATTTATTTTTCTGGAATTTTTAGAATCAGTTTGTGGCCCTGGCAAATTGAAATGTACATTCGAATCAAATATTAAATGTTTTATATATTAATTTGAAGGAAAACTGACTGAAACAGTCGAATGGGCCTACGAAACATATCCCATTGAGTTCGAAATGGGGGTAAATTGCTGGAGACGACAGTCGTTGGGTTTGGATTGGAGGTCGTGTCAGAAAACTCCCTTTTAAAAGCCCCGGCCAATCAAATTATTTCTTTCATAATTTTAAAAAAATAAAAAAATCGAAAAACCCTTTTATTCCCCCCGATCGACGGCGGCTCGCGCTCCCGACTTCCCGACCAAAATCCCGCCGCCTCAGCTACCTACAAGCGCCGCCAACACCCTACCTCGACAGCGCCGACCGTCCTCTCCAAATCCGACCCACCTTCGCCTTCTCCCTCCTCCCCATTGACGAGAACAAGACCCAGGAAGTTTCGAACTTCCCGCCGCTATCTCCTTCCTCCGACCACCGAACAGGCTGCGACCACCACCCCCTGGAGCACCTCTCGAAGCTCTTTCGCGTGGCATAGCCCGATCGCCACCTCGCTTCAAGGATTCGCCGAAAACCTTAAACCTAGTTTTGAACATCAAGTTGAGGTATATGGCTAATTTATTTTGATCTAATTTTTACATTTTTAAGTGTTGCAAACTTGTAAAAATCATATCTTTTTCGTTCCTTGTCGAAATCCAGTGAAACAAGAGAAAGTGGACTCGTGTGGACGTCTTCTACATTCTAGAAGAGACCGCATATTTTTCTGAGCCTTCTGCTATTTTTAGTGGAGTGGAACCCAATGTGAGATTTCTAAATTATAAACGATATGGAAAACGACGATGTATAAATTATATAATCGATATATGAGTTATATAGGCGTTGTACACCTCTTGTATAAGCGTTGTATAAGTTGTACGTTCGATGTATAAGTTGTATATGCATTGTAAAAATTATATATGTGTTGAAATAGAAGTGAAATGCTATATATAAATATATATATATATATATATATATATACGCCCCTCTTCCATAAACC
Organism: Allium sativum; assembly: GCA_030737875.1. Lineage (NCBI taxonomy): Eukaryota > Viridiplantae > Streptophyta > Magnoliopsida > Asparagales > Amaryllidaceae > Allium > Allium sativum. Next base: position 801,600,412 of record CM060909.1, on the reverse strand, counting down.
ATGGCCGATATTTATTGGTTGTGATTGGTGTGAAAATTGATTGATAGCGAATGGTTGATTGAAATTGTTTGTGGTTGAAATTGATTGATTGTGGTTGAAAAATACCCGTTTGTGGTTGAGAAATATTTGGTTGAAACCACATAGGATTAGTTTGTGGAAATGAAAAAAATATACATGCCGCCTGCGTGCGAACTAGATGCATGATTCCCCATTGTCAAAAGCTGCGAGGCTTTAAGGTAGAGCGAGGAGCCGTACTAGGGACGGTCCCGGTTTTAACTACCCTGCTGTTATGCTGCCGAAATTTTGAATGATATTCATGTGTTAGAATTATTTTCCAGTGTTGAAACTATATTCGTCGGTTGAATAGTAAACCTTCATGTGTTGAATATAAATTCATTCGTTGAATCATATTCATGTGTTGAATGGTATTCGTGTTCTAAATAAATTGTTTTAACAATAAAAATCACATTTTTACTCTATATATACAAACTATAGAAAACCTTCATGTGTTGAATCGAAATTCATTCGTTGAATTGAAATTCATGTGTTGAATGGTATTCGTGTTTTGAATAAATTGTTTTAACAATAAGAATCACATTTTTACTCTATAAATACAAACTATAGAAAACCTTCAAGTGTTGAATAGAAATTCATTCGTTGAATAGAAATTCATGTGTTGAATGGTATTCGTGTTTTAAATATAAAAATCACCTTTTTATCTATATATATAAACTATAGAAAACCTTCATGTGTTGAATCGAAATTCATTCGTTGAATTGAAATTCATGTGTTGAATGGTATTCATATTTTGAAATAAATTGTTTTATAATAAAAATCATATTTTTATCATCTATATGAACTATATAAAGTAGTCGTGTTTTGAAAGAAATTGTTTTATGATAAAAAGCATATTTTTATCATTTATATGAAATATATAAAATAGTTGTGTTTTGAAATAAATTGTTTTACATTAAAAATCACATTTTTATTATATACATGAATTGTTAAATATAGTGAAGTGTTGAAATAGAAGACAGTTAGATAAAAATATAATTTTTGTCAAAAGTATGAAAATCATGTAGTTTTGAAATCGAAGAATCGATATATATATATATATATAAATAGAATTGAAATATATCGAATAACGAAGCTGCAATTCGTATTTTGAAACCGTAATTTCAAACGACTAGTGCGGGAGATCCGACCATCAGATTTTCCCGAAACCGCAACCGTTGGGTTCGCTTTGGAAATATCTTTCGAATGGCACCAACTTTGTAAAGATCCAACGGTTGGATTGTCTGGAATGTTTAATTCAAATCTGAAGAAAAACAGCGCCAGAATCGATTATATATATATAATTATAATTATATTAAATCGAATAACGACGCTGTAGTTCGTATTTTGAAATCAAAACTTCAAACGATTATACCGGGAGATCCGACCGTCGGATTTTCCTGAAACTGGAACCGTTGGATTCGTTTTAAAAAGATCTTTCTAATGATGTAAATTTTGTGAAGATCCAACGGTTAGATTTTTCAGATATGTGTAAATCAAATCAAAAGAAAAACAGCGCCACGGCCGCGTTATGGCCCGAAGCGTCGTTTTGAATAAATTGGCTATTTTAAAATAAATAAAAATAGCGATAAATCATTATAAAATATTATAAATGATATGGATGTGAAATTTAGAAACTACCTGAAGGTTGGCTAAGTCGAATGGTTTCCTGGGTGTTTCATATGATCATAAAGCATTAGAAGTCTTTTAAGGACAGTGGACGCCTGTGTTTGTTGGTTGAGTAGATGGATGGTTGGATGGTAGGATATACATTCTTCCTAACTTGAAGATTTCGGGGACGAAATCCTTTTAAGAGGAGGAGAATGTAACACCCCGTGAATTCTATAACATTAAGCTTCACAAATTAAAGTGTAATTAATTCTAAATGGAAGAATTAAGGGAAATGGGTTACGCATTGCGTTCGTCTCGGAATTCTACTTGAGATAGTGTCCATGTTTGAGTGAATCGGACTCCGTATGAAGGAGTTATGACCTTCGAAAGTTTCAGAATAAAATTTAAAATTCAAACAGCTCGGTTTCAAGTTCAAAATTCGAAAAATAAGCTCAAACTGGGCTGGGCGGGAAAATTCCTGCCCAGGGACCAGGTCGACCATAGGGTCGACCATGGTGTCGACCTGGTCACCCCCAGGTCGACCATAGTGTTGACCAGGGTGTCGACCTACCAGTCGACCTGGCTGGCTGGGTCTGGCTTTGGCTCGAATTTTTATGGCTCGGTGTGTCATTGGGGCTGACATGTCACCTCTTGATTGGCTTTTGGACTTTGTATGGTCTAGATTCCTCCTGCTTCATCTGGCGGCTCAAAACAATCTAAAAATCTATATATACACCCTAAGTCTAAACTAAAATTCACAAAAAAAAATAAGATTGGAGTCGTCATGCTGCCGGGAAGGAATTGAGCGTAGCCGTCAAGGGAAAGGAGCTTAGGGACGATCAAATTAAGAAGAGAACTAAAGCTTAATCAAATTAATCAACGCAACGTTAATCTACCCAAAGGAACACATCTCAATTTCAGAACTTAGAATCTAGAATTCAAGATTCTGCATTCGTTGTAAGTATAGTGATCTTTCAGAATATGAATAAAACTGTGACGTGATTCGATGTAAATGAAAATAGAATTGTGTTATTGTATAATAATGATATGAATTCTGTGTATTGCAATAATTCTGTCATGACTTGTGTATTGATATTTGTGGCATAAATTGATTGATGCAAGCCTATTGGACATTTGTATATGAAAATAATAGCACTTGCAAGTTTGTGGCAAAAACTAGAATTTGATCCCTTTATGTTTATGTCTATGGCATAGACTATATACATTCTCTAAGTCTAAATTAAGGCTTATGTAAACATGTTCTAGATTTGAGACCTTTTATGCCTACATGACTCAAAATCTAGGAACACATTCTTATGTTTATTTGCAAGTATAATTGGATCTATGTTAAGTACCGTTTGGGTTACATAAACTATGCAAGTTTCATGTTGAAATAGGCTATATGATTAGATGTTAAAATTTGATATTTTGGTGAATATACAACATGTTAGTTTTGTGGTTGACATTATGCCAAGTTAAACATGTTTAAACCCAAGTTTGTATAAGTCTAAATATGCCATTTTATGTGACACCTATTTAGTTATATGCCTATTTGAATGCAAGTTCACATGACCCATTATTTATGTTAGTTGAATCGCTAAATTACAAGTTCATGCGCCACACACCTTTATGTATTGTAAATTATTACGTGTTCTTGATTTCTCCTTTTCTCACGTTTATAAAGTTGGGCTGAATTGTATCGAGCCCAACGTTTGTTATAATGTTGCGAACGTACAAACGGGGGTAATAACGTTGGGTGTAAAACATGAAAAATATATGTTGGCATGTTTGGCACATGCCAACGACAATGACATTTAAGCGGTATGAATTGTTATACCCAAGAATAAAGGACATGACATTTACATATAAAATTGAGAAGTGATAAAATATGTAAATTTAGAAAACACGGTATGCTTAACCCGAGGTTGGATTGAGTTGTGACGTAAACCTGCCCGGACCCGCCTGACTGTCCAGTAGTCACAACAATACCTATCCAATGTGGGTGGTTAAGCATTGAGCCCAATAAGGACCTGAGGTTAGACTGAGCTACGGTGTAAACCTGCCCGGAATCGACCGACACATCCAGTAACCGTAGCAATATCTGTCTAATGTGAGTGGTCGGTGCTTTAAGAGGCTAAGGACAGATGGTAGGGTTAAGTCAACTAAAAACACTTAACCAAATTCAACATGTTAACAAGAATTGATGGGTGAGGTTAGGTAAATACAGACACTTAACCACTTAACATGTTTGACTGGAAAACCCTAGTAACGAGGGACCCGTTTCAGCAGTAACCCAAGTTAGGTATCATGGTACCCTGAAACTAGGCAGGGTGGGGCACGATTACTGGGCTCAAGCTTTATGTCTGACTCTATTTTCTTTTCGTCTTCTTTTCTTTCGTTCCCCCCCCCCCCAGGTCCACAGGGAGGAAACAACCCAGCTTAGTCAGACTCTTTGCAAGCTTCAAGACCGTAAATGTATGGTTTGGATCTCTTTTGCTCAGATTATGGCTTTGGATATCACTATGGGGATTTTTGTTACTTTATTTATGTTTTATGCTTATTTAATAATCAAGACAGTAATGAGGTTGTAATGTTGGAAGTATTTTGAGACAATTATGGAAATGTTTTGTATGAACACGTATTGATGAAATAAAAGCCTGTTTGTTTTCCGCTGTTTAAAATATGTGTATTTATATCTGTCTTGTGTTTATCTGTGACTTTTACTTATAAACCTCCACCAAAGTTAAGGCATTCCCTTTGTGAGTGACCTTAACGGAGGTGGGGAGTTTCATTATGACACTCTCCTATTTCCAGTTTATACTTATCATGCCCTTATTCTTATTCTCATACTGAAGAGTCACTAGACTTATCAGGCTTTATGTCTGACCCTATTTCCTTCTGTCTTCTTTTCTTCCGTTCCCCCACTCAGGTCCACATGGAGGAAACAACTCAGCTTAGTCAGACTCTTTGCAAGCTTCAAGATAGTAGATGTACGGTTTGGACTCTCTTTCCTTGGCTATGGTTGTTGGACACAATCATGGGGATTTATGTAGATTTAATCATGTTTTATGCTTCTTTATTTAATAACCAAGACAGAGAATGATATTGTAATGTTTTGGAAGTTGTTATGAGACAATTATGGAAATGTTTTGTATGAACAAGTATTTTATGAAATAAAAGTCTGATGTTTTCCACTGCTTATATATATATGTTTATATATATCTTGTGTTTTATCTGTGATTTTTACTTACAAACCTCCGTGAAAGTTAAGACAGTCCCTTGTGAGTGATCTTAATGGAGGGTGGGGTGTTTCACTTGGTATCAGAGCACAGTTTTACTAGGCTAGATAAAAGCTTTTGAAACTATTTTCAAAAAGGAGTTTAAAGAAGCATCTTTTTCAAGAAAAAGAGTTATTTTTAAAAGGCATGATTCCCCAAAAGCCATATGCACTATCTCTGTATCCTTTGTCTTGAATACTTTCCTTTTTGTTCCAGTATGTCTGGAGATCTTAACCTTCCAGAAGGAGTACCGATTCCTGGCTGGTTCCAAAGGTACCTAGAGGCTAGGGCCAATGGTGCAGGCCCAGCAGACATTCCTCCTCCAACAGTGGCAACGGTTCCTCAACCTCCTCCTCCTCCTCGTGGAAATACTTTCGCTAAGATATGTAAAGACTTCAAAGCTATGGGTGGAAAGGAATTTTATGGAACCGAATCCTTTGTAGTAGCAAGGAACTGGCTGAAGGAGACCGAGGACTTGTTCGTCATCTTCGAAGTTGACGACAGGCAAAAGATACAGCTATCAGTGTGGTTGCTTAAGGAAGATTCTTCCTATTAGTGGGAAGTTACTCATGCTGAGAGGCCAGTGGAGACTTGGGAAGATTTTAGGATGAGGTTTGAGATGAAATTCCTCTCCCAAGCTGAAAGAAGCCTGCAAATGGATAAGTTCCTAACTCTGAAACAAGGAAGTATGACAATCAAGGAGTATGCAAATCAGTTTAATCAGCTAGCCAGATTTGGGATGGATTTAGTAAACACCCAACACAAAAAGGCCCTTCGCTTTGTCAAAGGTCTAAATGAGCCTTTACATAGCCTTGCAATGACCCATATACCCATGGGAGCAACTTATGAAAGCTTAGTGGACATGGCACTGCTACACGAGGAAGATAAAGGAAAGAAGGAGGCAAAGGTGGAAGTGCCTCAAGAAAAGAAAGAAGGTTTACAGGCTAGATGACAGACTTCAAGAAAGGCAGAAAGAACAACAAATACCATGAAAAGATAAAGTGCCATTTCTGTGGCATTGTGGGACATATAGCAAAAGACTGCAGGAAGAAGAAGGCAAAGATGAATGGGGATTATTTCCATTGTGGAGAGACTGGACACTTGGCTAAGGACTGCCCAAAGAAGCGGGGGCAGGGGCAGGGAACTAGATCCACCTCAGGAGGACAAGTTCACGCTCTGGTGGCACCTCCACAGGAACGGGGTAGAAATATTTCTGTAGAAAGCTTAGTTTATCTGTATGATCATCCAGTTTGCACTCTCTTTGATTCTGGTGCATCACACTCCTTTATTTCATCTGCTTTAGTAGAATATCTACACCTAGACACTAGTATGATAGAAGATCCCTTGGTTGTTTCGAATCCAATTGGGGGCTCGGCTTATTTGTCGATGGTTTGCTTGGATTTGAAAATCTCTATTCAAAGTGTTGAATTTAGATGTAGTGCCTTTGTTTTGGGCTTCTCAGGATATGGATTGATCGTAGGCATGGTGTGCCATTCTTGATTGTGAGAAAAGAGTAGTTAGGCTCTTGACTCGGCTCGGTAACACTCTAGAAATTTCTTGTAATCCCTTGAATGCTGTTATGCTTAGTTATCTAGAGTCGCTTGACGCTTCTGTTTAGAATTTGCAGTCGGTTAGTGTAACGACCCAGAAAATCTGAACCAATTTAAAAAAATTAATTTGGCTAAAATAGATATTTAGAATAAATATTTTAAATAATCAAGATGAAAGATGAGTTTGAATCGACAATTGAAAAGGAATATAATTAATTTTAATTATATACAAGGCCTGAAATGGCGCGGTAGTTTCAAAATTTGAATTCAAACTTTGACTGACTGTACCGGGTGCAAAACAAAACGGATTTGAGTGAAACCAAAAATATTTAAATCTGTTAGTGAATACTTTTCTAACGAATCTGAAAAATCGAAGTTTCATAGCAGAAAGCAAAGTTATGGCCAAATGAATATTCTGAAATGTCGCTATGGAAATTATATAGCCCGTGAAAATGGCCATTTTACAAACGACCTCGGAATTCGACGAAACCACTTTTGTTGTATCCGGGATGTTAAACTATTGCTAAGTTTCAAATTTCATTATTTTTGAAGTTAGTATGTGGGCGTGGCAAAGGAAAATGTGTTTTGGTCAATTATAGTTAATTTGGATCGACCAGAAATGGGCCATTTTTCAAACGGTCTTAGAATTCGACGAAACTAGTTTTGTTGGGACCGTATCGTCAAAACATAGCTAGATTTATTTTTCTGGAATTTTTAGAATCAGTTTGTGGCCCTGGCAAATTGAAATGTACGTTCGAATTAAATATTGAATGTTTTATATATTAATTTGAAGAAAAACTGACTGAAACAGTCGAACAGGCCTACGAAACATATCCCATTGAGTTCGGAATGGGGGTAAAACGCTGGAGACGACAGTCGTTGGGCTTGGATTGGAGGTCGTGTCAGAAAACCCCCTTTTAAAAGCCCCGGCCAATCAAATTATTTCTTTCATAATTTTAAAAAAATAAAAAAAATCGAAAAACCCTTTTATTCCCCCCGATCGACGGCAGCTCGCACTCCCGACTTCCCGACCAAAAACCCGCCGCCTCAGCCACCTACAAGCGCCGCCAACACCCTACCTCGACAGCGCCGACCCTCCTCTCCAAATCCGACCCACCTTCGCCTTCTCCCTCCTCCCTATCGACGAGAACGAGACCCAAGAAGTTTCGAACTTCCCGCCGCCAGATCTCCTTCCTCCGACCACCGAACAGGCTGCGACCACCACCCCCTAGAGCGCCTCTCGAAGCTCTTTCGCGTGGCGTAGCCCGATCGCCACGTCGCTTCAAGGATTCGTCGAAAACCTTAAACCTAGTTTTGAACATCAAGTTGAGGTATACGGCTAATTTATTTTGAACTGATTTTTACACTTTTAAGTGTTGCAAACTTGTAAAAATCATATCTTTTTCGTTCCTTGTCGAAATCCAGTGAAACAAGAGACAGTGGACTCGTGTGGACGTCTTCTACATTCTAGAAGAGACCGCATATTTTTTTGAGCCTTCTGCTATTTTTGGTGGAGTGGAATCCAATGTGAGATTTCTAAATTATAAACGATATGGAAAACGACGATGTATAAATTATATAATCAATGTATGAGTTATATAAGCGTTGTACACCTCTTGTATAAGTTGTACGTTTGATGTATAAGTTTTATATGCGTTGTAAAAATTATATATGTGTTGAAATATAAGTGAAATACTATATATATATATATACACGCCCCTCGTCCACAAACCATGGACGATATTTATTGGTTGTGATTGGTGTGAAAATTGATTGATAGCGAATGGTTGATTGAAATTGTTTGTGGTTGAAATTGATTGATTGTGGTTGAAAAATACCCGTTTGTGGTTGAGAAATATTTGGTTGAAACCACATAGGATTAGTTTGTGGAAATGAAAAAAATATACATGCCGCCTGCGTGCGAACTAGATGCATGATTCCCCATTGTCAAAAGCTGCGAGGAGCCGTACTAGGGACGGTCCCAGTTTTAACTACCCTGCCGTTATGCTGCCGAAATTTTGAATGATATTCATGCGCTAGAATTATTTTCCAGTGTTGAAACTATATTCGTCGGTTGAATAGAAAACCTTCATGTGTTGAATAGAAATTCATTCGTTGAATCATATTCATGTGTTGAATGGTATTCGTGTTCTAAATAAATTGTTTTAACAATAAAAATCACATTTTTACTCTATATATACAAACTATAGAAAACCTTCATGTGTTGAATCGAAATTCATTCGTTGAATTGAAATTCATGTGTTGAATGGTATTTTTGTTTTGAATAAATTGTTTTAATAATAAGAATCACATTTTTACTCTATATATACAAACTATAGAAACCTTCATGTGTTGAATAGAAATTCATTCGTTGAATAGAAATTCATGTGTTGAATGGTATTCGTGTTTTAAATATAAAAATCACCTTTTTATCTATATATATAAACTATAGAAAACCTTCATGTGTTGAATCGAAATTCATTCGTTGAATTGAAATTCATGTGTTGAATGGTATTCATATTGTGAAATAAATTGTTTTATAATAAAAATCATATTTTTATCATCTATATGAACTATATAAAATAGTCGTGTTTTGAAAGAAATTATTTTATGGTAAAAAGCATATTTTTATCATTTATATGAACTATATAAAATAGTCATGTTTTGAAATAAATTGTTTTACATTAAAAATCACATTTTTATCATATACATGAATTGTTAAATATAGTGAAGTGTTGAAATAGAAGACAGTTAGATAAAAATATAATTTTGGTCAAAAGTATGAAAATCATGTAGTTTTGAAATCGAAGAATCGATATATATATATATATATATAGAATTGAAATATATCGAATAACGAAGCTGCAGTTCGTATTTTGAAACCGTAATTTCAAACGACTAGTGCGGGAGATCCGACCATCGGATTTTCCCGAAACCGCAACCGTTGGGTTCGCTTTGGAAATATCTTTCGAACGTCACCAACTTTGTAAAGATCCAACGGTTGGATTGTCTGGAATGTTTAATTCAAATCTGAAGAAAAACAGTGCCAGAATCGATTATATATATATATATAATTATATTAAATCGAATAACGACGCTGCAGTTCGTATTTTGAAATCGAAACTTCAAACGATTATACCGGGAGATCCGACCGTCGGATTTTTCCCGAAACTGGAACCGTTGGATTCGTTTTGAAAAGATCTTTCTAATGATGTAAATTTTGTGAAGATCCAACGGTTAGATTTTGAGATATGTGTAAATCAAATCTGAAGAAAAACAGCGCCACGGCCGCATTATGGCCCGAAGCGTCGTTTTGAATAAATTGGCTATTTTAAAATAAATAAAAATAGCGATAAATAGTTTTAAAATATTATAAATGATATGGATGTGAAATTTTGAAACTAACTGAAGGTTGGCTAAGTCGAATGGTTTCCTGGGTGTTGATCTGATGTTGGTTTCGGCCTTTGGGGTTAATATTTGGGAAATCGTTCTCTTACTGATTTACGGTTAGTGACTACTGAATTGAAATGATGTGTATGTAGTGTTTGTGTAGCACGTGTTTGTTATATACATGAGTTGCTCAGAAAGACCGGGTTTATCCCATTCTGAATAACTGAATCGACGATAAGAAATCGAAGATGAAGACGGTGGTCGAAGACCGATCTTCACCTCGTTTGGATGGTAACTGATGTCCTGATTGGGAGGCATCCCGAAATATGGATAATGAGTGGTGATCGTCCAGACGTACGTGGAAATCGATGGATATGCGAGGTATATAGTGCCTCCGGTTTCGTTCCGACCCAGAACGGACTTGTAAATGGATTGTGTGTCCGACATTGGGATTTATTCTATGTGATTGATAGCCATCAGTTGCAGGGTGTGAATTGCCTGTGTAGCATACTAAGATGCAGGGATCAGGGCTTTTGTTGAAAAGCAAAGTCTTGTGATTGATGATCAAAGCACCGCCTGTGTGGCGTAGCTTTGTGTATAACGTGAATTCGTGAGCCTCACACCCCGGTATGAACCAGAAACGAGAGAGGACATCAGGGAGGGCCTGCGTTTCTTTCTAGCTAGGAGTTGTGTCAGAGTTTTTACATGGCCTGACATTTTACTTATGTGGATGATGGATAGTGAGGCGCCTCGGTTTTATCGGTCGATCCGGGACCGATGGAGTCATTCGTTGGCTCATTTACGCCCCATAGGGCGGAGAAACGTAGTGTTCAGGCATAATAATCCACATCGGTGGACCGGCCCTTACGATCCAAGGCTTGCCTGCGCGCTTGCCTGAGACATGGGCTAGATTGTCTCGAATTCAGTAAGGACTATCTTTTTCCTTGGTTCATGATGGAAATCCAATTTCCAAATACGTGACTGTGCGGTTTTGATTGTATGCCTATATATGGCGACATAGTGGCATGGGACGCTCATGTCGTCTATGATTGATATTTATGATTTGAAATTGTTTTTGAAACATATAAACACTAGTAGTAATATCAAATGCTTTTGTTTTATTCGTATCAAGCATATTTTGGCCATTATAAGGTAAAACTCTATCCTCCGGTTTGCGTTGCATTGTGTGATGGGAACTGAGTCTTATAACGGCTTCATTTTTATAAAAAGCATTGCGATGTTTAAAAGAATTGTTCGTTTTGAAGCAGAGTAACCCGTTCCACGAAAGTGGCGTGGTCCTGATGTTAGCCATTTTTTAAATGTGTTGAGTAGATTTCTCATACCAGTCCCATGACTGACTCGTAGTTTGTTTCACTTTCAAACTCGGGTGCCCCTTTTTCTACACAGGCAACCTTGTATTCAGGTTTAGCAGGCTCTTTCTGGATGGCTGGAGCTGAAGATGGATTCTATCATTTATCTCTTTTTATGTTGTTCAGCTCCTATTGTACATATTATGTTTGTTTTCTGCTGTAGACATTTATGTATAGCTGAACTGTATTTGTACTAAGTATGATCCTGTATACTGTGTAACTCTGATGATTACTTTTATCCAGTATATTCTATTGTGCATTATCTAGTGTATTTATTTATTTCTGTTCTGCTATTATCTGTTTCTGTGTTATATTCCAAGGATTACCCTTGCCGCCGTCAGTACGGGGTTTGGGTTCATCTCAGTTAGAGTGGTCCGGGAATATCCGGATGTCTTTGAAGAGGTGAAAGGCTTACCTCTGAAGCGGGAAATAGACTTCCGCATATATCTTGTTGATAATGCAAAGCCTGTAGCTCTGCCTGTTAGACACATGGCTCCAAAGGAGAGAAAGGAGCTCAGTAAGCAAGTTAAGAAGCTTCTCGAGAAGGGGTTTATAAGGAGAAGTATCTTGGAATGGGGTGCTCCAGTGGTGTTCGCCAACAAAGCAGATGGTTCACTACGTCTTTGTGTGGACTATAGGGAGCTAAACAAGCTGACTAAAAAGAATAGACACCCGCTTCCCAGAATAGACGATTTGTTTGATCAGCTTGTATGTGCGTCGGTCTTCTCCCAACTTGATCTAGCTACTGGGTTCCATCAGCTAAGGTAGCTGAAGATAGTATTGATAAAATGGCATTCAGAACCCAGACGGTTTCTACGAGTGGCTTGTCATGCCTTTCGGTTTGACAAACGCACCCGCTTATTTCGTGGACCTAATGAGCAGAGTGTTCAGAGAATTCCTCAATAATTTCATGGTGGTCTTCGTAGACGATATTTTGATCTTCTCAAAGAATGAGGAAGAACATGCTCGGCATCTAAAAGAAATCATGGATACTCTCCGTGCACATCAGCTAAAAGCCAAATTCTCCAAATGCCACTTTTGGAGAGAAGAGGTCAGATTTCTTAGACATATAGCGTCCAAAGAAGGGTTAGCCATGGACCCCACAAAATTGGTGGCAGTGCAAGATTGGAAGACACCAAGAATTGCAACCGAAGTCCGAAGCTTTCTTGGTCTTGCCAGTTTTTACCGAAAGTTCATTAAGGATTTCGCGAAAATCTCAGCTCCACTCACAAGGCTAACAAAGAAGAATCTGCCATTCGCTTGGGATTTAGACTGTGATATTGCTTTCCAATGCCTAAAAAGGGCTCTTACAACAGCCCCAGTTCTAACTTTGCCAGATGGAAGCAAGAAGTTCACAGTATACACAGATGCTTGTAGTACGGGACTAGGCGCCATTCTGATGCAAGAAGGGAGGGTAGTAGCTTATGGTGGAAGACAACTGAGAGTTCATGAAAAGAACTACCCAACCCACGATCTTGAGTTGGTCGCCATCGTCTTTGCGCTTAAGTCCTGGCGCCATTATCTCCTAGGTGAGAAATTCGAATTATATACTGACCATAAATCGTTGAAGTATCTTTTCTCGCAGAAAGATCTTAACTTGAGATAGCAAAGGTGGATGGAGTTCCTTTCCTCGTATGATTTTGAGATTTCCTATACTCCTGGTAAAGGCAACGTAGTAGCAGACGCATTGAGCAGAAAGAGGCTGACCCTAAGCCCTCTCTTTGTGGAAAGGCAAAGCTTGGAGTATATAGCCAGTTTTGACTTTAGGCCATCCTCTGATTGTATACCTGGTTTATTGGCATCCATAGAAGTACGGCCCACTCTTTTAGACTCAATAGGGGCCGCACAACGTGAAGACCCTCAGCTTGTGGATGTGATTGATAAGCTAATTAGGGGTGAAACTTCCAATCACCTCAATAGGTACTCCATCAATGATAAGGGTTGGCTGAGGCGAGATGGAAGACTATGCGTCCCTCAAGCAACGCATTTGGTAAATAAGGTTCTCGAGGAAGCACATCATTCCAAAATGACAATACACCCAGGCGGGGACAAGATGTACAAGGATGTAAAGAGAGTTTTCTTTTGGGACGGCATGAAGAAGGACGTGGCAGATTTCGTTTCTAAGTGCATGATATGCCAACAGGTCAAGGCGGAACAAAAGAAGCCTGGAGGACTGCTTCATCCTCTAGAAGTCCCGCATTGGAAGTGGGATAGAATTTCAATGGACTTCATTGACGGGTTGCCTAGGTCAAGAAGGGGCAATACTAGCATATGGGTAATAGTGGAAAGGCTTATTAAAAGCGCCCACTTTTTACCTATCAAGAGTAGAAGGACTGCTTCGTCTTTAGCTTCTCTTTGTCTCAAGGAAATAGTTCGACTCCATGGAATAGCCTCCAGTATAGTGAGTGACAGAGTTCCCATCTTAACGAGTGAATTTTGGCGGAGTCTGCAAGAAGCAGCATGCACACAGTTATGCTTGAGCACGGCCTATCACCCCCAAACTGATGGTCATACAGAACGGGTGAATAGAGTGTTAGAAGATCTTTTGAGACTATGCGTTCTTGACTTTGGAGGGACATGGGAGAATCATCTTCCTTTAGTGGAATTCGCCTACAACAACAGTTACCAGGCCACTATCGGTATGGTGCCCTTCGAAGCTCTATATGGAAGACTGTGCCGATCACCAACTTCTTGGTGGGAGTCTACTAAAAACTTATACTTGGGCTGGACATAATTCGAGAGACTTCAGAGAAAGTGGATTTGATATGAAGGAGAATGAAGACAGCCCAAGACAGACAAAAATCCTACGCCGACAAAAGAAGGACCGACCTTGAGTTTGAGGTTGGGGATAGGGTTTTCCTTAAGGTATCTCCTTTAAGGAACGTCGTTCTCTTTGGATCCGCGGGAAAGCTAGCACCAAGATTTGTAGGACCGTTCCCTATCATCGAGAAGATTGGGAAAATGGATTATAGAGTAGAACTACCCGAAAGGTTGGCTGGAATTCACAACGTCTTTCACGTTTCTCATCTTTGAAAATGTCTACAAGAATCCACGGAAGTGGTGGAGCCAAGCATTCTAGAAGAAGCCGAAGTGGAACGCAAAGCAACTGTAAGGAGAGCTCCAACTCGAATCATAAGAACTGAAGTGAAAAAGCTACGCAACCGCGAAGTCAAGCTCATCAAAGTTCAGTGGAGCGACACCGAGGAAGACGCGACTTGGGAAACTGAGGACAGAATACGCGCAGCCTACCCATTTCTTTTTGAGGGTATATCTTTGATCTCTCTTTTTCCTTAAGTCATGCTTATATCTATCTTTAGGTATATTTCCTCGATATTATCTTTTTTTCCTTAGGTAGAAACCTTTTGGATGTAAACATGTATTTGAAACATGTTATGGTTGATGGCTGCAAGTGGTTGCTAGTGGTTGCTCGTGGATGCATATACACACACAACCTAGGTTTTAGATCGGCTTAGTCACTTCATACTGCATATGCATATATGTATTCATATTTGTATGTGGTTAAAAATTTATATGTTGTCATATAGATGTCGCATTCATATGAATGGTTGCGCACTCATGTAGAGTTATGAATAGGGAAAAATTTGCATACATAGTGGATTCATGGCACTTACATGATTTGCATTAAGGAGGTCAACTGAATCAGTAGACCGTCTGATTTTTGCATTAGATAAGGACATGTACACACACTGTGCATATGATCATGAAGCATTAGAAGTCTTTTAAGGACAATGAATGCCTGTGTTTGATGCTTGAGTAGATGTATGATTGGATGTTAGGACTTACGTTCTCCTAGACCTGAAGATTTCGGGGACGAAATCCTTTAAGGAGGGGAGAATGTAACACCCCGAACTTTCTGTTAACTGTAAATTAACAAATTTAAGTATACTCAATTCTAGAAAAAGAATTAAGGGAAATGAGTTACGCCATTGCGTTCGTCTCGGAATTCTACTTGAGGTAGAGTCTGAGTTTGCGTGAATCGGACTTCGTATGAAGGAGTTATGACCTCCGGAAGTTTCAGAATTCAAATTAAAAATTCAAACGGTTCAAAACGAAGTTCAAAATTCGAATTCAGACCCAAACTGGAATGGGCGGGAAAATTCCCGCCCAGGCACCAGGTCGACCATATGGTTGACCTGGGGGTCGACCTACCCAGTCGACCTGGCTTGGCCCTGGCTGGCCTGGTCGGGTTCTGGTCGATTTCTGAGGCTTTGCTGTGTCACTAGGGCTGACATGTCGCATTTTGGTTGGCTCCTTTCGAAGTGAATGGTCTAGATTCGTCTGTGATCATCTGACGGCTCAAATCAATCTGAAATTCTATAAATATAACTCAACACCCTAACCTAAATTCACATAAGAAATTAGAGACGTAGCCGCCATGCTGTCGGGTGAAAACTAGGAGGAGCCTCCACTTGTAGAAAGCTTAGAGGAAAGCCAAAATCAAAGTTAAATCAATAATCAAATCAACGTTAGTCTACCCAAAGGAAAGCAATTCAAATTCAGAATTCAAAAATCAGAAAACAAGACCGTCGTTTGTTGTAAGTATAGTGATTTTTCCGATGTAAATAAAAGTTTGGATTTGATGCGATGTAAAATGGAAATGGAATTGTGTCATTTTGTAACAACGATGTTAATTCACATCTATGTATTGAAATGATTGTGGTGTTGTGATGTTTGGGAGTTGAGTTGATGTTGATCCTATTGTACATGTAGAATCACATGCAAGTTGTATAGTTCATGTTGTAATCGACACCTATATGTTTTTGTGAATTATATAGGTTGTATGTGATTAAGATTTCATGTATATATATGCTAGAACCTTTATGCCTAAACGATTATGTTCACATACATGCTAGTATGTTTGTAAGAAATTTGCAAGTTAATTGGATCCATGTAAAGATCCACTTTAATATGTGTTTCATGTTGTAATTAGATATATGGTTGGATCTAGTTCACACCTTTGTCATAAAATTATTCATACTTATGAAAATGTTATATTCTTATCATATTCTAGTGATGTTTGATGTTATGCCTAGATCCAAAAACAAGTTTAGGCTTATGTTATCTAAATCATATGCTAATTTGTGTGACACCTATTTGGTTAGATACCTATTTCAATGTAAGTTCACATATATGTTGATTTAGGCCATGTTGCAAGTTCACATTCGTGTTTACTATTTTGCAAGTTCACACCTATGATGTTCATATTGACTATGCCAAAAATGCCAAGTTTACACCTATGTCATGTTCATGTTTATGAGTTCCCTTATGTGAACTTTGTGTGCGCTAAATTAGGCTAAGTTTTTAGCCTAATATTATACGTTAAAAACTATGCGAACGAAAATTAGGCTAAGATTGTTAGCCTAATGTTTAAACGGGGTAACGTTGGGAATATTAGTAAAACTTGACATAAGAAAATATATGAAAATTGGCATGTTTGTCACATGCCAAAATTGGTGGCATTTAAATGGTATAAATTCTTATACCAAAAAGGATGAACTTGGAAAGTGGGCCATAACATTAAATTTACATATATTAAGTAATAAAGACAACTATGTAAATTTAGAAAATACGAGTATGCTTAACACGAGGTTGGATTGAGTTGTGATGTAAACCTGCCCGGACCCGCCCGGCTGTCTAGTAGTCACAACAATACCTATCCAATGTGGGTGGTTAAGCATGAAGCCCAATAAGGACCCGAGGTTAGACTGAGTTACGGTGTAAATCTACCCGAAACCGACCGGCACATCCAGTAACCGTAACAATACCTGTCTAATGTGAGTGGTCGGTGCTTTAAAAAGCTAAGGACAAACTGTCAGGATGGTAGGGTTAAGTTAACTAAAACACTTAACCAATTCAACATGTTAATGAAATTGATGGATGGGGTTAGGTAAATACAGACACTTAACCACTTAACATGTTTGACTAGAAAACACTAGTAACGGGGACCCATTTCAGCAGTAACCCAATTAGGTATCATGGTACCCTGAAACTAGGCAGGGTGGGGCACGATTACTGGGCTGATTGTAAGCGGTTAAAAGCGACGGCGGTGGGTGCAACAGTGTGGGTTCTAACGGAGTGCGGGCGTGCACACACTTCGGAGCAGACAAATAGGGCATTGGGGGCACAAGTAGTATAACCTATGCATTTCTAGTTTTGTGTCAGGTCGCCACCATGGGACTTGATACACCCTGTGGTGGGGCCAGCATAGGTATCTACAATCTTTGGGGGCCGTAAGACACAGATGATTATGCGAGTAGGAGTCGATCTTTAGAAAAAGGGGATCACTTTACCTCCGGCATGGGGTGCCAGTAAAGACAATACAAGTAGGTGCAGAGATATAGTATGGGATGCGATAGTATATTCGATTCAAATTGCTTTGTCTTAGTTTATGACACTCTCCTATTTCCAGTTTATACTTATCATGCCCTTATTCTTATTCTCATACTGAAGAGTCACTAGACTTACCAGGATTTATGTTTGACCCTATTTCCTTCCATTTCTTTTCTTCCATCCCCTCCCCCAGGTCCACGATGAGGAAACAACTCAGCTTAGTTAGACTCTTTGCAAGCTTCAAGATAGTAGATGTACGGTTTGGACTCTCTCTCCTTAGCTATGGCTGTTAGACACAATCATGGGGATTTATGCAGATTTAATCATGTTTTATGCTTCTTTATTTAATAACCAAGACAGAGAATGATATTGTAATGTTTTGGAAGTTGTTATGAGACAATTATGGAAATATTTTGTATGAACAAGTATTTTATGAAATAAAAGTCTGATGTTTTCCGCTGCTTATATATATGTGTTTATATCTGTCTTGTGTTTTTCCTGTGGCTTTTACTTACAAACCTCCACCAAAGTTAAGGCAGTCCTTTGTGAGTGACCTTAATGGAGGGTGGGGTGTTTCACCCAGCAGATATTCCTCCTCCAGCTGCAGCGGTTCCTCCTTCTCCCCCTCCTCGTGCAAATGATTTCTCAAAGATCTGTAGAGATTTTAGGGCCATGGGTGGAAAGGATTTCAAGGGAACTGAATCATTCGTAGAAGCGAGGAACTGGCTCAAAGAAACTGAGGATCTGTTCGTTATCTTCGAGGTGGACGATAGGCAGCAGGTACAGTTGGCAGTATGGTTGCTTAAAGACGAAGCTTCCTATTAGTTGGAAGTCACTAACGCTGAAAGACCTGTTGACACATGGATGGATTTCAAGATAAGGTTTGAGATGAAATTCCTCTCACAAGCTGAAAGAAGTCTACAGCTGGAAAAGTTCTTATCTCTTAAGCAGGGAAGTATGACGGTCAAGGAGTACGTCAATCAATTCAATCAGCTGGCCCGGTTTGGACTGGACTTAGTAAATACTCCTCATAAAAAGGCTCTCCATTTTGTCAAGGGATTGAATCATCCACTTCACAGCTTGGCTATGACCCACATACCTATGGGGGCTACTTACGAAAGGTTAGTAGACATGGCACTCTTAAGTGCGGAAGACAAGGGCAAGAATGAGGCAAAAGCAGAAGTGCCTCAAGATAAGAAGGGGGAAGGGTCACAGAACAAGAAGGCTGATCCAAAGAAAGGCGGGAAGAACAACAAACCCTGTGAAAAGAGAAAGTGTAATTTCTGTGGCACTCCTGGACATCTAGTCAAAGACTGCAAGAAGAAGAAAAGGAAGATGGGTGGCTGTTTCCACTGTGGTGAGACAGGACACATGGCTAAGGTCTGCCCAAGGAAGCAAGGGCAGGGAGTTGGACATTCTTCTGGAGGACAAGTCCACCCTCTCACGGTACCTCCGCAAGAACGAGGTAGAAATATTTCAATCGAAAGTTTAGTCTATCTTTTTGATCATCCTGTTCGAACCTTGTTTGATTCTGGCGCATCGCATACTTTTATTCCTTCTGATATTGTTGAAACTCTGCACCTAAGTACTAGTCTAGTTGAGGATCCCGTTATTGTTTCATATCCAATTGGTGGCTCCGCTCATTTATCTATGATTTGTGCGGATTTGAGGATTTCTATCTTAAGCGCAGAATTCACGTGTAATGCTTATGTTCTCGGATTTATGGGATACGGTTTGATTCTAGGCATGGATTGGCTGTCCAATAATGGAGCCATTCTCGATTGTGAACGAAGAATAGTTAGACTCGTGATTCGCCTTGGTAATACCCTTGAAATTTCTTATAACCCTGTGGGTCCTGTCATGTTATCTAGAATCTCTTGACTCATCTATCGATGATTTGCAATCACTAAGGGTAGTCCGAGAATATCCTGATGTCTTTGATGAGGTTAAGGGGTTAATCCTTAAACGCGAGATAGATTTCCGTATATATCTTGTTGATAATGCTTTGCCAGTTGCATTGCCTGTTAGACACATGGCCCCGCGAGAGAGAAAAGAGCTTAGTAAGCAAGTCAAGGAGTTGCTTGACAAAAATTTCATTAGGCGAAGCATTTCTGAATGGGGTGCTCTGGTGGTATTCTCTACTAAGGCGGATGGTTCGCTTCGTCTATGTGTAGATTATCGTGTGTTAAACAAGCTGACTAAGAAGAATAGGCACTCACTACCGAGAATCAGCGACTTATTCGACCATCTTGTAGGTGCGTCTGATTTCCCTCAACTCGATCTAGCTACAGGATTCCATCAACTTAGAGTGGCTGAGGATAGCATTGACAAGACTGCGTTTAAGACTCCGGATGGTTTCTTCGAATGGCTTGTCATGCCGTTTGGTTTGACGAATGCACCCGCGTACTTTGTAGACTTGATGAGTAGGGTGTTTAGGGAGTTCCTTAACAAGTTTGTGGTGGTCTTCGTGGATGATATTTTGATCTTCTCAAAGGATGAGGAAGAACATGCTAGACATCTCAAGGAAGTCATGAATACGCTTAGAGCACACGAGTTAAAGGCTAAGTTGTCCAAGTGGCATTTTTGGAGAAAAGAAGTTCGGTTTCATGGACATGTAGTTTCTAAGCAAGGTATAGTTGTGGACCCCACAAAAGTAGCTGCGGTGCAAGACTGGAAAGTTCCTAAGAGCACGACGGAAGTGAGAAGCTTTCTCAGTTTAGCGGGCTACTATAGGAAGTTCATTAAGTACTTCGCTTAGATTTCATCCCCTCTTACTAGATTAACGAAGAAGAACCTAGCTTTTGTGTGGGACATAAAGTGTGACATTGCTTTTCAAAGGCTTAAGAAAGCCCTTACCACAGCTCCAGTTTTGGCATTACCCGACAGAGGTAAGATGTTTACGGTGTAGACAGATGCATGCGGCACGGGATTAGGCGTTGTCCTAATGCAAGAAGGGAAAGTGATATGCTATGGGGGTAGACAACTTAAAGTTCATGAGAAAAACTATCCCACACATGACTTGGAATTGGCCGCGATTGTTTTTGCGCTTAAGTCTTGGCGCCACTATCTTCTAGGTGAGAAGTTCGAGTTGTATACCGATCACAACTCGCTTAAGTACCTCTTTTCACAAAAAGATTTGAATCTAAGGAAACAGAGGTGGATGGAATTCTTGGCATTGTATGACTTCGATATAGCTTATACCCCTGGCAAGGGTAACGTGGTGGCGGATGTACTAAGTAGGAAAAGGTTAACTTTGAGTCCTTTGTTTGTTGAAAGGAAAAGTCTAGAGTTTATAGCAACCTTTGATTTCACACCTGTTGCTGAGTCATTGGCTAGCACGTTAGCATATCTTGAGTTAAGGCCTACACTTCTAGACCAAGTAGGGACTCCACAGAAGGAAGACCCACAGATAGTCAAGATCATGGACAAGTTGATTAGAGGTGAGATGTCAAGTCACCTCAGTATGTATGCCATAGATGACAAGGGATGGCTAAGGCGTGATGGTAGACTATATGTCCCACAAGTGGGAGACTTAGTAAAGAGAGTTCTCGAAGAGGCGCATCACTCGAAGATGACTATACATCTCGGAGGGGATAAAATGTACAAGGATATGAAGCGCATTTTCTTTTGGAACGGGATGAAAAAGAATGTGGCGGAATTCGTTTCTAAGTGCATGGTGTGCCAACAAGTAAAGGCCGAGTCGAAAAAGCCCGGTGGGCTATTGCATCCTTTGGAGGTTCCGCTGTGGAAATGGGAGAGTGTCTCGATGGATTTCGTGGATGGATTGCCTAGGTCAAGGAAGGGCAATACTAGCATATGGGTTATAGTAGATAGACACACGAAAAGCGCTCACTTCATTCCTGTGAAGAGCAAGAGGACCGCATCATGGCTAGCGTCTATATACCTTCGAGAAATAGTACGGTTGCATGGAGTTCCTTCTAGTATACTTAGCGATCGTGACCCGATTTTCACTAGCGAATTTTGGAATATTTTACAAGAAGCAATGGGTACACGACTAATTTTAAGCACGGCCTATCACCCACAGACGGATGGACAAACCAAAATGGTAAATAGGGTACTAGAGGATCTTTTGAGACTATGCATTCTTGACTTTGGTGGTACTTGGGAAGATCACCTACCTCTCGTTGAGTTCGCGTATAATAATAGTTACCAAGCTAGCATAGGAATGACACCATTCGAAGCTTTATACGGAAGACTGTGCAAGTCACCAACTTGTTGGTGGGGGTCGACAGACAAGCTCATACTTGGACCCGACATGATAAGGGATACTTATGAGAAGGTTGAGTTGATACGAACACGGATGAAAACGGCCCAAGATAGATAGAAATCCTACGCAGACAAGAGAAGGACAGACCTAAAGTTTGAAGTCGGAGATATGGTCTTTATAATAGTTTCCCCTTTACGCAATGTGGTTCGCTTTGGAGCGGTTGGAAATTTAGCACCGAGGTTCGTAGGACCGTTCCCTATCATCGAGAGGATTGGGCAGATGGCCTATAAGGTAGAGTTACCCGAGAGGTTAGCCGGAGTACACAATGTCTTTCATGTTTCACAACTCCGAAAGTGCTTGCATGAGTCTACCGAAGTGGTTGAGCCAAGCATTCTTGAAGGCGTAGAAGTGGAGAAGGAAGCAACATTGAGGCGAGTTCCGATTCATATCTTAGGAACGGAGATCAAGAAGCTAAGGAATTGAGAAGTCAAGCTAGTTAAAGTACAGTGGAGTGAAGCCCAAGAAGACGCAACTTGGGAAACCGAAGAGAAGATATGCTCACTATACCCATTTCTTTTTTAGGGTACTTTCTCGATCTCTTTTTCCTATAAGTTTACATACCTTCGTATCAAGTACATGCTTTTGCTATCCATGTTTGTCTTGTTATCTTCTCGATCCTATCTTAAGAACCTTAGGTAGAACCCTTTTGGATGTAAACATGTAATTGAAACATGTTATGGTTGATGATTGCAAGTGGTTGCAAGTGGTTGCTCGTGGTTGCATAACACACATTAGGCACTAGATCGACTCAGTCACATTTTTCATGTTACATATGCATGAGCGCTTATACTTGTATATGGATGGAAACTTGATATGTTATCATATGGATGTTGCATATGAATGAATGTTTGTGCACTCATGTTGAGATTATAAAATATGTTAGGAATTTGCATACATGTTGGACTCATTACACTAACATATTTCTCATTAAGGAGGTTTACTGAATCAGTAACCGCCTGATCTTTTGCATTAGATAAGTACATATACACACACTCTTGCATAAATTCATACAGCATTAGAAATATTTTAAGGACAATGGTTGCTTGTGGATGATGTTTGAGTAGATGGTTGATTGGATGATAGGATTCATTCTTCTTAACTTGAAGATTTCGGGGACAAAATCCTTTAAGGAGGGGAGAATGTAACAACCCGGAATTTTAATAACATGTTAAAACCATAAATCAAGGCATAATTAATTTTTAAAACAAGAATCAAGGGAAACAGGTTGCGCCACTGCGTTCCTCTCGAAATTCTGCTTGGAAACGAGTCCGAGTTTTCGAGAAACGGAGTCCGTATGAGGGAGATATAACCCTCCGAAGTTCCAAGGATTTTCAGAATAGAAAACCAGCTCGAATTTGAATTCGAAATTCAAATTCAAACCCCAGCGCAGACTGGGCAAGAATTTTCCTGCCCAGGATCAGGTCGACCTGGGGGTCGACACTATGGTCGACCTCCCAGGGATTAGGTCGACCGACCCTATGGTCGACCTGGGGGTCGACCTGGTGCTGAAACCAGGTTTTGAGCCTGGGTTCATTCTGATGTATCTGGTCTCGTTTTCTGTCTAGATTCGTCCGCCTAATCCTATATAAACAGCCCCCTAGCCCCATTCTCTTTACACCATTCTTCTCTAACCTTATGGTGCACAAATTCTTGATGGACATGGCTTCTTCTTCTTAATTAAATTAAAATAAAACACGAAGACTATTTCTTGAAGACTACGACTAGGAATTGCATATTAGGGTTGTTCGACTAGAGCTTCGATTCTGCTTTCTAAATTCTTAGT